>CM053585.1:91044316-91170778 GCA_028646515.1 Pseudochirops corinnae
AAATAGATTATATATATACCTATATGTGTATATGCATGTGTTTGTGTGTATATGTGTATATATATATACACACACATAGTCACCATAATAGATTATATATACATATATATACATGCATATATTTGCGTATATGCATATACACATAGACATACATAGACACATACACAGAGAGAGAGAGAGAGAGAGAGAGAGAGAATGGAAGCAAAGACAAGTAATAGAAAATAATGATTGGAGAATGTGGTCTCATCCAGATCATTAAAACTCTGAATGAGCTGAGGCTGGCAAGGGAATCTAAGAACAGTAAAACGGGGTTGGGTTTGTTTTGGTTTTTAGCAATATTGAAAGAAAAGGCTGGTCAAAGAAAGAATAGGACTTCTGCTTGAGTGGATGGGAGGGACAAGGATAATCTACAACCAAGAGAAGGTAGAACTGAACCAGAAGAAGAATGAATTTGAATTGGAAATGACAGAACAAAAATGGTCAAAAGGGAATTGATACATGTTGAAGAAAAAAAGTATTACTACTACTACTGTACTCTTCAATTTAGGCCCAAGTCTGCCAGAAAATTTTTTTAAAATTAAATTTAACATTAATCTAGCTTGGAGACAGAAATGTCCAGACTAGCACACTCCTCCAACATGATTTCTTGCCAAAAGGCAAAGTCAGGTAGCATTTATAGGAACCTTGAACATGGAAAAGATCACGGTGTGCAAAAATGCAGCTTGGGTAATATTCCAGAATTATTGAGAAACCAAGTCTCTCTCCCATTCCCTCTGGGACCATTTGCCTCACTCTGAGAGTTGAGCCAAGAGACCTTCTCCCTTCTGTGGATACCGCAATTCTTTTTCAGTGGAGAAGGGTGAGTCCTAGTACTGATCACTTCAGATGGGTGGGGAGGACAAAGAGTTAAGTTTAGGTATTACCCTTAATCCATTTTCCTAAGAAAAGCCTTTTTGTCCTTGACCTATTACCCATTTTTCCAGGGGGCTTTTCCAAGGATTTTGGAAAGGAATTTTTAGAGCAGAGAAATATTATTTAATATTTCTAGACAAACTTACAAAGAAGTTTTTCAAATGGATTCCACAATACCCAAGATAAGTGAGGTGATAGATAATATAAGAGCATTTGGCTGCTCACAATAAATTCAAGTCACCAGGACAAGCTCATTCCTCCTAAAAGAATCAGCAGATGTGATAACTGAGCCAATTCAACGGTATTTGAAAAGCAAAGGAGAACAGGAAAGATACTGCAAGACTGTAAAATGCCGAATGACCCATTTTGAAAAAAAAAAAAAAGGAAGGCAAGAAAACAGAGTCTGCAGAGTTTAGGACAGTGAGTTTGACTAAAGTTTCTTGAAAGTTCTAGAACACACTATTAACAGATGGTTGCTGAATATTAAGGATGATGATGATATTTTTGTCGAGCTTACTACATGCCAGGTACTGTCCTAAACACGTTATAAATATTATCTTATTTGATCCTCATAACAACCCTGGGAAGTTGGTGCTATTATAAGATGAGGAAACTGAGGCAAACAGGGTTAAGTGACTTGCCCAGGGTCACACAGCCAGTAAGTGTCTGAGGGTAGATTTCAAGTCTAGTCTTCCTCCAGGCCCAGTGCTCTATCCACTGTGTTACTCAGCTGCCCAGGAAGCAATGATGAAGAGGAGCCAACATGGTGGCTTCAGCAAGAACATGTTATAGTCAATGGAATTTATTTCCTTTTTTGGGGTGGAAGGTTGGGGGACAGGGTTACTAAGCTGGTGGACCAGGGGAAATATTAGAGATATAGTTTGCCTAGATTTTATCAAAGCATTTTGGGGCAGCTGGATGGCACTGGACCTGGAGTCGGAAAGACCCGAATTCAAATTTGGCCTCAGACATTAGTTGTGTGACCCTGGGCAAGTCACTCAATCCCTAATCCTTAACCCACTGGAGAAGGAAATGGCAAACCACTCCAGTGTCTTTGCCAAGAAAACCCCGCGGACAGTGTCGGCTACCCGCCAGCTCCCCATCCCAGGGGAGAGAAGGCTAAGAGGGGGAGAGTGCTTTGAGTATCCAAGGCAGAGTTAGCAGGATGGAGATGAGATTGGAAGCCACCCATTCATCCTGGGAAGGGCACTTGTTCTGTGGATCTGAAACCCCGCAGAACTGCAGATTCAGTGACTGGAATAAAGGCATCTATACCAGGGCATTCTGGAGCCAGTCGTAAGGGAGCTGATTGTTAAATCTTCAGTGGCACCATTTACACCTGGGAAATTGGCAAACACTAAAATAAGGGCTTGATTTATTGCTTTGTTGGTCTTCTAGTCTGGAGAAAGTGAGAGTGAAAATGTTAATAATGCATATTAAACTTATAATTGTGTCGTGTGTACATTTTTTCTCTCCAGAGAATCAGTTATTAAACATTTACCCAGCATCTCCTTGTATAAATAGGGCAGCTAAGTGGAAAGAACACTGGGCCTGGAGTCAAGAAGACCTGAGTTCAAATCTAGCCTCAGACACTAGCTGTGTGACCCTGGGAAAGTCACTTAACTGTGTTTGCCTCAGTTTCCTCATCTGTAAAATGAACTGGAGAAGGAAATGGCAAACTACTCTGGTATCTTTGCCAAGAAAACCTCAAATTGGGTCATGAAGAACCAGAAGAGACTGAAAACACCTGAACAACAAAGTGCTTTAAATTTAGCAAAGCACTTTACAAATATTATCTCATTTTATCCTCCGACAACCTGGATAGTTGGGGTTACCATCATCCCTATTTTACAGATGAGAAGACTGAGGCAGACAGGGTATAAATGACAACGAAGGTCACACAGCTAGTGTGTTGTCTGAGGCAGGTTTTGAACTCGGGGCCCAGTGCTGTCTCCACCTATCCAGTCCATCCTAATGACAAACAATGATGCATGAGCTTACTGAGGCATCTCTTCACCCACCGGATATGGTCCTAGGGCTGTCATCTGCTTCTGTCACCCCGTTCATGTCTCTGCCTCTGTCTCTATGCACCTGTCTCTCCAGCTCCACATCTGTGACTGTCTCTGTGACTGTCTCTCTGTCCCTCCCCCTCTTCCTGTGACCATGGCTGTCTCTGGGGTTGTCTCTGGGGCTGTCTCCAGATCAGTGGCCCTACCTGTCTCTGGGTGCTCTCTCTCTGCCTCCAGCAGGAATGGCTTCTTCTGCCTGGTCCTTTGGGGCTCAGCATTCAGACCTGCCCTCGCCTTCCCCCCGGGGTGGAGGCAGGAGTGGGGCTGCTTCCCAGAAGGCCTTCTGTTGAGAATGTCTGGCAAGGAGGGCTTCCCCACACTTCCTCAATTGGCCCTGCCTGCCAGGGGAGGAGACTCTAGGCTCAGAGCCTGGGCAAAGGCTATTTCTTTCCTGATGAGTGGAGGAAGGGATTGAGAACCCTAGCAAAAAACACAGAGGAGACATGGGTTGTTCCCGCTGCTTACCGAGTTTAAGCTTTGCTGCTGCTGGGCAGATTAAAGGATCCACCCCAGGAAGCTCCAGCAGCCAGTTTCCCAATGTCCCTTCATCAAGGCTCAGAGTGACTGTGGTTTAGGTCTGCATACCCTCCCCCCCTGCCCCCAGCTCCCCTCAGTAGGTTCCTTTTGTTGTTGCTAAATCCCCTCCAACCTCCCCTTAAAATCGCCAGCAGAGCCGAGTGGAATTCAACACCCAAACAGTCACACAAAGCCCCGAATTAATAGCTGGCTTTGTCTGGGCACAGATGTTCCGCAGCTTGGAGAATGGGGCGAGTTTTTCCTGCTACTTGAGTTAACTGTGCTGACTTCAAGCTCGGGCCGCCCCAGGCTGGGCAACGAAGAAGAAAGAAGAGGAAAGAAGGGAGGAAGAGATAAAGCATGGGGAATGAAAGAGAAGAAAGCCAAGAAAGACATGGAAAAAGGGGAAGAAAGTGAGAGGGAGAAGAGAAAGAAGAGAAGCACAGGGGGGAAGTAGACTGGGGTGAGGGGAGGAAGAAAAGGAGGGAGAAGACAAGAAGGCAGAGGCAGAAGGCCAGAGAGGGGGGCGCCCTGGTTTGCCACTGGACTCGGCCACCTACCCACCCCCTGAGCCATGGCCGGATTCATTTATTAACTCATAAACACACAGGCTACTGTCCAGTCTCATGTCTTAGGTGGTCATCTTCTCAATCAGGAAGGAAATAAGAATTCCTTCAGGGACAGGGCACGGTGCTGAGTGCTGGAGAGACGAGTAAGGCAGAAACACTGTCTGACCACAAAGCAGTTCACTTTCTTATGGGGGTGACACATACAAATAATTAGGCACACATAAGATGAGTACACACACACACACACACACACACACACACACACACACACTGATGGGGGGGAGTCTGGGGCTGGGGGAGGCGTCCTGCAGAACATGGGAGCTGAGCTGAGGGAAAGCCAGGAGGTGGAAGTGAGGAGGGGGCCCTGAACCCTCTAAGCCTGTGGCCAATGAAAAGGCTCAGTGGTGGGATGGAGAGTCACCAGGGGCCAGTGTCTGTTGATCACTAGAGTTCTCAGACAGAAGAGAAGTTGAAAGAAATCGAGGAGACTCTGGGGCCTCTGAAGTCCTTCCCCCCCATCACCAGACTCCCCAAAAGGTCTCAGCAAGGCCCAGAGGGCATGTGCCTTTGTTCTCCACTTTACCTGGGCTACCCCAGAACTGAAACTCCAAGACAGGCATTATTATGTAGAACCAGCAAAGCACGGGACAAGAGAGGTGGGGAGAAGGAGCCAGAGGGGTTTACAGCTTACAGAAAAAAAAATGAGGTGGGGGAGAGGACGGGGAGACAAGCCAGAGTGAGAGTTAATATTTTCCTTCTGTACTGGGAGGTTCCCTCCTAAATAGTTGGCCTGAGCACACTGAGCTGTGGGATATTCACATGTAAGCCAAACATACTAAATGTGGGCTAGTGACATGTAATCCAAGCGTGCTAAGCTGTGAGTTGTTGATATGGAACTCTCCCATGCTAAGCTCCAGGATGGTCGCATGTGAGCCCAGCCCACTGGGCTGTGGCATAATCACATGAGATGAGTGGGCATGCTAAGCCATGACCATCACACATGAGCTGAGCATGCTAAACAGTGGGAAAATCAGATGTGAGCCGAGTTAGGAGAGAGTCAGCCACATGTGAGGAGAGAAAGGAGAAAGCATTTATTAAAAGCCTGCTATGTGCCAGGCACCGTGCTAAGAGCTTTACAAACACCCTCACAACAACCCTTTGTGATAGGTCCTGTTATCCTCAGTATATAGATGAGGAAACTGAAGCAGACTGAGTTTAAGTGACACGCCCAGGGTCACACTGCTAGTAAGTATCTGAGGCTGGATTTGAACTCAGGCCTTCCAGACTCCAGGCCCCGTGCTCTATCTACTTCACCACCAGCTAGGTATAAACAAAATTTGGCAATTATCATCTGTGAGCTGACCACTTAACTGCATATGAAATGAGCTGAGGACACTAAACTGAAGTGGGAACCACGCATGCTGAACTGTGGGTGAAGACATACATGGAAAATAGTGGGGACACAGGCACGGCTGGCCACCATGCCTGGCATGCCCTCCCTCCTGCTCCAGATAAAGTCCTGCCTCCCATGGGAAGCCTTCCCCAACCCCTCCGAATTCCAGCCTTCCCTCTCAATTATTCCCTATTCATTCTGTCTAGAGCTTGCTTTGTATGTCTGTCTGCATGCTGTCTCCCCCATTAGATTGTAAGCTCCTCAAGGGCAGGGATGTCTTTTGTCTTTTTTTTTGCATCCCCAGAATTTAGCGCAATGCCTGGCACAGAGTAGGTGCTTAATAAATATTTATTGATTAACCGATTGATTGAGGAAAACATGATCAGTAATGTATGTGGTTTGCCTTTCGTTCTACCTAGTTCTGATTTTCTCCAGAAAGCTGGGCTTATAGAGGCCTCTTCCCACAAGAAACTGGGCCTCCCATTGCAGAAGGCATCTAACCTCTGGGGTCTGAAGAAATGCTGGCTCATGTCTAGGCTGCTGGAGTCATTCAGGCCATAACTACCCCATATTGGTGATGGCGACGGTTCCCGGGAATGCCTCGGTTCCGTATTCCCTCTGTGTATGGGGATTTGCGGGGTCAGCCTGGAGCAGGCAGGCCTCCGAGGACTGAAGGAGACCCTGACTTTCCTGGGCACCCACATCCTGATAGCATCTGGTTGGGCTGTTTCTGGTGTCAGTATTTGGGTCTTTCCATTCTTGGTGGGTCCTACGTTGTCCGTTTGCTCCCTAAGCGGCCAGTCTGGTGTCAAAAGAGGGTGAATGAGCGGGCATGTCACCACTGGTGTGCAGCCACGGATGTTTTCCCCTGTGAGCTACAACACTTACCAGCTGGGCAAGTTACTTAACCTCAGTAAGCTTCAGTGATGGGGATAATAATTATTTACCTGATAGGATGCACGTCCTTCTATCCTTGAATAGTCTGTGGTTTTCAGCATTAGCTTCTGCATCAGAGTACCGGCCCCTCGTCTATGGGACCCTTGTAAGCCAGAGAGAAGAGAACTGAGCTAGGTTGCAGACCCAGCCCCACAAACTGGATGTGTGGCCTTCAGAATATAACTTGACATCTCTGGTCTAAAATTTTCCTGTTTGCAAAATAGCGATGATATCTGCCATACCACTTTTCAGGGCTGAGGTCACTACTGACAGGTAGGTAGGGGCTTCAGGTAGAGTGTGGGACTTGGGGTCAGGAAGACCTGAGATCAAATCCTACCTCAGGCCCTTATTAGCTGTGTGATCTTGGGCTGGTTACTTAACCTCTCTCTGCTTTAGTTTCTTCACCTGTAAAATGGGGGTGACAGTAGCCCCTACCTCCCAGAGTTATTGGGAGGATCAAATAAGACAACATATGTAAAGAACTTCTGCACCCCTTAAAGCTAGCCATGATTGTTATTAGATATAAAGCACTCGGGAAAAGTTTAAAGGTTGATGCAAAAGTTAAGTATTAGCTTCTTATTTTATCTGCACAGTGCCTATGGAGACGTGACAAATCCTTGGTGGCTGATTGAAAAAAATATATAATAATAATAATGGGCTTCTGTTTAGCCTCTTAAACCAAGGCCAGAATAGAATGAGAGTGGATTGTGTTTCTCGTCTTCATTGGTGTCTGGTGTAATCCTGGAGCAGAAAAAAAAGCAGTCCGTAGTAGGACGTAGGTACAACTAAGCTTGGTCACAGGCTGACCCTCCTCCCTTCTTAAGGTCTCAGTTTCTCTATCTGAAAAATGGAAATAATAAGGCTAGACCTTGTCCTCCTATCTAAATCTCTGAAAATGAATTAAATCACTTGGGCAAGGCACCATGCGGTCCTCAAAGGAAGTATTATGAATTTGGAGAATTCCTTTTAATCATTCCTATTCCTATTATTATTCTTAATTAATCTGGCTGTAACACATGAAGGCTTGGGCATCAGCCAAATGCACTTTAATAACTTTCTGTGCAGACAGACATTTTCTGGTTGTATTATTGCAATCACTATGCTCATTTGATCAGGAATTCTTACACTAGAATTTGGGAAGTTTAAAAAAATATATATTCTGATCACTGTATTTCAATATAATCAGTTCCCTTTGTAAAACTATGGATTTATTTTATGCATTTAAAAACATAATTCTGAGACAGGGTCCCCAGGCTTTAGCAGACTGCCCAAGGGATTCATTCGTGGCACAAAAAGGGTTAAGAACCTCTGCTCCAAGGCCTTTTCCAGCTTGAAAATTCTGTATTTTTATTACAATCAATGGACATTTTCGGGTATGTGTGTGTAGGGACAAACATGTGTAGGGTGTTCCTCTTTGTTTGAGCCATTAGGTTTTTCATGTTCCTTTCATTTTTTTTTGTCTCCCCTTTTACCTGCTGGGAACTGCAATTGTGAAGGCCAGGGACCTAGAAGATAAGGGGTTAGAGGACAGTCGCTTTCTCATTCTTCCTTACCCCAAATCCAGTCTTCATGTGCTTGAGTTCTCCTAGAAGTTTTAATAACTGCTAATATGGGCATCTTCCCCACCCCTGACACCCCCGACACCCCCTATAATTCCACACCCCCAGGGCCAGTAGCTTTTGGTCCATTGAAGCTTTCTGTTTCTTCCCACTGCCCTCCAATTAACCCCCCCAAACCACCCCTGACCCCCTACCTCTCATCTGAGCTATGGGTAGTAAGATGATCCACTCAACTTCTTGGCCCCAGTACTGGTAAGGCCAACCTCCACCGGTCCTCACCTCCCACCCCAGCTACATGGTTAAGGATAACCCCACCAGTCAGCCACAAGCCCGGTATTCGTCCTTCCAGGACTGAAACAGATCATGGAAATCTGGTTTTCCTCCTCACCACCACCACCATCTGATTCTGCTTTCCTTCACTTTGACAGGCTCATGGACACTCAGACCAAAGAGCCGACCCTATTAGATCCCAGAGCCTCCCACTCCAGCCCATCCCTCATTCCACCTCTTCTGCTGCTGCCCCCGCCAAGCCTGAGAGCCGCAGTCTATGGTTCAGGGCCCTGTCTGCAGGCTGGTTTTAAACAACTCCGTCAGAGCAGCTCTCGCCATCTCTGCTGAACCTCATAATTTTTTCAGTATGAAGGCAGAGATAAAGGAGTAATTTGTTCTACACACGTAGATTCCATAAGCCTGTGTTTAGACTCCATAATCCCCATCCCAGACTCATATTAGTGATTTTCCCCTCTCCCTTCCTGCCTGGTATGTTGGAGGTCGGAGAGCCCTAGACAGGAAACAGTGGCCTCTCCAAAGTGCAGTTGGAGAAAGCTCTGCCTCCATCATCTCTACTAGTCCCTCATCTGAGAGGCCCAGGATGTGTCTTGAATGTTGTCATAAAGTCTCACCACTTAACAATCCCTATATGCCCTGTCTCAAGCCTAGTGCTCCACCCCAACTCTTGGAGGTATTTCCTCAAACTTGAGGTGGATGGGGACATATAGGCCTTCCCCTCTAAATTCCTGCTGCCTAGATGCAGGAAGCCAAGACCTCAAAAAGTGAAAGGCCAATAAAAGGGCAAAAATGTTCCTATGCATTGAAATGGGAGAGGATCAGATGATGGAGAGGTTCAGCTAGAAGTCACTTGTGTTGGCTCCCAAAGGGAATTCAGAGACCCATTAGACTCACCCAATCATTTCATCAGGATTCTGGAGTCATTGGGGGTGGGGTGAGAGGATGACAGAGGAAAATCATATTCTTTGGAGATGTGTTTGGTTTGGATTACCTGAATGCACTTACAATGTGCCATTTTAGGAATTTCCGGTCCAGTTTCAAGGGGGTAAACTGCCAAAATTTGGGGTGACATTTCCCAATGCATCCAGAGACTCTGATTGGGGCCTGTCCCAGACAAAATTTTGTTAAGTCAGCACCAGTCATCTTTCCTCTTTCTGTCCCTTTTCCACTATTTTCATTATGGTTTCTCTGCTTCTCACTCTTCACTCACTTCCCCCCTCCACCACTATTCAGGTGCCCAATATCTTGTTCTCCCAGCAAAGTAAGCAATCTGATAAACTAATTCACACTGAAGTATTAATGACTCAATATATTACTCCTCTTAGAGATGTTTCCATTTATTTTTACAAGAAGAGTCCCAGAAAAGGGGCTAATGTTTAACCCAAATGAACAAAATTTATAGGTAGAATTTCAAGCATTGTTAAAGAATAGTAGAGTGTAGAGACTTTGGGGGAGCCAAATTTTCCCAGCATCACTCAAATTACAACACACAGGCAATTATCTAATCTTACTAGGCATAAGGCCAGCCCTGCTGCCAGCCTCCCCACTCCCCACATTCATCGATTCTGTGATAATTCTCAGGGTTTGGCTAATGCCACCATGATTGGTGACTCAGATTTCTTGTTGAGTGAGGCAAGAGAGTGACGTTAAGGGAATTGGAGCCCTTGGATTCTCGTGAGTTCTACTTACATTCTAGGAGAGACGCTAGAGGTAGTGTTTTCCCCAACTGTGCTTGGGAGAGGCCCAATACTCCAACTCATCACCCTGGGGCCGTAGGAAATATTGGAGGGAAGGGAAACATACAATTCTAGACAAATATTTGCTGTGGATCATTTCTGTGAAAAAGGTTTTCTGACCAGTTGTGTTCAGGTTACTTATCCTGAATTCTAGAGAGAAGCCACAGCTGTCACTCTCTGGTTTCCACCCTGACAGTCCACAAATGTGTCTTGCTAGACTCTTAATTATATCTCTTTTAATTCTAGAGCCCTCCTTCTGTTGATTATCTCTGATTTGTTCCATCTATATTATTATCTGTACAGTTGTTTCCATGTTGCCTTCCCCATGGGGCAGCCCTTTCTTGTATATATCCCCAGTGCTCAGCACCGTGCCAGGCCCAAATTGAAAGTCCTCATCTATAGAAACTCTAGAATGGAATGGAAAGCAGGATGCATTTGAATGGACATTAAGAGGAAAAAGCATCAGAATCTCCACTTTAGGGCAAAGTCTTTTTAAAGATGACCTTACAAATTAGGATTAGTTCTAAGGAAAATTATGACGTAGGAAAACCTTGTCACTTATTGTCTACCCCTTATGTCCTCCCTATATGCCTTCTATTTTTTTCTGGTCACCTGGAACTCTCCACATGGCGCTCCACCTCTCTCAGTGGGGGGCCCAGTGGCCTTTCTTCCTGTAGGATGCCCAATGCTCCAATTTTATTCCTTTGTCCTCTCTCCCAACCAAACTCTCCTTCCTTCATGCTGTCATTTCAGCCAGCCACCCAAGGGCCAGGATATGACCAACTGATACACATTAAAGTGTTAAAGATTAAGGACAACTTAATATTACTTCACCCTGGAGCATCTGGACTTTAAAAGAGGCAGCCTAGAGAGGAAATGCTTAAAGGGAATTACTCTGTAAGGGGGAATTTAAAAATATTTGTTAAGTAGAGTAGATGGTGGTGGGGTGGGGATTGTCAGGGTATGACTCTCCTTGAATCATTGAGAGGTAGTACAGTACAGAGCTTGGAGTCAGGAAGATCTATGTTCAAATCTCATATACCTTACTTTTCTCATGTGTAAAATAGAAATAAACATTACCTATTATATTGTAGTTGTTATGAACACTTTGAAGATTTTAAAGGACTAAGTGACAGTTATTCTCCTCCCTCACTCTCTCCATGATTTCATCATCATGGGGAACTCTTAATATACAAACTCCATTCACCAATACGGATCAATGCCTGTCCCAAATTCTCAAATGGATCCGAGATGTTGTTGATTTGGGAATTTCCTCGAACAATGTAGATTGTCGTGCCCCTTGTCCAAATCTTCTCACCAATTTAACATATGAGGTTTAGCCAAAGTGTTGACATTTTGAGTTTCCAGTGGAACACATATCATCTCTTACCTTTGCCAGATAACTGGCCCATCTTCTCAGTATCCATTTCCTTGACGGTATCTTTTACTCCTGCTCTTCTTTGAAGGTACCCATTGATTATATGCTGCATCTTGCTCACACACACCACCCCTGTGCATTCTCCATTATGCATTATCAATTCTTTAGAGATTGGTGTATTCCATGTCTCACTGCCATACAGCAGCAGAAGAATATAGGTATTACAAAGATGGAGTTTTATTTCCATGGAAAACTTGGGTTTATTAAGAGAGCTTTCCCAAAGGAAACTCGACTGTTCTCTTCTACCTGTTCAACTATGGGCCCAACTTGTCCACCTCTATTGTCTGCCCCAAGATATACATACTATAGGCTTTCTATACAGAAGCATTAATCTGGGAAATAGACATTTTTTTGATTTAGTTGGTCTCTCCCATGTGGATGGTCAGGGCTAACTCCTTCTCATAGTTAGACATCTCTTCTAGGAGGCCCCACAATGTCACTGGCGGTGGTAAAACCAGCACAATGTCATCCCAAAACATGAGCATGTCAATGAACTCACCATTCACAGAGAAATATTCTTCAACTTAAGACTCTGCAATGGATCTCCTCAATCACAGTGGCTAAGACAGCTGGTGAGCCTACTGTTTTATATCTTGCCTGATGTTTATGATCACCGAACAAGGTTATTTTTGTGATCATGTCTTTAAAAGAATCTCAAATGATTGCATGGGAGAAACTGCTGGAAAAGAGTCTTTAAGTGGTGTTTTGCTCTACTGAACTAAATGCTTTTACATATTCAACAAATAACGAGATCAATGGAATCTGACATTCTACCAGGTAATTGTAACATGATAAAGACAACATCCATTGTTGAATATCAATTGTGAAAGCCCACTTGTTCCCTACTGAAACTCTCATTGAGGATGCCCTCAATTTTTATATAGATTTTGTATAGGTGGATAAGTAGACATACAGGTGAGTAGTTTGAGGGTTTTCTTGGTTCTCTCTTTCCTTCCCTTCCTCCTTCTCTCCTCCCCACTCCCTTCCTTTAACAAGGACAGAAATTGCTTTCTACCTCTTTGGTACCTTCTAATACCTTGCAATTCTTAGCATTTTTGCAATCATGACTCCTTTAGCATAGAACTCCTCTGTAAACTCTTGCCCTTCCCATCTGTGGTCTCTTTAGTACCATTTCTCCCTCTTCTATAAGCACATCGGGTACTGTGATGTTAGGGTCTGAGTGTAGGGTTCCACTTTCCTTGATGGCAAGAAGTTTGTAACAGTGATCTTGACAGATCTTTCCCATTTTTCTTCTATTTGTGGTTTTTCCATTTTTGTCTTTAATTGCTTCTAGGATGGTGCTAAGCTTTCTTTAAATGGGTTTTACCCCTGACTGCTTCTGCTTTTAAAGATACTACTTATTATCAATCATTCTTCTTCATATGATGTTATGAATAAGTTTACATTCTAAACTGGCATTACATTCGATCACTTTCCTTCTCTGCTTGTTAACTGTCAAGTTCCTTTCTGGGGGTCGCTTGTTGTGTCAATAGAGTTATAGGAGTTAAACTGTATAAAATAATGGATGTCATTACTCTTTCTGATATCAATTTCCCATTTTTCATTCCTCTTTACTTGTTAAAATAGTTCAGGACTGTTGTAACTGTATGCCGTATCTTTTCTCATTTTTCTTGCTTTTTACTAATTCTGATCTCAATTTGGTAGTTTTCTGCTTAATTTTATTTTTTACTGATCCTAATCAACGACTGATTTGCAATTTATAAATATGCTATTTGCCTGAAGGGTTAAATGACCTGCCCAGGGTCATATAAACTACTAGGTGTCAACCAGAACTTTGAATTCAGGTCTTTATTTTATATGTGTATGTATGTATGTGTGTATATATATATAACTGTATCATCTAGGTGAGTTGGGCCCTATTATAGTCTTTTAATACACTCTCCTCCAAATGTCTTTCAAGTGCTCCAGACTAGGAATGCAAGGGTTAAAAGGTTTTCTCAACCAATGTCCCAATAAGTATTGATATAGCACTTTAAGATTTTTAAAGCACTTAACACATAAGATCTCATTTCATTCTCATAACCACCCTATGAAGTAGGCGTTATTATTCTCCTCATTTCAGAGGGGGAAACTCGGGAAGGTTAAGACATTTGCTCAGCTCTCTATAGCTACTAAGTGAGGCAGGATTCAAAAGCCCAGGTCTTCCAACACTCCCTAATTTATAGACTTTCCCAATTCTAAGAGATCAGGAAAGGCAGCTGTCAAAAAGTAGCAAGGGGAGATCAAATGATAATGTGGGGAGGGGTTAGAGCAGGGGAGTCTCCTAATGTCCCAATTTCTACCACCCTTAACTCTGGCTGAGTCTATTTCTCTTAAAACTGAGGAGAGGAAAACAAGACAGTCTGGGGCCTTCAACCTCTTCCTCTGAAGGTGGGGAGGTGGATGTAATTGAACAATGCAATCAACGCAATTTCTACAGAACTTTGCTATTGTTTTCAGGAAGCCAGTAGAGTAGGAGACTGTAAATTGATTTTCAGAGGCACCTTAACTCCATACATTAAAAAATAAAAACAGTAACAGGCAGGGACAACAACCACCCCTTCAATAATGGGGGAAAATGCGGCTATTTTCAGGATACTCCAGGAGAGACTGGCCTACTAGTTTAGGGCCACAAAGAAGGTGTGGAAAGGCCAAGAGAATGTGTGGGGGTGAGTGGTTGTACTCCAACTTCCCACAGCCACGTAGGGCAAATCCCAAAGGGAGCAGTTAGAGGGCAGGAATATTTAAGTCAGCAAGAATTCAGTTTGGAAACAAACTTTCCAGAAATACTATCATGGGCTTCTCCCCTGATCCTCCCACTCGCTGTCTCCAGATTTCTTAGGGTTTGAGTTCCAGCAACCACTTTCCATTGTTGAGAGAAAGGCATTACTTGCTACAAGGCTCATAAATAAGGGAGGAGGCCCAGGTGGTGGTAGAAGACAGACAAATCTGGGATACCAAAGCAATGAGCAATGCTGGCACTGGCCCTCCCCTCTCCAGTTATTTACATTTTGGGGTGTCCCATAAAAAAGCAACATAAAATTCCTCTATGCAGATCTGACTTGGATTCTAACACCACAAAAGGTCAGGGCAAGGTGGTTAACTTCTGAAATCAAATTAGGGATGAAAAGCAGCATTACACACCAAAATCAAGATGGCAGCATGGATTCTGAAAACCAAAACCATACAATTGGTGCATTTAATATCATATAAGGCCCTCAATGAATATTTGTTTGATGACAACTTCTTCACAAGCCAGGGAGCTGAGAGATCCCTTCTATTTCCCAACAGCTCCTCAGACTACTTTCAACTGTTTGTTGTTTTTTTTTTAAAAGGAACAATATGAGAACAGGGGAAAGATTGGGGTGGAAGATAAAGTTCAAAACTGATGCCACAATAAAAATAAAGCTCTAGTTTAAAGATAAACCAGTTGCATTTAAATCTCAGTACAACCAATGGTAGGAGTGGGGGGAGGCAATACTAGACTGGAAATCAGAGACCATGGTTAAGTCCTGGTTTGATTATGATACCTAGCTTTGGGAACATGGACCTTTCCTTGCCTTTATAAAACATAAGAGTCTGTTTTAGATCATCTCCAGCTGTAAGAGTCTATGAAAATTCTATAGCCGTTATTACTAACCAAGTCCTAAAATATGCCTTCAACTTGGACAGCATTTGTCTAAAATCATGCATTTGGCAAGAGATAATAGCTCACCTGTATATAGATGGCACAGAGAAATCTATCTGTATCTAGTTTTAGGGTAGTCCTTCATAAGCACCCTGTGATGTGGGTATCATACACAACACAGAACACAATTTCAGAGTTTGGAAGGAAGCTCAGAATATTCCATGCCTTTCCTATTCTACAGATAAGAAAACTGAGGCCGAACGAGGTTAAATTACTTGTTCGTGGTCATACAGTCAAGCATCAGAGTGGAGACTTGAATAGCACTCTCTTGCTATCTCTGCCTTTCAGCAATGCTTAGTATCTTATGTTGACTTTTATCACAGAATGAGGTCCCCAGAGGCTGTCTGGCCCAACCCACACTTGAAACAGAATCCCCTCTGCAAACCACCCAAGTGGTCTTTTCAAAATATACAAACTGTGTATATTTTGTCTATTCTCAATAAGACTGTAGACTCTTTGACCAATGTTCAAAACATATTTGGTTGATTTACTAAATTTTAATTAATCATAATCAGAGAAAAAATCCATCACATTTTCAACAACTCATGTAGATGGAAAAGGCAAAAAAATACAACATAACTCTATCCTTTTAACTGTTTATTGTATAATATAAAACTACAAAAGTAAGACTGCTTATTTCCATGTACATTTATCCAATTGTTTAGATTACAGCCCATACCTACATGTGAATACAGTAATCTGGGTTCAGATGTATATGTCTGTAATATTGCATAGAAAAGGCACAGCTCTAAGGTCTGTGGGGGAAATTACAGCCTCCTTTTTGACAACACGCCCTTCTCAACAGCCATACACCAAACATTTCACACTATTTACACCTTTTCCAGAATCTCTGCTGTTTATATGTATGGATTACATTTATCTTCAATAGTTTTCTTCCCAAAAGTGCAGAATCTTTTATTAAATTTATTATTTTCAGCAAAATTTTAAATTGGCTCATTCTCAAGAATCAGTCAGCTTCAATTTTAAGATGCACCAAAAAGCCTTTTGAAAGCATGTAGGTCACACAAACCTCTCCAGGATCAATGTACCCGAGGGTGGCAGGAAATTAACCGTTTCTCATCTAAAACACGTTGAATGTGATGATCTGAATTTTGGCAGGCAGTGTAAAGGTCAGATCTGAAAAATCATTTTGAAACAACCCAGGGTACGAACAGACAGCAGGACCCCCCCCCCCCAACTCCTGCACAAAGTGGGGAGGAATTGTCAGCATTTTTCACTAGTCATTTAAGAAGAGTACCCTAGGGTTTTCCTAATTCACTGCTTACCACAGAGGTGATCCATACATTTAAGCTTTAAAATGTTCCTTTCTCGACCTCAGGGCAGCAAGGGTACCCCAATGGATGCAGTATTTAAATGCATCAAATGATACGAATGAGAAAGACACTCAGGTGTGTATCTGAGGCTTGTTTCTGACCCTTTGGCATGAACATGCATGTCAATTTGGTTGCTCCTTCCTTGATAAAGGGAAAGCAGTGCTATTAAAAATCTTTTAAAAATCGACCCTTTAATGCTTCATTTTCCTAAAAATTTGGGGATTAAAACAATCTTCATCCATACCTTTTGCATATTTCAAATAGACCCACATTAGAAAAGAGTAAAAATAAATGTGAACCGTGCATACCATGAAAAGAACCCAGTTCATTTTCTGAGTCTGGCTCTGATCCCCTTTTTAATACAGATTTACATTCCTACAAGAGAATACATTCCTACCATACATTCTGTACATGTTACAATCCAGATGTTGTTAGCTTCACAATAAAATAAATATATTTACAAAGAAAAAGGAATAAATAACTTATGAAAAAAATCACTTCAAATTCAAAGCTTTTTCATTCTGCTCTCATCTTGTCACTTCATTGCACATCATTGTCAATAAATGTCACTGCCACCCCCCACACCCACCCAAGCCTGGCATGTGTCTTTTATAAAGGCTCCTCTAACTGCCTGTTTGACTCTGAACTATTCGTGATGCCCAGATTAGAAAAGGAAATGTTACTGCTAAAGAATGGAATCTTCTGCAAGTATGTCCCTGTACAGCTGGGGCTTAGAGACCACAATAAAGATCATTCTGCCTTTCTGGTACTTCATTTTGTAAAAATACAAAAAAAAATTTAAAACCTGACGGTTCTGCCCTTTTAAAATGGACCACCAATTTCCCTTATCTTCCTTATTAAAGTGTGTGTGTGTATGCTCACATATGCATACACACATATACACATACACACACTCACCTATACATATATACACACAAACATACATATATCATGTATAGGTATATATATGTATAGGCATATATTTACACACACACATATATTCATTTCTGTTTTAACTCTAGCTTACAAATAAGGGATTTTCAAAGAGTAAGTTTTAGGCAACACCTTCATTGCTTTGGAAATGGTGCTTTTTTTGAACAATCACCTAACATATGGTATTTGTTTAAATACACAGTTTACCAATCCAACAAAAGTGTGGTTGTTCTAATTTATTGTAAATCATTTTTCAACAATGGTAAATCAATTGCTTACCATGTTATTGTTCTGAACAATCAGCACTGTGTGTGTGTGTGTATAGCATGTGGCTATTTTCCTGGGTTCTCCAATTATATAAATCTTGGAATCTGAGGGCAGGATTGTTTTTTGACAAAGAAGAGAAGAGCCAAAATGGAGCAATCAGAACTACATGGGATGCAAAATAACATAATCCCCATTCCCATTTCCACAACTGAATATGGTCCCTAATCCTACCAAGAGATAATGCCTAATCTGTCTGCAGTATCAAAGATGTTATGGGTGTTAGAGTTGCTTGTAAGGGAACTACCATTCTCTAAGTTTCTTGCTGCTTCACTGAGTTGGTAAGTCTTTTAAAAACAAAACTCAAGGGGGATGAAAGTAAACTAGGGTCCTGAAGGATTTTACACATGAACCTTTTGAATTATGTGAATAACTATCTGCTTTGTCATGTGCATTATATTACTATGTAGACTATCTATGGCCAGTTTAAAGTGCCATTTTATAAAGTTATCCTTTTACCTTTTAATAGACAGAAAATACCCAATTTCATCCATGGCAAGAAGCGAGCAGAACTGATGACTGAATATTGTCAAATGACAAACAAAACAAAAAACCCCATAATTTAAAATTTCTTAAATAAATATAAAAGTTATTCCTAAAGAAGCCATATGCATTTCAACAATATAGGTTGCAACTTGCACGCAACAGCTAAAGTACCATGGCAGGGGGAGGGGAGGCGGGAGCCCTAAAATGCCATAAACTATTTCAGCAACAGGCATGATACATTGCAAACATTTTTAAATTAAATGTACACCACAATGAATAAAAACGCTATTGGTGCAGTAACGAAGACTTCTCAGGTGTTATGGGAGGGAGAGAAGAAACATGCATAGAAAGCTGTGTTTGTATAATTCTGGTACAACAGGCCTATAAAGTGTAAAGCAGTTAACGCAGTTGATGAAAGAACCAACCACGCTGGAGATGCCAAGTGATGTCATGTGACTAACTCCAGTTTCCACAGCAATGGATATTAAAGTTAGAGTCCATCCAGTGCAGATAAGAGATGAGCTTCACTGCAGTAATACTGAAGATGCCATTTTCAGCACTTATCAACAGAGTGAACAAATGCTCCAAGGAAGGGGGGAGAAGGAAGGAAGAAGAATGGTATAAGATGATTCAAATAAATGATGTATGCCTTTTTAAAATGCAAGTTAAAAACAAAAATAAACTTACTCTTAAAAGGTATTTTCATTCCATAAAATGATTGATTTTAATAAAATTCAGTTCAGATGTGATGATTCTCTAGAAAGCTAATTAAGTTCAAGTCACAGAGAAAATTATGTTAAAATGAAACATTTGGGTTCAATTTTAAAAAAATTAAAAACAGTAACTTGGCATACATACTCGAAGGCTAAGTTTTCAGTAGCCTTCCTCTCAAAAGAGAAAGCTACAGAGAACCATCACTTTGAACCCAAGTTTCACAGCTATTTCCTGCCAACTGCTTAATACAAGTTTTATGAGTAGACATGGCTCTAGGTTTGGAAATCACAGTAGTACACAGGTGTTTTTATACCAGGGAGTTGGTACTTGTGAAACTTGGGTGAAATATCTCCTGGCCCTTTCTTAAAGCACTGTGTGTTTGCATTTAGGGATATCAACTGCAGATTAATTTGATCTGATTTTCTCTTTGCACCATACACATATAAAACATTACAACTCTGTATAAAAGTACAAGCGCATCTTGTACATTTGAAGTATGCAGGAACTATGTGAGCAAATCCTATCAAAATAGCTATTTTGTGTGTATAAACAGCATTTGTTTTTAGAAAAACAATATAATAAACTGCAGAATCTGTACAAAAATATAAAATAAATTTGGGCAGCAGTTTCTAAACAGCCATGTAAATGCAACACTTAAGAGGAGAAGTTAATGCCTCCAAAAGGCTGAATTGCTAAGTCAACCTACACAGGGCTAAAATGCCAAAAAAGATACTGAGATTATCTAAATAATAAATTTTTTACCTCTTGCAATAAAACTTATAGAAAAAATAGACAAATATGCACATGCAATTTACAGCTTTCCCCAACTTAATCCTTGTGCTTCACTTTTTTTTTGTAGTAACAATGTAGTAATATTGTCTTCAATATGTATTCTTTCCTATACCAGGATATTAGGTCTTCTTTGAGGAACCACTTAAAAACACATTAAAAGTGGTCATACATGGATGAAGGCACTCCAACTCTGCTTGAGGCAAAAAGTACTAGTGTGATCCTTTTTTTTCTGGAGAAGGCGAGCAAGGACGATGCATGCACAGTGCTGTGAATCTGCAGGGCTGTGAAAACACTACCAAGTGTGTCTGTACTGGTACAGAAAGGAGTCTCTAGGTTCTGACAGGTTTTACGACCCGACAAGCACCTCCATGATGTGGTCCAGTTCTGTGAGGTCCATTTTGAAAGGCTGGCTGGGGGCGACGGGCTGACTGCTGTAGGGAGCGAGCGTCTTCAGGAGGTCGTCTGCAGAGACAGGAGCCATCTTGGAGGCTGCCCCCGCAGCAGAAGTGCAGGGGTCAAAGTCATACATTGATGTGTCTATGTCAGCAAAGAGAATGTCATCCAAGGTCAAGTCTGTCAGAAAACCCGTGGAAGTTGTAATCTCGAAGTTTCCGGGCAGAGAGTCCATAAGTTTGGAGTCAGTGGTCCGGCTCTCCTGGAGGCCCTCGGGTTTCTGAACGTGAGACTCTCCGGAGCCTTCTTTAGAGCTGTCAATTGTTGCTACTGCGGTTGCTGCTGCCTCGGGGGAGGTAGGTGTTGGACAGAGCTCCTCGATTTCGTCCAAGGCCGAGGAGAAGCTGTCCTTTTCTGGTTGGACGGCTGGAGGTGGTAGTTTCGTGGGACCGTTGGGTTGGACGGCCTGAGAAGTGCAAAAAGTGTCGTCCTCCAGCAGAGAGGCTGGGGTGAGGCAAGACTCTAAGGACGTAGTGTTTACTAAGTCAGCGGGGTGGGCTGGGGAGGAGGTGAGATGGCTGAAAGCAGGCTGGGCCTCCCGGTAATCGTCCCCCAGCGTGTCAGCTGGCTGAGAAGTGGTGATGAACACGGGTCTCAAGCTGCCTTCCTGTTTGAGTTCCTCCTGAATTCGCCTCAACATGTTGTTAATTAAAACTGTCTTCTGCAGGCTTGGCTCTGTCAGCGGCCTGTGGTTATAGAGTTTCATAAGGGAAATGTTGAAGATAGTCTGGCGCTGTAAGGTGTAGGACACCTTAGATGGACCATCAGTAGGAGACACAACTTTGCCTTCCAGCCCATCTTCATGCTCATCAAACTTCCGTTTTCCTCCTTTACCCAACATATATCTGCAAATAAGAGGAATCGGGAGAAAAATAAAATTGGTGACTTAAAAGACATTTCAAGACAAATCAAAATGTAGCCTGGCTTTTGGGAGATCAGACCTTACAAGCATACCCACTGCTATCAGGAAAGACCTAACCAAGGGTAGATATTTTAATAAAAAGGTTAAGGAGAAACATTTCCATGTATAAAATTGGGGTAATCTGCTTCCTATATGTGCATGCATTAATGTTTTATTACTTGTTAGTCTGTTAAATGTACATCTTGAGAAATGTGTACAACACAGCTGAGTTGCTATGGAGACTACAACTTTGAACTTCCTACTTCAAGCTCTTGTAATTCTCAAGTCAAACATTATAAGTTTTCTGTCCCTCTCTTCCTTTCTCCCAAGTAAATTTTTATATAAAAAGAGAAACATCTCAACACTATGGATCAAAAGAAATATAAATACACACACATATATAGCCTTTGATAGCAGATTCACAGCACTGTGAACACACACGTATACATCTCATAATACTGCAAATGCAATTTGACTGAAAGGTACTGAATCAGAGTCACCGGAGGAGAAAAATGTACAATTCTGGAACTACCGCATGTGACTAAGTTGTATCTGGACAGTTACACAAATTTGGTAAAGTACAGTGAGGTGCTTGGGCTTAACAGTAAATGACAACAGCGACACAGAGCTTTCCTTGGAAGGCCCTTCCAGAATCAGACATAGGAATCTGTGGTATTCGGGCTAAGTTTTCCTTTGGCTCAGTTTCATCTTATACATGTAAGGTCCGAATAGAGCTCAAGTAATTTCCAAGTAATTTTCTCTTGTTAGCTGTGCTGCTGCCCATGCTGTTAGGGACGCCCCTTTGCTACCAGCTGAACAGACATGCAGTTTATCTAGACGAGTTCATCTAACCATTTCAGAGAGAAGTCCATCTATCTATTCTGTTTTTTTTAGGGGGAGATACAGAAAGAAAGAGGAGTAAATGCCAGAGTCTCTCATGGTAATGTATTCCAATTTTTAAGGAAACCTGACCAGACTTTTCCCCTTACATCTACTCTAAATCACTCTACGAATGTCTTATTTGTCAGAGGGCAACTTGGCCACTCCGTAAAAAATAGCCCTTCCTACTCTTGTCATCTATTCTTCTATTCTCTAAATTAAATAATCCTGGGGCCTTTACTCAAAGGTCTTACTTTATAATCCTTTAATCATTCTGTTCCTAGTCACTAAATCCACTCCAAGTTCGCAACTTACCAAAACTGAAGGTGAAGAGTCTGAACCTGGATATATGACTCTTGTATGAAATGATAGGTGTTAGGTAAAATATGGAAAAATCCCTATGCTTTCTTTTATGCCCAGCACTCACATTTGTTGCCTTAAGAACATTATTATTAGCTGACTCAGCTCTAGTACTTTTCTAAAATCTTCATATATAGCAAATGAATTCTTTTTCTAATTCGTAGTTTTTCTTCTGTGTGACATTTCTCTTTACTGAACACCGCAATGATAGTTTCTGATCATTTTTCCAAAACGTTCTAGTTATGTGGTTATTTTAAAATTATAAATCTCTTCTAGGGGACAGCTAGGTGGTGATGTGGAGTGAATACTGGACCTGGAAGTCAGGAAAACCTGAGTCCAAATCCTGCCTCAGAAAGAAACTTTACTAGTTATGTGGCCAAAATCATCTGTAAAATGGAGATGTTAATAGCACCTATTTTTCAGTGTTGTGAGGATTAGATAATAGTTGTGAACTGCTTTGCAAACCTTAAAACACTAGGTAAGTGCTAGTTGTTATTATTATTATTAAAGTGTCACATACTCCCCATTTCCAGACTGATTTCACCTGTTAACTGCTTGAATACAGTTCTTTCGTTATTTTACATCTTCCAGGTCACTGAAGAAAATGTTAAACAATAATGAGCTCACAACTGAGTTTTGAATAATATAGGGAGAGTCCTTCTTCAGCTTCAAAGAACATTTCCTAATTAAGTCATAAATTAATTCTCACTTGTACCTCTGAATGGTCAATAGCTGACAGAAGGAAAATAGCCTGTTCTACCAAGCCCAGGAGAAATGTTTTGAAGAGATTTTTAAAAATCTTCACCACTCTGTAAGTACTTATTTATTTGGTCCACAAATAATTATTTATTTGGTTTCCAATGAAGTACGAAAGGTAGGGTCTCCCTATGTCACACTCAGAGAGTGTATCTCCTTCTCTCAAGTCCTATTCTGGAGATCTCCTGAAGGCGATATCACTGAGACACAAGCTTTGTTGTATCTGCTTCAAGGTCATGTATTATCTGTACTCTGTGCATCAGCCTCAGGTAAATATGGAAAAGAGTGTCTGACCCAGGTGATGGATTTATTTTTAGCTGCAGCAACTAATGAAATGGTTAAAATGGTTAAAAAGACAAAATAACCTTCAGTTCTATACTCTTTTCTGCTTCTGCAGTGACAGTGGCAAGAAAGTGAAGAAGGAAGCAGAGGGTGCTAAGAATCTCACATTTCATAATCTGGCATTTAAAATTAATTTATCTGTTGGGAGTCTCAATGTTATCTGTTCTAGCAATCTTCATATTGCTATTTGTTATAAATTAATCCAGAAGAGAGAGAGTTCAAGATAAGTGGAAGGAGGGCTCATAGGTACTCCCTGAGCAAATAAAGGAATTGGCAGCGCTACTTTTTTTCTGCTTGTTTTCATTTTATTTGTCTTATTCAGGTTTTTAAAAATTATCGGTCCCTCCTGCTAATCCCTCCCATAAAACAAATTAAAAAGCAAATAAACCCCAAAACCAAATCCTTCAATACACATCTACTGATGATGCAAAACAAATTCCCATGTTAAAAAATGTCCCTTAAGAGGGTTCATTTCCTCCCATTTCCAGGGGAAAAATTTAAGTAAACTGATAATCACAAAGATGACTAAAAAGTTGTAACAGGAATGAGAATTTGAAGATCATCCCTGCCCCTATTTGGTTTCCTGGTGTTGGGATTTGGTTTTCTGGTATCTACATGTTTTGGTTCTGTCCTCTACATGGAGAGTCTGTTATATTTTGTGATCAAGCACTATATAGGAATATTTATAGTCACAGTCAGTGCTGTAAATACTGCATTGGAACTACAAACGTACACACCAATATACACTGCAGATAAAGAAAAAAGTTCTATGAAAGATTTGAAAAGATCTAAATTCAATCAACATTTAGCACTTCTTCCTGCTTACCAGCCATAGGATCTAGGTCTTAGTCAAGTTGCTTATCTGTAAGTGAATGAAGGGGTTGAACTAAATGACATCTAAGGCTAACGGCTACTACTTCCAACTCTAAATCCATGATCTTCTGACTTCAATAAAAAGTTAGTTATAGGAGAATCCTGTAAAAATATGTTGAAAAATATGATTAGGAATGCTCAAGCCTGCTTCAGGTCTGAATATTGTAGCTACTTTTTAAAAAATAAGAGTCAGATGGTACTGGATATTATAAAAACCTAGTGATTTCATTGAAAACAAAAAAAACGCAAAATTGGTGTGTGTGTGTGTATGTGTGTATCTATGTGTGTGTGTTTTCCCAGCAAAACTGGGAAGTGACTAGTTACAGACAGCAGTCGTTTCTGATTGAGTTGTCTGTGTGTTGTCGGATCATCAGCTGGTTAGACTAAAGGTCAAAGTAAACTTAGAAGAAGGCATAAAAATGAAATGGTAGCACCGCACGCGGTTACAGTAGCTCCAGCCTAGCCTGTTTAGACAAGCTATCAACTACCAAAAATGGGAACGGATAAAAGCAAAGACTTTTCCTCCATCACCATTTTCTAGAGAAGTTAAGATGAAAAGACAAGGACACCATAATGAGGTAAAAGAGCCCAGAAACTACGTTTAGCTGGCAATGTTCTAGGCAAATGGAGAGAAGTAGCCAAGGGCAGCACTGTTTAGAGAACAAGATCATTTCCAAAGCATTACAGAGGATGATGATGGAAGACAGTAAGCAGTATCACCACACAAAATAATTAAAAACTGCTGAGAAAATAAACTTTCAGAGAGTTTGGTGTGGTATCCAGCTAAATCAGATTATCCTGACAATGAATAAACAACAACAAAATATTTATTAATTTCTTACCATGTGCCAAGCACTGTCTTAAGTGCTAAAGAAAAAAAAATGGCAAAGAGCTCCTGTCCTCAAGGAGCTTACAGTCTAGCTGGAGGAGACAACATACACAGTCTAGCTGGAGGAGACAACATACGGAGGGAAGCAGTGGCCAGGGCAGGGCATTTTGGTCCTGAGAGTTACAGGAATGGTGAGTGGTACTATAGGGAAGGAAAACGTCTGCTGATAAAAACCAGAGGGTAACAGGCTCTAAATACATCTGTGAGCTTTTTTTGTGGCGGTCTATTCTCATCAACAACAATTAGGGAATCATCAGTTTTGGAATTTACCACCTCAGCACCTAATATGCTGTATGTAGGAGTGATAACAGCATTTTAAAAGTGAGTTAGAAAAAAGTACATAGAGAAGAAATCTGTGCTGGAGGTAACATTTTTAAAAGCACTCAGGAATCACCCTTCAAGATATTTCCAAGGAGAGGAATACTCTAACAGAATGGGGAGAAAAATCATAAACGGTGTTTTTAATGAGGAATAAAGTGATCAAAATACATTCACAACAAAAAGCAAGTGCCTTTTTCATCACCATAACATTTTTTGGGAAAATTATCTCATATACAGAGAGCATCCTAAATAAAGACAAGAATAGCAACAGGGTAAAAGAGCTTTCTGAGATAGATGGTATCTTTATATCTCATCACTGAATCTAAGAGCTGGAAGGGATCTCAGAACCAACTTCTACAGAGCAAGGTTCTTAAACATTTTTTTTGTCACGGACCCCTTTTGACAGTCTTGGGGAAGCCTATGGACCCCTTTTCAGAATGATGCATATATTAAAATGCATAGGTTTACTACAAAAGAAACCTATTATACTGAAATACATATAGAACATAGATAGATATAGTCCACAGACCACTGGTTATGAACTCTTGCTTTATTCCAATTGCTCTATATATCCAACTCTTTATTGAAGACCTCTAGTGATAGAATCCACCATCTCCTGAGGCAGTACATTTCACTGCTGGACAATCTTTAAAATTTGGAAATGTGTCTTTTCGTCAAATTTAAGAAGAAAAATGAAGATTAAATTCGGCTCTTTATAATTTCTATACCACTACTCTGAGCATTTCCCTTTGGAGCCAATCAGTGCAAAGTCTAAGCCTACTTTCATTTGACACCTTTTCAAACCACCACACAACTGACTGAGAGGTATAGAGAACATGTTTGTATCGATAAGTTTTCAGAAAGCATGTGACTTCTTAGTCTGAAATGCTGGCCTAGGACTCTCTTCAAATAGGATGAACTAGATCACTTCTGAGGTCTCTTCCAGCCATAGATCTATAATCCTACATCAAAATCTCACAAGCTAAAACTAGAAATATGGTTTTGTTCAATGATATTGAGTACTGATAAATCGAAGTGTTTAAAACAGGACTTGTGAAAGCTATCAGTGTCACGGAAGATGTCGTGTATAAGGTGTCGTGTATAAGGTCTAAACACAAGAAAGAATTCCTTGATGGTAACATTCCAAATGCTCTTATTTGAAGATGACATTGTACTAATTATATCAATCCCAGGGAGAATATAGGAATACACTGTAGATAGCACCCTTAATAGAATCAATAGTAATAGAAAAAATACTGGTCTAACCCAGACAATGGCAAACTACAGTCAGAGGACAAAGTCCTCTAAAAGTTTTACTGTATTTAAAAATGTTTAAATCCATTGTTAACTCATCTGTAGTTTGCCAACCCATGGTCTAGCTATTCACATTGGTAAAAACAAAATGGATGAAAAGCGCACACCAAGAAAATTAAGAAAATTTATCTTGGACAAATGTCAGAAGTAGATAATTACCAGGGCTCAAGGTTAAAGAGAAAGCAATCAGGCTGGATTGCATTTGGGAAATACTAGGGACATTTAATAATAATCCTTGGACTGAAAGAAATGCTCACCAATGTAAATATCCATCTCTCCGACTGGTATTCTTGAATCAATATTTCCAAGCTACAAATTTTAGAACACTACAACTTCAGAATTAAAACCATAAAAAATCAAAAGCGTACTGAAATGATATATGGCAGAGACTTCAGTGGCTCTACTCATACTTGACCAAGAATTCTTCCCCCCCCCAAAACCCTTCCAAACAGTCACAGAAACTTCTGCTTGAAGAACTCTAGTTAAGGGAAATCTTCAACCTCAGAAATCAGTCAATTCCAATACAGCCTAGATATAGAGCACTGACACACTGGTCTTAAGGAAGTTTTTTTTTTTTATTGTACAAGATATCACATTGCTAAAACATTTAAAAAACAAATATATTTGCAGTGTAAATTCAATTTTTTCCTGTTTACACAACTGTAACCCCAAAGACTATTCTAAGTATCAAAAAAATTTATAGAGAGGTCCTCTTGAAAGAAAATGACTTTTCAATGAAACCAGTCTGCAAACATCTTGACTGTCTTGACAGCTGCAGGCAGAAAAAGCACCAGGAAGGTGACTATCGAGCCTTTTTTTTTTTTTTTGCTACAGTTATGGTGTTTAAAGAGGTATAGTATAAAGATGAATTTATTGTAAATTTATACATAACTTTTAAAAGTTTGGCAAAGAAAGTGAAGGCTGCTTTAATTTTTTCCCTTCTAATTCAGAAAGGTGAAAAATTCTATCAACTGAAAACTCTCATTTATTTGAGTTACAGGTGCCCCTGTGAAATGTTGTGACCTATATGGTACTTACCTTACCTTCTCAGTGAACCTTTGCTACAGTTATAGTTCCTTCTCTATAAAAACTAAATAAAACTAGCTGCATCTCTCAAAAGTGTGCTCTAAGTCCTGTAAAGAATGCTGAGCTATTACACAGATGATTAAATACTATGTAAATTTGTATTCTATTTGCCCCTCAAGTCAATATAAACTTTCATAAAGATAATGAATGGATGAACCCCTGATTCAAATTTCAATCCCTGTTACCAAAAATTTAAATCACTGCAACTACCGGTCAGCAATCTTTTGCTAAGGGATCATCAGGGCATGTAAAGGGAATGGTTTTACTTAATCTCACCCACTATGTGGCTGAAATACTCACTACTGGTAAGCTGCTGAAAATGCCATTTATATACATACTTACATAAAGTTTCTCTCATCTGAAGCAAATTTACATGATTTATGTATTAATTAGAAAGGTAAGTCTATTCCACATTATGAAACACTACGACCCACATAAATTAGATCTATTACTTAACAACTGTTTGAAGTAAATATTTGTATACCTAATTATATGGTTCCACTGATTCCATTATCAGTTTTGAGCTTTCTACTGATCAAGTTTTTTATTCCAACTTGTAATAATATACTTTAAGAATCTTAATACTTAGGACTTGAAGAGAGAGAGCTGAACTGGGAGGAGCCATAGATTTAGAGAAAAAGGCCAAGCAGAGAGAAGGCCCAAGTGGAGGAGGCCAGAGGGACTTTTGGGAACTGCCACCCAGAGCTGCCAAGGACTGAGGAGGCATGGCTGTGATGCCAGTATTTTGTTAGTCTGTTTTGACACTGTTTTGCCAGATTCACCTGCTGGTGAAGGACAGTGCTGCTGTTGTAGAGGTCCTGGAACCTGGCTGTTGGTTCAGAAGCCCTAAAGAAGGATTTTCCTGTGGTATGTTTACAGAAATCCCAGAAGGGGGCCTTGCTGATGTTTTCAGGGGTTCTGGGACTGTTCTACAGGCAGAGAGTGACTTGATGAGGACACTGGCTATGGCTTTGTTGAGCCTTGTCTCCCCAGGAACTGAGATTGCCGAGGGCTTGCCTCTAGTCAAGATAAAAGAAGGGCTTTTCCTTGGGTTCTCAATGCTGTGATGATATCTTAACCTTGTTGTATGTCGCTTAAGGGTAGATGGCCTTTTGTGCTCTCCAGCCCCTTTTGAGAAAGTGCTTGGTGTTAATGGATGGTATTGTAATTCAGCTGTGATCCAAGGGTGGAAAAACTTTGACTTTCTTGTACTCTGATTGACCAAATGAATGTACTTTGTTTATGATTGAAAACTAATCTCCATTATAGAAGAGACTAAATGAATGTACTGCCTAGGAGTGGGCTACTTTGACTACTGGCCAGTGGTAGGATACTTGGACCTTCATACTTTGCAAATGAATTGACAACTTATTTGCTAAATGAATGAATTACATTGTATTTTGATTTTCTCTGTTCGGTGAATGTTTTGTCTTAATCTGTCACCGAATAAATGGGGTTTGCTATGCTGGTAATCCAGAAAAAAAAAAAAAAGAATCTTAATACTTATTCTGGGAATTGTTCTACTTTTGTCAGTGTGTATACTAAGTATATAATTGAATCTCTGCCACTTAGTACTTAGTACAAGAGATCTGTATGATTCTGGTCACTCATTTAATAGTCTAAGGATGGGAAAAGTGGTCCTGTGATTTAACTCTTATAGGCTAATACTGGGTGAGGAAACTCCCTCTACCAAGGCAGGTTGGTAATTTCTCCTTGCAATTTATAATCTGAAAAGTCATCTTGGACACTGGGAAGCTGAGTGACTTGCTTGGGGTGACATACCAGGATGTATGAGAGGGAAGACTAGAATCTGTGCTTTTGTGTCTGTAAGGTAGGTACTCTATCCACTGTTTTCATGCTGCTTCTCACAAACTTAAGAGTATGTATGTTTGAAAGGACACACAACTCAGTCAATTTTCATCTCACTTGGAATTCTTATCGATTCCATGGGGCTTGAATGTTTAAATTGCTCACTGCCATGCAATCATTCCAGAATTTATCTCAATTCCATAGCTGGAAAAGACACTTGAAGAAAGCAGTCCTTGGGGGCAGCGAGGTGGTGTAGCAGATAGAGCACCTGCCCTGGAGTCAGGATGACCTGACTTTAAATGCAGCGTCAGACATCTGACACTAGCTGTGTGACCCTGGGCAAGCCACTTAACCCCAAATGCCTCACCAAACAAAGAAAAAAAGCAGTCCTTAATTTGCAATTAAAATAGCAAAGGTGCCATCATTCCAGAAATTATAGCTATCTAACTATTCATAAAGGTTTATTTATTCTAATTACAGCAGGTGATAAATAGTTTGGATTTAAGGGACCTGATAAGAACAACCATCAGGCTGAATGAAGGGTGGGAAGGAGAGAGGATCCTTTAGAGTTTTAGGCAACCAGCTTCTGTGCCTACTGGAGGTCAAGGCTGCCAACAATAACTGACAGATCAATCGAGTCTGGTGGGATTTATCAAATGAGTAAGCAAGAAACTCTGATAAATGAGTGTTCAAAGCTCCTCTACTAGCACACAGTATAATAAACAGAAATCAGCTCTAGTAAACTCAGAAATACTACAAATCGGTGATTTTATTCCCAAGTCTAGTAAAATATTCACAGAAGAGACTATTAATAAAGGGTCTCTCCCCAGCTACTTCTTACTTAAAAACTGACACAGCAATTTAGGCATCCCCTAAAAGGCTGCTTTAAAATCTCTTTTTAAAGCAAAAATTATAAAGTTTAACAATTGATACCTTCTCCCAAAAAACCCTTCATAATATGTAGGAAAATTTTAGGAGGTGAAAGGGAGAGTCAAGCACCCAAGTGTAACCTAAAACAAGAGGAGAAAGGATCAATTTCCCCATCAGGTTTTGCATTTATGATCTCCTCCTTAATCAGCACACAATTCAAAAAAGAAAAAAAGGAAAGCCATCCATCTGAAGAACCTGTGGGCAGGAATCCAAACCTTCTGGCCAGTTTCCAGGAGTTTCTGGGCCTGGAGTTTGGGGTAACTAATGCTCTGAAGAGGTTTAGCACCACTCCACAGAAGCCTGTTCTTCCTCTCCTTCCTCAGCCCCCTCAATAGAATGCAATATTTGTTGCTTTTTAATAAATATTTTGTAGTGGCGTGTGCCCTTTCATCTGAGATGAGAACAGAAACGCTGACAGGATAAAAATCAAAGAGGAGTCAGAGGCAAAGTTTTGAAGAACTTTCTACTAGAAGAGGAAGGAGGGAGGAAGTGAAGGGGGTGGGAGGACAGAGAATGGGGAGAGACTCTCCTCTACAAGCTCGGATTCTGAAGGCCTGGCAATCGAAGCACATAGAAGTATTAACAAGATTAGAGGGGTAAACTACCAGATTTCTTGATTCCCAAATTTCTACAGCATCTTGTCCTACCACAACCTCCATCATCTAAGAACCCCAAGCCTAACAATCCTGCAACTCCCATTGTTCTGTATCTAATTCCCTAGCTTAGGGTTTCTTACTCTATTTTCATGTGATGCACCTCTCTGGCAATCTAGTGAAATCTATGGACCCTTTCCCAGAAAAATGTTTTCAAATGCATAAAATAAAATATGTAGGATTACAAAGAAAACCGATTATATTGAAATACAATTATGAAAATATTTTTAAAAACAAGTTCATGGACACCAGGTTAAGAACCCCTGCTCCAGCCTTTGATATTCCAAATTCTTTCTCCATGGTGACTTTAGGGCTGGGTTGGAACTGGGCTGGGGTTTGGGACTGGAAAGGACCATACAGAACTGTCTAGTGTTCAGATACCCTAAATTTTGTACGTGTGTTGCATACCTGAAACCAAGGTATGATAATCCATCAAAAAAAATTTTTTTCTTTACATAAACTTTACAAAAGATTACACATGATTTATAATTACCAAATTGTACTTTTGGAGGCAAGGGAAATACTTTAATTAGGAATAAAAATTAACTTTTCTACATAATTCTTCTACCCTTTAATTATAAATTTAACCATCAAGAAACAAAACATTTCAATACCTATTTCCTTGCCTTTTCCCCAAAAGAAAATAGTATTACGAAATTGTGGGCTTCTATAAAGCAGATTTCCAGGCACTGTGAAGGGCAATGAGGACCCTAATGTTAAAAATCTACAGGTACAAGCTTTCCAATTTAGCTTTCTTTTTTTAAAATTTAAATTAAGAATGCTAACTGTACTACAAATACTGAAATAGAGATTAGAGTTAGAAACTAGGATTTCACTTCATTCTCTCCCTCAATCAATATTTAAAGGATATCTATTCAATTCAATAAATATTTATTTAGCAGTATGTACAAAAAGCATAGTGCTATGAGTTATGAGTGTCAGAAAAGCACAGAGTTAGGTCTCTGTTCTTAAGAAGTTCTATAAACTAGCTGAGGAGACAAGATACATATGTATGAAGACAATGAAACAACAGGAAGCAAGATCTAAGTGTCTAATTGCCTTTCTTATCTGGAAAGATTTGATTAGGTGATTCTAAAGTCCCTTTTAGTTCTCCAATCCTAAGAGCAGCACAGATAAAAAGTCTAACGAGAGTTTAGAGAAGGGAGAGACTGTAAATTTCATGATTGCTGGGGCCATGTCTTATTCATCATTGTGTCCCCAACATCATTATCCACTATCTTAGTAAAGCTCTCTGTAAATGGTCGTGGACTAGGATGGTCAAGCAAGGACTTAATAGGGACACAGAAAGTGGTCACAAACCTTCAGAGTCAGAGATTTTTATTGGGCAAGACAAGCACAAATAAACAACAATCTGTCTGTAAAAGCAGTGGAAACTTGGCACGGAAAACCACCACTCAAAAGCCCTTCAATAGTTTTTGTGGAGCAGTCCTAAAAATCTCCTTGCCTTTATTTCATCCTGCAGAAACTAATTTTTAAAGTCTGGGTCTATCCTTGTGTAATGCTAGCAAAACATCTCCCCTTTCCTAGCACCCATATCTTCAAGATCTTCCCCAAGTAAAAGCAAGCCAGTAAAACAATAAACAGAACATACTTGGTGATCATTGATATTTATCAATACTACTCTACTCTCAAAGGGGGGAAGCACGAGATGGTGAATAGGAAGCTAGGTCAGAAATCCAGAAGACCAGGGTTGAAGTTTCTCCACTGACCTTTCAGGGCCCCAGTCAACTCTCCTAGACTTGAAGTTGAAGAGGTGTCAGTCTGCATTGGTAGAGGAAGTTCTTACCAGGAACACGAAATCACTGGTCTGATTAAATATTCTCTCTCAGCTTTATAAATCTGTACATACCATGAGCTAATTGTACAAAGTCTAGTGACTCCAAATCATTTTCTAGATGCCACTTAAATGGACACTGATGAGGATGACTTTCTAATGTAGGTAAAACAGACCATATTTATTCTAAAGACTGAAGAGCTACGACTGTTTTTATGAAGACGTTAAGAGCAAAGAATAACACAACATGGTCAATCGTCACCTTTTGCCCACTTAACTTCTGCCACCTCAAGTGTGCGTGCGTGTCATTTGGTTAAGAACCTCCTTCTCACGCTGCACACACTTGCACAGCAGTTTCTGGAAAGGCTAGTTCTACCGGGTGCTTCCCTAGCCTTGCTCACCCTATCACCGTACGGTAAAGAGCTCTCCGTGAAGCAGTCGCACGTTTTTGTCGTTGGCCTTTAAAACTCCAGTTCTGGGTTGCAACTATGATCCCGAATCCTACTGCGAGGTCCCAGAGTCTTCTGGGCTCACCAGCCTCACAGCCTTCTGACAGCAGCCACCGACGTCCCAGCAACTTCTCCCTTGGTTTTTGAGGGGCAAGCCAAGGTAGGGTATGCAGTACAATGCCTTCCCACTGCCATTTGAGAGTGTGAGGCAAGATTCCGGTTAAAAGAGGTTTAGTTTTAGGAATTTTATTTGCCGTATAGTATTTATGTTACTGCATAGTTCATGTTATTAAAAGTGAATATTGTCTGAAGTCAATTTTTTTTATTGCAATGTTAGCACAAAAGGTTAGAATTCTAGGGAACAACTAGTGAGAAAAAATGTTTTGCAAATTACCAATCTTGTTTTGTGTGCTGCATTTTATGGGTTATTTCATGATTACTATGTTAGAAAAATGCATATTATCAGAATTCATGTTTTGTCACAAATAATTATACACAGAAAGTCTATTTTCAGCCATCTCTAGGAAAGATTATAATCTTTGGTGGTCACAAGAACCTAACCCCTTATTTCCCATATGTGTAATGTATCAACATTCATATTTTTTACTTTTGCACCATCTTCTAGGAATGATACACCCCTGTGAAAGTTAAGGATTGACTGTACAACTATGAGTGAAGTACAACTGTGTTTCACTCTGGATTTTAGAAAGAAACATTGATAAGTTAAAGAGTGTCAGGAGGAGGAAATGAAACGATTAAGAGCTTCAAGATCCTATCACACACTACTACAACCTCAACGAATTATGGATTATATTCAGCCTAGAGAAGAGAAAGCTTAGTGGGATGCTGATGGTTATCTTTAAGTTTTTAAAGGACTATATCATGGAGATGAGGGATTTAGGTTTGTTCTGGCTGGCTCAATGAAGCAGAACTAGGAACAGTTGAGTGGAAATAGCAGAGGTAAATTTCTGTTCAATATAAGGAAAAGTTTTCTAATAAGCAAAACTATTCAGATACAGAAACAGAGGTAGAGGGTTCACCCTCAATGGATTTTTTTCAAGCAAAAGCTGGATTGCTACATATTTGGGCTGGCTGGCTGGCCGGCCACTGAAGTCCCTTTCAACCCTGAGCCTGAGAATCAATACAAAAACAGTAAGTACTGTAATCTAGGTTGTACAAGTTCTTCTCCCCAAAGACACCAGCTGTGGCCTACATGGTGATAACAAGAGGTGCATTCTAAGGCGTTTATTTTTTTAGTTTTCATTAAATTCTTATTGATATCACAAGGTTCCATCCTCCTGGTCCCTCATCTTTTTTAGAGAAGGGAAGGAGGTGCTTTTTCTCTTCTTTGTTTGATCATTATAATTACATATCATTCAGGTTTTGTTCTTATTGCTGTGCTTTCTGTTTATATTGTTGTAGTCACTATATAATCTTGTTTTCCTGGTTCTATCTATTTCATTTTACATCAGTTCACATAAGCCTTCCCATGCTCTCTGTATTCTTTATACTCATTGTTTCTTATGGTGCAATAGTTTTTCTAGGGTGTTACTGCTGAAAGGACTACAACCATCAACAGGGCTCAGTGAGGGGTGGGAAGGGCCTTCTCTTGGGCCTAGCTTTTCTTTCTGTTCTTTCCTGATGAACAACAACAAAAAGAAACCCTCATGACACTTGTCCTTTGCTCTTGGCCAAGAAGTCAAGTATGGAAAAGACCTTTTTTTTCCCTTCCTGACCTTTGGTGATCTTAATTTGGGTTGCCTTCTGATGTTGGAAATCCATGTTAATCCCAGTAAAAGGTAAACCTTCTAGTTTAAAGGTTTTAAATGCAACTCCTTAAAAAATTTAGTTAGTACATGGATATATTCTACCACTGACCAAGTTAATATGTTTGACAGAGAAAGGTAATATAAAGGTTACTAGAGATGAATATGGATTATAACTTAGTCCTGACTTATTAAAAGGGGAGAGTTACGACAGGGCCAATAGGAAAGTGATTAGTAAGAAAGGGTAAACTTTCACAATGCCATTCCTATAATACAGGTCTGGTTAGAGTCATAGTCAAGGAGCCTTAGTGTCGATTCCTGATTTAGATCATCTCAAATGAAGATTAGGCCATGTAAAAGAGACAAGAGTTGAAGGTCTAGGAAATTTTGATTCATGGGCTAATTTTAAAGCTAGAAGGTATCCAGCCAATGTAACACCCTCCCCTGCTTTTTAAAAGAAACTGACATTTTTATTCATAAAAATGCCAATAAAAATTGTTCTACATTTTCAGATTTCAAGATGTTAAAATACATAGAATAAAAAAATGGACACGATAGGTATGAATTTACAGAGCTCTTAAAATATTCAGATGCATTTTGATTATCAGATGGATCAAATACTGTTCTGATCCAATGGCATCAAACTTTCAAATTAAAAAGAGGGCCACTAAATGTTCATAAGGATCCCTGCTCTAGCATATCAACTTAGAAAACCACATATTAACATTATCTCTGTTCTACTGTATGGTTATCTATTTTGTTAACTATTTACCATTTATATTTTAATATGGTTCCTGCCATGTTGTGGGTCCATTTCACACCTCTGTTCTAAATTAAATTTACACCGAAGAAATATCATAAAATCCTTTATAATAATATAAACAAAATAATTTTCTTCCTAAAAGGTTAAGTTTTTAATTTTGGTCCATTCTTTTAAGACATCACTCTTATGAGATCTTCTAAAAGCTAAGTAGTTTCTCTTTGTAGATGGTGATAAGGACTATGGTTGGCTGTTTCTCAGACTAAAAGAGAGCTAGAATCTGAATCTTGAGTAAGGAGATTAGAAATACCTCAAAATTTTTTAAAAATTCAATTGATATGTGAAAGCAGTTCTAAATCCATTTAGAGATGGGGATTTTGGCCTTTGAGGGGCATGGATCTTATCCTCCCATGGTCCCTACTCTTCAAGCAAGAATATCTCCTTCTGGACCTTGAAGAGATTATCTAAATCTTGACCAGCTTCTTCCCCAGTAGCTACAATGATGACAAATCAAAAGCAAAATGACAATCACTGGGCCGCTCATAATACCTATCATTAGGAGGATCAAATGGATGGCACATAGGTAGTCCATCATATCAATTTTTGAAACACAGCTGTTGACAATCCCGCTCTTATTCACAAGTCACAAATCACCTCTCCATCGAAAACTCAAACTGAATCTTCTGTTCCTCTTGGATTTTCAAACTTAAAAAAAAAAAAGGCAAATTCTGGAGGATTTCTTGCAATACAAATTTCTTGTCTCATATGCTTTGCAAGGGGCTATAGTAACTAGACACTCTCCTTTATCAGGACTAGTTTCCCAGTTGCCATCAGATAGCTTTGCTTCTCTCCTCTGTAAAGCCTTTAGAGCAGCATGCTATCTAGATTAGATTCCATGTTCATTCACTTCCCAATAACATGGTTTCAGTTGTGGTGCTGCATACCACCTTCCTCCACTTGATGATTTTGGCTACTCTCACACAACTCCCTTCCTAAAAATAAAGTAACTGAGGCTAGAAGAAGTTAAGAATTTGTCCACGTTCACACCGGTTTACACAAGTAGTGGCAGAGCCAATACAAGAATGCATGCCTCCTGACTCAGAGTTAATTCCAGATGCTTTCCACTCTACTGCCCTACATAGCAGTTGATCATAGGACCTTCTCTCCCTGCCCTGTTGCTGCGGTTGAGATTTCCCCCTTTTCCTTTTCTCCAGATGTACATGCTGATGCCTAGTTTTATTTTACCATTCTGCTTATCTCTGGTGATCCGGGATGATAAGAAATAGAGAGGGAAGGAAAGGAGGATACTCCTCTCCACCAAAAACCAAAGACTTCTGTGTTAAATTGTCTAGGATAGCCCGAGTCTGGGTTTCCTCTGAAAATGGATGAAACTTACTGCATTCGTAGTTGTTTTATCCTAACTTATTCAATACCCACCATTAGCATCTATGTATGACTGTCTTTCCCAACATGGTCTTTAAGCTAAAAAACAAAAGTGGGCACAGGAGAGAGCCTTGTTACTTCTTCTCTTGCTATGGCAACCATAATGCTGTATTTAGACTCTAAACAAATGGTTTAGTGACACCAGCTTACTAACTGTGTGACCATGGAAAAGTAACTGGACTTCTCTGAGCTTCAGTCTCTTCATTTGTAAAATGGAGATATTAATGCCTTCATTACTTACCTTACAGTATGATGGCAAGAAAGTACTTTGAAATTTTTAAGAGGTATGTAAATGTATTACTGTTATTTTACTATACTTCAGGTAAATTATGTACTAAATAGGCACTGATCATTTGGCCGAGGGACATACCATTGAAACAGGGATGAGCAAATTATAGCCAAGGGCCAAATCCCACAGGCAGCTGGTAAGTAAAGAATAATTTTTACATCTTTAAATGAAGTTTTATTGTTAAAATCATGTTAGATCAATAGATGTACAAAAACAGATAGTGGGTCAGATTTGATGCTGTAACGCCATGCACCAGCAGATTCCCAAAAGAATGCTACCATGAATAGCTTTTAAGGTTCGGATTACACAGTATAGTGAACACTCTGTTTATTCCATTACAAATCAAGGCAAACATTCATTACAAATCACAATATAATATTCACAACCTTACATCTTATCACAGAAAACCACAATATAGTGTTCATAACAGCTTAACATTAGAACGGCCACACAGTTTTCACTACAATGGCCACAATATTTAGAACAAAAGCATTCAATCAATTCACAATACAGTATAAATACTCATTCAATCAATTTACAATACAATAAAAAAACTTCTACTCGTGGGGCAACCATTAACTTAATCAGTCACTAATCTAGATTCCTGATTACTAACTATCATTAATCATTAAGAACAGTAATTAGAAAATCACACAAACCCTCCACCCTTCGGTGTCCAGCAAACCTCAATTTCATCCAAGGGGAGGCCTTTTCTTCATCTTGACCCTGGGTGGTCTCTCTGATTCCCTGGATCCCCTTCCATGGTCCCAGCTCCCTCCTGAAATCACCAGTCAGTCACCTGGATTCAGAAGCAGACAGCTCCCAAGTCCTTGTCCAGTCCTCAGGGCAGTCCCTGGCACACACTGAAGTTCACAGGGTCCAGCACATCTCAAACCCTTCACCACTTCTCTTATCTGGAACTCAAGGATCAGCCAGGCCACAAACAAACAAAGTCTTATTCTGGTCATGCTTCTTTAGTCCTCCAGCTGGCCCTAGGACCCAGGTGGCCTTCACCAGATTCTGGTCTCAGGAAAACTCCAACTCAGTTCTCAGCTTCCAGATGCTGGGAGAGAAACTCTCTCTGTCTCCAGTCTCCACGATTCTTCCTTAAACAGGAGCAACATTCCAATTCTGTCTTTCTATCTCTCTCTGTCTCTGTCTCTCTGTCTCTCTCTGTCTCTCTCTGTCTCTCTCTCTCTCTCTCTCTCTCTCTCTCTCTCTCTCTCTCTCTCTCTCTCGAATTCTTGCTTATATACACACACTGGCCTCCTGTCTCAGCCAATCCCCTTCTTCTATATCAACAGGGGAGTTCACGCCCTCTCAAGGTGGGACAGAGTTCACATCTTCCATACTTAGCCCCAAATTACTAAGTACTAAGTATCTGCTAAACTGATTGCTGTTACACACGGCCCCCTGATTTGTGACATTGTCACTACAGAGAAATATCTGAATTCCAAGAAATTGTTTCATGATGCTTAGGAACACAACCTAATACGAATTTTGGGATTTCTTACATATGAATCTAAGTAAAAACATTTTCAACAGAAGTGAAGAGACATCTTTTTTTTTTTTTGCTTTTTGGAGGGGGGAAGGTAGGACAATTGGAGTTAAATGACTTGCCCAAGGTCACAAGGCTAGTTTTGTGTTAAGTGTCTGAGGTGGAATTTGAACTCAGGTCCTTCTGACTCCAGAGCCAGTGCTCTATTCACTGCCCCACCTAGCTGTCCCTGAGGCAATCATTTTTGGATATCACAGAAATCAAGGTCAGAAGAGACTCATTAAACATGTCTCTTAATACCTCAAGAACAAAGTTTAGTTTTCTTTCTGAATTTTCAAGGGTTTTGTCTAATCTTGTTTTAGGTAACTGAAGAAGTAAAAAACCATGATTTCAATATACATTAAGCACTTACTATGGGGAGAGGACCATGGTAGGTGCTAAAAGAGATAAAAATACTAAGAAAAACAAAGTCCCTGCCTCCATGGAGGTCACAATCTATTGGGGAAAATACGCAATTATAATACAAAATGATATATGAAAAATTCATGAGAAGTACAAATCAAGTGTCTTTCAAGGTCTTTAAGTGTGTGAAGGTAGAGGAAGAGGTCATAGTGGTGGTTGTGAAGATAATTAAACTTTATTGGAGAGCCAGGAGACCCTGAGATGAAATTTGATCTGGGCTTTAAAGGATGGGAAGGATTTTAGGAGGCAAAGATGAGAGATGGGAAGTGAAGAATATTCTAGGCATAGGATACAGATGGGAAGTGAAGAGTATTCTAGGCATAGGACACAGATTAAGTAGAGGTACTAGGATGGGTCCTAAGATCACCAATTTCGAGCTAGATGAAACTTTATAAGTTATACAGATTCAGCCATTTGAGACTTTCTTTCTACTCTAGTATGTAGGCTCATTAAGGTAGAAGCTCTTGTCGTTTTGCTTTTCTCTGCACTGCCAGCATTTTGCATGGCACCAGGCACCCCTAGTGAGTACTTAATAAATGCTTGTTGACTGACTGGCCCAACCCTCTGATTTTACAGATAAGGAAACTGAGGCCCAGAGAGTTTAAGTGCTTTGCTTAAGGTAATATAGGCAATTAAGTGGCAGTTCCAGAATTTAGGCTCAAGTCTCATGACTCCACATTTCAGCACATTTTCCACAGCACCAGGATGCCTCTAAAATCATATAGTCCAGTTTAGTAGGAGAATAGCATTTGTGGAAGGGATAATAGGTTGTGGAAGGCTAAGGAGTCTGAACTTTATCCAGTATACAACAGGGAGCCATTACTTGGTTCTGAGCAGAAGAAAGGTATAATAAGAACTGAGCATAAGGAAGATTACTATAGCAATGGGACGGATATACTATAAAGGACAGAGAGGGGAAATCAAGACTAATTCAGGGAGGCCTGCACTTAACTTGTGGCAGTAGGCCTAGTAAGGCAGGGATAAGTTAGAAACAGATATATCAGAGGCAGAATTGACAGGATTTACCAAATGATTAGGTGTGGTATGTTAAAAAAGAAGGTATCACGCACAAATGATTGACTGATTGGTGGTACCACTAGCAAAGACAGTGAAGTCAGAAAATGGAACAGTTTTAGAAGGAATGTAAGTAAATTTGGCTTTGGACATGATGAATCTGAAGTCCTGGCAGTATATTTCCAAGGAGAGACAGCACAGCAAAATGGTTCAAATGCTGAACTTGGAATCCAGAAGGCCTGGGTTCAAATCCTACCTGACACTACCTGTGTTATCATGAACAAATCACAACCCCTCTGAGCTATTAGTTTCCTCATCTGTAAGGTGAGCAGTTGAACTATACAGCTTTTAGGATCACTTACAGTTGTAAATATATGATTCTATAATTCAGGTAGAAATATCCTCAATGTAGGAGATGCAGGATTGAAGCTAGAAAGAAAGGTCAGGGCAAGAGATACAGATTTGTAAATCATCTATGTAAAGACAGTAATTGAAGTCAGAGGAATAAATGAGCTTGCCAAGCAATAAAGAAAAGGGCCAAGGCTAGAACCACAGGAACACCAACATTTAGGGTCAGGAAGAGGAGCCAGAGAGGAAGCTGACCCTATTTCCCTTGACAGCTTACACAGAGGTATGGAAGATTTTGTAAATAAATATGCTATTAAAAAAAATTAACCTCTTAGTGCCCTAGGGAACACTCTAAATTGATATATTTCAGATAAGACACTGATCTGCATCAGCAGTATGGGGTTTTCCACTCCAGGAGTTGCCTATACCTACAAAGTGAAGACTTAAAATTAAAGAAAAAAAAATTAAGTCAGTAGCACTGAAGAAAAATATCTATCATTTAAAAGGGGACTTTAAGAAACTACAGGCCAAGGAAAAGCCAGACATGCTGGTAGAGCTGTGAATGGGCTCAATCATTCTGGAAAGCATAATTACGCTAAGAAAGTGACAAAGATGTCTATACTCCGATTCAGAAATTGAATTGCTAGGAAATTATCCCAAGGAAATCAAAGACAGAAAGATTTCATTTTATGTAAAAAAAAAAAGTATATATTAAATATGTGTATATGCAAAATATACCTAATTGGTTTGCACTTCCCATGGACTGATCATATGTCATTTATAGCAGCATTTCTTGTAGTACCAATGACCCAGAAATACTGATTGGGGAATGGTTAAACAAATTATAGTTCACGAAAGTAATGCAATATTGTGTTGTTGCTCAGTTGTTTCAGTTGTGTCTCACTCTTCATGACCCCACTTAGGGTTTTCTTGGCAAAGATACTGGGGTGGTTTGTCATTTCCTTCTCCAGCTCATCTGAGTAAATTAGGAAACTGAGGCAAACAGGGTTAAATTACTTGCCCAGGGCCACACAGTTAAGGCCAAATTTAAATTCAAGTCTTCCTGACTCCACACCTGGTACTCTATCTACTGTAAAACCTAGCTATATAATATTATTGCACCACAAGAAATGATGAATCTAAAGAATTTAGAAAAGAGGAAGACTTATATGAGTTGTTATAAATTTCAGTAAACAGAACTAGGGAAACAACATACAGAATGACAACAGGATGAATGGAAGGAACAAAAAAATGAACACGCCCTCTTTCCAGAGGTGGGGCGCTAAGACTATATAATACTGCATATACTGTCAGATTTGGTTGATATATTAATTAATGTTACCAAACTGCTTTTTTCTTCCCTCTTTAATTCTTTGTTAGAAGAGAAGGCTCTCTGAGAAGTAGAGGGGAAGGATATATTTGGAAATTAAAGTTATATAACAAAGGATATCAATAAATTTTTTAAAAAAGCAAGCATAACCCCAGACTCTTCAGTTATGGTATGAAGTTCTATGGGCTGAATAGCCCAGAAGAGCATAAGCTCTACATGGAAAGTCACTATTTATGTTCTTCTAAGAGCACTATTAGAACTCTTGCAACTTTTAAAAAAAGGGTAAGGAGAGAAGATAAATTAAAAGTAATTTAGATGAACTTCAACAATTCATATACAGCAATTTATCCAGTTGGATTCAGAGTTTTAAAAGAAAGAAAAAGTAGGAGGGTCTAGCTATTGTGAAGTATGTCTTCAAGCAAGGTTGGCAGTGGCTACTTCCTCACTGACATCCTGTGCAGCTAAAACCACAGAACATATATTTATACACAGATTTCAACCCACGGAATAAAGAAACATGCATTCTTTCACTTTCTTTTTTTTTTGAGGGAAGAGGGTATATACTGAATCGAATGTCTCTGTGTGAAAAAAGTAATTTTGTAACGCCCCCTAAAAAAACAAAACAACCAACCAAGCACCAACACTACCACCAAACTTTAAATGAAGGGCTAAAAGCGGTAAAATTACCCAACAAAAGAAGGCTAGCTCAAACCTGGGAGAGTTAAGCCATGAATTGTTCTGGCACTGCTTCTGAAACACAGAAGGTGATTCTCATTTTTCTGTTTCCACCTCAAGTGACTGACTGGCACGTAAAAAAAAAAAAAATTGGCCATGGCTTATGAGGCAATCCAGCTGGAAAACCTCTGCCTTTGACAAAAAGGCACTTTTCCACCTGCCACCCCTCCTAAAGAAAGGGAAAGAAGCACCAGAAGAAATAACTGCTCTCTATGTGAAAACTCTGGGTGTTCTCTCAGGTCTGTTGTCACAACTGCTCATGAAGGGAAAAGAATTATCCTATTTTAGCTAGGGGAAATTTGGGTTTGGGCAAACTCATTCTATACAGTTAAAAGAAACCTTTTAAATTCTAACAGGTCAAAGAAACAAATAGTGTGTTCTTTTTAAGAAGTACAACACAGGATTAAAAACAATGCTCTAGAAAGGCTGAAGTGGGTAAGGATGGCAGGGTCAGAGAGAGAAGCTAATAAAAGTACATATGGCTTTTAGCACAGTCATGCACAAACAGATAGGGTGTGCTGCAGTTGGCTCAAAAGCTGTAACTGTTTTTGCAAAGTTCCTGGGTGAGGATATTTTCTGAGAGCAGGCTAAGGTGAAAAGGGGTATTTGTATAGCTTAAAGCAGTGATAGCTCAAACATCCTTGCCTTTGGCATGAAGTGAATGCTAAAAATACGGGTCAATCTTACTGGATAGGGATTCCCCCTTCCCCCCAAATTATTAAGAAGGTTAATTGTAAGGATCTGGTAAAGATCATCGGAAGAGCCAAAGGAGAGATTCAGAATCTTTGTCAGTAGAACACCTAATTCCACCAGAGATCAGAATAGCACTTTTTTTTTCCTACTTTGTAATGAAAATGCATCCAGTTATTTCTGAGGTCCCTGCAGTAACAGCCATGTTAATTGGAAAGTAAGGCAGAGCCGTCCCTAACAAATCAGCAATGTAATTATAAAGCCAGTCAATAGAGTAAAGCCAGCTAACGTGTTCCAGCGATATTTTGAAACTGTAATCCGATACTACTGTTTCCATCTTCGTGCCTTGCCTGCACTCCCTTGTTGCATACTGTACTATTTGAGGCCCGGAGGGCAAAGCAAGCTGTTTATTAATGATCAGACACCGTATTTCAACTGAGATCCATAACTACAACCCATACCATTTTCTTTACAATTTCTTAAACCTGTAAATAACTAAAAACATGTCATGCAGTTAGTTTTTAAACAAACTAAAAGCAAGGCATTATGGTTTTCAACATTTGGAAGTTTTACTGTTTTGTTTCTTCAAGTCCACACTTAAAAACTCTTCCTGGTTGCAGTCTTTAGAGGAAGCATATGCTTCTATTAAATTAAAAACAGCACCTAATGTATTGTTAGCTTGTCAAGTATGACCTGTTCTCTGGAAAAACTTTTTGAAATAACTGAATTTAGTAAGCCAAACAATGTCTGTTAGTCTTAGAAGGTGTTGTAATAAACATTTAGAATAAATTATTACCTTATTAAATAATTTAGAGGAAAAAGATTTTATATTATATCACTAAGTAACTTTATATTAGAATTTTTTTTATTCCTCTGTTAGGATGAGTTTCAGTCTTATGGGAACAGATCTGAAAATTAGGTAAGCATTTTAGGTTCCAATTTTGATTCTTATGAAGTCTCGGCTATAAGAAGTTCTTTGGTAAGTTGTATGGTCTAGTGAAAAGAGCAACAGCCTAGAAATCAGAATTCAGTCTGGCTCTGCCCCAGACCATTCTATAAGACCATGGGGGCAAAACACTTCTCACTTCCTTCCTCCATTTCTTCAACTGTAAAATGAGTGTGTTGGATGAGATGATCTCAAAGATTCCTTGTGGTTGTTACTCAGTTTTGTCATCCCCCAAATGGGAATATCTGTCATCTGTCTATCCTTGAAAGTGATGAGAACATTAAGAATTCATGTATTTTCCCAAAGAAAGGCCACATGATGTAGTACATAAAAAAACTGATCTTGAAGCTGAGACGACATGGGTTCAAGTCCCACCTCTGAAATAGACTGACTGGCTGTGGGACCCTGGACAAGTCACTTAACCTTTTGGTAATCTAAGTTATTACTATCTATAGCTATAAATTACAGAGAAGATACCAACTTGCTTTGGTGGATGGAGCATTTTCAAGTTCCCCAAACCAATGAAATCATAGGTCCAGATCCCACCCCTGCCCTGCCCTTCCCTTTACGTTAAAGACTTTGGCTAAAGGTAGCAGCACATACAATCATACAACTTCATTTAAGGTGATGGATGAATAGGACTATTGCTTCTGAACTTGTATCAATTCACTCAAACACAGAAACCTACAGATGAAATCCTGCATATTAAAAACTAGATGGTACCCTTTAGATCACTTAAAACTGAAGTCATTTTTTGGTAGGGTCTTCTCTCCAGACACTCACTTAATCATTTCTTGGGCACCGATGTGCAAGGCAGTGTTAGGAGCCAGATATAAATTAAAAGAAAAACAAACCCAAAAAGCAGTGCTCTATGTAAACAAGCATATGCTATCCTTATGCTGAGCAAGTTTGGGCTGTCTCTCTGTAATCTGCCAGGGTGCACTTGACAGCCAGCCATGAGAGAGGATGGGAGAACAATGCAGATTTCCCTTCTCTTAAGAAGGGTGATGATGCTTTACAACTCTAGTTATAGGCATCCCAAAGAACTCTCATTTCAAAAACAAAACAAAAAACAAAAACAAAAAAAGAACTCTCCTTTCAAGATCATTTCCAAACTCTATTGTGGTAGAGCTGAGCAAACAGAGGTTAAGGGGTGGGAGATATTTCAAGCAGAAATTATCAATTATGCTATGTACATATCTTTCCAAACAGAAAAATGTGCTGTCAGTAAATAGTAATATTGATGCTTCAAACTCTAGTTTAAATCTCAGAAACATTTCTCAAAAGAGAAGCAGACCGTAGTAACAAATGTCCATGCCCTGTCAAGCCATGTGGACTTCAATAAGAAACAATGCTAAAGAAAACTTTCATTCACAAAACATTTTCTCTAAGTTTAACTAAATTTTTACCACTCTGGAATCTTTAAATAATCTTTTCAGTGCAGTAAACCCCCACCAAGCTGAACAAATATTACCTTCTTCAGACACTGCTGCCACAAAAAAACTCTAGAAGAAAGGATGACAGGAAGGGGTAGTTTAATTGTAAATTATGGTGTAGTTAACCTTAAAGTGATAGTGATACAAGCAGTATATATAACACACACTATTTTAGTAAAATTATAAACTGAGGTATATGATGCTATATATGCAATAACAAAAGTTGTAGAAAATATGTTAATATCAGTCACTTTTCATCTGAAAGCTGTTTACTCTATTAAATGACAGCTTTAGATAATTAAAGAATCTCTTTTCACTGCTTTACAGAATCTAGCAAATAGACTTAAAAGTTAAAACATCTTTAGCTTCTACTTTCCTTTTACCGTATGTAGTTCCCAAAAAGTTATGTGAACATCAAAGGAGCTTAGAAGTCTCTGAGTAGAATGGAAATTTTTTTTCTGTTGTAGTAATAATTACTTGGATGGGATCCTTTTTTCAACCCTTCTATAGCATCTTTTCCCCAAAGATCCCTTGTTTTTCCCCTCACGTTATAGACCCTTGACAAACACTGCCTGTAGGAAAAAAAAAAATCTCCTTAAGGAAGGAACCAAAACCTTTGCAAAAAAGATGTGATGGATTTTTTTAAAGGGGACTATACAATAAACAAGAGTCAAACTGAATCTTTTTTTTTTTGGATTTTATATATATGTATATAATTTGAATAAATGAAAATGATGCCTTAGAACAAAGAAGCCTAATTTATCCTCTAGGTTTTATTTATTATCCAACTGTTTGCCACTAAAAGTAAGCAAGTTACATTAGGAAGTATATCCATGAAAGAATTTTTAAAATTGTCTTAGGAGCTTCTGATTAGTTTTAAAGAATCCTTGCTTTCAAATTCTGAAAACCATGTTGCTGTACAGGGATATGATACAAAATAATTCTCATACATACATGCTATACTTCATTTTTTATTTTCAACCACTAGGGAAAGGGTAGAAGACAGACAAATGTAAGTTTTTTGCTAAGTAAAACTATACATACTCTGATTCTGGAATGCTGAAGAGAATAAGTATTTCTACAACATACAATCTGAATAATATAACTTAAGACTATCAAGAAGAAATTTATTTAAAGATATTCAAAAGGGGGAAAAATACTATTGTGAGCTTACAAATAATCACTTGTCCAAGTCCAGTAGAAGTAAAAATTTGTTCCAGACATATAAAAATAAATGCTCAGCTTATTTAATTACCTAAGTAGATTTAAAACTTTATATCAGAAATATATAAGTAGTTCACAAAGTGTATAAATGAATCAAGGATCTGATGTAAAAATTTGGAGTAATGTATGACATTATCCAAAGCAAACATCTGTTTTTCAGTAATTATAATGCCCATTTTGAGACATGGTATCTTTCTTCCTGAAGCTGCCTTCTGAGGTATTGATGATAGTACCTGTAGTGTTCTGAATGTTTAACACCAGTAGTGCTATAACTAAGAAGAAAAATAATTGCATCAAATTCAATTCTAATAGCCAAAGAAAAAGAATTTTCCACTAAATGTAAAGTGACTACTACTTAAATAATAATTCAAACTCTATTAGCCTCAAGAAAAAGGTGCCTTCAACATATCCAGTTTCAATTTATTACATCTTATAATACTTTAGTCTTGCCATATCATCTCTAGGTAGAAGTTCGCTTCTAGAAAAAGCTAACTATTCTTTATGGTATATAATTTTACATATAATAACCAACCATAATCTAGATGGTTAGTCTGAACTATCACTACATCAAATGGCTTTTTCTAAACATGAAAAAAAGCAAAAATCTTCGTCTGTTTTTTAGACAGTATGGAAGAGATAATGGCCAAATGGAACCAAAATCAAGAAATGTAAAAAGAAATTGTTTTGTCTTTGCCTTAAAATCATATTCTGTTCAACTAACTCCTATGCCATACACATTTCATGTGAATATTCACTGAATTTCTCCTTAACTGCCCCGCCCCCAATCTGACAAACAAAAAATTCTATCATGTCTCATAAAACATGGGAAAAAACTCAACTAAAGACTAGCTAGTTCAAAATAGGATTGACATCTGGTTAATTCATTAATGTAACTATAAAGTTATGCAAACTTGCTTGCTAAAGAGATGATCGTTGGAACTTTTGGATTCCCCCAAAAGAGTTAACTCAGGCAATACTTTCAAATATATGGGTGGGGTACTAAAGTAAGACTGCTCAAAGCCCTAGTAACTGCTGCATGGAGTGGAATGATAAGCAGCTGGCCTGGGAGAGGAGGAAGGCATGAGGCTAAAGGTTGATTTGCAGCAAGTGACATTATGTTTCTATTAGGCATTTTTAACCACAGAAGAGTCAGGTAGTACATTTTACTCTTGCTCACATATTCATGTAATTCAAACCTTAAATTTCTTTGCTCTTCGAAAAGAACCAGAATCCTTTCCTTCTAAAACTAAAGCAGAAAAACTAGGATTTCTTGTTAATGTAACTTCAAAGACGTTTTCTAGGAAAATGAAAAAAAAACTTAGAAATGTTAACTCTATAAATTTTAAGAATTTATGGAGAAAGAAGAAGATAACATACACATGAACGAAGTTTTAAGAATTTCAGTTTGCTGCTACCTACAGTTAGTAATGACAAAGCTGCCTTTGGGCACTTAAAACTAGTCCGACCTGCTGTAGCAGTTGTATGTCGACTTTAAATATGTTCTCCTCACTCCTTCTAACTCCTACTCTAATGTATCTTCATAGTTTACTTTCAATTCTGGGGGTTTCTTTAGCCTAGTTCAGTCAACAAACTTTTATCTCCTCTTTGAATAAAACAGAATTTTAAGCAGACTAATAGTAGAAATCTGAGAGGTTGGAAAACAATAGTTTTTTGTCACATTTTTGACTGAAGATCCCTACCAGTTCGAATGCACAATACATATTCTGTGCTAGATTTTTAAAGTATATTAAAATAAAACATTGCATTTGCTACAGATAATCCTGATAGGTGTTATAATTGAGAAAATTAAATCATTTACTTGTACTTAAGTTCCATTTATATTAGGCACAGGAGGGTACAGGACTAATTGGACAAGCTCATCTCTCTAAGGTCCTTTTCAATTTTATGATCACAAAAATTGTAAATAAAATGAAATTACCAACGGCAAAATAACTAAAAACTTTATGTACATTTAAGTTACTTCTACTATATTCAATAAAAATTCTGTATTTACATTTGACAATTAAAAAATTTTAAAATAATCTGCTTCTATTTCAATATTTATTTTATAGAAGTAAGCATGTTTTGTTCATCTCATGATCTTTAAGGGGAAACAAGGCATCTATTTATTACTCAGAATATGAATGTAGTCTTATTGGCCTGACATATGCCATTCATAGAATCATACAAAGAATGAACTGCAAAGCAGCGCTAATGGAGAAAGACACTGCTCTACACAATGGATGATATGATGCTACAGGGCCCAACTCTGCCTGTAGATACATAAGTAGTTCTCATCCTTTGCATCTGAAGGCAGAATTTGGCTTTTTATAGTCAACTGCATTGACTAGTTCCCCACCCCCCCATCTTACAGATTAAATGTAAGAAAGCAAGAAACCAACTTTAGTTAATAGTTTGTCTCCTCGGTTTTTAACTAAAATATCCACAAGAGTGAAATCCTTTCAGAAGTCAATTTCATTTGTCAGCAGCAGTAATTATGATTTTGGAGAGCCAATTATTTTAAAGAGAATAATGATCAACTTGGATAGAGCACATGTGATTGGTATATATGTCACTGCCTTACTGATTTATTTTAAATGTCGAGTTTCTACTTCCTATGCTTAGTGTTAATTAGTGGGAGGACTTGCTATGCTGGATTCTGTCCCTACTGCTATGCTGGAGTCTGCCCCTATTGCTATGCTGTTTCCATTTAAACTGGACCTTGCCCTCTTTTGCTTTCAGCATAGTTCATGATCTTTGGACTCAGTAATCAGAGACTGCTTTTCTTTTTTTTTTGCCAAGAAACTATTGCAATTGGAGCTGTCTCCTGTACTATGGCCACAAGCATGAATCACCATATGTAAAATTTCTTCAGCAAAAGGGCTTTAAATAAATTCTAAAAGTGAATTTAAACATAGTGTATACTACCAAGTAGATGCACATATTTCTATGAGCATAATGTATTTTAAATGACCTTGACAATTTTTTGTGCAAGTGAAAGTGAAGACAAAGTTTGGTATTTTTAGAAGTGTTTCTAGGAAATCACAGCAAACTACAAAAATGTTATTAAAGTTTGTTGGTTGAGCTGACAGCATACTTAACAAAACATAAAGCATTTCGATGAATGGTAAATCTGAACTGGTTTGAGATTCTAAATTTTATTCTAATTTATACGGACATTTGTTAAAAAAAATTTTAGACAATAATTGAATGTTTCAGTTCTCTGAATCTTTAGTTGTCCAACCTCCCTGATTACTTTTTTCTTATCCCTAAATTTATTTTTCTGTTTTTGAAGCAGTAATTACTTTTAAAAGAGCAGGTGCATTAATTATCATCCATCCTTTCCCTTGCCCCCAAATTCTAGAATATGAAAATACAGTCTTACTAGTTTCTGATTCAATATAAGATTACTGAATAACAAATTTTGTCTTTCAAGTTAAATAAATTTTAATGAGCAAAATTGGCCAACGAAAGTCAAAAGGTTCATTAAATCTAAAGAACTATACTTCTCTTAATTCTTTAAAGGAAGTCATCCAAAGCAACTATTACCAAGAGTATGAGGCAAGTATAAATTGTTTCCTAGGATACCTACTTGTATACCTGGCTGGCAGAGAAACTGCTAATCCCCTTACCCATGCTAATAAACTAAGGGACAGAATTGTGTAGTCTGTACCCTCACAAAACAAAAAACAAATCCAAGCTATCTTCAAATGGTTTTAATACAACATAAAAGAAAATTTAAGGGCTTATAATACAATACAGTATGCATATTTCAGTTAAGAGGGGCTTAAAAAGAGGGTAAAAATTAGTTTCAACAGTTTGACCTGGTGAGCAACATAAACTTAAGCACAAGAAACCCCAAACAGTAAAGTTGAAGATAAATCTTAACTCCTAATTAGCTTTCTGTGTGAAGGAACTGATAGAAATCCAAAGCCAAGATTGTATGTTTTTCTCATTTGAGCTAGGTGTTGAGGTCTTTCTTTAAAAGGTGTGCATTTTCACCTGCATAGCAGCCCTTACGTTTACACAGGCCAACTCTTGTACAATCAAAAGGGCACAAACATTTGTACACCAAGAAAAGAATGGTAGTAAAGGAATGGTAGTAAAGAGTAAAGTACTCCTGGCTAACAACCAGCTTGCCTTCTGATCACTAATTTAAATTAAGTGCACCAAAAGTACATGGGCACGTATGGTGGGAGTTACTGTCGGTACTGTCAAGTGGATCTTGTCATTTTCTCAGACTGCAGAGGCTCTCAGGCTTACTTATATTAGTGACTACTCTCCAAATAGCTACTTTTATATACTTAGTGGCTGCTTATTAAGCAAACCTCTGTATTAAAACTTCTCTTGAGTTTTTTAAGCACTGCCTGAGCATTTCATTACACACAGCAATATTTTTAAAAAAGGGTAAACCTTACGAATACTGCTTGAAAATGCAAATTAACATATTTCCCCAGACAAACAACTTTACTGAGAACTGGAAGAATCTCAGGATATCTCAAGCTGCTGACTGCCCACTTCCCAACTCAATACAGGAACTTACTTTTACAGATCTTGAAACATCAGTAAGAACAGCTTCCCAAACCACTCTGAATCAAGAAAATATTCCACCATAAAACCAAGCCTGCTATTTATGAAACTGCTTTTACTCAAAGTCATAAAATCTGCTTATTTCTTAAGTCTGTAGATACCTCTTTTAAAGGTAATATATCCAAGGTTAAAATGAAGAAAGAACAAAAATTCATCAATCATTTTTTTCTCTGGATAAGTAATTCCTTCCGTCCTAATGATTCAAAGATCAGTATCAGCAGATCTTTACTCCTATTTAGATGTGGGTAGCTAACATGGTGATGAAGTCTAGGTTCCTAATGTTCAACCACAGAGTGATGTTTAAAACAACAGGTGTACACGTTTTTTTAAAAGACAAATTTAATTCACCTAACATTACATCACCGATATACTTGGAACTTGGGGCATGATATATCTATATAGTGACAAGAGAAAAGAAAAGAAAGGTTCAATTGCACCACGCAGTCCAACAACACAGAACTTGAATGCAAACTAGACTATGGAAACTCGCAAATGTGCAGTCGCCCTGAAGCTCGGGAAACCGTCCTATAAAAAAAAGTACCACACATTCAGAACACAACCCCCGCACATCCTCGCTTTAAAGGAGGCCAGTTCCATGCTCTTTGCCCCACAGCTACGACTGGGGCTTCGACCCCTTCCTGACCCCACTCCAAGTCAGTCTGTCCCTTCTCCTCCCCGCCCCCTCCCCTCCCTCGACCCAACCTTCTAGCCTCCCAGGTCCGCCCGCTGGCCCTCCGGGCTCCGAAGCCTAAGGGGACAGGGAGCGAGAGCATAGGCGAGGTCTTCCCCCTACCTGCTCTGGACTATGGCTTTTCTTGTACAAATAGCCCCCTTCTCTTCTCTGCCAGCGCCCCCACCCCTTCTCTTCCCTCCCCGCGCACACTCCCGCTCCTCGCTCCCTCCAGGTCCCAGTGCCTACAGCTTCCGTGGCTGGGCAGCCCGCACTGGATCACTCGTTCCCTGCACCACACGCATTCACACGGACACCGACCACAGGTCCAGCTGAACTTACCACATGCAGCCCCACCTGAGGACTACAGCATCAGGGCAGGGTGGGGGAGAACGCGGGGGTTCCGCCCACTCCTAAGGCTACACCACCTCCATACAGCGCCCCTCCGCTCCGGGGACCCAAGGGTGGCGTCAGGGAAGGAGGGGGGAGACGGAGAGCTAAGGCTCTGCGGTCCTCTGCCAGTGAGCTAGAAGCATTCTACAGTGGGGGGTGGGGGGTGGGGTGTAGGGTGGTGGTGGTGATGAGGCTGTGTCGGAGAAGGAAGGAGAGAAGGGCGGGGGCGGGGGGGGGGGGGAAGCCCGGACTGAAATGCAGTCCGTGCTCCCACCACTTGCCATGCAAGAGTGACGTGCAGCCTCTCGCAAGCTCCTTGCCCTCTGGCTCACGTAAACGCTCCGCCCAGTCCTGCTCTCCGTTCCGCCCTCCTCCTCCTCCTCCTCCTCCTCCTCCTCCTCCTCCTCCTCCTCCTCCTCCTTCTCCTCCTCCTTTTCCCTCCTCCTTCTTCTCCTCCCTCTTTCCTCCTTCTCCTCCTCCTCTTCTCTTCTCTTCCTCCTCCTCCTCCTCTTCCTCTTCCACTCACCCTACCCCCTCCCCACTCGAAGCACCCTGCACTCCTGCAGGAAGCTCCGCGCACAGGCCCCTCCGAGGCTGAGCCAATGAAGAGGAGGAGTCCTGCTCTGGGCTATCACTTACATGTGCCTTTGTCCCGGGAGATCAGATATGCTAACACCGAGCTAGGGCTGTAGCTGCCGCGGGAGGAGGAGGAGGAGGAGGAGGAGGAGGAGGAGGAGGAGAAGGAGACGAAGGAGGAGGAAGAGGTGGGAGTACAGGAGATGCTGTGTGGCAGCACAGACCAGCATCTCCCTCTCTGTCGCTACTTTTATTTCCTCTGATAGTGGCAACCAAAGAAGCAAAGAGTTTCACAAGGAGATGGTAGCGTAGTCAAAGGAGCTGTAACTATCACTGATAACCTCCCTGCTTCCCTCGCTTTTCCCCTGCGCCCCCCCCCCCCGCAAAAAACGGCGGGTGACAAAAGGCAGTTGCTAATGCACAGCGCAGAAAAGCCTGCTGAGTAGCGTAACCACAAATATGACAAGCATTCGAGCTATTCAACAACTTGAGACTGGTCAACAAGTCAGACTGGAGCACAGCAAGTCCTGCACAGGGCATTTACACTCCGCGAAAACCAACAACAGCTGGGGTTGGTGTTGGCAAAGTAAGGGTCAGTGGGGTGGCTCTGGGATGGCTGAGGACTAGCTGCTGAACCTTACCCTGTGCCTTTGGCTGTTCGGAAATGGTGTCCCATAAATAAGAAGGGAGGTAGGGGTGGTGGTAAAGTGGTTGGGGAGACAGAGCAGACAGAAAATAAGAGTGCTATCACTAAATTGTTTCACTCGGTTACATATGTCCAAACCATAAGAGCAATTGAGACAGAGCAGACAGAAAATAAGAGTGCTATCACTAAATTGTTTCACTCGGTTACATATGTCCAAACCATAAGAGCAATTGCAGTGGACACACAGCCCTAATCCCCCGCGGTAAGAGAATGAATAAGTTACCCCGGGAACAAGCAAAATCGTAGAGAAGGACCCGTTAGAGAGGACTGCAAAAGCCCCATGTCATCCTCTGTTAAATGACAGGATTCTAGCACTGGCTCACTATGCAAGAAAGAATTCCTTTCCTCAACTGGAAAGGCTTCATTCTATAGCTCATGGGCTGTATGTGCCAGCGATAACCGCTAGGAGAGCCTGGGTCTGAAATACAGAAACTTCTTTTGGTGTTTCTTGCTTACCACCCCCTTAGGTTTCATCTGTTTTGGAGTTTTTAAATTTCAGGAAAATATTGGGTCCATTGAAGGGGTTAAGTCCAGTAGCTATGAAAAAAGGGAACTGAAGGGAGGTGGGGTGAGACTGACACAAGAAGATAGAGCTTTAAATCAAATTCTGTTGGGAATATAACATGGCTATTCTTTAAAGTTAAAGGAATATTAGAATGCATTTTTGTTGGTATCATAAAAAGCAATTCTGGCACCCTAAGTTTGGTTGCCACACATCATTTTTCTGACATCATGCTGGCTTTTTAAAATGATCTACTAAACTAGGTGGGAATATAAAAAGCTTTAATACCTAATACAAAGGTGATAGTAACTGGTTAACTATGCCTTACCAACAGTTCAAACTGTTCGCTAAGGATTTGGAATTAAACTGACATTCTGACTGGGAGACAATCTAAGAGACAGCAAAGCCTATTACTAGACTTAAGAGTCAGAAAAAACTAGAATTCAAATTCAACCTCTGACACTAGCAGCATGACAGCAGGTAGGTCATTTAACCTCTCTAGGCTTGAAGCAACAATTTAAGACTATAGGTCTTGAGTTTCCACACACTTAAAATCACATACCCTAGATATACTGAGATTCAACTACAGGTTAGACCACAATATTAGGGGAGATTAGTAGTTTCTCTACCATCTCTCTTTCTCTCTTTCTCTCTCTCTCTCTCAAAGAGGCTAACCCATGGCATAGAACCTATTGTAAAATTTTCTATTTTAACAAAATAACAATATCAAAGATATACGACACATGAACATTGCTTTCATCTTTTAAATTAGTTATTTTTAAAAATTTCAATACAGTGGTACTAAAATTAAAATTCTGTTACAGACCTTATTGTCGCTTTCAGACAGTGCTCAATTCGTGCCTTTTAGTGACATGCTATATTTTTAAACTTCTACTTTGACACTGAGTTATTTCTATTTTCCTTTCTACCAGAACTGGACATTTTGGAAACTATACAATCTCCCTCCCACACATTCAGGCTTTCATTTTAGGGTGAAGTCATTAAAATGAATCCATAATCAAGACAGTCTCTTGTATTTTATATCACTGGACCAGTCAGGAACTTCATGGAATCTCAGTAAGGAGTTCATGAATTCAGCTGAAGTTAGCAAAAAAAAAAAAGTCATACTTCTATGATTAAAATGTTTTCTAGCATGTAGTTAATCAAATGAGGTACCTTCCTCTTTTGTGAAAGACATCTTTGTTATTGTTGTACAGTCATGTCCAATTCTCTGTGACCCCATTTGGGATTTTCTTGGCAAAGATACTGGAGTGGTTTGCCATATCCTTTTCCAACTCACTTTACAGATGAGGAAACTGAGGCAGAGTTAAGTGACTTGCCCAGGGTCACACCGTAAGTATCTGAAGCCAAATTTGAACTCAGGTCTTCCAGATTCAGGACTGGTTCTCTATCCACTGTGCCATCCCCAAAAGATATCTAGAAATCTAAAGTTATTTTTATTTTTTCATGGACACATATACATAGTAAAGAGTGCTTCTAGAATGCTTAGAAAAAAACATTCTGAGCTTTGGTTTTTAACTGTGAAATGCTTTTCTTTTTTTTCTTTCAGTTTTTAAGGTTGAAGTATCTGGGTAATTTCACAAGTACAAATATTAAGTACAATAATTCTTCTCTTTTTAGGGGTTCTGGTATCTTTTGTCCAAGTAGTCAAAGCATGTGCCTAATGCCTCAACAGCCGTTAATACCCCACCCTCCAACACCAGGTAGTTAATGCTTTCCCTAGAGAAACTGACATCTACAGGGTAATACAGCAACCCTGAGCTCTTCCTTTTGGAATCCAGATCCACAAGGACAGAAAGGCTCCTGATGCCTGCTCCTGTTACAATGTTCTCTGCTTGGAATTACTATCATTATTAATTGCTAGAGTGAATTTGGAATTTCTACAAAGTTTGGTTTTCATTTCCATTGGCTTTCAAATATAGAACAAAAGGTAAACTAGCATATAACTTTACTATATTATAGTCTCATTCAGAATTCAAGTCTCTCTTAATTTCCAAATTAAAAAAAAATATTAGAAGTTGACTGGAATAAGAAACTATACAAATGAGCAGACATCCACATATAACTTCATTTTAGTCAAAATGGCCTACTAAGTATCCTCTAAATTCAGCATTTAAGTCTCTTTGTGCCTTCCTGGATTGGCTTCTTCTTACCTTAGCTTCCTTCCAGGTGAGATTCAGGTGACACCTCCTAGTCAAAAACCTTTCTTTATTACCCCTCCCCCTCAAGTTATTAGTGTTCTCTCCTTCTTCATATCACCTCATATTTACTCTATGTACCTGTTGTAGCTCTCAGTAGCATGTAAGCTCTTTGAGGGCAGAGAGTTTGATTTTTTTTTTTTTGGTCTTTGTGTTCCCAGCATCTGGCAAAGGACACAGACAGAGTAAATGCTTAATAAAAGTTTAAAAAGTAAGGAAAAAATAATGTAGTTATAACAAGGTGGTCATTAAAAAGAATTACCAACACTAATGTTGAATTTCAGAGAGACGTCTTGACTCTTCTTTTAAATGTGAGTTAATCCTGGGAACCTTTTTAAAGGTAGAGGAAGGTAGATAATCCTAGGTATCAGTTTACACTAAACTGTGCTCCTTTTGAAAGTGCAACTTGAAAGCCTCTTGGTCCTTAATTTCCTTTCCCAAAAGAAAATAAATACAGTGTAATGAAATGAAATAGGGGACACAATTAAGAAGGCAGTCACAGAGGTTATCAATGGAATGGATTTTGACTCATCATTTTGAGTTTTCTTGGTCTTTCTGACATGTTTTGCCCCTCATACTTTATGTACTATAGTAATATAAGCACAGAAGCTGTGTATTTGTCTTGCATAGTTTTCTTCAAGAAAAATGTGCAAAGGTAGTACTGATGATGAGTGTTATAAATCAAGATTTAAAAATAAAATATATCAAATGTATATACAACACCTCATATAGTTTATAAAAGCATTTTCCTTACAACAAGGCTGTGGAATAAGTAGTATAAGCACTGTCATCCATGTTTTACATATGAAGATTTAGCTTAAGTAATGCCCATTGACACAAAATTAGTAAAGTTTTAAACGAGGTCTTCTAACATCAAGGTCAGCTACTCTTACAACTAAATACCATGCTCTTCTCTGGCTTCTTAACTATTTCAGTTATGCTTAAGTTTATCATTTGATGGCAAGCAGGGAAATAGCAGCAAGGAGAGTCAGACTAATAACTGGGTAAGCCCTAAAGCATTCCACAAAGTGTATTACATATAAAAAAATTTTCATAATTTTAAAAATTGGAATAAAGTTACAAGATTAGTATACTGGTAGGCAGCCATTTAAAAGATTATCAGGTGAAGATGATATAGGGTATAATGATTAGAAAACAAAATAAAAGCAACAAAAATGCCCAGAGAATGACTGCTATCAGACTTAGGGGATTCTGAGGGTCAGGAGCAATTCTTCTGTTGGAAATTATCATTCCTTATTTTTTGAGGTTCACGTTAACTGCCCCACATTGGCAACTCCTCCTTTGTTCTCTCCTTCTTTATTATGCCAACATTCTTGCTTCTTCCTGTTAGATATCTGTAAGTGTGAATACCATATGTAGTGATAGATAGCGATCTCACATTTACAATCTTTGCTCCAAATGATGTAATTCCTCTTAGAGTGCTTTCATATTTTCTATACTATCCCACTTGCACTGAGGATATTCCCTCTGCTAAGTCACAAAGAATCTTTTAATTCTTCTCAGGTATGCCTTTTCCAAAATGACAAACAAAACCCTAAAACTATTACAAGCCCTTTTTGAAACTGAATCTATATTTCAAAGAAAATACTTTTACTCCATCTTCTTTTTCTAGTACTTTTGGTTAATCTTCATTAACCCAAATCATCTCATGCATTTCTTAAATTTTTAAATTTTATTTTTTCCAATTATATATAAAAAAACTTTTTAACCACTTTTTTACAATTCTGAGTTCCAAATTCTCTCTGCCCTACCTCACTGAGAAGGCAAGCAATTTGATAAGATTGTCATGTATTTTTTTTAAGGTTGAAGAACATAAGTACAATCATTCTTAAAATCAGCATATGAATCTATATAATGAAGTTAATCAAACTGATACATATAGCCTGTGTTATTTATATTTTAAGCATTTGTTTCTTTTTTGTTGCCACTGGGCATTTTCCCCCTTGAAAGACCCAAAGAAATTATATTAAATTGACATAATCATCTTGTGAAAAAGAGCCTGAATTTTCTTTAAACCATTTCTCACTGCTAGGATTACAATGATTTCCTTAAAACTTCCTTAAATTACCTTCCTGTTCCTCTTACTTTGGCCAATTGAGACCAACATAATTTCCCCACTGTTTATACCTTTCCTTCCCTTCCAGTTCTCTTCCTTCAGACTACTGATGATAATGTACTGTTATATCACTCATCAACAAAAAAGGATTTTGAGAAGTCGGGAGATTCATATGATAACCCGAATAACAATTAAAATTAGAAAAAATTTCCAGCTGTAAAAATCCATACTTTTGGGAAGCAAAACAACAACAATAACAATAAAATCCACCAGTATTTATGAGGACACCAGTGTGTAGGTGGCCAGGAAATATCATAAGGAATCATTAGAAAATAAAAATGAATTTTGGAGAGAAGATTCAGTTTGAGTCTTGCAGTATTCATTACTCTTTGAACTTTCATAGGTTTGTTATACATGTATATGTGGTTTGGTTTGGTTTTTAGACGTGTGACTTTACTGCTATGGAGAATGCTAGGTAAGAAATCTCCTACCATAAAGATCAGTAACCCTTCTGCAATTTATGGTCTTAGGAGGTACTTAAGTTGTAGTACTTAGATTAAATACTATAGAGTTACTTCAATTTCCTTTCTTTGTCACAAATACAGAAATGCCTTTATAAAGAGTTTTGGTGTCCTAACAATAACATGATTGTCAAAACTGACCAAATACTAAACACCTCAATTTAATAATTTTTTTGGTATACATCAATGAATATGTTATATCAACCACGTATAATACTTCGAGTGGTACAAATCATAAACCATCCATGACTTTTCATCCTGTGCTACTGTGGTCCATGCTCTCCCATAAATTCTCCATAGAGTATATACTCAAGTTGATGCAGAAGAACTTCTGTATTTCCTAACATACTGTGGCTGTGGGGTTGGAGGAGAAGGAATTTACAGTGTGACACTTAGGCTTTCTGTTACTCCATGCCTGTCCCACATCTGTTTCCAATTACATATCTGATATGATAACTTTTATGACATTTCTTGTGAACAAAGCACCACTGGTTATATGCTATATCCTACTTGTACTCATCACGGTTCTCCCCATTGTTCCATAGGTCATCTGTGATAGTGATCTTTTTGAAATTGCAGCAAATGAGTCACAGAAAAATGTTGATTTTAAAAATGAATTTTTGTTTTAGGGAATTGCTTGAAATTGCTGACAGTTCTGAGTAATTTCCCAAATTCAGTTCAAACTGCTATCTTTCACCTAATAGGACTAGTGTTGTATGCAGTGCCTGTTCAAGGCTTTTGTTTTGATAGACTATCTCAATAGGTTGCCAATCAAGTTACATAGTATAATATGAACAATATGTATTCTTTATTTAGTCTGTCCTTGTGGAAAATTGCTGATATTTTTTGAATGATCATAGTTCTTATTGAGGAGGCTCTTAGTATTGTGGGGTTTGATAAATCACAATCACCACATTTCAGAATTAGAAGAGACTTCTCTAGATATCTTGAACAACCTGTATCTGAAAAAGAATCCTCATTATAACATATCCAACAAGAAGTCATTCAGACTTTTCTTGAAGCCTGTCAGTGAGGGAAAAATTCCTGTGTCCTAAGGTAGCTCATTCCACTTTTGCAGAACTCCAATTATTAGAAATTTTTTCTTGACATCAAACATAAATTTTCTTCTTTTCAACTTCTACCCGTTGCTTCTAGCTCTGTCCTTGGCGGAAACTGAGTCTTTTCTCTCTTCCAGATGACAACTTTACTTGAAGATAGACGTCTTATCTTCCTTGTCTTTTTCACTCCACACTAAACATTTCTAGTTTTTTCAAATGAACCATTACGTACCAACTCAAAGCCAGTCTGATGATTGGTTAGTCCTTGCTTGGAACCTTCATATCATCAGAAGTCTAAGGTGCACTGCTTGCTTTTCTCTTGACTTACTCAACACCCCCATAAGAATGACTAGGCATGGAATCTGACTTAATTTGTGAGTGCTTGGGGAAATGGCCATATCACCAGAAGTCCTAGCCATGTTGCTCACTTCCTTTCTGGCTCATCTGAAGATGATACCTAAGTTGCAAGCCTGGGTAACTAGAAGGATGGTAGGACAGAGCCTTGGGCAACACTTCTAATTAGTGGTCACAACCTAGATAAGCATCCAACCAAGGAAACTGAGAAGGAGCAGCCAGATTGGAAGGAGAAACAGGAGGAAGCACTGTTGGCAATAACCTTGAGAGAAGAATTTATCAAAGAATAGGGAGTGGTTGACAGTGTCAATGGCTGCAGAGAGGTCAAGCAGTATGAGAACTGAAAAAAGGCTATTAGATATGGGGATTAAGAGATCATTGGCAACTTTGGAGAGAGGTTTCAGTTGAATGTTGTGATCTGAAGCCAGACTTGAAGAGAGTCAGGAAGACAATGAGAGGAGAGGAAGTGGAGGCACTGATTATAGATGGCCCATTCAAGGATTTTGGTCATGAAAAACAGGAGATGTATAGAAGGACAGTAGGAATGGCTGGATCAAGTAAGGATTTCTTTTTTTTTTTCAGATGGGGAGCCATGGGCATGTTTTTAGGCAGCAGGGAAGTGACCAGTTGACAGGGAGAGAGTGAAGATAAATGACAGAGTAGGGATTATAGAAGGGGCAAGCTGCTGGAAAAGATAGAATAGAATGGGATCACCTATGCAAGTAGAGAGAGTGGTTTAATTGCTTCCATTTGAATTGTCTTAGGAAGATTCTGAAGATCATCTGGCAGGATAAGATACCAGACAGTCCTTTCTTGAACTAAATTGCCAAGCATTCAAACTCTGCTTTTAGAGAGTGCAACTCCTATGGGCTGGGCATGTTGTTCAAATGCAAAACGTACACTTGCCAAAAAGACTATTTTATGGAAAACTCACACAGGGAAAGCACTCACATGGTGGTCAGAAGTGATACAAGGGCACTCTCAAGGTCTCTCTTAGGAACTTTGGAATTGATTGAGTAACATGGGAGACACTGGCACAGGACTACTCAGCATGGTGTGCCCACATCAGAGAAGGTGCTGTGCTCTAAGGGCAAAGCAAAATTGAAATAGCTCAAAGGAAACACAGGATGTGCAAATTTGGAGAATCTACCCCAAATGTTCACACAGACTATGTGTGCCTGACCTGTGGTGGAGCATTCTGAGCTCATATTGGTCTGATCAGTCATAACTGGACACAATGAAACTTGACTCTAGCATAGTGATGTCATTTTGGTCCTCTGAGAACAAAAGGCAACAACTAGTTGAACCCCTCTTTATGTAAGATAGAGGTGAAGTAAAAGATTGGGGGGGGTATCTGAGTGATGTGGGAAAAGGGGAGGTGAGGAAGCTCCTTATGAATGGCCTTAGGGTTTTTAGTGAAATAGGAGGCAAGGCTCTTAGCAGAGAGAGGGAAGCCATGAAAAGTTTGAAGATGGATGAAAGGGTTAAGAAAAGCTACTGTTGTGAGTTGGAGAGTGAACTGATTAGGGAGGTGTGAAAGGATTGCTTTGTTGCAATGAGGGCCCAGTTGTGATTATATGACATAAATTTTCAGTGTACTCGTTCTACACAGTTGCATGACTTTCTCCAGCTTCGTTCAACAGAAAGTGAGTAGAAGCAAAGGCAACAGACACTGGAAATAATCCAAGGTTAGTGTTTAGCAGGGCAAGAATGGAGATAGCATAAAGGGGCAAGAGACTTGTGAGAAGCAGATAGTGTAGAGTTGTACCAGTTCAGCAAAGTTTCTCAAGATGAGGAAGGGAGGAAAGTATAGTTGGTACAAGAGTGATAGCCAAGGAAAGACATGAGGAGTCAAGTGACTGGAAGCCTCAGTAAGAACAAAGAACAGGTTTAGGGGTTTTAAGATAAAGGAAAAGATGGAACGATAAAATATTTTGATCAAATAAAGCAATTTTAGAAGTTATTAACATGGAAGTATAACATTTGTGGTTGATGGCAAAATCAAGAATTTGATATAAGTAAATTTGACCTGTGCATAGCTGAGGTAGGAAGGAGGAGCAGGTCATGAGAAATGAATGTTAAGGAACGTGTAAGTCAGGGTGTTTGAGGGAGGATTAATATGCATGGTGAAGTCTCTGTCTGTCAGTCTATTATATGGACTTGAGCCACTTCATTATTCCAGTTTCCCTGCTCTGAAAATTTTCTGATTGACCAATGTTGTTCCTAAATTTTGGTGCCCAGCATGGGACAGACTACTCCAGATATGGTCTGATCAGGTATCAGATTACAGATATAGATATATACAGAATACAATATATTATATTCCTGGAATTTATATTCTTTTCTTACCCAAGACTTTATTTTTATACTGATGAAATAATTTGTTGAACGTAACTGTAAGATTTTACAGTTTATACCTTGTTAAATTTCATCTCATTAGATTTGAACCAATGCTCTATTTGGTCAATATGTTTTTGGATCCTGAGTCTATCATCCAGTATTCTCCCCAGCTTTGTGCTATCTGCAAATCTGATATGCATGCCATCTCTGCCTATATTCAAGTCATTGATAAAAATGTTAAGCAGCAGAAGAGCAAATGCAAATCCCTGAAGCATTCTACCTCATATCTACCAAACTGACAGGAAACCCTTAATAACTACTTTTTGAGTCCAGATTAATAATTTCCTAATCCACCTAACCATCTCATTATTTAGTTCACATATGTATCTTTTCAGAAATATAGGAAGAAATTCTTTATCAAACAATTGCTAACACCTAGGCAAACTGTATCTACCATATTTCCTTGCTCTACTAGTTTAGTGACACTGATAAAGAAAAATAAATTTAATCTGGAATGTCTTACTTCTGAGGAAGCCATTCTGACTTTTTGTAATCATCACTTCCCTTTTTAGATGTTCACTAAATATCTTTTTTAAAAAATAATATTTTATAATTTTTCTAGGAGCCCAAATCAAATTTATTGATTTATGTTTGCAGATACTATAATTTTCACTTAAAAAATGGAAACATTTGACCTTTTCCAATCTTGTAGTACTTTTATGTTTTACACAATCTTTCAGATATTATTGACAGAGGTTCAGCAATAACACCTGCCACTTCTTTCAAAACACAATGATGAACATTATCTTGTCTGGGTGACTTGATTTCATGAAGGGTAGCGAGGTGCTCTCTCACTATCTCCTCTCTTATCTTGGGTATCAACTCCCTATTAGTCATTTTTGTTTTCTCCTTTCCAGTCCAAAGGTCATTCTCTTTGGCACAGAAAACAAAATAAAAATTAAGCAGCTTTCCCTTCTGTCCACAGTCTGTATCATATCCCATCTACCTTGACTGGTGATCCTATGCTCTCTTTGATCTTACTCTTTTCCCCAGTATAGCTCAAACCTCCCCTCTGCCCTATCCCTACAATCTTCTTTCTGTGGTCTACTTTCCTCATCAGCCTCAGCTTATTCAAAGCTTTACTACTCCTGACACAATTCTTACAGTACTATGCCAAAGTTCTTTGTATCCATCCTCTCACTTGAGGACCTTTCCTTATCCTTTACAAGGAAAATAGGGATTTGCAATAAGCTTTCTCTTCTCCTCTTTTCTATATCTCATATCCCCTTGACATCATCCCCCCCATTCTTTCTTCCTTTAATTTATTCTCTCATGATGAAATGACCTTTTTTTCTCACTAAAACCAGCCATTCTACATGTGTTCTTGATCCCTACTTCCCATTCTGTCAACCACACTACTCCCAAAATTATGTCTGTATCCCAGTCTCCAATCTCTTCCTATCTATTGGTTTATACTCTGTTCCATAGACACATATACACAAATCTCTCCTATCCTTAAAAAATCTTCACTAGATTTATCATTCCCTTAAGCTGCCCTTCCTTACCTTTCTTCCCATTATTAGAAAAAAAATCTATTAAAAGCTATCTACACATGAATTGGAGCCAAGATGGCTGAGTAAGACAGCAACATACCTGAACCCTCCAAAATTGTCTCTCCAAACGACCTTGTAATAATGCCTCAGAATCAACTTTAGAGCTGTGAAGAAATTTCTCAGCCCAGGACAGCTTGGAGGGGTCACCAGGAAAGGTCTATCTCAACAATGTGAGAGGGAAGCATAGTTCAGGGCAAGGCAGTGGCAGGCCATGACCCAAAGGATCAGCAGTGAAATTCTAAGCCCTGGGGTAAACCCCCAGCAAGGCTCCTCCCTCAGTATAAACCAGCAGCCAGATTCTGAGCCCTGAGACAAGCCAACAACCTCAATTATCTCTCAGTGAGACCCTGCCCCCTGGAAAGGCCAGTAGTGAAGCCTCACTCCTAGGGCAGGCCAGCAGCCAGACCCTATCCCTGGCACAGGCCAGAAGTGAGGCCCTGCCCCTAGTACAAGCCAGTGTACTTGTACAAGCAATGCCTTCCCTCCAGTGCAAGCTAGCAGGTAGGCCCCAAGTCCTGGTGCAAGACTGTAGCAAGAACTTGAGTCCCAGCACAAGAAGCTTGGGACACTGCCTTTTCCACTCCTGGAGCAGAGTCTAATTTTTACATAAAGTAAAAGAACCTGACCGGAGAAAGGTATATAGAAAGTTCCCAAAAAAGGAAGATCAAGGATAAACTTAGAAGAGAACAATAGTGGCAAAATGGCTACATGCAAAACCCTAGAGAATAAAGTGAATTAATTTCAGGTCCAAAAAGAACTCTTGAAAGAGCTCAAAAAGGATTTATGAAATTAAATAAGAGAGGTAGAAGAAAACTTGGGAAAAGAAATGAGGGTAATGTAGGAGAATCATGAAAAACAAGTCAGCAGCTTGGTAACAGAAGTACCAAAAAATGGAAAAATATATACAAAAACTCACCACAGAAAACAAATCCTTAGCTGAAAGGAAAAGGAGATACAAAAATTCATTGAAGAAAAATCCCCTTAAAAAGTAGAACTAGCCAAATGAAAAAGGAGGTAAGAAAGTTCACTGAAGAAAATAATTCCTTAAAAATTAGAACTGGGCAAGTAGAAGCTAATGATTCCAGGACACATCAAGAAAAAGTAAAACAATCAAAGGAATAAAAAAGAAGAAGAAAATGTGATATTTCTCCCTGGAAAAGCAAATGACCTGGAGAATAGATTGAGGAGAGATAATTTAGGAATTATTGGACTACCTGAAAGCCATGATCACAAAAAGAATCTGGAGAATATATTTCAGGAATTATCAAGGAAAACTGCCCTGATATCCTAGAACCAGAGAATAAAATAGAAACTGAAAGAATGCACCTCCTGAAAGAAATCCCAAAATGAAAACTCCTAGGAATATTATAGCCAAATTTTATTTAAATAAAATACTAGCAAAGAGATTATAGCAATATATTACAAGGATCATACACTATGACTAGGTGAGAGTTATGCCAAGAATGCAGGGTTGGTTCAATAATAGGAAAACTATCAGCATAACAAACCATATAAATAACAAAACCAACAGAAATAATATGATTATCTCAATAAATGCAGAAAAAGCCTTTGATAAAATACAACCTTCATCTCTATTAAAAACACTAGATACCATAGGAATAAATGGAACTTTCCTTATAATGATAAGCAGTATCTATCTTAAAGCATCAGCAAACCTTATCTGTAATAGTGATAAGCCATAAGCCTCCCCCAAAACATCTGGGGTGAAGCAATGATACCCATTATCACCTCTGTTATTCATTATTATACTAGAAATGCTAGCTATAGCATTAAAAAAAACTGAAGTAATTAAAATGGGCAATAAGGAAGCAAAACTATTACTCTTTGCAGATGATGTGATGCAGATGATATACTTAGAAAATCCTAAAGAATCAACAAAAAATCTAGTTGAAATAATTAACAACTTTATCAAAGTCTCAGGATATAAAATAAATCCACATAAACCATCAGCCTTTCTCTATATTACCAACAAAGTCCAGCAGCAAGAGATAGGAAGAGAAATTCTATTTAAAATAACTTGAGATAATATAAAATATTTGGGAGTCTACCTGACAAGACAAACCCAGGAACCATATGAAAACAATTACAACACACTTTTCACAAAATTAGATCTAAACTACTGGAAAAATGTTAATTGCGCATGGGCATGCCAAGCCAATATAATAAAATGATAATCTACCTAACTTAATCTGCTTATTCAGTGCCATAGCAATTAAACTACCAAAAATTTATTTTATAGAGTTAGAAAAAAAACAACAACAAAATTCATCTGGAAGAACAAAAGGTCAAGAATATCAAGGGAATCCGTGAAAAAAATGTGAAGGAAGGTGGCCTAGCATACAAGATCTCAAATTGTATTATAAAGTAGTAATCACAAAACAATCTGGGCCTAGATAAGAAATAAAGTGATGGATCAGTGGAACAGATTAGGTACATAATACATTGTAGTAAATGATCGTAGTAATTTAGTGTTTGATAAACTCAAAGATCCAAGTTTTGGAACAAAAATTTACCATTTGACAAAACTGCTAGAAAAACTGGAAAACGGTATGGCAGAAACTAGATATAGAATAACACCTCATATTGTCAAGATATGATCAAAATGGGTACATGATTTAGATATAAAAGGTGATACCATAAGGAAATTAGAAGAGGATAGAATAGTTTACCTGTCAGAACTATGGATAAAGAAAGAATTTAGGACCAAACAAGAGATAGAGAACATTATGAAATATAAAATGGAAAATTTTTATTATATTAAGTATAAAAGGTTTTTGCACAAACAAAATCAATGCAACCAAAACTGGAAGGAAAGCAGAGAAGATGATGGAGTAAAAGCAGGAACTTGCTTGAGCTCCTGCTCCAACCACCTCCAAAACCAGTAAAAAAAATGACTCTAAACAAATTTTAGAGCTACAGAACCCAGAAAATGACAGAGAGAAACAAATCTCCTGCTAAAGACAGCTTGGCAGATCGACAGCAAGGGTCTATTGCATGAAGCTTGGGTCAGAGTACAGTCTGGCATGAGCCTTGCAGGCCCAGACCTGGGTCAGCCTTGACTCGTGGCACAGACTGGCCAGAGCAGACTTCAAGAGAGTGAATCAGAGGCAACTATGGCGATTTCCAGACTTCTTAACCCATAAAGGCCAAAGAGAAAGTAAAAGGAAAGTACAAAACTTGAGAAAATTTTTTATAGCAAATATCTCTGATAAAGGCCTCATTTATTAAATACATAGAGAAGTGAATCAATTTTTTTTTTTTTTTGCTTTTTTGGAGGGAGAAAGGCAGGGCAATTGGGGTTAAGTAACTTGTCCAAGGTGACACAGCTAGTAAGTGTTAAGTGCCTGAGGCCAGATTTGAACTCTAGTCCTTCTGACTCCAGGGCTGGTACTCTATTCACTGTGCTACCTAGCAGCCCCCTCAATCAAATTTATAAGAATGCAAATTATTCCTCAACTGACAAAAGTTCAAAGGATATCAACGGCAGTTTTCAGGCAAAGAAATCAAAGCTATCCATAGTCAATATGATTAGAGAAATGGAAATGAAAACAACCCCAAGGTACTACCTCACACCTTTCAGAGTGGCTAATATGACAGAAAAGGAAAATGTTAGATGTTGGAGGGGATGTGAGAAAATTGGGACACTAATGCATCTCATAGGGAGTTGTGGACTGATCCAACCATTCTAGAAAGCAATGTGGAACTATGTTCAAAGGATTATAAAACTGTGCATACTCTTTGATCCAGCAATATCACTACTACATCTGTATCCCAAAGAGATTTTAAAAAGCGGAGAGGGGAGGAAGACTTATTTGTACAAAAGTATTTATAGCAGCTTTTTGTGGTGGCTAAGAATTATAAATTGTGTGTATACCCATAAGTTGGAAATGGCAGAATAAGTTTTGGTATAGAAGAATGATGAGCAGGATGATTTCAGAAAAACATGAAAAGACTTACATGAACTGATGCAGAGTGAAGTGAGCAGAACCAGAACATTGTGCACAATAACAGCAATATTATATGATGAACAACTGTGAGTGACTTAGCTATTCTCAGCAAAAGAATGATCCAAGACAATTCCAAAGGGCTCACAATGAAAAATGCTATATGCCTCGAGAGAAAGAACTGATGGCATCTGAATAACAAACATACCATTTCTCTCTTTCTCTCTCTGTCTCCCCAAGTTGTCTTCCACAAAATGACTAACATGGAAATATGCTTTGCATGACTGTACATGTATAACCTATATCATATTGTATACTGTCTCAGGGAGGGTCAGGAAAGAAAGGATAGAGTGTAAAACTCAAAACTTGAAAAAAAATTTAAAGTTGTTTTTACATGTAATTGGGGGAAAATATTATTAAAAATTTAAAAAACCCACTGAATTTGGCATCAGAAGAATTCTGGGTCTGCTTATTCCTTGAGGGATCTTGGACTAGTTACTGAAACTCCCTAATCTCAATTTTCTCATCTATAAGAAATGGTTATGCTAACTCAGCAGTTCTCAAACTTTTAAATTTCTCGACCCCTTTTCACTCTCAAAAATTATTGAGGACACCAAAGGGCTTTTACTTATGTGGGTTATATTTATCAATGTTTATCATATTAGAAATAAAAATGAATATAGTTTTAAAATGTGTATTAATTCATTTACAAACAACAATCGCATTACATGTATTTGTTACTTCTACTTCATCACTCTACACTTTTCAACTGTTTGCAATCTGACCTCCATTCTGATCACTCAACTGGAACTATTCTCTCCAAAGTTACTAATTACCTCTTTTTTTTTGCTTTTTGCTTTTTTGGAGGGGGAAGGTAGGGCAATTGGGGTTAAGTAACTTGCCCAAGGTCACACGGCTAGTTTTTTGTGGTACATGTCTGACGTCGGATTTGAACTCGGGTCCTCCTGACTCCAGGGCTGGTGCTCTATTTACTGCACCACCTAGCTGCCCCTACTAATTACCTCTTAACTGCCAACATGGGTGGCCTTCTTTCAGTTCTCATGTGTAATGACCTCTTCAACATTTGACTCTGTTGACTACTTTCTCCTCCTGCAGTATATATATTCTCTCCTATCTGGGATTTTGCAGCACTTATCTTTTGGTTTCCCTCTCAATATCCTTTGGTGCAAGGGTGGGGAACCTGAGGCCTTGACATGTGAAGTTTGGATTTGGTCAAAGGGTCATACTTGAGGACCTAAAGGGCCACATGTGTTCTGTGAAGTTTGGATTCAGTCAAAGGACTGCACTCAAGGATCTAGAAGGCCACATGTGGACTTGAGGCCACAGGTTCCTCACCCCTGTGTGGCTCATCATCCCTATCCCACCCAATTATGAGTGTATCACAACGTTTTGTCCTAACTTCCTCTCTTCTCTCTTCATATTCTCACTTGACAACCTCATTGACTCCCATGGATTTAATTATTCAACCCTAGTTTTTGTTCCTCTTCAGAGCTTCAGTTTTGAATCACCAACTCCTTATTGGACATTTCAAACTTTATGTCCCACTAGCACCTCAAATTCAACAAATCCAAAGCAAGATTCATTATCTTTCTCCTCAAATCCACCACTTCATCAAATTTCTCTGATTCTGTCAAGGGTTTCATTATCCTTCTAGTCAGCCATATTCTCAACCTCCGTATACCACTTAACTCCTCATTCTCTGTCATCTCCCCATATATCTAATCAGCTGCCAAATCTTGTTTTTATCTCCATAACATTTCTTGCCTTGGTCCCTTTCTCTCCATCCACAGCTATTATCTTAGAGCAGGCCCTCTTCACTTCTTGCCAGGTCTATTTCAATAGTCTCTCTAACTGGGTTCCCTGTTTCAAGTCTCCCCTAGTCCAGTTCATCTTCTACCCAGCAGGGATTTTCCTAAAGTCCTGGCATAATTAAGTAAGTTCTTTTCTCAATAAACTCCTATGGGCTCCCTATTATCTCTAGGATTGAAATATAATATTTCTATTTGGAATTTAAAGTCCTTCACAACCTGGCATCAACCCACCTTCCAGGTTTTACTCCCCTCAAGCAACCTATGATCCAGTCAAAATGGCCCTTGTATTGTTCCCCATTCACAATGTTACATTTCCTGTCCTCATTACTTTGAACTGGCTCTTTTGTATTCCCAGAATGCACTGCCTCCTCCCCTCAGAATCCCTAGTAGCCTTACGAGACTTGACTCAAGACTTACTTTCTACGTGAAGCTTTGCTCAAGCTCCTTAGCTGCTGGTGGCTTCCCTACCAAAAATCACTGTTTTTTTTGGTTTTTGTTTTTTGCATAAACCTATGTGTATATGTGTTCTCACCCCAATAGAACGTAAACTCCTTGAGGACAGAAACGGTTTCACTTCTGTCTTTGTATCTCTAGTGCCTTGCACAGTTCTTGGCACATAGTAGACACAATACATTCTTTTTGATTGACTTGTCCTCTGTCATTCAAGATCTATTTTGGATGGTAAATTCTCTGTGTATCCACCTTGCTCCCTTCAGACAACTCCATTGTTGTTTCCCCTTCTCATATGAATAGTTTCTATTTGTGATATAATCAGCACAATTTCACCCACAAACAGTAACATTTGGAGAAATTTACCATCTGTAGGGAATCTCCCTTCCATTTGTACCCTTTGTAGGACATGCATCTTGACAATGGTAACACTCTGGCAGTGTTTTGTTCCTCATTTGATCTTGATAACTCAAAGATCATTGAACAAAATTGTCTCTATGTTTTCAAATATCAAGTAATATTGTTTGAGCTGAACATAGGCAGAGTGGATGTTTTGTTGGAAGAAAGGCTTTGAGGTTGTATTGTAGTCTATCAATTTAAATGGTTTTTATAATCAACAAATAATGGCATCTTGTATTATCTTTGCCTTTCAGTCAATTAACAACGTGTCTCTGAAGATATTGTTATTCCACAGGGAACTGCAACAATAAATCAAATTGGGTAAATCCTTGGGAAGTATCTATGAGAGCACATGGACAAGAGCATTCCAGGAGGAGACAGCATATTCAGGCTGTGATCTGAATGACTGGTGGAAGTATCCACATCAATACAGTCATAGATTCATGAAAATATTGACCTATTTCCAGCTTGTAAAACTCTTTCTACAACCATATGAGGGAGGAAGTATAAGTACTATCATCCAATGAAAAAACTGAGACCCTGAGAAGTAAAAATACATCTCTAAGTGTATGCAATGGGATCTATAACCAAGTCTCCTGGTTAAGTTTTCTCCTCTTTTTGTAGTGCCTGGCAGATTCTTACAAAACTGTTTCTGAAAAAGCCTGTCCATTTCCTTCTTCCACTTTAATCTAGGGTAACTTCAGGGGGAGACATGACTTTTACTGTAGGAGAGACAGTTAAGAGGGTTTTTGCTCTACTGAATCAAATGGTTTTAATTTTTAATTTTTCATTGGTGGAGGAATCTCCCAATGAGGAAAATTCTTCCCACCAGTGCCAGCTGAGGCATGCTCTTTATCTACTATGCAACTGTGCCTTTCTTAAATGCTTTAAAAAACTGGCAAACAGTAAACACAGTGGGAATCTTATATTCCCTGCATCTTCCAGTCAATTATGTGAATGGTAAAAACTTGGTTTACAGTGGAATACTACTTACAATAGGCAGCCTGTCCCTTTGTAATTAGCCTCATCAAGGATGCTCTTGATGCATATATAGATTACTCTCATAAAAATTTTATATAGATGGGAAAGTAGGCCTATGGATCAATAGTTATCGATGTTCTTTTGGTCACCTTTTTTTTTTGGTAGTGATAAAATCTGAAATTTTCCCCACACTTTTGTTATCTTCTCTCAGAATATGTGTAGATCATTCTTATAAAGACTTTCTAGCACTCACAAAATAAGCATATGGGCTGGTAGCTATTGCTGTTCTCTTGGTCACTTTTTTTTGGAAACACTGTGATTTTTTTCCAATTGTTCAATATTCTACTCTTTTGAGTATCTTGAAAACTGATCCCTAAATGCTTTTAAAAAAAAAATTGTTGCCTTCAGCATGGATTTTTTTTTTCTGTACTTGATCAGGTCCAGCTGCTTTTCCTATCTTCATCTTCTTTAGTGTCATTTTCACTTCCTCTGTAATGTTATGCAAATGAGTTTTGTTGCCATAGGCTGCCATGTTTTTCCATTTTGCAAGGAAAGATCAAAGGTTTGTTGGCTAAGGTGGCTCCTGACCTCTTTTGTGTCCTTATTAAAGTGATTGCATTACATTGGTTAAACTTTTCTAGGGAAGGGGAGGAAGGGAATGAGCTTTTATGTAGTTCCTACTATGTGCCTGGCACTGTGCTAAGCGTATTATCTCATTTATCCTCATAACAACCCTTTGAGGTAAATGCTATTATTACCCCCATTTTACAGCTGAAGAAAAAGAGTGATAGTTTATATCAGTATCTTTTCATTTAGTCATTTCCTGTTTTTCAGTATTAATAGGATGATTAAATAAATCAGGTTGGAGCTATTTTAATTGCATTTAGTGTTATTTTTTCATCTCTCCCCTTCCCCAACTGAACCCTGATTTTGATCCTAGAAGTGGATATTCTGATTACACAAAGGCAGCTATGTAGCTGACTCTCACTTCTGAAATCAGTCATTTTCTGTTATAACATAGCTAATTTAATTGTCATTATGTTGGTTGGTATTTGCTGTGTCCAAGAACTTTATTCTTGAAATTATTCATGTGCTATTTAGTTGTGAGAATTGTGTGCACAGTCTACCAGCCCATTCCTATTTTTTTTCTTATCCAGAAGTACATTTTCCAGCACACCTGTCCTCCCTTAGGCCTACCTTTTCATTCATATAAATAAGTGCCAATAAGCATGGTTGACTTGTTTTACAGGTTTGTGGTAGAATTTGCCCAGCTCATCATCCTTTGCAAGAAAAGGTGATACATAAAACTGTAACTATCTTCACAGCGATCTTTTTTCTTTAGTTTATGCTCATGAGCACTAGTGTACAATCAGACCAACTCTACCAGCTTTTATTTAACTCTTCAAGAAAAGCTTGTGAACTATATTTCCATTTAGCTGCAACTGGAAACATAACTGCCTTATTTTTTCTGGGTTAATTTATAACAAAAAAGTTAATATTTATTTGATTCAGCTCCTCCAGTAATGGATCTGCTCACTGGCTATTGGACAAGAAAGATCTCACATTTATAGTACCAACAGTTATTAAACTAATGCTTGTAGACGATTTAATAACTGTATGGCGCTCAACATTCTCTTTCGCCTTTTCTACTACTCTGCCACCATTACTGCAGAAGAGGAGTGCAGAGCTATTTTGAATTTATGCTTTTATTTCATAGGTTGACATGAATTTATCACCTAGTGGACAATCTACTTATAACGAGCATACTCATCCTTAGTTAACAGTAGAAGGACAGGTGGCTCTCTATGTCCTCAAGTGTGGCCCTTTGAGTGAATCCAAACTTCACAGAATCCCTTTAACAAAAGGATTTATTGAGTAAAACTTGGACTCAATCAAAAGGCTGTACCCAAGGACCTAGAGGGCCACATGTGGCATTGAGGCCAAAGGTACCCCACCCCTAGACTAGACACATCAACTGATCTAAAAATTCTATTATAATTTTATTTGAAATAAAAATTTTGTTCTCTATTTTCTTTGCTGTATGGATTTTTAAAAAAAGCACTAAATTAACTAATGCAATTTTGTTCCTTTGAGGTATTCTTAAATTCCAGTCTTAATGTTAAGCTGGTCTTCAAACCCACTATCAGTATCACCTTCACTATATTTACATGCAAAACAATTTTAAAAATACATGCTTATGAGGCCAAGAAGAATGGGATATGAGCTAACAGCTAGAGTAAAATTATCTACAGCACATTAGGTTTTTTAAAACATAATCTGGATATGGAATTTAATCTTGCTAACAAAATTAATACTTCTAGTTTTGAAAAGATTAATTTTTAAAAAGTTTTATTGATGCTTTTTATTTTGCTAGCATAGTAATTTCAACTTACTCTCTACAGACTGAACCTTCCCTTGTGGTTAAAAAAAAAAAGAAAAAATATCTTATATAGTGACTTAATTTGAACATATATATAATATTCTGTTCTAAAAATATCCTATTTATTTCCCATAATGGGAAAGGTATATTTCATTATCAGTTCTCTGGAATCTTAATTTAAAAAAAAATTACTAAAATTCTGATTTCTTTTTAGGGATCTTTTCATTTGCATTGTTGAGGTCATTCTGTCTATTTTTCTCCTGGTTCTTATTTTGTTCTGCATCAGGTTTCTCTGAATTCCTAAAACTCATAATTTCTTACTACACACCCAATAATATCCATTGTATTTACATGCCATAGTTTTTTCCTAGTCATTCCCCAATTGATAGACCCACTTTGTTTAGAGTTCTTTGCTCCTCCAAAGAGTGCTGCTTTGAATAGTGATACATATGTGAATTTTTTTCCCCGTCTTTTACTTCTTTGGCATATATATCCAGTAAAGACTCATTTTTGAAGGACAGGAATTTGGGAAGTTTTGCCAAACTTTTTAAATGGACAGTTATCTTTGAGTCTAGTTTTAAAGACAAGACAACACAGTGTTATTGGTCTATATCACTTCTCTTAAAAAAAAACAAAAACCTGAATCCGTAGTGCCAAATTTAGAGAAAAAAATAATAGTTGGGGATGGCATCAATAAATATCATGATTGTAACAGCTGTATCTTAAATGCCTACTGTCTACAAAGAAGAATATTATGCATAAATCTGTTGAATCAATGAATAGATTTAATTATCCTTAAAGGTGTTTCACCTTCATCCTTTAAAAAAATAAAACAAAATATATCTGAAAAGTTGAATCAAATTAAAAAATCTGAAACAATGCCATATTATCTTACCAACTATGACTATAGAAATTATTCACTTGGCATCATAACCCTGAGCAGTGTTTAGATGAAGTGTCTGCAAAATTTAGCATTATCTGTAGGTGCAAAGAGCAACACTGGTAATTTTAACACCACCTAGAACTGCCTTTTTAACTTTGATTTGACTAAATATAAAAGAAAAAAAGAGTAATACCTATTTTAAAATTCACCAGATATTCATTTTCTTTCTTTCTTTCTTTCTTTCTTTCTTTCTTTCTTTCTTTTTTTCTTTCTTTCTTTCTTTCTGCTTTTTGGAGGGGGGAAGGCAGGGCAATCGGGGTTAAGTGACTTGTCCAAGGTCACACGGCTAATAAGTGTGATCAAGTATCTGAGACCGGATTTGAACTTAGGTCCTCCTGACTCCACAGCTGCTGTTCTGTTCACTGTGCCACCTAGTCGCCCCCAGATCTTCATTTTTAACCAGTTCTGATTCTTTATTCTGTGGGTAAGGTGGGTACACGAGATAAGCATTTATATGATGCCTATTATATGTGCTAGGCACTGTGCTGAGCACTTTCTAAATAATGTCTTATTTGATCTTTAGGCCCTTCAGTTCAGTGATAAAATTTTTAATAACTTTTTTATTTTTTGTATATAATACTATTCCCACATTAGAAGTAGAAATTTTTTTTAAAAAGTATTCGGGATATATTTCTGCTAGAAAAATAAAACCTTCTCAAAACGTTCAAGAGATGAAAAAACCCCATTACTAATCTTTCTCTTTTGTTGAAATTAGAGGGCTAGAGATAGGTACTGGAGTTATGATTTCATTGGTGGGAATATGAACTCCAAACTGAGAGAACTCCATTTATCAAGGAGAGCTGGCACTTCCTCTGCAACCTTTAGTCTTAACAGAGTTGCTTACCTAGAGAACTGAGAAGTTACCAAGGATCACATTTAACATATTTTTTTTAAAAACAAATTTCCCAAGTAATTTTCTTTTTGATAATTTCTAAAGTCTATTAAAAACATCAGCCTAGGGGCAGCTAGGTGGTGCAGTGAATAGAGCACCAGCCCTGAAGTCAGGAGGACCTGAGTTCAAATCCAGCCTCAGACACTTAACACTTACTAGCCATGTGACCTTGGGCAAGTCGCTTAACCCCAACTGCCCTCCAAAAAAAAAACAAACCCATCAGCCTACTATGTTCATTTCAAACATTCATGTTCATCCCATTTCAATAATAGACAAGTTTTATTCCCTTCATTGTCAGCTATACATTGGAATAACAACAAGAAATAACTTCAAATTTAATTTGTTTCAAGGTTTGTAAAGCATTTACCTCAAAACACCTCTGTGAAGTAGGTAGGGCAAAGATTCCCAGCCCATTTTGCAGATAAGGAAAGTGAGGCTCTAAAAGGTTAAATGAATTATCCATTATTACCTCGCTGGCAAATATCCAAGGTGTGACTCAAACCTTTATCTTCTGGTTCCAAATTAAACACCCAATCCATGATGCTATGCATTAGCTCATTCACTCTCTATTTTATATAGCAGAATGCAAAACCCAATTATTAGATTTAGATATAGCCTAAAGTTCTCATTAGGAATCCTAGCTGACAAGGCAAATATTTAGATGGTTATTTAAAGCACGTGTCTTAGGTGGCCTTCTTACCTGCTAGGCTAAAATCGAGAAAGCATCTATTAGTGTTGCGTTAATAACTTAAGCTGGCAATGCTACAGACAAAAAAGAAAAAATAAAACAAAAAACCTGCCTCACAAATATGGGAGGCCCTCTTGATGGCTTCTTACTGTATCAGGGGCTTTATTTATGACAGGGACACCCTTGTTTAAAAGAAAAAATAAATACAGAAAGAAGCATTTTATTTGTGAACTCTCCCTAACGTGGTGTCCATGTGATTATGGACTTACTAAACCAAACATGTTTTACTTCTCTCCTCTTAGATGTTTCTTTCAGTGCAGGTGAAATAATAAGAAGAAACCATACTTTTTGACTTTGAGAATTATTGTATTGTCTCACAGCATGTATAATATGACTTAAATATGTTTTTTCTTGAAATAAGCTTATGTTTTAAGCACACTTTTATTTTTTGCTAGCTAGCTAACACTCTGTAGCTAGGTGGTTCTAAATAAAGAACTCTAGTCAACAACAGGAAATAACTCCCACAGAAAAAAGGGGCAGAATACAAACTCTCACCGACTCTTGTACACAGCTCACAACGGCCTTTTGTTCCACGCACATTAAGGCTGAAATCTTTACTTTTCAGAGCATGTTTCTGCCTTTGCTGGGCAATTAAATCTTTCTCTTTCCTTTACTGCAGGATGGTCTTCTTGCTCTTGCCTCCAAAGAAGGTACTTCTTAAAACTAACACAAGGGATAGGATTAGACACCTCAACACATACTCAGATTTAAGAAGAAATAGAATCTTTTAGAGAAAATAAAATTAATCCTAGTGATATAATAGTATATTGACCCATGGATTAAAGAAAACACAACTTAAAGAACAAAATAAAGGAAAATATTCTACCTGCAAGTTGTGTTTATAACAAAGTAAGAATGATGAGATAATCTTTCTTTAACTCTGATACATACTTATACATTTTTTATGTCACTGGTGTGTTTATATGTACAATATGTTACTGACAGACATTCATCATGACAAAACACTTGGCTTCTATTCAGAAGTTCCTTATATAACTCTAGAAAAATACATAGGGGAAAAAATTCCAGATCATATATACCAACCAAACTGGAAGACTGGTAGAAACATTTCAATTGGATCAAATCACTGGAGTTAAATAACATATTGGAGCTTGTACCCGTGGCTAGGCTAAATTAATCTTAAATCTGAGGAAAATGAGTCCAGAGGAGAGGAGAATACTTGGGAAAGCAGATAGGTTAGAGTGACCTTATGTTGTGATGAAAAAACTTAGGAAGAGTGAGGCACAGAAAAATGAAAGGATGAAGCTGATGATCAGAAAGCAGAATTTCATAGTTATGGCTAGTAGGGGTGGAAGTCTTCTGAGTGATTGGGAAAATCAAGACCAAGATCATCCCTGCATATGTCTGCCATGGATTAAATGTGCAGATCATGGGAAAACTGGGAAGGGTGACAAACTGGGAAATAAGGGTATTCAAAAGGCATCTAAGTGGCATAGTGGATAAAGTACTGGGCCTGGAGTCAGGAAGACCTCAGGTACTTGCTGACTGTGTGACCCTGGGCAAGGCATGTAACTTCTGTCTTCCTAGGCTTCCTCAATTGCAAAACGAGGAAAATAACAGCATTTACTTCCTGGGGTTGTTGTGATGATTAGACGAGATGAGCACAGTGCCTAACACATTAGGTAGATGCTCCATGAAAGCTTGCCTTTCTTTCTCCATGTAAACTGAAGTCCCCAGTTATAAAGATGGGTTGGGGAAGGTGCAAAGACTGGGAACTAGATTTTTCAGTCTGATTCTTCATGACCCTATTTGGGGTTTCTTGGCAGAGATACTAGAGAGGTTTACCTTTTCCTTCTCCAACACATTTTGTAGATGAAGAAACTGAAGTAAACATGGTTAAGTGTGACCCAGGGTCACACAGCTAGTAAGTGTCTGAGGCCACACTTGTACTCAGGAAGATGAGTCTTCCTGACTCTAGGCCCTGTGTTTTATCCACTGTAGTAGGTACTGAAATTCTCTGAGAAAGGAGAGAGAATGACTTGAGGTCTGGCAAGTAATTGACACCCAGATCTCAATAGTGTAATATATCTGGATGGAGTGAATGACTGAGACAACAATAGGGTAAGAAGCTGGAAGTGGCAGTAGGGAGCATGAAGTCTACCTAGTCTGTCTCCTGGCCCAGTCTGCCAAGGGAGCATGAGTGAAGATATATCAAGTGATGGAATGGGTGACCATACATAATAGTTTATTCTTATGGGGAACCAGGTTTCTGTGATTTCAAGGAGATGGAAGGAACACAAAAGAAACCGGTATAATATGAAGGGTAGCTTACCACCAAGAGAAAGACAGGTCCCCACGATACCATGAAAGGCAGAGTGGGATAGATACATAGTAAAAATGGGACTGACATGGATGAAGGAAGGAAATGGTAGCTAGGAAAGGGAGCTTGCAGAATCACAGTGATTCTGAGTCGAGGAATAAGATAATAGATAACATGACTTGAGCAAGTGTTGATGTTATTATCATTCCTAAATAGTATGGTTATATGTATGTGTGGCTGGGGAGATGGGAAGTGGAAGATCACATAGCAGCAAGAAAAGTTGTTTCTAGTCAAGGCAGTGACAGATGGGTATTAGATATACCTGAATCTTAGGGTCTGGCTAGATATCTGAGCCAATAAGTCATCTGAAATAATTATGTTCCTACTATGTGTTAGGTAAGTGCTAGGGATGCAAAAAAAGGCAAAAATGGTCCTTGCTATCATGGAGATTATAGTCAACATGGAAAAAAAAATGTACAAACCATGTACAAACAAGGTATAAACAAGATAAACTGAAGCCAATCGCAGAGGGAAGGCACTTGTATTAAGGAGAATTTTGGAAAGGCTTTGGGTAGAAGATGAGATTTTAGCTGAGGCTTGAAGGAAGCAAGGGAAGCTAGGAGGCAGAGACAGGGAAATAGGAAATTCCAGGTATAGGAGACAGCCAGTGAAAATTCATGGAGTCGGAGGATATACTGGGCAAGGAACAACCAGGAAGCCAGTGTCACAGAATATATGGAGGGGAGTAAGGAATAAGAAAACTGAAAATTAAGAGAAGTCAGGTTATGAAAAGCTTTGAAAGTCAAACAAAGAATTTTTCTATTTGATCCTCATGGTAATGGGGAGTCATTGAAATTTATTGAATAGCGCAGGTGACATAGTCATTTTTGATTTAGGAAGATCACTTTGACAACTAAGTGGAGGATAGACTGGAAAGGGAAGACTCAAGGCAGGGAGATCAACCATAAATCTACTGCAATAGTCCAGGAATGAGGTGATAAAGGCCTGTAGCAGGAAGGTGGTAATGTTAGAGGGAGAAGCGGGTATATATATGAGAGAGGTTATGAGTAGAGAAACTATAGGACAAGGCAACTCGGATGGGGGGGGTGAAAGGAAGGAGTTAATGATAATACCTAGTTTGCAAACCTGAGTAATTAGGAGGCTGGTAGTATCCTATGCAGTAATTACTACAGAGAAGTGAGGAAAAGAGGAGCTGGGGGTGGGGGGACGATGATGAATTCAATTTTGGACGTATTAAGGTTAAAATGTTTTTTAAAAGAACAATTAATCCCAATACTATATAAACTATTTAAAAAAATAGGTGGAATCCTACCAAATTCCTTTTATGACATAAATATGGTGCTGATACCCAAACTAGGAAGAGCCAAAACAGAAAAAGAAAATTATTGACCAATTTCCCTAATGAATATATATACAAAAATTATAAATAAAATACTAGGCAAAGAGATTACAGCAATTTATCACCAGGATAATACCCTATGACCAGGTGGGATTTATGCCAGGAATACAGGGCTGGTTCAATATTAGGAAAACTATCAATATAACTGACCATATCAATAACAAAACCAACATAATCATATGATTATTTCAATAGATGCAGAAAAAGCCTTTGACGAAATACAGCATTCCTATTAAAAACACTAGAGAACATAGGAATAAATGGAGCTTACCTTAAAATGATAAGTAATATTTACCTAAAACCATCAGCAAGCATTATTTATAATAGGGATAAGCTAAAAGCTAATTAAAGTAATTAGAATAGGCAATAAGAAAAAACTATTACTCTTTGCAGATGATATGATGTACTTAGAGAATCCTAGAGAATCAAACAAAAAAAAACTACTTAAAATAATTAACAACTTTAGCAAAGTTGCAGGATAAAAATAAACCCACATAAATCATCAGTATTTCTATATGTTGCCAACAAAGTCCAGCAGCAAGAGACAGAAAGAGAAATTTGATTTAAAATAATTGGAGACAACACAAAGTACTTGAAAGTCTACGTGAGAAGACAAACCCAGGAACTATATGAACATAATTATAAAACACTTTTCACACAAATAAGATAGATCTAAACAACTGGAAAAATATTAATTGCTCATGAATAGGCCAAGCCAATATAATAAAAATGACAATTTTACCTAACTTAATCTATTTATTCAGTGTCATACCAATTGCTACTAAAAATATTTTATAGAGCTAGAAAAGAATAATAACAAAATTCATCCAGAAGAACAAAAGGTCAATGGGAATCAAGGAAAAAAAATGTGAAGGAATGTTTTGTTATTGATATGGTCAGTTATATTGATAGTTTTCCTAATATTGAACCAGCCCTGTATTCCTGGCATAAATCCCACCTGGTCATAGGGTATTATCCTGGTGATAATCTGGTATTGCCTAGCAATACCAGATCTCAAACAGTATTATAAAGCAGTAATTATCAAAACAATCTGGTACTGACTTTGAAAGACTGGTGGATTTATGAAACAGATTAGGGACAAATTACATTATAGTAAAGGACCATAATAATCTAGTATAAGATAAATCCAAAGATCTATATAAATCCAAAACTCATTATTTGACAAAAACTGGTTGGAAAACTGGAAAATAGTATGGTAGGAACTAGGTATAGACTAACATCTCACACTGTATACCAAGGTAAGGTCAAAATGGGTACATGATTTACACATAAAGGGTGATACCATAACCAAATCAAGAGAACATGGAATAGTTTATCTGTCATTAAAAAGTTTTTTGCCAAACAAAACCAATGTAACCAAAATTATAAGTAGAAAACCAGGGAAAGAATTTTGCAACAAATATCTCTGATAAAGGTCTCATTTCTCATATATGGAGAACTGAGTCAAATGTGTAAGAATACAAATCATTCTCCAATTGATAAATAGTTAAAGGATATGAACAGGCAGTTTTTAGATGAAGGAATTAAATCTATAGTCATATGAAAAAATGCTCTAAATCACTATTTATCAAAGACATGCAAATTAAAACATCTTTGAGGAACCACCTCACACCTTTCAGAGTGCCTAATATAACAAAAAAGGAAAATGTTAGATGTTGGAAGGAATGTGGGAAAACTGGGGCACTAATACACTGCTGGGGGAGTTGTGAACTAATCCAACCATTCTGAAGAGCAATTTGGAACTATGCCCAAAGGGCTATAAAACTGTCATATCCTTTGATCCAGCAATACCACTGGTAGGCCTATATCCCAAAGACATAAAAAAAAATGGAAAAGGACCTATTGTGGTGGCTAAGGATTGGAAATTGAGGGGATGCCCATCAATTGGAGAATGGCTAGCAAGCTGTGTTTATGATTATAATGGAATAATATTATGCTATAAGAAATGACAAGAAAGATGATTTCAGAAAAACCTAGAAAGACTTATGTGAACTGATGCATAGTGAACAGAACCAGAAGAACACTGTACACAGTAACATCAACATTGTTTGAGGAAGAACTGTGAATGACTTAGCTATTCTCAGCAATACAATGATCCAAGACAATCCCAAAGGACTAACAATGAAACATAGTATCTGCCTCCAGAGACAGAACTGATATTAATTGACTATAAACTGAAGCATGCTATTTTTCACTTTCTTTTTTTCATTTTTTCTTTTATTTGAGTTGTCTTATACAAAATGACTAACATGGAAATGTTATACATAATTGCAGATATATAACCTATATCTGATTGCTTAGCATCTCAGGGAAGGGGGAAGTTAAGGAGGGATAGAATTTGGAACTCAAAACTTTAAATAAAAAGGTTTTAAAAAGTGGGGGAAAATAAACTAGACTACTACTCGAAAGATTAAAATGTTTATGGAGTATCCAGTTTGAGATGTCCCATAGTCAGCTGGAGATAACATGACTTTAGCAACTGATGGTGTGATTATAATTCCTTGAATACGATGGCTAAATGTGTGTGAGGCTGGGGAGATGGGAAGGGGAGGATCAGACAGCAGCAGAGCAGATGCTGTTTCTAGTCTCTTCTGACCTCCAATCTTGAGAAGGGCTAGGGCTAGATAAATAGATCTAAGAATCATTTTAAAAGAGATAATTGCTTCCATGGAAATTAATGAGATCAAGTGAAATAGTATAGAGGGGGAAGAGAAGAGGGGTGAGAACAGAGCATTGGGTGATACTCATGGTTAGGGGTCATGACCTGGATAAGCATCCAGCCAAGGAAACCAAGAAGGAACAGTCAGATAGAAGGAGAAGCAAGAAAGAGTTGTTGCAATAACCCAGAAAGAAAAGAGTAACAAGGAAAAGAGAGTGACTGACAGTGTCAGTGGCAGCAGAGAAGTTAAGCAGGATGAGAATTGAGAAAAGGTCATTAGATATGGAGAGAAAGAGATCATTGGTAACTTTGGAAAGAGATTTCAGTGAATGCTGTGATTTGAAACCAGACTTGAAGAGAATTAGGAAGACATTGAGAGGAAAGGGAGTAGAGGCACTGATTGCAGATGGCCTTCTCAAGTATTTTAGCATGAAAGGGAGGAGAGGTATAGAATGAAAACTAGCAGGAATGGATGGATCAAGTAAGAATTTTTTGCATATGGGAAGACGTGGGTAAGTTTGTAGGCAGCAGGGAAGTAAATCACATCTTAGCATCAGAGTAGTGATCTTGCTGATCAGCTTTTAGTGGGTGTTCTCAGCCTATCTACACCTTTTAATAGTGTGTAGTTCTTGTCCATATTCTCCTGTAAATCTTCATACTGCATCACAGGAGTACTATGGGAATGCTGAAAATGCTAAATAACTTTCCAAAAGCAATCCAGTTTACTTTTTCCTTCCAATTAGGTCTTGACACTAGGTGGTACAGTGAAAAGAGCATGAGACTGGAAAGTTGATGATGAGTTCAAATGTTTACTCACACTTACTAGTTTTATTACCCTAGGTAAGTCACTTGACTTTTGTTTGCCTCAGTTTCCTCATCTGCAAAATGGAGATAATAACAGTAACTACCTCTCAGGATGTTGTGAGGATTAAATGAGATAATATTTGTAAAGCATTTTACAAACTTTAAGGCATTATATAAATGTGAGGCGCCTCCTCTTCCTCCTACTTCATTGTTGACCTACAAGGCCTGTTCAAAGATGTATGTACTGATAGTCTACTTCAACAGACTACCTACCCAAGCATATGTCATAGTTAGTTTTTCTTATATGGACATTAAACCAATGTATTTTGGGTGACTGTTTATTGAGGAGGCCCTATAATATTCTGCAGTTTGATGGAATCAGCACAATGCCACTTTAATATAGGGACATTCGAAGGATTTTGCCATCTACAGAAAATTTCACTTCCATTTGGACTTTGAGTCCAAATGAAATCACCCTCTCATAATAATAGAAAACAATTTTGGTAAGCATATTTTGTTTTATCCTCTACTTCATATTGACAATCAGAAGATCTCTGAATAAAGTTCTCTCTACGGTTGTTCTTACCAACAAATCTTGTATAATCTTAACATATACACGAAAGACAGTTTGTTAGTGGAGATCACTTCCAGCTGGGGTAGCTGAGAACAATTTCATAGAAGAGGTAGGATTCATGCAAGGTATTCTATTAAGGATAAGTAAAATTTTGGTAGTTGTAGTAAAGGGAAAGGAAGGAAAGAAATTCTAAAACTGTTGGCTAAATAACAAATAGAATTGGTTTATTTAGACCAGAAGGCTTAATGAAGAGGAGTAGCAAGAAATAAAGCCAGAAAGTATTGATGGACTAACTCAATGAACTACCCACACAACTACCAGAAAGGTAAGCTTTAGGCCAGATTGTAGAAAGCTTGAATGCCAGTTGACATTTTATTCCAGAGACAATCTGGATATATTTCATGATCATCATCCACAACAATTTTAAAATGTTTGCCCCCAATGATACTTTGTTGGTGTTGTAGGCAAATACTAGTCCATATATTAGGTCATAAGATCACTGGTTAAAAAGCTGAAAGAGACCTTAAAAATGATCTAATCCAATTCCCTAATTTTCAGGTAAGAAAAATGATATAAACAGGCTTTTGTAAACAAACCTCTCAGTTATCAAAAGGCCTTAACACTATATAACTTTTTTTTTTTTTTTTTGCTTTTTGGAGGGGGGAAGGCAGGGCAATTGGGATTAAGTGACTTGCCCAAGGTCACAGAGCTTATGTTAAGTGTTTGAGGTCAAATTTGAACTCAAGTCTTCCTGACTCCAGGGCTGGTGCTCTATTCACTGCACCACCTAGCTGCCCCTATATAACTAATTTTTATAGATATATTGATGACAGAGATGACAATAGTATCAGTTTATATGTATAAAACCAATTGACAATCACAAAGCACTCTTACATGATCAAATCTGATCCTCACAATAAACCTATAAGATAGCAATGCAAATATTCTGTTTCAGAAAGTAGGAAAATTGTTGGTTAGAGAATTTAAATGACCTGTCTGAGGTTACACAGTTAATTTAGGAGAAAAGCCAGGACTAGAACTCTAATCTTCTAAGTCTAAGTCCAGATTTCCAGATAGATAGATGTAATATGACTACATATTCAATGTAGGTAGCTCAAGCATTAGCAGTCTTTTAAAGAAAAAAAAATGAAAAGTTATTAAAAGACTTGTCCAAGGTCTCATGGTACCAGCAGAGACAAGATAGTTGTTGGTTGAAAAAATATATTATACTTTAAAAAAATCATACATTTATATATGCATACACATATACATAGAATATATCACATATTTCCTGTTTTATTTAAACAAGAACACAAATACACTAAAAACAGAAAAACTAAGAAAACAAATTTGAAAGTTAGTCCATGCTACTTCACATGGCATTAGCCAATTATTGCTAATAAGTTACAAATTTCACAGCTAACTCCAGTACTATTTGCAACTTTAGTTCAAAATTTGTTTCCTAGTCAAAAGTATAATTTAGGTATAAGGTTGACCTTTTAGTTGGGTATTTTCCATTTATGTATTTCACAAGGTCAGGCACTACTTAAGTCTGATCAGACAAGAATATTGTACCTTGGTATGAAATCAGAAATCAAATGTCTTATCATCTAAACAAAAGTAAAATCTTTCCTGGTCAAGTGCAAAGTGCTACCAAAAGCTACTTGTATGGTAAAGCTAGGTATCAGTTTCCTTAACCTACCTTTTCTTTTCAGCATCAATGAGCGGATTTAGAGGGTGGTGTTCTCTTAAATGAACTGGGAGCTCTGCTGATGGAGCCCCAAGCAGTCTCTGGATAGCCATCATCTGAGATATCAGAGTTTGGACTTAACTGAAACAAGATCATGGTTGTTTCAGCACAGCCAGCTGCCCACCCTTTTACCTTTATTTTAATGAAAGAGTGGACATGACTATTTTCCTGTTTATTACACAGATGAGTGTTAACAGTTTTATCACTTCCCAACAACATGATCATGGGCGAGTCCCTTAACCTCTCTGGGCCGCAGTTTCTTCATTTGTAATATGAGGAACTTGAATTAGGTGACCTCCAAAGTCCTTTCCAGCTTTAGAGCCTATGACCCTGAGTTCACTTCAAGCCAATGCTCTTTCTACTAAGCAATTCAAAGTACTGGATGTACAAAAATGATGTAATATAGAGTTTAGTAGTTTAATAGCAATAAACCACTGGAGTTTACTGAGTGGAGGTGAGTGGGAAGAGGGTGTGTGTGTGACATGATTAGACCTGTGCTTTAGGAAAATGACTTTAGAAGCTGAATGAAAAATGGACCAGAATAAGGAGAGACATGAGGCAGGCAGACCCACCTGCAGGTTATTGCAATATGGTTCACTCCTGTCTCACATGAAGAAGTGGTCTTAATTCAGAGCCTAAGGGACTGGGAAGATGGGTGTTGCCCTCTACAATAAAAGGGAAGGTAGGAGGGAGAAGAGGAATTATGGGAAGTTTGAGGAGGAATGAAAAAGTTTGAAAAAGCCACTGTAGAGAGTGGGATAGTGTAGTGATAAGGGAGGTACAATAAAATTGCTTAGTAGCAATGAGGGCCCAGTTGAGGTTATGTAATGTAAATTTGCTGTGGAGGCAAGCAGAATAGTTGCATGATTTTCTCCACCTTTGTTCTGTAGCATGTGTGTAGGACCAAAAGGGACAAATGATAAGAGTGATTCAAGGCTGAGGCTTAGTTGGGCATAATTGGTGACATGATAAGGGCGGTTAGGGATTCAAGAGAGAACAGTGTAGAGAAGAACTGGTTCAACATGGAGTCAAGACAGGGTGAAGAGAGAGTAGCTAGTACAGGGGAGATGGCCTGAGAGAGAACTAAGGAGTCAAGGGACTAAAGGAAGGCAGAGAGTGAAGTGAGAAGCCAACAGACTGCCACTTGTCCACGTCCTCCCACAAATCCTCTATGAGAGGCCAATCCAGATCACCTGGATGTAAAGTGCAACTTTAAGATAACATATGGACAGCCCAAGATCATATTTTTGAAATGTTGGAAGGCCTCCAGCGCATGTGGTAGATCTTTTATGGAGGAGCTGTGGGGAGATGTGGACAAGAAGGCACGGATAGATTGTAAACAACACCACTGAAGGAAATATCCATATTAAAGAAATCATAGTTCCACAGAAGCACTAAAATATATTTTTGGTACTCACATCCATTATATGTAAAACTAGCTAATCTGAAGAGCCAAGAAAGCAAAAATGTCAATAATCAAGATTCATTTGTCAATGAAATATACACAAAACTAGTTTGAATACCAAATTCCAAATATAGAAGAAATGCAAATACAATAATAGCTCTAATTTGGGTTTATTTCCAGTGATACTGAAGCACAGATCTATAAGTAAATTTATTTTTAAAATAGTTCCATGGTTCCAACAAAATTACACAGGTGTTTATAAATAAAACAGAACATTTAAAAAAACTTGAATTTTAAAAAGTAAAATGTGTTGAACTGAAATACCCCCCTCAAAAAAAAAAAAAACATAAGTAAGTGAGATAATGAAAGTTGTTAGGAAACTTCCAGTTTGGTGAGTTGACTCAAATACTTTCATATATTAAAAGAGATCTATGATTTCCTCAATGTGGGTACACTTTCCACCAGAGCATATTACAACCCTCCCAGTTCTTAGTAGGCTGTTTCATGGGTTGCTCTGGCCAAATCATTCATCTCCTGGTGGCTAGCCTTTCAGTTAAAGATATTCTGACTAGCTGGTCATTGGACAACATGCTGTTCCTGGGTTCATATCTGAGGCCTTTTTCCTTTAGTAGGACCTTCCAGAACTTGTGTTCTACTGCCAGAGCTTTCAAGAATATAGGCTCACCTTCATATCATAATGAGGCCCTAGAGGAGGATTTCAGTGAAACATCATATCCAATTTTGTTTCCAGTTATGAACTATTGACAATAAACAAGTCATATATGTTTCACTAAGTTGTTTATAATCTTAAAAAGTCATCCCATTATTTGGTACCATCAGCAGAACAAACTTCAAAATAGTTTTTAAAAGTTTATTCTGCTGAAGTTTAGAGGAGAGAAAATTCTCTTTCATTGAGAAAAAAATATGATAAATACTGCATTAGACTATGGGAGCAAATACCCTTAGGAATCTACCAGCTAATTAGTATTTATTGCACTACCATGAGAGATATAAAGCAAACATAAAACATGGTCCTTGACTCAAGGAGTCTCATATCACCAACGAGAATGGAAACTAACAAACTTTTAAAAAAAATTAAGTGCTAAACCTTGATATACTCTCTGCGAGTAGATAAGATAGGAATTTAAAGAGGAATCATTATACTTCACACATAAACCTTCACACACAGAACCTTATGAATTACTTGGGACAGAAGTAAATTTGTGACAATAATGGTCATGTATATGTGCATTACTACTCAGAAAGTCTGACCCTGACCAGATGAAAGTGGATTTAGCTGGTTTCTACACCTTTAATTAGTTTTTTTCCCCAGCTGAGTGCTAGATTTTGTGGCATACAACACATGCCTCATTGTTCTTTTACTATGTTTTTAATTCTTTTTAGTTTTTAAGAAAGGCTATTATTGTGGGGAAACAAATAAAAGTTGTAGTTCTTAAAAGAGCACACTTCAATGACTGTTAGTTACTGCTATCACTGTTGGCACAGGAAAGTAAAATATTTCAAGAATTATTTTAACCCAGAATAAAAGGAGATCAGACACACTGATGTGCAAAAGGAAATGTAAATGAAAATGAAATATTAAATACTAAAAGAGGTTTCATATTGATCAGAAATTCATCTTAACATATGCATTTTTAAGGATTGTAAACACAATTTTGAGTTTCTGTAAATATAGCTTTAGCTCAGAGTGAAATTTTATGACTGAATATGAAATGCCTGAAGAAAAAAAAGAGCTCTGTGAAGGAAACACTAAGATGTATTCAGCTAATGAACAAAAGCATTAGTAGTTAGTATTCCTTCTAAAGAAAAGAAACTTATAAAAAAGGAAATGTAGAAATTTTACTAGCAGTTGGATGCTATAAGAAATACTGCAGTAATTTCATGCACTTTTAGAAAACCTTTAACCCCATGTTTCAGTGATTTTAGCCCTGGTGTACTGATGACACCCAAAACTCTGGCCATGCACTGAAGTAACATGCAGCATATATGTAGCTTCAATATCTTTGTAATTTGGATCCAATTTTTCTGCCTCCAAGTTGCATTAACTTAATTCTAACTAAACATTATTATCCCTTTAATCTCTATTCCCATCTATCTATCCCATCTATGGAGAGTTGTTTGCAATGACATTGAATAAAAGAGAGCTTTACACAAAAAATGCACCATAAGAAATTGCCTTTTCTTTATTAATGATAAAACCTCCCCTACATAAACACTTTAATAACACCGGGTTTTCTGGGGCTTTTTTGTAAGAGAAACTGGGATAACAGTTTCACATTTCATGATTACTATTAAACAAAGTACTATGACTAGGAAAGAAGGAAGTATTTATTAACTGTTAGGTACTGTGTTAAACCCTTTATAAATATTATTTCATTTGATCCTCAGAACAGCCCTGAGAGGTATGTGCTATTATTATCCCAATTTTACATTTGAGGAAACTTAAGCAAATAGAGATTCAATGACTTGCTTAGGGTCATGAAGCTAATAAGTGTTTGAGGCTCTATTTGAACTCAGGTCTTCCTGACTCTAGGCCCAATGCTCTATCCACTATACCACCTTAAAAAATAACTATATATCTACACATATACAGGGTTTTTTTCCTTGTCATGTAACTATCTGTTGTGTTAAATTCTGCTTAATTGGTTCTAACCAACTACAGCTTTACTACTTAGTATGAAACATAAAAGAGTAAGAAGGAATATCTCTGTATTAGCTTACTAAGAGACTTAACCAATTGCTGCCAATCATTAAAAGCTATATGTAGTTGTTTTGTGACATAAATTACAGCCTACTAGAGACTGAATGAAACTCAACTTGTATAAGGTACTATCCCAGCCTTGGGAAAAACCAAAAGAAAAGCTTTTAAATTTAGAAATTTCCCAGAAACAACAGCCCATAAGTATTCTTCTGGTGATGGCTGCTACAAGACACAGAACACCACAATTCCAAAAAAAAGAAAACTTGAGAGTCAACCAAATGGCACTGGAAGGGCATGAGTGTAGTACACTGTTAACAAAGAACTATACAGAAGAAGTAGCATAAAGGATATCAGAGTAAAGTGCAACCACAAAAAAAAGTAGGTTAATTATTTATCAAGACAGTGAGACAACTCCACTAGTATCCATAAAATATCAAGAGACCTAGAAGACGACGAGGCCATTACTTTGTATTGACTCCTTATGGAGAATTTTAGGGAGAATATAAACACAAATCACACAAGATGAGAAAGTATGGATATGTTGTAATCTGTACCATTGGAGAAAATATCCACACTAATAAGATCTCAGAACCAAAGCATCAAAGTAAAAACTTCATTATCCAACTAACATTTAAAAATATACCAGTCTCAGAAATTCAACATATGCCTAAAATGACATAAGAAATGTTCAGGCATATAAATGATGTATGGCATACTATCACATTTTAATTATTCATAACATTTCTGTTCTGCCCTAATTATAAAAGCAGATTCTGAAAAAGAGATGCAAATAATGTTCCCTTCCAAACCCTGTGAAAATCATAAAATACAAAATAAAGGTAAGGAAATATTGGTCATTTTCTTCAATGTCTTGGGAAGAAAAAGCAATAATAACTTCTACTCATGACTTTCCCACTTTCTCTGCTATAAAGACCTGAATTATGTATATTTTCCTATCAAAAAATATTGCCAAGAGATCTGTGGCAAGGAAACTCAAGTAAAAGAGGTAGCACATGAGCAGAAAGATTTAAGTTCTAATGGAATCAGACACACCAATTTCTCTGTTTCACATATAAATAGCAAGAGCCTGTTTATATCTATCTTTCCCTTGTTCCCCTTAAACTTTGAAGCTATACTTGTTATGCGTGTAAAGCCTGGCTATGCTCTCAAAGTAAAATAAGATAGATGTTCCAACCATGGACCCAGATGAACAACTTTTGAACCATAATTCTACCATGCAGGTTGTTATATTTTAGGAAGTTTCTGAATTTCCCCCTGAGGTTAAATTTATGTTGCAGAAAAAGATACTTATTTTAAAAATATAAAATTAGTCATCCTTAACCACTGTATTGGTTATTGTTTTTCTAAGCAACTAATAGTAATGGTAATGGTAATGGTAATAACAATGCCATCTAGACTTAAACCTGAGGAACTCTAAATGTTTTTATGTATCACATCACACTTCTCAGGGTTTTTGTGAGCATTAAATGAGATAAAGCTTTAATCCCATTTTACAAATTTGGACATTTCAAACTGGATGACCAGAGGCATCTCAAATTCAACATGTCTGAAACAGAACTCATTATCTTTCCTCCAAAACCCATTCTCACCCCAGATTTCTCTATTTTTGTTGAAGGCATCACCATTCTTCCAGTCTCCCAGGTTTGTAATCCTGGAGTTCTCAATTCCTCATTCTTCCTTACCCACACATCCAATTAAGGAAATACTAGCTGAACAGACCAGAGAAATTATGTTAATTCAGAGGGTCAACATGCTAATATGTCAATTTACCCATTCCCTACCCTCCCCCAGCTTTTTTTTTAATTCACAGGGACATCCCCATAGTTCAGGCCCTGTGGCCTGGATTACTACAAATAGTTTCCCAACTGGTCTCCTTATCCCAAGATTCTCCTTTTCCATCCTCCACACAGATGCTCACGTGATTTTCCTAAAGCACAGGTCTAAACCAAGTCACTTTCCCACTCAGTAAACTCTAGTGGCTCTTGATAGCTCCCAGATAAAATGTAAACTCCATTTGGCATCTAAAGCCCTTTATAATCTGGCTCCAGCCTACCTTTCCAGTCATACCACACGTTCCTCCTTTTCACACACTCCATGGTCCTGCCAAATTGGCTTTCTTGTTGTTCTTCACACAAACACCACTCCAACTGCCATCTTCATGCCTTTCAGAGGCTGTCTGCCATGCCTAGAATGCTCTCCTTCTTTACTTCTACTCCTAGAATCCCTAGTTTCTTTCAAAAGGCTCAGCTCAAGTGTCATATTCTCTAAGAGGCCCTTTGTGATTTCCTCAATAGCTAGTGCCTCCCTCCCCAAAAAGAAAATTGTACTGTATTTATTTGGTGTATTTATATTATGTACATATTATCTCTCCCAATAGAATGTGAACTCTTAAACTGTAGGGACAATTTAATTATTGTCTTTGTATTCTCAGTGTCTGGCAACGAGCATGCACATAATAATACTTATTAATTAATTGATTCTCTTTCTATATACTAACAAAGGTTAGAAATTTAAAGGCTTTAATACTAATAAAATATGAAAGAAGCTTGGTTAAGTATTTTTGGATTAAGGGAACTAAATGGATTCAATTCATTAGACCTACATTTGTTCCTCATAAAGAGGTGCATAAGGACATGGCTCAATCCTTGTATACTAAAACAGAAAAAAATTTCCCAGTACTTAGGTAAATGGCCAAATTATCAGTCTGAAGCCAAAATAAATGCCTAAGCAGAAGGGGAAAAATCTTTGTGCATTATCATAAAAACAACTCCTTGAGGAGTTAGTTTGCCTAGATCCACACATCTTCCCAGTCAATTATTCTGTTCCCATTTAATTTAAACCCATATTCAAAGAGTGATAAATTCATGATTCATACTAAAGAAACCAAATTCATAAAGGACATGCTATACATACATACATGTATATGTACACATATCTGGTACTTTGCACCCTATAAAGTAATCCCATAACCCAATGGTCTCCAAAAATTTTTGATCATACACCCCATCAGTTAAATATTTTTACATATTAATCCCCAATATATGTACTTATTTATACATTATATACATGGGCTACCACTATGCCCATGATTATGGATATTATGTAACTTAAAAATAGAAATTTTAAAAGAATGAGGTAAAGATGGAACAAATTTGCTCCTAGTCAATAAGAAGTTTACTAAGTAAAGGGGTGACATGCTGGAATCTACACTTCAAGAAAATAAATTTGACAATTATGTGGAAGATGGGTTTGGAGAAGGAACTTAAGTCAGTCAGCATAAGTACTATAATAGTCCAAGTGATAGGTGATGAGTTCCTGAATGAGAGATCTCTCTCAGAGTTAAGAGAGATGTTGAGGAAGTAGAAATAACAAAATCTGGCAACTTACTGGAGAGGTGGGATGAGATAGATTGAAAAGTCAAGGATAACATTAAGCTTGCAAACCTGGATGATGAGACAGATAATTCAACAGAAATAAGACAGTTCATAAGAAGGCTTTGTTTGGCTTACATGGACTTTTGAGTTAGTGATACTTACATCTCATCTGGTTTCAAAAGTCCAATATGCAGTTTGTGATGGGGGGCGGGGTCAAGAAAGAAATTAGAGCTGATTATATTGGTCTGAAAGTCATCCATCTGCATAGAGATGCTAATTAAACCTACAGTAGCTGATGAAATAACCAAGTGAAAGAGTGAATGGCAAGAAAAGAAGGCTCAGGAATTAGGGGTATGATATACATGATGATTCAGCAAAGAAGACTAAAAAGAGATCTCATAGGAAGAAGATGCAAAAGAGAGTAGTGCCCAACAACTTAGCATAAGTATCCAAGAGGGGAGGGTAAGTCATCAGTGTCAAGTGTGGCCCAGAAGGAAATTACATTTGGCAATTAAGCTATCATTGGTAATTTTGAAGAGAGTAGTTATAATTGATTGAGAAGTCAAAGATGAGAAGGAGGTTGAAGACCCAGAATTCTGAAAAGATATGATGTTCATCATGGAAATAGAGAAGTTCATTAGAAAAGTGAGTGTGGGAGGAAAAAGATAATGCAATTGCAACTCATACATACCTGTTCATTCTGTGCTACTCACTTTTTTCCCACCAAAAAATGAAAATTGTGTCTATATGTTGGGGGTAAGGCGGACAGTACGATGTTACTGGTCATCATACTGGGGCACAGACATCCAAGGAATAGAGGATGGGGACACTGGGCTAGGGTAAGGAATGGAAATTTGACAGCTTCTAATGCTAAGGTTAGATTAGGTCACATCTTCCCCATCTTGTGGCACTCATTCTCTGTGCTGTCTCCGAAGGCCAGCTATGGGAAGAAGCATAATGGGGGCATGTAAAAGGAGATGGTATAGTGGTGTTGGAGACAAGCCTACAGTTGGCTATGGTGGGGAAAGTAGGATGTGACTCATCTTCCCACTCTCTTCTGGACCACCTATGCCTTAGAGTCAAGCCAGGGCTTCTTCTTTGGAAACCACTGCTCTAACAAATAATTAACACAACAGATCTTTAAAGAAAAATTCAAACTTTTTCAGAGTTTTGTTTCCAGAACTTCAAGAAGTATCACAACATTATTACTAAGCAAAATACTAAAAATCCAGAGACCAATGGAGTATATTCTTTTCTTTTGGACATACACAATTTCCACTAAGCTAAACAAATATGTCCTGAAAAAGGCTCATCTGTAACATATTTTCATATCCCCAAGTGCAACAAGACATCCATTGACTAGTCATGATTTTAGTTTTTGAAAAGGTACTATATGTGGTCATCAAGTATTTATTTTGAGGTAATTATTTTTCAAAATTATTCTAAATGGTTTGTATCATTTATGGATTAGATCTTAAGACTTTTGTGAGAAAAGTAAGGTAAATCCCAAATTGATAAACGGTCAAAGGATATGAACTGGCGGTTTTCAGACAAGGAAATCAAAGCTATCTATGGTCATATGAAAAATGCTCTAAATCACTATTGATTAGAGAAATGCAAAATAAAACAACTCTTAAACCTATTATATTGGCCTTAAACCACCTTAAACCTTAAACCTATTACATTGGCTAATATGAAAGAAAAGGAAAATGAAAAATGTTGGAAGGGATGTGGGAAAAATGGAACATTAATGTACTGTTGGTAGAGTTGTGAACCAGTCCAACCATTCTGGAGAGCAATTTGGAACTATTCCCAAAAGGTTATAATTGTAGATGCTCTTTGACCCAGCAATACCACTACCAGGTCTGTATTCCATATAGATTTTTTTAAAAAGGGAAAAGGATCTAATTGCAAAACAAATTTATAGTAGCTCTTTTAATAGTGGCAAAGAATCAGAAATTGGGAGATATCCAACAATTGGGGATGGCTGAGAAGCTGTGGTATATGATTGTAATGGAATACTATTGTTTTATAAGAAATGACAAGCAGATTGATTTCAGAAAAACCTGGAAAGACCTACATGAACCGATACAGAATGAAGTGAGCAGAACCAGAATACTGTACACAGTAGCAGCAATATTATATGATGATCAACAATAAATGATTTTGCTATTCCTAGCAATACAATAATCCAAGACAATTTCAAAGGACTCAGGATAAAAAAATGCTATCTACCTTCAGAGAAAGAACTGATGGAATTTGAACGTAGTCAAAGCATACTATTTTCTACTTTATTTTTTCATGATTTTTTGGGGGGGTGGGTCTGTGTCTTCTTTCACATCACTAATATTGAATGTTTTGCATTACTGCACATTTACAACCTGTATCAAGTTGTTTAACCTCTCAGGGAGTGGGGAGAGAAGGGAAGGAGGGAAAGAATTTGGAATACAAAATTTTTTTAAATGAATTTTAAAATTGTTCTTATGTACTATTGGGGAAAAAATAATGTTATTTTAAAAAGTAATGTAAGCAAGGCAGCTTTAGGATAGGGAATGGAACCTGTGATACCACTGGTATAGATTTCTCTGATCCCAGGTCTTAGAGAGTTCTCCAGAGAACTGAGAGATTAAATGAGTTCTCTAGGGGACACAAAGTCACTAAATCTACCTGGCTTCAAAACCACCTCTCTTATCCATTGTATCACTTACCTCTAAGACATTCTTAAACATACTAAATAAAGGTGACTTTTCTCGGCACAAACAACACCTTAGCTGAAATAAACATGGCCAAATTTTGAAATAAATTTCATGATTACCCATATCATATTTACAGCAAAAACACTTTATTGGTACATATAAAATTGGGTTGTTTTTATTTTTTAACTATTTACTATAAAGACTCAATACAGATAACATGTTATACATAATTTAAACAGATATAAACTTTAGCGATGTCTTTTATTTTGATGGGGGGAAGCTCAAGAAAAATATCTCCCATTTATTTTCATTTTAATCTTCAGGTACATTGCACTTAAATCTATTGTTAGAAAGATAAATGAAGGGATTCATAGTAAAGGGTATGAATACACAGTATTACTTTTTTTAAGAGTTTATTTTTTTTCACATTTCAATCTATTCATTCATTCATTTATTTTAGTTTTCAACATTCACTTTCACAAGATTCTGAATTCCAAATTTTCTCCCCATCTCTCCACTACCCCCACCCAATGAGGGCATGCATTCTGATTACTCCTTCCCCCAATCTGCCCTCCCTTCTCTCACACCCCACTCCTTTCTCTCATCCCCTTCCCCTTCTACTTTTCCTATATGGTAAAAAAGATTTCTATACCCCATTGCCTGTATATCTTATTTCCCAGTTGCATGTAAAAACAATTTTTAACATTTGTTTTTTTATTTTTTATTTGTTGTAGGGGAGAAGGTAGGGCAATTGGGGTTAAGTGACTTGCCCAAGGTCACACGGCTAGTTTGTGTGTGTGTGTTAAGTGTCTGAGGCTGCATTTGAACTCAGGTCCTCCTGACTCCAGGGCCAGTGCTCTATTCACTGTGCCACCTAGCCACCCCCAGAACACTTGTTTTTTAAAACTCTGAGTTCTAAATTCTCTCCCTTCCTCCCTCCTTACTTCCTCATTGAGAAGGCAAGCAATTCAATACAGGTTGTATGTGTGTAATCATGCAAAACACTTCCATAATGATCATGTTGTAAAAGACTAACTATATTTTCCTCCATCCTATCCTTCCCCCTTTTTATTCTATTCTCTCCTTTGACCCTGTCCCTCCTCAAAAGTGTTTGCTTCTGATTACCCCCTCCTGCAATCTGTCTTCCCTCCTATTACTCCCTTTCTCTTATCCCCTTCCCTCCTCCTTTCCTATAGGGTAAGATATATTTCCATACCCAACTGAGTGTGTATGTTATTCCATCCTTAAGCCAAATCTGAAAAGAGTGAGGTTTACTCATTACCTCTCATCTCCCCCTTCTTCTCCTCCACTGTAAAAGCTTTTTCTTGTCTGTTTTATCTGAGATAATTTATCCCATTCTACCTTTCCCTATCTCCTTCTCCAGTACACTCCTCTCACTCCTTAATTTTATTTTTTAGATATCATTCCTTCATATTCAACTCACTGTGACTGCCTACATATACATTCCCTCCAACTACTAATGAGAAAGGTCTCATGAGTTACAAATATAATTTTTTCATGTAGGAATGTAAAAAAGTTCAACTTTAATATGTCCCTTATGATTTCCCTTTCCTGATTACCTGTATCAAGTTGTTTACCCTCTCAGGGTAAACATGCTTCTCTTTGTTTCATGCTTCTCTTGAGTCTCATATTTGAAAGTCAATTTTTCTATTTAGCTCTGACTTCTTAAGAAGGCATTAAATTCCTCTACATCATTTAATATCAAATTTCCCCCCTCATTGATTACACTCAGTTTTGCTGGGTAGGTGATTCTTGGTTTTAATCCTAATTCCTTTGACCTCTGGAACATCATATTCCAAGCCCTCTGATCTCTTTATGTAGAAGCTACTAAATCTTGTGTTACCCTGATTATGTTTCCACAGTACTTGAATTGTTTCTTTTTGGCTGCTTGCAATATTTTCTCCTTGACCTGGGAACTCTGGAATTTGGCTTTAATATTCCTGGGAGTTTTCCTTTTGGGATCTCTTTGGAAGTGATCAGTGGATTCTTTAAATTTCTATTTTACCCTCTGGCTCTAGAATATCAGGGCAGTTTTCCTTAACAATTTCTTGAAAGATGATGTCTAAGCTCTTTTTTTGATCATGGCTTTCAGGTAGTCCAATCATTTTAAAATTCTCTCTCCTGGATTTATTTTCCAGGTCAGTTGTTTTTCATTGTCTTCTATTTTTTTTTTTTTATTCTTTTGGTTTTGTTTTATAATTTCTTGATTTCTCATAGAGTCATTACTTTCCATTTGCTCCATTTTAATTTTAAGGAATCATTTTCTTTAGTGAGCTTTTGGACCTCCTTTTCCATTTAGTCATTTTTGCTTTTTAAGGCATTCTTCTCTTCACTGGCTTTTTTTTTTCTTTTGCCATTTGCTTTCTATTTTTTAAGGTGTTATTTTCTTCAGCATTTTTTGGAGTCTCCTTTAGCAAGCTATTGACTCGTTTTTCATGATTTTCTTGCATCACTCTTATTTTTCTTCTCAATTTTTCCTCCACTTCTGTTACTTGATTTTCAAAATCCTTTTTGAGCTCTTCCATGACCTAAAATCAATTCATATTTTTCTTAGAAGCTTTGGATGTAGGAGCTTTGACTTTGTTGTCTTCTTCTGATTGTATGTTTTGATCTTCCTTGTCACCAAAGTAAGCTCTATAGTCTGAGGTTTTTTTACTCTTTGTTCATTTCCCCAGTCAATTATTTGACTTTTTAACTCTTTGTTAAGGTAGGGCTCTGCTTCCAGTGTGGAGAGCATACTATCCCAAGCTTTGGGGATTTTGTGCAGCTATTTTCAGAGATACTTTGAGACTTGTAAGTTTTCAGTTCTTCCAAGGTGATAAGGTCTAAGGAGAGGCGTTTACTTCTCTCCTGGCCTATACTCTGGTTAGTGAGTAACAACAAGCACTCTTTTCTGTCCTGGAACTGTGAGGAGGGTTTCCTCTCAACTGTTGCCACAACCTCCATTATGACAGTGCTCTTCCTTGCCCCAGGACTACCACCTGGGACTGTGACCCAGATCTGAGTATGGGCAAACCAACAGAATCCTGCACCTCAGTGTCAGCAAAGAGACCCCTGTAATCTCCTTCTGATCAGTTGTTTGATCCCCTTACCATCTGTAGGCTGAGAGCTCTGGAAGCAGCCATTGTCTCCAGTGCTGTTGCCCTGGAGCTGCACTTGGGTCAGGGCTACTTTGTACTCTTTTCTCACCCAAGTCCAACAGACCTTTCCCACTGACCTTCTAAGCTATCTCTGGCATTTATGGGTTGAGAAGTCTGGAAACTGCCCCAGCTGCCAGTGATTCGGTCCCCTGAGGCCTGTTCTAGGTTTGCTGGGGCCTGGTCTGTGGCAGTGCAGCCCACACTACATTGCGCTTCTCTTACAGTCTAGCATTAACAGACCTTTCCCATCAACCATCAAGGTTGTCTTGGGCTAGAAATTTGTTTCACTCTGTCTTTTTGTGGTTCTGATGCTCTCGATTTTGTTTAGAGTCATTTTGGAGGGGTTTGGGGAAGATGTCAAGCAAGTCCCTGCTTTTACTGCACCATCTTGGCTCCACCCCACCCCCACCCCCCACTACATACTGTTACAATGGAAGATAGGTAATTCAACCAACTTATTTCCTTCAGAAATTTTTTTTTTGTGATTACTATGCCCTCTTAAGTATTATTTAGTCCTTCTGAAAACTTACAAAAATGTGTGGATGCCTGTTTTTATTCCACATATAAAAGCTCATCAATTCCATTTATATGTCGTTGCATATGTTTTTTGGGTATGAGAAAAATTAATAAATTTTAATTGTCCACCACTGGAATAGGAGGGAGTTGTTTTGGGAAAAAGGGATTCATTTTAAAATGTTGATTTTTAGACTAAGAGAAAAATATTTACAAGTATAAGCATAAATGACAAAGACCCCAGTATTTTTAGCTCACTAATGGCTTTACGCACATTGGTTTTTAAAGCCTAGAAACTGATTGGGTGTCATTTAATCTCCTAGATTAAAATCACTTAGTGAATATTGTATTGTTCCACTATTTTCACTGTCATTTCAGGATTTGAAGCCTTACTCTGGTTCTTCTGCTGACTAGCTCACCAGCTAATGAAACTGAGCACAGAAGCAGCTGCCTGAATCTATGTCAAACTGCAGATGGCACCCATCTATCTTCCAGTTATCTAAATTCACTTCTAAAATCATAGAGAAGCAGCCACAGATCTCCCTGCAGCCAGTCCAACACAATGGTCTTTATCTCATCAAGTCTGTTAAGTAATTTAAAACAATTTATTTTAAATTTGTCTTATATTTTATAGTGGCAGATTTTCAGAGGAAAAGGGAAGAAAGAAGGGAAGAGATGGAGGAAGACAAGGAGGAGGAGGAAGACAGGGACAGAGAGATGGAGGGGGAGGAGGAGAGAGAGAGAGAGAAAGACAGAGAGAGAGAAAGAAAGAGAAAGAGAGAGAAAGAAAGAGAGAGAAAGAGAGCCATTAAAATTTGGTAGACTAGAAAAAACACTGATGCATATGTCTCTGTATATTTCTTAAGCTGTCATATTGACTATTAAACGTGCTATAGTATAAATACTCACCAGAAGTAAAGGTTTTCAGGCTTATCAGTTCAGAAAACTATCCAAAACCAATCCACAGCAAGAGGAAGCATAGTATAGCAAATGGAAGAATGGCCTTATATTCAGAAGACCTGAGTTCAAGTCCTCTCTCAGATCCATAATAGCTATGTAACAATCTCTCAGTGCCCTCAAGCTGTTGTCCAACACTAAAAATTACAGACATCAGTAGAAAGTATTTCCATCATAGAAGATCCCAAATCGCAAGTCTGGATGAGTAAAAAAGAGGACTTTATTTTGTTTTGTTTTCACAATCAAGAAAATTCTATAGAAAATGATCTCAGGGAAGAGTACAGGTTAGTTCTCCCTTTTAGTTTTCCTTAGAGTATAATTAAGAAAATTTGTTATTTATTAGAAATTGTAATTTCTTGGACCACTATATATACTTCCTGTCCCCATGGTGTTGAAAGTATACCTTCTTTAAAGAATATACAATTTTCTTCCCCTGTTTTTCTGGGCCATCAAGAATAGACTGTTTAATTTTTTTTTTTTTGCTTGTTGGAGGGGGGAAGGCAGGGCAATTGGGGTTAAGTGACTTGCCCAAGGTCACACAGCTACGCCACCTAGCTGCTCCCCCAGGAACTGACCATTAATTATACAAAGGGCCCCAGTAGAAAAGCATGGTTGTTGGAAGTGACTGACAAACTGGGTACTAAGGACAGAAAAGATCACAAAAACAGCATTGCTACTTATTTCTCTTTGTAAAGAAGTCATGAAAAGTCAACTAAGAGGTGCATCAACTAGCCTAAAGTACTTTGTTTATTGATGTGTGTAATAAGTAAAACCACACTCGTGTTAGCCCAACAACCCCTCAACTTGCATAGTTCACTTGGCATCAGCCTGAATTCCACCTACCAGAAGTCTTTCCCAGCTCTACAAGCTGACTGAGGCTTCTCCTCTGAGATTACCTTCCATCACCTTTCTATATATATATTTAGTTTGTACCCAGTTATTTTCATGTTTGTCTCTACCTTTAGAACGTGAACTCCTTGAAGACAGGAGCTGTTTTTGCCTTTATTTGTTTCCCTAGGACTCAGCACAGTGCCTGGTAAGTAGTGAGGGCTTAATAAATGTTGGTTGGCTGCATGTCTGTTTTGGTGACAACGTGTTCAGTGTTCAAGGATCGTCTAGGTTTGGCTTCTCTTGCCTAAGGCAACCCTATAAGGTTCAGAGTCTATTTACTGGATTTCAAATTCTGGTTACACTGCTTTTTCTACTTAAAAGACAAAGAAGTGGAGTACAGGTATCCCCAACTTAGCAGACCCACAAATAGCTAAGAGGCACCCTCTTACTACTACTCTTAATTTCACCACAAATTCCAAAGACTTCAAATCAGAATTCCTATGAAGTGAACCATCTCTAGTCAAAAACACAGATACCTTCTTTTATGCAAATACAAATGTAAATGCCCTAGTATATCTCCCTTCCGGAGAGCTAGAGCAGTCCTTGTTACCCCTACTAGAGTGTGAAGGCAGTGATTTTGGTTTTAGAAGCTAGAACGTAGAATATATTTTGCCCATAATATAAATAGTGGTTAGGTATAATTCATACAGTTATATTAACAGTTTGATATTTTATGTAAAATCACTGAAAATTGAGAATTTCCATATAAATGTTTTTCATCTGGACATGATGATACAGGCCTGTAGTTCTAGCTGTTGAGGAGGCTAAAGATGATTGGGGGGGGGGGGCAGAGAGAGGGAGGAAAAGGGAGAGAATAAGCATTTATATACTTACTACATGCCAGGCACTATGCTAAGCCCTTTACAAATATTATTTCATTTGATCCTCATAACACTGCAAGGTAGGTGGTGGTGTTATCACCATTTTACAGCTGAGTAAACTGAAACAAAAAGAGTTTAAGTGACTTTCCCAGGATGACACAGTTAGTAAGAATCTGAAGCAAATTTTGAACTCGGGTCTTCCTGACTCCAGGTCCAGCACTCTATCCACTGTACCGCTTAAGTGCCTAGGTAGATCACCTGAATTCCTGAGCTCTGAGCTATAGTAAGGTTAAAGTCAACTGGGTACCCAGCACAAATATACTGAGATCCTTGGCAGTGGAGGGCTACCAGGTCATGAAAAGAGAAGAACCAGTCCATGTTGGAAAAACAAGAGCAAGTTAAAGCTTCTCTGTGTATCCATATTGGGATGGGTTCCTAAGTAGTCAATGAACTTTTAATCTGGGAAGACTCAATCTCAAAAATAAATCAATGAATTAACAAACAAATAAATATATTTTTTAAGATACGTCAAACTTATCCCATGAAGAATCAAAACTTCCCTACAGTAAGAGCATAGGCTCCTTAAGAAGAGATAGAAATTGTGATATTTTCTGCATTTTCAGTTCCTAAAACAGTACACCTTGTACTTGCTAATGTTTATTGAATTAACCATTAGCATTAAGAAGCTTTCTAAAATGAACAACCGACTTCCATGTTTTCTTTAACAGGGTATGTTGGACTTAAATTTAACCTTTTCTTGATTACTAGGGTCATCAGTTGTGCTGACTGCATCTTTATGCTGACTACATATTTATGCTATTAAATCTTATCTGGGCCCTCACAATCATAGAGCAATTAAAAAAAAAATTCATATTGACAATTCAATATTCTTGGGTTTCTCATCTGCAAAGTGATGGTGCTGGACCAGATAACCCCTAGAAAGTCCCTTTTTAGTTTAATATTTTGTGAGCTACAAGACTACGCCAAATCTTTTCTGTTCAAGTCCTGCCCCGCCCCCCCATCTCCTTTTCCTTCACTTTCAACAGTTGACCTTACCTAACTTGACTGAGAAGTTCAAGATCATTTGATGAATCTCTTTCAACTCATCCCCTCTACCTCCTCTAACCCTATTCTTATCTATTCTTTTATTTTTCCTATTAGACTCAGAAGAGATGTTACTTTTCCTTGCTAAAGCAAACCTCTCCACCTATGCCCTTAATTCCATTTCTTCATATCTCCATGGTATTTCCCTGTCAATCACTACCCCCTTTCCCAAGAATTCTTTATATACTGTGGTACCTTTCCCTCAGTCTACAAATAAGTTTGTGTTTCCCCATCTTCAAAAAGAACCCACAAAAAAAAGATAACTCCCATTGATGGCTCTCCCCATCAAGTTGTAGCTTCCTTTTCACTCTTAAACTTCTAACAAGTGGACTTTACATTAACTAACCTTCCATTTCTTTACCAACTCACTCTGAAATTCCTCTCAATGTGGCTTTCATCCCAACTTTATACTAAAACTATTTTCTTCAAAATCCCTAAGTGAACTCCTTTTATCTTAATCCAATGGCTATTTTTATTCTTTACCCTCAGTTCAACAAAATTCAAGTATGTCAAAGACAATGGGTATAGTACAGTAGATATAATATCTACCTGACAACACAGACATCAAGCCTTTCATCCCACATTCGTATCTGCTGGCACTTTCCCCTGCCCTATGGCTAACAAGTTCCTATCTCTCATTCTCCTGTGGTTTGGAGTTTATAGAATCAAAAAACTTCTTCCCTTGCTACAACTCTATAATTTTATCCCTATCCAGTTCACTCTTTTTCAGTCTCCTCTGGAATCCTCACTTTAATGTTAAACCTTCCATTTGAAATCTTTCCATTTTCTGGCACTAACAGGAACCAATTTTCTCTAGAAGATACCTCATGCCTTGCCACTCTCTCATTCTGGGCAACCCTTTACAAGCTTGGGACACACCAGACCAAAAGGAGCTGGAATATTCTTTGTTCTCTACTGCCATCATTCAGGTACCTCTGCTCCTCTGAAATCAATTCCATTTGCCTATGTCATTCAGTTACGAGATGTATTGCAGTTATTCAGTGGTCTCAAGTTCATTCCCTGTCCTCCACCAAGGAGTTAAACACTTGGTTTACAGTCTTCCCTTCGCACCCAACCCTTATTATCCTCAATGTCCTTCAAAAACTCTGGTTTTCCAGGTAATTGGTCATCTTGACTCTCATGAGCTTTATATCCACTTTATCTCAGCCATTCTCAAGGATGGTGACACCTTAAATCTTGCCACTTCACAAAATTTTTACTGCCAAACCCTGAGCTTTTGAAATCCTCTTTATGACATGATCTGCAATTATCCATCTCTCCCTCACTTCGTTTCTGTTTCCACTACTTACTCTCTATTATACATCTCCTTACCAGAAGCCTTTTCAACCTTCAGATGCAGCTGCCCTGTGACCCTTTCTCTTGACTGATGAATCTCTGCTCCAGACTACCATTTCATGAGGCACCCAGGCCATACTCACTTCATTCCTGGCTCTACTCACTCTCCAGACTTGTCTAGCATTTCAACAGTATCTTTAATTATACCACCACTTCCTCTCAGATTTCAAGCTCCCCTTTACATATTGTCCTCCTTCATTAGAATATAAGCTCCTTGAGAGTAGGGAGTGTCTTTTTGCTTGTATGTGTATCCTCCAAACTTAGCACAAAGTCTAGTATATAGTAAACATACATGCACTCCTATTATCATTCTCTCTCTCTCTCTCCTTCTCTCTCTCTCTCTCTCTCCCTCCCTCTCTCTCACTCTCCCTCCCTCCGTCCTCTCTCTCTTTCTCTGTCTCTCTCTCTCCCAAAATGTCTTTATCCTTTTAAGACTGACTTTAAAATATACTCCCTGTGGTGGATGTTCCAAACTCTAAGTCACTATCAACCTTGCCATTCTCACAGCAGATGATTTTTACTCCTAAGAAATTCAAGGCCACTGTCATGAGATCCTCTTACCTCTATTTACAAAAACTATATTTCAACTCTCCTTTTCTATAGTCTCTTACTCAGAGGCATCTCTTTCCTCCTTGCCAAGGTTAATCTTTGTACTTGTGATCTTGGTATCTTCTCTCTTTTAGGAGTTTGCTACCAATGATCATTCTCTCATTCTTTCTACTCTCTCATATCTTCACCATCTTGATGCTCCAGGGACATCTAAAGCCTGTAGGCAACTGTATCTGCAAGCAGGAAGACTTGAGGACTCAGATGGAGATGTGTCAAGGTGTTCAGAAACCCACAGCTCTCTAACTAGGGAAGATGCTCTTTCCATTTCTGTTCTAGAATTTATCCTTTCCTCCTGTCACATAATTCTCCTGACAGATAGCCTTTATTCTTTCTCTCCAGCTATGCCATTCAGGCCTAGAGAATCAATGAAAAAACACACAATGAGTCTTCAATCTTGTTTTGAGAAACCATGAGAAAGGTATAATGGGCACACCTAAATCACCTAAGATGAAAGCACTTGCTTCAAGGAGAAGACACTCTGCATTCCCTTACCATGTGGGTGGGAGCATCTGTTTTTGTTGGCTGTATAGCTAGAACAGGCTATTTCTTTAAAACTATAAGACTCAGATAGTCTCATGCTCTTTCTTGTGATGTCCAAGGTGGGGTGGTGGTGGAGGGTAAAGGTCCTATTCACCCACATGTGAGAGATGCGAAGGGAACAGTTTCTGGGAGAAATTCTGCATTCCCCTACCATATGGGTGAGAATAGCAGCCTCTTTCCATTGGCTAGGTAACTGAAACAAATTTCATCTTTAAAATTACTAAGACTGGGACAGTCTCAGATGCTTTCTTGTGGTATTCAGTGGGGTGAAGACCATGTTCTCTATAGCATGGACACCATGAACTAAGCTGGTAAAGAGAAGGACTTCCTTCTTCTCCTTTCCCCACTTTTGGGTCCTATGGCCCTGAGAAATAGGCTTGGGGTTTTCAGTTCTAGATGCAGGCAGTAGAATCTCCACCAGACCTAGATTTTACAGCTATGGTGACTTTGTTGTTAGGATTCTGGAGGGATACTGCTGCCAGTCCAGCAAGGAAGCACTGAGAAGCATTGGTGTCTGGAACCAAAGTCAGGTCCTGCAGGAATTTCACTGTGCCCAGAACCGAAAAGAACAAATGAAACAGACTAGAACAAAACTCCAAGCCCATTTTTTGGGGTCACAGGGTCTAAAAGGGAAGGGGAGAAAGGAAGGTAGTTCCATTCTGTGGGTGAACAGGACCTTTACTCCTTTGGACACAGCTGAAAAGAAAGCAATAATCTCAGTTTTTAAAGACCCAGACTGTTCTGGCTATGCAGTTAGTCAAAAGACACCTGGTAAGGGGAGGAAGAATGGCTTCTTCCAGAAGTTGGTCCTTGTCCTCTCCTATGCTAGGTCCCCTATGGGGGTCTCCATGCTAGCTGATTTGGGCATGTATAAAAAGAAAACCTGGTTACAAAGGAAAGAGAGTTGAAATTCCAGTCCACTCAGAAAATAATTTTCTCAGGATGGCAAGAATAAAGCTTACACGTTTTCTCTTGTGCAATGTGACCCAGAAACCCCAAACAGGAGCTCACTTTTCTGGTACCCTACATGATTGCAAAATCACTGGAATCACAAGATCCTTATCTCTATTCCCCTTGGGATTAACAGTTCTCCTTCTGGGGACTCATAACACCCTGGAATTTCACAATTCTTTAGTGAAACTAGTGAGTATAAGCTCTAAGGAACATTCTGGCAATGACAGAGGAACAGTAGTGATATCAGGATAAAATCTGGCCTTTCTGAATTCAACAGAAGAGAACATCATGGGACAGCCTAAGAATATAACACCTAAACAGAATGAAAGGTATAGAGAGGCTTTTCTTATCAAGGAGAAAAGAAGGTAAACTTATGTGAAAAGGTAAATAGGACAGGAAGATTCAAGGCTGTGGATTTCCCTGGTAAATGTCCAGGTATAAAAAAATTTTTTTAATGAACTTTCTTCAGGAAAAAAAATTTTGGATTTGAGAATCAGTAATAATTCAATTTTACTGAAAAAAAAAATCCATGAATTTCATGATAGGTTTCCTTCTCTTATGGGTTTCAATCCATCAGCACTGCTGTCATTGAACAAGTTTTCTTTCATAATAATAATCTTAGGTAATCAGTCACCAATCAAAACTTAAATGAACCTGTTAGGGTATGTAAGTATATCTTTATCTAGTATTCTAGAACCATAAAAACCCACTAGCAGCATCAGCCATCAGCCTGCTCTTGGATCACAACTAGGATAGACCCCTGTATTCCAAGCATTTGGAAATGTGAGCATTGTGTTCAATGACAGCAATGCTGATTGATTGAGATTTGCCAAAATGCCACCTGAAAGGGAGATACATGGCCTCCAACTGTGCAGAGAAGGAAACCTGTCATAAGCACCAGTAGGAAACATGCTTACTCAAACCTTCAGGTTGGTGGCTTGTTCATAAAGGGTTTGTTTGATATTTGTATTACTGAATAGTCAATAATTAAGTTTGATTGCATCCATTGTTGAGTTTAAGTCTTATTAGTGTATTATCAGCCCTACCTGTGTACTGTACATAATACACATAATGGTTTAAACCTTTCCAAAGCTCTTGTGGCTACAAGATCATAAAGTATGTGCGATTAATTCTCTTCTCCCTCTAGAATACCGGTACTGCCTAGAAATTTTCCTGTCTTCTAGCTTTTTTGGGGGGGGGGGGACCACACATATGCTCCTTTTCTCAACTTTAAAAGGCTGGTACTAACCAGGAAATCCCTCTTCTGTCTTTAGAGGGCTGGATTCCAGGAATCTTGAACATAAGATTGCTACATAGGCAATCCTCAAGGTAGGCACTGTCCAGGAAATCTCCCTCCTCTCACTAAAAGGCTGGATTCCAGGACTTGGGACTTTAAGTAGTCCCAGTAGACTTTAAGCACAACCCAAAGGCTGGTGCTTCCCAAGAAATACAAAAGGTCCAGGAATCCTTGACAGAAAGCTGGGGTTCTAGAATTGTTGATATGGTTCCCCACTCCATGAGGTTATATGCCTCTTAGGTCTTGGAGCCAGGAACTTCAGATCTAGGAACTTTCCTCTTGGATTATATGGTAAGGGCTGATATCAAGGAGCATATCTATGCACTCCATATGAAGAATATTATAATCAAAAGTCTGAAGCAAAGGATCACCACTTTGTCCACTCATCAAATTGATCTGGGAATACTCTTGATCAGTCCCTAGGAGACGTTCTTGGTTTTCTCAATGATTTGCCAGGAGGTATATCCACACTCTTAATAGGAAATTGCTCTCAAAGTACCAAACAAAGGATAATCATCTTGTAGCTCATCAAAATCTATCAGGAAATTTCTTTGATCATACTCCTACATGTCAAGTCAATATTACTGAAACAAATAGCAAAGGTGAGCAACATAGCAAATACTAAATTATTTGTGGAAGACAAGGGTGAAAATCCACATACATCCCCAATCCTAACTTTAGCAATTGGTTTTTTTCCTATTTTCACACCAAGACACACTTACCAGATCTATTAAAAAGTAGCAGACTTGACCCAACTGATTTTTATTTCTTCTGTCTGTCCTACAAACAGAATACTGAAATGCCTAAAAGATAAGACTCATAAGGAAGCTGAATGAGGTAGTTGGACTAGCAGAGCTCTAAGGCATCTGCAAGGTCTAAAATACTAAAATTTTATGATTTTGTAACTTTGTAAATAGAACAAAAGGAGGAAAAATCTGTATAATCCATGAACTTGTTATTTAGGTATTGAATAATCAATAAAAGGAACAAATTTGCTAAATTTCTAAAAGATAGTAGAGTTTCACTTTTTCTCTAGTTTGGCTAAAGTGTTTCTCTAAGTGCTGGCTAATTAGCATGACTAAATTAGTCTTTATCTATCAAAATAGTAAAAATCTATTTCCTTCATAAAGGCCATCCAAACATACTATGCCACCTAGCATCTATTTCAAGACATCACTGTGAATAACATTGCCAAATATTCATAAATCATATGTCCATAAGTCATAGATGAGGAAGAAACCCAGTGAGGTCATGTGACTTGCTTAGGATCACACAACTAGTAAGATTCTGAGGCAGAATTTGAATCCAGGTTTTACTGACACCAGATCCAGTAAGTATCAATTGGCTTATTCACAGAAAAGATCTACTGCTGTAGTCCCACATCATTATTCAGTATTTAGGTATTCTCTACAGAGGTAAAACTCAAGCAAGTATTTGCTTATTTGTCACTTTCTCTGAATTAAGTCTTGTTGTAAATGATGTTCATTACAATATGAAATTTTTAGCAAATAAAATGCATACATATGTAACAAGGATTTTTCAGCATCTTTGACTGGATTTTCACTGGTGCAAAAAATGCTACTCAAACTCCACCCCATTCATAGTCAGCTTCATATAACAATTTTGTTCAGACCTTGAACTTTTTGTGCAGACTTTCCTGCATGTTACAGAGAGGTTTCTTCAGCATCTTTAACTGCATTTTTCACTGGCACCAATAAAGCAATTCAGTTTACAAACCTTTCACTGCCAGCCTTATATAACTTTTGTTGTTGTCGTGGTTGCTGTTGTTCACAACTGAAGAAGAAAGGATTATATTTCCCCAATGTTACAGATAGTTTTTTAATGTTAGTTTTTACAAACACTTTTTTCCCACAGATGAATCTAAATTTTCAAGATCACTTTTCCCCTTCAAACAAGTCTTCCTGAAATTTTCAGCCAACTACAATTAGAGTAGAACAATTTTTCTTTCTGGATCTTGTTTAGGTTGGACTTATTTTAGCTTTCAAATTTGAGTTAAAGGCTCTACTCTGCCTCTAGGTTTTAAAAAATCAGTTTAGGATTATGTTATATTTATGCACATTTAACTGAATTAATTTTATAATACATTTACTTGGAGTATAAACTGAGGAAACGAGCTATGAAGTAGATATTTTTATAATGAAACAACAGACTACTTCAGGGATCAGAGAACTTTATAATAACTATAAAATACTAACAATCTATAGTCTTGGACATTGACTACTCAGTTTCCCCCTACCTAGTCACTCCTTATCACCCATCCAGTCTGTCTCTCAACTATTTTTTATTTTTATTTTCTTCTAACTGCTTTCCCATGTCTCCTACCCTATCTACCACAATACTCAGCAACCCACACATTCTCTAACTTATTTTTCCTGTGTTTTTTTCACTTTCTTTTTTTCATACAAGTGTACAATCTTTCGTGTATGTGAGAAACATTACTGAATACTGACATAAGAACACATGTATAAGTGTGTGTTGGGGTGTATACTGTATTGGAAATGAGGGAAATCTGATGACTGGGGATATGTGCAAAGGAGAAGTTGGAATCAAATTGGTCAAAATTTTTAAATGGGTTATAAGTAGTGGTTGCTATGACCTGTTTCCCATGGACTTAATCCATTTTATCCTGATCAGAATATATTTGCTAAAATGGATGGCTTTTGGGGGAAAGTCCAACCTTTCTATATACTCCAAAAATTTTTAAAGAATGAAGGGGTAAAATGTCATTCTCACTAAAGGACCATACAACTGAATCTACCAGGAAGTTAAGAAGTTATAACACAATTATGCAATACTAGGGGCTAACTACTAGTTTGAAAGATTCTAAAGATTGCAATGCATCTGAAAAATTCTGCTTTCCTTTGCACTTAAAGCACAACTGCTAATCAAAATCCTGTCAGTTTGCTTCTTTGGTTTTACAGTTTTCAATGAAAATAATGACACTTAAATGCATAAAAGGAATGAGAAAATCAGCTAAACTAATAACTATTTGGGAACAATGAAGATGAAACACTAAAATGAAATCTATACATAAGCAAAAAGTCTATAAAATATTTCAGTTTGTACATGATTAAAATTTGTATGATGATAATTATGAAGCATATGGAAAGCATCCTAAACATTTAGTTTATGTTTTTAAATAAATATGAATGTTGCATGGTGTCCAAGAAAAAAGATATTAAAACTAATATATTCTGCATTTTTAGGTCTTTTTATAATTCATCACTAATTTTTAATTCATCATTAATCTATATCTAAATCATTTCTAGTTTGGAAAGAGAGATGTCCAAGCTGGCATAATTCCCCATGCCCTCCAAGATGATTCTATCTCAAGAAGATAATAGGTAATATTTATAAGAATATTGAACAAGGAAATCACAATATGTAATAATATAGTTCTGGGTTAACAACTAGAAACTGAACAATCAACCTAGTGACAATTCATTTCTCCAGGTATATTGCCTTTGATAATAAGAGTTAAATAAAGAACCACTTCCTTTCCATAGATATCTTAATCCTTTCTCTTTGGAGAAGGGGGAATCCTAGTGCCAGTCATGGCACTAGGTGGACAGAAAGACAAAGGTGTGGACCAGACTTAATACACTATCCTTAATCCATTTCCCTAAAAAGAAAATCTTTTTTTTTTTTTTTTTTTTGTCTTTTACCTATCACTCCCTCTTCTGAGGGGCTTTTCCCAAGAGTCTGGAAAGGGTTTTAGAGAAAAATATTACTCCTTGATATTTTCAGTTTTATCAAAAGGTATTAAATATTCTTCCAAAATAGTTATAAAGCTCAAAATAGCAAATAAAGATACTACTAAACATTACAGAAATTTTTTTTTTTAGAGATATTTGCTAATGATGACTATAAAAAGAGTGGGTGAATAAAAACTAAGAAGTGTGACTAAAAACATCCTACTAGATTTTTTCAAAAGTTCCCTAAATAACTTGTGCCGTGGGTGCTGCTGTTGTTGTTCAGCTGTTAAGCTGTATCCAACTCTTCATGACACCATGGACCATAGTACACCAATACTGTCCATGGGGTTTTCTTGGCAAAGATACTGGAGTGGTCTGCCATTCCCTTCTCTAGTGGTTTAAAGCAAACAGTAGGTTAAGTAACTTGCCCAGGGTCACACAACTAGTAAGTGTCTGAGGCCTCACTTGAACTCGGGTCTTCGTGACTCCAGGTCCAGAGCTCTATCCACTGAACCACCCAGCTGTCTCTGCCATCAGTGCTACTTAGTGACAAAAACTATAACTAGATACCAGATAAATGTTACATCCATCAGATCAAACTTTTATAAACTGTTCAATTTCAAACAGCTATGACAAATCTCAGTAATAGGTGAAAGCTTTACTTAAATTCAAATCCTCCGCCAGTATTCAAAAGCTTCTAGGAAATATTGGGCTATCTCCATTTTCACAGGAAATGTTTTGGGAAATGAAAGGACCCCATGGCTTCTAACTTCTATAGTATTTGCTTTGATAAATTTTTGGGGCGAGGTGGGGAGGAGAGAGGTTAGTTATTTGCATACTCTGGTATATGAATACTTAGTATGGTTTTTCAACAACATTTCCCATAACATGACCATGCCAGTTCTAATAGTTTAAACCCAAATTTGAATTACTCTCATTTTAATAAACTCCTTTAATTTTCCAAGAAAACTTTACTATATAATTACAAGTACAGCAAAGCTTCTTCCTTTTGCACATTTGACTGGATGAATTCAACAACTAAAACTGGTTTACTCTTAATTTCCTAGAGAATGATTTCTCCAATCACCATCAAAAGCAAGGGGTGTATGGGTTGTTCAAGGAGGACTAAGCCTTCTGGCATGAGGGTTTGCTGAGCCTTTTTCAGGGCTGCTCATCTACTTTTAGTGTCCACCTGGGACTCAACTCTCAGCTGTGGCTCCAAGAAGCTGTAACATGAACAGCAGCCACACCCCTGTAAACTGTCTCAGCAGACAGGCTAAACCAGGTTGAGGGCAACCAACAGGCCTTAGACCTGTCAGTGAGTTAGAGGGATGTTTACCCCAAGCATGTGAAAACTTCTCCCAGGTGGAATAGGCAGATAAGAACAATTTGTTTCAATGGCAATGAAAGTGGCTGAAGCAGGTTCTGTGATATGCTTAGAGCTTGGTCAGATATAAAAGACACCAACGTCATCTACTGCATTCTGGACCAAAGTCAGCCATTTTGAATCTTGTCCTGCCACTGGACTTGGATGACTGGAAGAAAAAGTGAGGCTGACAACTTTGTGTAACTCTGCCTCATTTAAATCTAAATTTTACATACATTTGTCTTCTTCGAAAATGAAGGACAAACAATCACTATCACAACAGCAGTAACAAGTAATTCACAGCTAAGTGTAATATCTCTCTACTTGCTATAAGGGTGGGAATGCATATTATACATGCAAATGGAATTGGGAAATGATCTTGCTGAATACTGACTGTCAGGCTTTTTGAATCATCTAACACGTAGAAATGCTTTTTAATGCCAAGTGATTGTTTTCATAATTTTATTTTTTTAAATTTCCTAGAATGTGAGCCTTTAAATATACTTGTAACATTAATTCAGATTTAATATGATAAGTAAGAGGTTTTCAATCAAGGTACATCTCTATAAAGAACATAAATCTTACATAGTAATGCTGGTTACTAGTTTCTCTATATGTGATGAATGAGAAGCAACTTTTTACCCCCTATACAGATTTCACTTAACATTAAATATTTAAGGTCTAAGAAAAAAGAAACTGATATGCAATGAGTGAAAGAAGAAACTTCTCTCTTAGGGACCTTTTTTGGGATCTCAAGAGTGGTTCATGGTGAGGAAGAAATTAAATCAATCAACAAATCTCATTAAATTTACAGAAGCAATAATTTACTAAATGGCATTCCATGGGCTAATATAGTTTTCAAAGTTACTTAAAACACAGAGGAAGGAGACAAAATCAGAGAAAAATATTATTTGTTAGGGCTATTTGAACCTAAAAGCTACCTAATACTACTGAGGTAGGGAAATAAAGTGTAATTTTCACCCTGAAGGAGATCAGGGAACCAAAGAAAGAACCAGGAGTTAGACAACTTTCTCAACAAGGACACTCCCTGAAATATCAATGATGAAAGGATCCACTTTACTTTGTCAGACTGAAATAGTGCCTTTCTGCATTTGAAAAAATTGAAGGAAGAAATAAAGGCCACCCAAGATTGCTGGTACAATCCCAACTCTGAGAAACTGAAGAGATGGTACATTTGAAAATATCATCAAAATATAATCAAACTTTTGTGCCTACTATTTGCAAAATGATTACTTATTTGATTTATTGCAAATTAAAACATGTGTCTGCTATTTATTAGACACTTGGATATCCAATTAATAAAAAGAAAAATGCATTAGGCATGCAATATATGGCAAAGAGTGACATCAGGAAGAGGTGGTATGTAGCCTGATAGTTTAGCATAACTCTTCCTGCACTTACCAATAACCTCTGTACAAACATGTTTGATAGATGTTTTTTTTGAGCTAATTATAACATATTGTCAAAGACTTTATTTTCAAGAAAAACTTTGCATAAATAGTGCTAAAATATTTACCTTAAAAATATACGTTCAGTTTTTTTTTGCAATAAGGTATGTCCAAATCTCCCACATTCTTTAAAAAAAATTCCCCTAGCATATTCTTCTATAATTCTCCTCCCTTCTGAAAGCAAATACTAGAAAAAATCATGGCCATTATTCCTCCTCTCACTCCTTAACCCTTTGCAATCTGAGTTTTAACCTCACCACTCAACTGAAGTTGCTCTCGTCAAGGTTACTAATACTTAACTATTTACTAAATCCAAAACCATTTTCTTCAGTCCTTTCTCAACCACTCTGTCACATTTGACATTGCTAACCCTTTCCTTCGGGCTCCTTTCTCTTCTCTGGGTTTTTGTGACACCACTTCCTCCCAGTTCTCTTCCTACCTGTCTGTTTCTGTTGCTGACCTATATTATGACCCCAACTAAAGGTATACCCCCAAATTATGTCCTGGGCTTTCTTCTCTCTACACTCTCCCATTTGGTAATTTCATCAGCTTCTGCAGGTTAAAAGATCATGACGTTCAGATCTATACATCCAGACATGCAGATGACTCCCAGGTCTATATAGCCAGACAGTTTCTTTTTGAAGCTCCTGTCACATATCACAAACTACTTGATGATTTCAAACTGGATGTCTCATGTAAAATACGAAACTCAGCATGGACAAAAGAGAACTAATCTTTCTCCTCAAACCCACTGCCAAACTTTCCTACTTTTGTAAGGGCACCACCATCTTTCCAGTCTCCTAGGTTCACAGGTATTATCCTCAATTCCTCTCTTCCTCAGGCCACACATTCAATCAGTTGCCAAGTTCTAGTCCCTTCTTACAACTCCTACAACTGCTAAACCTTAGCTCAAGCCCTCATCACCTCTCACTTAGACTATTACAATAGGTTCCTAATTATTTTCCTTGTCTCTTCTCCCTCCATTCCAATCCATCCTCTACACATGCCACACCAAAATGATTTTCTCCCTCATTCTTGTCTCTAAGATGAGACATAAATTCCTCTGTTGGGTTTTCAAAGCTCATAAAAATAGGGCCCAATCTACCTTTCCAGCCTTCTGAGATAGTATTCCCCTTCCTACACTCTATGATCTAGCCAAACTGCCTTTCTTGCTGTTGCTGTTCTTCACTTGTGACACTCCATTTTCCACCAAGTGTCTTTTCTTTAATGTGGGACCTCTTTATTGTGGTTATGATATTGCTGGGACTTTTCTCTTTTGGGTTTTTTTTTCCTCTAGGAAGTGATCAGCATATTCTTTCTAAGTGAGGATTCATCTTCCACATAGATACCAAAGACTTTGCTCTCTAGTTCTAAAAGGCCTTGGCAGTTTTCACTTATAATGTCTTAAAATATAATCTGCAACCTTTTCAAGAAATCATGGTTTTCAGGGAGTTCAATGATTCTGAAATTATTTCTTCTTGCCCTATTTTCCAAGTCAACTAGTTATTTCTGATATCAAATATCTTACATTTTCTTCTATTATTCAATCTTTGATTTTATCCTAATATTTCTTGCTCTTGTGGGATCTGCTGTTCTCTGTATGGCCTGAATTTTTGGGAAGTCCATTACTTGGATAAGTTTGACTTTTTTGTCTTGCAAGCTATTCATTCTCCTTCCAAGTTTTTCCTCTTGAGTTATTTCATTCTTAATATTCTGCTTTATATCTTACTTCATTCCTTCTAGCAATTTATGTAGTCCTTCAAGAAAATCCATTTTTTTCCTTTGAGTCTTTACTTGCAGTTGTTATGTAGTTATGATTTCCTTTTCAGGGATTTGGAGAGCTGTAAAAAATTTTAAAATAGTTATTGTCTTCTTTTGTTTCTACATCTCTCCAGCTTTAGTTCTGGTGTTGGGGCTTTGTTTCAGGACCAGGATCCATACTTTTGGGTGGAATGGTTGATCCTAGGGTTCACTAGATTCCTGCTTTTCTGGGTCCTCCTCTCCTGTTTATTCTTTGAAATTCTTCATTGATTATTTGGATCTGCTCAAACACACAATGTACCTCTTCACTGCTTTCTATATTATATTCATTTTTAATTATTTAGAAACCATTGTATTTCTTTCCCTATTACTACAAAAAACTAATTTAACTTAATTTAGAAGGGAGTTACAATTCAATACATTATGGATTAGGTTAAAAAATAAGTTATAATGACTAATGCTCAATGTGAAGGTATTTGTAGAATCAATATTTGATTACATGCTGCTATGGTGGGGATGAGAGGTAAGGGGAGAAAATTTGAAACTCAAGAGATTGTGGAACTGAATGATGTAAACTAAAAGTAAATAAATAAATTTTTAAAAATAAGTTGTGTATTCCATTTTCTTCAGTGAGAACATGCACAAGACAGAAAATCAGGCTTAAAATGTGGAAGATCTCAGCTGAAGTCTACTTCTCATGCAAACTAGGGTGGGTAAGTCTTCTCAGTACCCTAAGCAACTCTTAAGACTTTAAATCAGAAGTCAGCAAACTACAGATCAAGAATCAGATCTGTCCTGTCAACTGTTTTTGTATAGCCTGTGAGCAAGAATTGCTTTTACATTTTTAAATGGTTGAAAAAATAAAAAGAATGTTTTATGACATGTGGAAATTATATAAATTTGAATTTCATTGTCCATAAATAAAATTTTACTAGAACACAGCCACACTCATTCATTTATGTATTGTCTATGGTTCCTTTCATTCTAGAACGGAGTGCAGTAGTTATGACAGACTCTCTGTGATGCTCTCATCACTTCGCACTGCTGCTCAGTGTACTCACTACAAATTGCAGTGACTCAGTTATAACTCAACAGCAGTTCTAAGTTCCACTCATATCTCCATACTGCAACATTAAAAACATTATCAGTGCATACCCATCATGTCAAAACAAGAAAAGAAATTATTACAATTTTTTGAGCTCAGGACTGAGACTGAAAATTTCCTGAATGAGAAAGGGCACTAAATAAGTGCCCTTAACCACTATCATACCAAATAGTTTTGGAAATTAGTTTTTGCCAGAGAATGTATGTTTTTTAATGAACTCAACCCAAAATTACAAGACAAAATAGCATTTACATAGGAAACTTATATTATACATACTTCAGTAAGGTCAATTTGATGATAGCTAATGCTGTTTAAATCACAAATATTGCCAAGCTGCTTTATATATTTCCTGTGCTATCAAAAGTTAAAACAAGAAGCAAGATCTCTATCTCCTCAAATTTGCAACAGATATATTTACCAAGTTCAAACTACAGTTCTAGCAGTGTTTTTCAGATCTCAATGCATGTGCAAAAGAAATTTTCATTTTTCAAAATCCATTTAACTGTGCAATTGAGGACCTTCTACCCAACCTTCAATTGGAAGTGGTTAATCTGCAATGTAATGACTATTAACAGGCAAATCTAAAGAGAAAAAAATCTAACAAAATTTCATAAATGCCTTCCAAGAAATGAGTATCCTCAATTAAAATCATATACTCAAGGACTAATAATATCGGTATTTAACAGTACCTATCTGTGTGGAAATTTTTATCTTTTTAAATCTTTTTTCAAAGATAAAATGTATAAAATCTATTATTAATCAACATTAACAAATAAACATTTGCAATCAATTTTGATGATAGGGAACATTAATTATGAACTCCAATTGAGTGAAATATTATTCCCAAAAAACAAATTTCATTGTTCTCAGTAGACCTGTATCATAAAAAAATTATATTCAATTATTAAAATATTTTTAATTTTATCAGTTAAAAATGTGTGGAAATTAGTTTTCTCTCTTGTTATATAGGTTTGTTATTCAGTTGTTTTCAGTAATGTCCGTCTCTTCATGACCCCATTTGGAGTTTTCTTAGCAAAGATATTAGAGTGGTTTGCCATTTCCTCCTCTAGCTCATTTTACAGATGAAGAAACTGAGAAAAAGGGTTAAGTGACTTGTCCAGGATCACACGAGCTAGTATCTGAGCCTGGATTTGAACTCAGGTCTTCCTGATTCCAGGTCCAGCAGTCTACCCACCCTTAGCTACCCCTTGTTATATAAGTACTACATAATATCCTCAATTTTGCCTTTTGACCCACAAACCTAAAATATTTATCATCTGGCCCTTTACAGAAAAAGTTTGCCAACCCCTGCTCTAAATTAATTAATAGTTACCTCTCTCCATTGGTGGATGGAATTCCCACATGAGGAGTTTCAGGTATCAATGAAGTCATAGTTCCAGAGTAAAAACCTACTAATAATGAATTATAATTTTTAAAAGTAGAACTTATCTAACCAAATGTTAAATATAATTTATAAAAAGTCTACTTTTTAAAGTACTAGCCCTCCAAAGTCCTTAAGGTATATTAATCAATGCCTTTTTGAAGCTTAAAATAGTAATTTATAATGTTTTAAAATCAAAGGCAAAGAGCATTTTGTTCTTTGAATAAAACTGGAGTGGCTTATTGGATGATGGGTTGGCTGTACAAAGTCAATGTGTTTCTAATAACTATTAATCGTTGAAGGAATGAGAATTCAAGCACAAAAAAAGGTAACTGAAAAAAGGGAAGAAGTTGCTGCTGCCTAAGGTTATGTAGCATGGTTACTATCTCCCTACTGCTTTAGTCAGATTCTGTTTGCAAAAGTCATAAAATATTAGAAAGTACCTTTCATAATCGTATACCTCAATCCCCTCGTTTTAAAGATGAAGAAACGTTACACCCTAAGAGCTGAAGTGGTAAGCTGCTGTCTAGTTCTACTTTTGCTCTTTCCACTATACCAAACTGACACACAAACTAAGCTTATTTCCTTCTGCTTCCTTAGCTTCTGTCCACTCCATTGTTATCCATTCCTCATACTTGATGAACACCTTAGATGCCATTCTATTTCTCATACTCTGTATGGTTTCTGTCTTAAAATTCAGTTTAATAAATACACTGTTGCCAATTATCAACCAATCTAGCTGGTCTTCTCATCACATCCCTATAACTAAAACAACCCTGTAAACAAAATATATCACTATCAGCTTCAATGGAAACAGGAAATGCTCTTGTTCTAAACAAAATTTTTATCCACTAGACTTCAACTACATTTAAAATCAGTTACCTGCGTTGTAGTATTTATAAGGACCATAATTTGGTTATTATAAATATCTCCTTTCAAGCAGATCAATTTAAAAAAAATATAAAAGAACTCCTTCTTGCTAACAATAGAAAATGAATGCCTACAGATGATCCACCAGGTGCTAATATGAATGAAGGAAGGAATTCAAAAGCACTTGTTAGGCACAAGTATTATGCCCTGAATTACAGATACAAATACAAAGCAAAGATAGACCTTGTCTTCAAGAAGCTGGATTCTAACAGAAGGAAGCAACACATACAAGAGAGTGGTGGCCAAGGAGGTAGTATTTCGGGCAGGGAAAATTACAGGGTTGGTGAATGGAGCCATAAGAAAGCAGACTGACACATCCTTTCCTGTAGTGATATAAGTAATGCTTTGATTATTGTTCCAGAACTGGAAAGAGGAAAGGACAGGTACAGAGAGTATTGTGTAGCCAGAAGATATGTGGGAAGTACAGTGAACCATGACAGGAGACAACCTGTATATAATTGGCCATGCTTACCATTCAAGGCAATGGAGTCCCTGGGGTGGGCATTCTGGAGTTTAAAGAGTAAAACAGTAAAATCCTCTGGAACAGATGTGGTTTCTAGTCTAGGTGGCTCTGGTCTGGGAATAAACTGAAGCATGGCTAGGGAAGGTCTACATATTCAATTGTTTCCGTACTTAAACATTACAAAAAAGCTAAGGTATAAGGACTTTAGAATAGGGTATACCTTTCTATTCTTTGAATGTTCAAAAATAAAATTCAAGGTGCATTCTAATAGCAAATTTATATCAACAAACTGGCACAGGTTCATAGATTTATATTCTTTTAAAAAAAACTGGACCAGATCTAATTTTGGACATGCAAAGAAAATAAATCATGACTAACATATTATACTTTGTCAGGATTACTGTTAACCCCTGCATTAGTCAGACAAAGACAATCAATCAACAAATATTTATTCAGCTTTTTCTCAGGGTTTCTGGGGTAGCTAGATGGTACGGCGGATAGAGTATAGGGCTTGGAGTCAGGAAGACATGAGTTCAAATATGGCCTCAGACACTAGCTTGTGTAATGCTGGGCAAGTCACTTAATTCTATTTGTCTCAGTTTCTTCATCTGTAAAATGAGTTAGAGAAGGAAATGGCAAATCACTCTAGTATCTTTGCCAAGAAAACCCCCAAAGGAGTCATGAAGAGTCAGGCACAACTGAAAATGACAAAAATATGACAGATACAATATTTGCAAAGAAAGTTGTAAAGAAGCAACTTTTGAAAGTTGCGACAGTTGCAAAGAAAACAACAAAAACTGCCCTTACCCTTTAGGAACTTATATTCTAGTGGGAGAGACAATATGTAAATAAGTCAGTACATATAAGATAATAGATCAAAGGGCCAGAGAATTTGAAGAGATGTCAAGTAGTCATTTGGTTTAGACCCTTGATATTAAGAAAATACTCAAATTAATTTGTGATCTCATTGATGCATACGTTCCCTCCAATATGCAGATCACAACCCACCCATACCCATCCTTCTTGTGCAAAATCTTGTCCATATTCTCCCATATATTTGCTGCAGGTCGGCCCAACAGGTTAGGAGTCTTTCTTAACTTCCCTTGGTGTGCAAGTATTTTACCAGTGGAACACACAAGCTATCCACAGGCTATCCCATCTTCTGCCCACATAACCAGCTTACTTTTTGTTTTGGTAATATTTTGATGACTTCTTTTACTATATATAGTTATTCTTTGTGGTTCCTTATGTGTAATATATAGCTCACATTTCCTGATTTTTCTCCAAGTGATATTTTTTATTGCTTTGGAAACTAGCATCCTATGACTTGTAGCCATATACATAAGAAGAAGAATGCTAGTATTGAAAAAAAAAATCATCTTGTATTTCTAGGAGCAGTTGAAGATCATTATAAAAACTCTGCAATTTCCTAATGGCAATTCAGCCTATGTGCTCACACTGCCCCCCAAATAATATTTTATTTTCCTCAATTATATGTAAAAACAATTTTAACATATTTTTAAAGTTTTGAGTTTCAAATTCTATCTTTTCCTCCCCTCCGTTCCCCTCTCCCTGAGATGGTAAGCAATCTAATATAGGTTATATATGTGCAATCACGTAAAACATTTCCATATTAGGCATTTTGTAGAAGAAAACTCAAAGAAAGAAAGAAAGAAAGAAAGGGAGAGAGAGAGAGGAAAAAGAGGATGGACGGAAGGAAGGAAAACTTGATTTGTATTTGGATGCCAGATAGCATTTTCCACTTGGAATTGTCTTGTATTGCTGAGAATAACGAAGTCATTCACAGTTGTTCATCATACAATATGGCTGTAACTGTGTACGATGTTCTCCTGGTTCTGCTCATTTCACTCTGTGTTAGTTCATGTAAGTCCAGGTTTTTCTGAAATCATCCTGTTTGTCAGCTTGCTCTCTTCTACATGTCGAATTTTGAGCCCAAATCATTGTCCATTTGAATTATTTTTCCATTTTGATGGACAAGCTGTACAGATCTGGACAATAGTTCCTCTTTATCTACTTACTGTTTCCTGTGTGGACAGTTTGTTTTTTTTTTTCCCCAGAAGGCTCTACAAAACTTGATGGCTTAATTTAAGAAGCACAATATTTTACCCCAAAAGTAGCATCTTGAGAACTTCTCCATTTATAGGGTATCTCTCCTCAACTTGGACTCTGTGCTGTATCTCCCAATATCAGTAGTGAACACCTTTGGTAACCATATGTCTCCATGTTTTGTGCCTAGCCTTATAATAATGATGAGAGGTTCACTGATTTCCATGACAATCTTATACCTTCCAAGATATCTTGAATCTTTCTGTTGTATATGGGAACTACCTTGTTGGAAAAGAGGCTTTAAGCAGGCATTTTACTTTACCAAATCAAATACTTTTTTATAATAAGAAAATGATAAGCATTGACTTATTTAGGTTAGCATTATAATTTTACAGATAAGGCATCTAAAGCCAGAATGGTTTGGGAGATAATTGTGGTATAGAAGCAAGATCCCTGAATTAGGAGTCAGAAGCCCTGAGTCAGAATTCTAGTTCTACTACTGACTAGCTGAGTGAGCCATGAGCAAGTCACTTTAACCCCCTAATAACCCTTAGTTTGCTCATCTGTAAAATGTGAATGATACAAGAGGGGTGTTGTTATTTAATGAGTTGCTATTTGTAAAGTACTTTTGCCCCTCCTCTTGTCTCCAGAGTTTTGAGGGTCATGCACTTTAGCTCACGGGGCTATACAAAAACAGGTAGCAAGATGGATTTGGCCCTCAGTCTGTAGTTTGCCCAGCTGTTCTCAAGAATTTTTATGTGTGTTGTGACCTATATCATAACCTGTTAATGAAGATCAAGAATGAAAAGAACCAGAAGAGAACAGTGTCATAAAAGTTGAAGGAAGAGAAAAGTATTCAAAATGGATACTAACTAAACATGTCAAAAATGGAACACATTTTCCCCAAAAACTTTTTCTTACTCAAACTTACCCATTGTTGTTGAGGTTATTGCTATTCTTCCAGTTACACAGGTTCACAAACTTGGAGTTGTCCTTGACCTTGACCTCTTCTTTCTCAATCTCCATATTCAATCAGTTGTTTATCCTAAATCCATAAACATCTCCCACATCAATCTTTTTCTATTTACAGAGTTACCATCCTAATTTTTGATATTAACTATTGTCTGTTCATGTATTCCCCATATTATACATAGTGGGCTATACTTGTCAAGTGGATTATTTCAACCTAATTGTAGAACTTTGCATTGACTCCTTACTAAATGTCTTCTTATTAGATGACTCAACATTTTAGGCTATCAAGATCAAGGCTAAATCCTTCATTTGTGCTCTTGCTCTTAACTCCTATAAGAGCTTGTCCCTAATATCATTCCCTCATTTCAGTCTCTCCTTATACACTCGTTCCTTCCCTCTTGCATACAAACATGCCCAAACTTTTGTAATCCTTAAAACATCATCCCTAACCTTTGCATTCCTTTAAACTATCTCTCTTCTCTTTCAAAGTCAAACTTCTAGAAAAGATTTCCTACAATTATCACCTCCATTTCCCCATCTTTCACTCTCTTCTCAATCCTTTGTGCGGTGGCTTCTGACCTTACCACTCAGTTAAAACTGTTGTCTCAAAGATTATGAACAATCTTTACATTTAAAAAAGTTTTATTGTATTTTTAAAATGTAAAAACAATTCTTAGTTCATGGGACCATACAAAAACACGTTAGTAGAATGGATTTGACCCTCAGTCTGTAGTTTGCCAACTGTTCTCAAGAACTTTTATTAATGTAAACTATAGCCTCCTACTGAACCCTTCTTTCACTTCCATGATACTGCTCTCTCTTGGTTCTCCTTCTACTTGTCCAATCACTCTTCCCAAGGATCCTCTGCTAGATCATCATCTTCCCATTAAATGGGAACGTCTTCTAAGGCTCTATCCTGGATACCCACTTTTTTTTTTTTTCTTTAAGAAGCTTCTTGTTTCTATTGTGAGGATCCAGGTTACTTGAGAGGGATGAAACGAGAGGAGTGGGTAGCTCTACTACCCAGTCGGCCATGTTTTACAGGCTTGTAGGTGATAAAGAATTCACCCAGGTAGTGTCCAATCATCTCAGGCTTAATTTCTACCCGACTGAAGGTCTTGCCGTTATAGACGCCCACCATCTCAGGCAGAATAATCACGTCTCAAAGATGTGTCTTCACTACCTCGGCCTTTTCTTTTTTCTTTTTTCTTTTTTTTATTAATTTTAATTTACATCATCCATTTCCACAAGATTTTGAGTTACAAATTTTCTCCCTGTCTTTCCCCTACCCACCACCCCAAAACAGCCATCCCATTGTTTAACCCCTTCCCCAATCTATTCTCTCCTATGTCCTCCCCTATCACCCCTCTGACTTTCTGGTAGGGCAGGATGGATCTCCCTACCACAATGCCTGTGTATCTTAAGTCCCAGTTGGATGTAGTTAATAATAATGAGAATAATAATTGTATACATATATATTTTTAACATTTGATTATAGAATTTTAAATTCTAGATTCTTTCTCTTCCTGCCTCGTCACCCATCCCCACTGGAAGGACAAGCAATTAAATACAGGCTGTACATGGGTAATTATGCAAAAACTCTCCACAGTGGGCATATTGTGAGAGACTGATTATATGTCCCTCCTTCCTATCCC
>CM053585.1:91179407-91209275 GCA_028646515.1 Pseudochirops corinnae
GGGGGGATTTTAAAGTTCCTAGGCATTATGATCCCTTGAAGCCTGGTATCTAGAGAGAAAAAGATTTCCTGAACAGTGTCCTTCCTGGAGAAAGATTACATATATGGCCCACACGGCTGGAAAAGCAATGAAAAGAAGCAAGAGACCTGGACCTTGCTATTCCCTTCTTTTAATGTGAATGATTTGTGTAGGACCAGTCTGATAAGAAGGACTTGTTCAGCAGTCCTAAAATATAAGTGCCTTCCAGAGAAAGTTTATGGACTATTTGAGTGCTTCTTTTGTTTCCTGGCTTCAGAATGTATCAGTACAAGGAAGAATCTGAATTGTTGTGAAATAAAAAGGTTGTACAATTTTATAGTATCATTTATTATAGGACAATAATATCTTTAACAAAGACATATCTTACTTAAAAACAAATGATGAAGCCTAACAAAAGTGTAAAAATCATCCTTCTTAATGAATCTGACAATCGTATTTCTCTCTCACCAGACATTAAGATGCCGTCGTTCTTTAGCTATCAAGAATGTACATCCATTTGACTCAAAAGTATTTAAGAGCATGCCATTATATAGATATTCATGAACTATATTTTACTAATTTGAACATACTGCAACTACATTGGAATATCTTTTCTTTTAGTGAACATACTAACACAGGTAACTTTTTGTGTGGCTCTGGGGCAAAGGAATTCCAGAAGTCACACTTTTCCCTTAGTTTTAATGATTAGGCACAGCTGAGAGGTAACGTGCTTTATCTGCATTCCAACTTCACCACCTTTGGTCATCTCTATCAGCTGATAAAAGGTGAAGAAATGTATTTGATCCTCCCAGATGGTTCCTAAGTACATGTTGAAGGATATAATTAGTAGCACAGGATACACACTTCTATGTGCTCAGTTACTACCACAGAAAACTAGACAAATCATTAATTATAAGTACAGTGAGGTTATTCTAATGTTACACATGTGTACGTTTTTGTCCTTTTTCAATTATTTTACTCCAAAGTCTAAAATTTTTAGGATAATTATTATCCTGTCACCCTACTAGGAACTGCTAATATGGAAATGCACTTGTTTTTCTGACCTAGTGCAGGGCAAATGGAGAATACCCAGAGAATGAGATACACATACAGAATGGAGGGGAGGTATACAGGCTTTAGAACCTGAAGCTACTTTAGAGATCATCTAGTCTAGCTCCCTCATTTTGGGGATGAGAAACTAGGGCCTTAAGCAGGAGATTGCTTCTCTCTTCTAAATACATTTTAACATGGCTGACAATTCTGATAATGCTTACTGGGTCTATACCTATATTCCTTTTTCTCAGTAGACTTTTGGCTCTGCTTTCTTTGTTCACATCCCATTCAGCAGTCATTCTGTGCCACTGCTGTTATACATCCATCTGTCATCTCTCAATGTAATTTGAGATAGGGACAGGAGATTCAAGTGTTTCAACAGAAATCATTCCTTTGATTGTTGACAGCTAACTAGTAAGATAAAAAAAAATAGAAGACCTTAGTCTTTCCCTGACTTATAGATTGTAGTGAGCTACCATGTTTACCTAAAGCTAAAACTAAACTAAACTTGAGTTTCCTAACAGATTCCTCACATGGTAAACAGTAAGATGATCAGGAATGGTGAATCAGACTTTTCAGGTTGCTAAAGAAATTTTAATGAAAACATTCAAATATACTGTGCTAGTATTTTGTTTTAATAAAGAACTAAAAGCAGCTTAAGAAATTTTCCATATCCATCAAACTCCAAAATTTCTGAGTAAAAAGGAAATCTTGTACAAAATGAAGTAGACTTCACAGGCTGGGAGTGATGGCCCATGCCCATAATCTTGGCTACAGGAGGAGGCAGAGGTTTGCAGATTACTTGAATTTAGGAGTTCTAAATTTAAAAAGGATTAAAGCTGATCAGGTATCTACACTAAGTCTGATACTAACCTGGTGAGCCCTCAGGAGCAAAGGGACATTAGACTACCTAAGGAGAAGTAAATTGGACCAAACTGGAAAACTGAGCAGGTTAAGGCTTCCATACCAATCAACATTAGGATCAGGCTCTTGAATGGCCACTGTATGTCTAGCCTGGGTGAGTTCAAGAGACCCAGTTTCCAAAAACAAAAGAAAAGATCAATAGTAGGCTTCTGTCTTCTAGAACTTATCACCTAGGACCTTTCTAAAAAGCAAATTCATTATTTTAGCCATAGCTAATGCAGTATTAAAATTATCAAGATAAACACATCAATGCTAAGCATATACCAAAACAAGTTTCAACTAATACATTAACTTGTCTGCCTGACATTTTAAATGTATGGCATGCAATGCTCCGTTTTTTTAGTTTATGTCTTCAGATTGAGGTAACAAGTAGGAAACTAATTGAGTTGGATGAGGTCAGTTCTGAGCCTATGGCAATCTATGGAATTTCCTACCCAGCCCCCATCTACTTCTTAAAAAGGGAATTTGGTCCACTATCTAGAAATGTATAAATGAAATGGAATAAAAGTGGTTACAATAGTATGACATAAATTTAACTTTGATATTCCATGCTTTGGATATAAAAATAAAAAGCATATGATGGTAAACATCTAGGAAAATAAGTGGCTAGTTGAAAGGGAAGGCCCCTTTAGTGTTTTTTCTTATAAGGTCCCATGAATCATTTCTAACTTACCACCATTTCTGGCCTGATTTAGGGCAATGAGACTTTGTGATGGGAGAAATGTATTGTACAGACCTTTCTCAATGAACTATTTGTTTTCCTTTAAAGCTGACCCAATTCATTGCTGATTTCTCAAAGCTGTAACACATATCTCTCCCTGGAGCTGATTTGAGGACAAGGTCACCTAATTATAACCAAATACAGCTCAATAGTTCAATGGGTTGGAAGCAAAGGTGTAGGAGAATGAAAAAGGTGGGCTAGCAGTCTAAACCGGACCTGTACGGAGTCAGGCAAGAACCAAGACAAGTATGTACATGTACCTGAGGACTAATGATTTGAATGAGTCTTCTAAATTGATGAGAAAAAAGAAAAAACTCTCCTTCTGGGAAAATCATTCAGCTTCTGCCTCTATCTAATCTACTAGAAGCTATTTTTTTCCCCTTCAAACTTACAGCACAACTCTACTTCTGTTTACACAAGCTTGAAGAAGGAACACTTCATGCACGTAAGGCTGTTAGGCACACAATACAGCTCATCAGACTTCAGCAGCAGTTCTGAGAATGAAAACTTTGATTCTTTTGAAAATCAGGGATATAAAGGCATTCAGTTTGTGTCTGTTGGCAGAATGATCTCTTTTGCATAACTGAACTTGTGATTACTTCAGATTATTTCTTCATTCCTTATTAATTCAACTTAATTTAGAGTCTGCACAAATCATTAAGGACAAATTCTTAAAGGTTTTCAGAGTTTAGCTATACCACTCCCATTGAAGACCTGAAATCATCTGAATAGTCCTTTATGCAGTTCTTTTGAAAAATCTACCCTAAGGAGTCAAAATGATTACTAAAGTTACATAGTCAAAAGGCACTACAACCTATCTTCTGTTTTGTATGAGATTTTCTTGGTTAAAAAAAAGTTGTTAAAAATTCTAACTGTGATGCCTAAGGTGAAACTTAATGCTATAATTATAAATCTGCTTTGTTTTTAATTTTTATGCTTAAATTTCTGGGAGAAGTTTAGGGTAATTTTTCAAAATTCCAAAGTGACCATGTTTAGTGTTCATCTCAAATAGGAAGTTACATAAGAAAGGACTCCTTCATAAATACTTCCTGCGTATTGAAATTAAATATGTGCCAGCCACAAACTCACCTATGATATTTCCAATGTTTAGTTTTAAAGTCCAATTAGTTCCAGTGGTCAAGGTATACATCTCATACAACAGCTCTTGAAGGCAGCATACCATTTCTATGAAAAAAGTCAACATGGCTACACTTTCCCTCTAGCATCAGTCTTAAGTCAACCAAAGAAACTAACATTTTTTTGACACTTAACAGGTACATCACATACCCAAAATACAGTGAAGTAAAACAGATAAATCTTTTCTCCCCCAAAGCTTGCCTAAAGTGAAACTAAATCTACTCAACTTATGAAACATTTATATTACTTTGTTCCTGGTATGAGCCATGTATAAAAGAATAGTTTCATATGGATACACTGGTCAAATGTATTTAGGAGAGAATGGTTAAATGACTATAGTGCAGCAAAGAAAACTTGGTTGCCCTTTGCTAAACAACAAAAATTAGAATCATGGTAACAGAATATTCCCAGTAAAATTAGTGGTGTTAGAATAAAAAGCTACAAATATTTCCAGGAAGAGTCAAAATTCTATTTTGCAATATGTTCACATGACAATGATGAATTGTAGAAAAGCAAGGTAATTTGCTTCTTTGGGAATTCAAACTGAAGTTCAACTTGGCTCTTGAAATTAGCCTCTGTGAACTGAATTCGATCATCTCAAGCCAAATGGAAGGTGTGCTACCACAGAGGTCCTCTTTCCTTACCCTTAATGTGTTTGCAGTTGGGATAACTCAATCCAGTGATGAAAAGCTATAGTACTTATAAGTTGACAAACACAAACACAGGTACACTGTTATAAACTAGAAGCGACTGCTAGGTCCAGAAGATATTCAGCAGGTCAAATGGTCTGTTGTCCAGACAACAAAATAAAGTATCTAACGGTGCACTATACTGGTGTGCACTCTTTTTTCTACATGAGTTTTTGGAGGTAAAGCCAAACCCCTCTCCTTGGCACACCGCATGTGCAAGGCTCCCTCAGCAGGACTCCTATCTTTCGGATTCCTACTGCAGAAAAGTAATGGAAGGCTTTGGCCAACAGCTGTTACTGCTACTTATTTTCTGTCACTCAGAGAGAGGCGAGAAATATTGAGATTGTAGCAACTTGGTTTCTTTGTTGAGGCTGAATGTATACCTCATCCCTTATTCTTCCTTCATATTGCTTTAAAAAAAAATACCACATTTTGAAAAGCCTGGTCAAATTTTCATTTCTGTTCATAGTGAAACCAAAAAATATATATACTAAATTTCTTATTCATTTTTCAGTGATTCCATCAAAAATACATGGTTTTTTCACTACAAACCTATCTTCTGTTTTGATAAGCTATTTTGATCAAATATTGAACAAGTGTTAACATAGGAAGTATTACAGTATAGAAATTGCTAAGATAGTAAATTATTTATTATTCATAATTATCTACACACAGGAATAGCAAATACATGGAAAATCCAAAACAGCAACTAATTTTTAAAAAATTATATTTGGCTTTGTAATGCAACACATCTGGTAACATTTTATCATCTTGATCATGCTTTTATTAAGCTAATATTAAAATTAGTGTGTATTCTCTAAATATTCATCAATCAACAAATCAACAATTATTTGTTAAGCACATACTTGCTAGTTTGCCATGCATGATGCTTAGTTTTGGTGACACAAATATAACAAATTAAACAACCTCAATTAATAAACATATACTTACGTAAATACAGAATAAATATAATTAGGATAAAATACCAATAAATATAAAATAAGGTTGTTTGGGAGGGAGGTCACCAGCAGCTGGAGCGATCAGGAAAAGCTTTAAGTAGAAGGTGGTTTTTGAGCTGCATCAAAAACAGAGATTCTATGGAAGAGGAGGTAAGAAGAGAGTGCAGGCCAAGCATGGCAGACTGGCAGGTCAAAGACTCGGAGCACAAGAGTGAGAAGAGGGAATTCAAAATAGATCTCTAGTGACAAAGAAGTTAGTGGTCAACTTATTGGTAGATGATTCTGTGTGCTTTCTTCATGTACATACAGATATAACTTTCAAAACTAATAATCCTAAAATATGATGCAAATTTTGATTATTCCCCCATTAGAGGTTATTCCCAAACTCTACCAATCTATTATTATGCACTCATGTGAAAATTATACTTTTGTCATTATAATTTCAATCATAAATTGAAAATACAATTTTCTTTAAAAATAGGAAACAAATATTTTAACATATTATAGAAAGACAATAAGAGAGCACATTTTAATTGTGAAAATCTATACAACTTTTTCCTGGTTAATATTCAGATTTCAGCTTTTCAACGTGGGGTTTTTCATGTTTGTTTTGTCCTCCTTGTTATTACCAAATAATAGAATTAAACCATTTAATTTTAAGTACCAATTTTGGCAAAGAATTCTCTAAGGCTTATATATGTTTTCAGTGGCAAAATGAACAACAGAATACAATCTTTTACAGCCTAGTTATGTGAATAAGTTAACAAATATAAAAAAATGATTTTATCTCTGAATCAGAATAGGTACGTCAGTCATACCTTCATTTCAATCTAACTCTAATGCCATGGTTGCTACTCTTAATGCTTAGGGAAAAAAAGCATTCTTTGAGGAAACAACTACCACATGGTGCTGGAATGATTCCTTAAACAAAATTCAAACGTTATCTATAACTGTGTCAGAAATTTACTCATGTACTTAATACAGTACAAGATAAATAAGATTGTAAGATTATTCACATTCATGTTTTGACTAGAAACAAATATTAAATCATTATAATTGATCCATGCTTAAAATGAAAAGACATTTTGTATTCTTTGGGGACAAAAATACAGATAAAACAAAAACTTTGTAACTTCAGGGTCAATTAACTTGAGTTAAAGACAAAAAGACTAATAAATCTGTTCAAATCTAACAAGCACTTTTTAAAAGCCTACTACATGTAAGGCACTGTTCTAGGAAAACAAAGATAAAACAATAATTACTTAAAACTATGCCAAATGTGCATAAATCTACAGAATCAATCATAATATGAAATCAAATGCTAGACTCCCTTGTGTTTTAATTGTGCTCCAAATCTGAATATGGATACAAAAAATGTAATAATTTACTAGATGGATTTACTATATGAAGATTAGAATACAAATGTATTACTTTTTACATTTAAAATCTTTATCTACTATGTCTGAAGTTAAGAATTTTTTATTATTGTCATTAATTTATTCTTTTTGTAATCATGCAGAGTATAGCCAAAGATTATTAAGCATTATGATAAGTTTTCAACAATGTGGCCAACTGAAAATTTCTAGAGTTGGGCTGCTGATCACCATTGCATGAGTTGACATCAGACTGTTGTTTACAGGAGATGAGATGCTGCCAATTTCCACTGAGCTGAAGACAGCAGTGTCCTGCCACTTTGGGCTGTATACAATCTAGAATAAAATCTTTATGTGCAAAGTGTATGTGCTAACATCTGTATGTGAAAAAAGGAAAATGAAAATGTTTAAGAAAGTTTTATCTGAGCATGTAAATAGCACATGCTCTAGGTCTTAAAATTTTAAGATGGACCAGAAAACAAAACAGATTTTTTAAAATCATTGTTTTCTTTCATAGTAACAAAAATACCACATTGAGAATGGAATTCATCTTCTGTTCTATTTCCTAATCATCTGAATTAACTTTCTCCAAAAAGTCTCTGAATAATCATTAGCCAAATATATAAAGATAACTTTCAGTGTATAAAATACCAGTTGTCAGAATTGTACAGAGTAATCAGGTTTTATAGGACCTACTTAAATTTTCATATCTGTTGGAGTTCCTTATTCTTGTACATACAGGGTTAACATACTCAAACTAAATCTACCATTGGGGATATTTTGCTGAATCTATTACTGCTAAAGAAAAAAAAATTATTAACTTTTCATTTGTTCATGAAAATTTCTGGGAAACAAACAAATCAAATTTAGGAAGAAAAAAAGACTGTCTTCAACTATCTGGTGTTTACCATGATGGCATTTAAAACTGTAATAATATGGTTATGGATCACATTTTTTAACTGGAACTGAAACTTTACTTAAGATAATACACTAACATAAATTATCGTGTGAACCTGAGAGACCATTTTTGTTATGTGATTTCTCTAATTCTGTGGTGAATCTGGCTAAAACAATAGGAAGAAATTTGGCATAGCAGGAGTGAAAGCCACAACTGACATAGGATCACAGATCTAGAGGTGGGAGGTATTTCCAACACCATCTCATAAAATCCTCTCATTTTAGACAGGAGGCCCAAGAAGACTTGCCAAAGACCCCAAGGGTGATATCAGAGGTGGGATTTCAACCCAGGTCTGCTGATCAACATGCTGGTGCTCTTTCCACTGGGCACTCTATTCTGGTGACTACAGGTTGGCCACTTTACTGTATCTTACTTTCTACATATGTAAAATTAGACACAATTTCTTAATTCTTACTATTGCTGACACACCTAAAACGAAAGCTCTTTGAAAGGAAAAAAGATAAACACAGTAATACACTGGAAAAAATAACAATAATTGGAAGATAGCTTTTACATAAATCAGATTTGGTTGGAAGGAAGATATTTGGACTAGTAACAGTACTAACATGGGCTAGAAAAGAATGAGTGAATTACATGCACTGAAAGCTGCCCCTGCGTCTATCGAATCTGTGAGATTTTTTTAGTAGGGGTTCTTAATCTGAGGTTTCTAAATTAGTTTTGAAAAATATTTTGATAATTGAATTTCGATTTTATTTTATGCATTTAAAAACATTATTCTGAAGAGTCTATAGGCTTCACCAGACTGCCAAAGGGGTCTTTGACAAAAGAAAAGTTCAGAAAAACTAAGGAACTTAGCTTTAAGAGAAGTGTGTTAAAATAATAGTCATGGTATATCCGAGTTGGAAGGGTACTTAGGGAATCATCTAAGCCATCTCACTCCCCCATTCTACAAATAAAGAGACAGAGGTCCTAAGCAGTTAAATGACTTCCCCAAGATCACAGACCTGACTAAAAATAGTATCACTTTTCTCATTTTACTGTTCAAATAAAAATTCTGCGTCTCTAATCATCGATGAGATGCAAATTAAAATATCACTGAGGAACTGCCTCACATACATCAAGTTATCAACAATAATTAAAAGATATAATATTCAATCCTGATCAGTATTGTGGGCAACAAATATATTAATTTACTGTTTTTGGAACTACAACTTGGAAGAATGAGGCTGCTGGGTCCCTCCCCAACTCTGGCTCACTGAAAAAAAACAACAACCCAGGACCAACACCCAAGACCGCGATACGGATCAGGCCGCTCAACACAAGAGCATTTGGCCTCTGAACCACTGCTTGGTCCCCATGCAGTCTGCAGGCTGGGAGCTCTGAAGCAGCAGTGTGGAGGTGGGTGTAAAACCTCCGCTTCTGTGGCCTTGTTGCCCTGGAGGCATTTTGGCCGGACCGCTTTTCTCTCCTGATTTCCCCAAGCTCCACTAACCTAATTCTGGATACTGCCACAGCTGTCGCAGATCTGCTCTCCAGAAGCTCCAGTTGGGGCTCGGCTCCTCTCATCCAGCCACCTCTGGGCAGAGCTCTGGTTTCAGGCTAAGCTGGTTTCGGCTCGCAGGGTTGAGATGGTTCCTCGTAGCCAAGCTGACTTTAGTGGAAAGTATATTTGTGTGCGTTTTGGAGTTCTAGAATTTGTTTAGAGTCATAGTTAATGGGTATTTTGGGGTGGCTATGTGAGAGCTGCGATATGTTGCTGCTCCTACGTGGCCATCTTGGCTCTGCCCCCTACTGTTTACACTCTCTACCCTTCTTATTTGAACCCTGTTGGTGAACCAGTTCAACTTTACACTACTATCCTCTTCTCTGGATTCCCTTCTCTCCTTGTTCTATCATCACTCTTAAATCTGCCAAGTTTCAGGCTTGGATTATTCCTCCCACCATTCATACTGCCCTCACTACTATTTCTGTGATGCTGAATGAAGCTAGATGAATACACAAAACTGTGGTGAATGGGTCCACAATAAATGTATATTATGTAATCTAAACTGGACCCTAACTACAATAAGGCAATCCTTTTATAATGGCCTAATCAATTCCTCTTTCATTCACCACAGCAACTTTTACAAATCTTTTTGTCTCTCTTTAAATCTTCCATAGCTCTCTCTCCCTCCAATTGAGAACCTTGCCTATTTCACTAAAAAAATGAGATCATTTACCAAGAACTTCTCATCTCACATCTTTTAGATGCCTTCCCCTATTATCTCCTATTTCACACTTGCTTTACATGAAGAGGTGACCCTGCTCCTTGCTAGGGAGGTCTACATGCACTCCTCTACATGCACAACTGATCCCATTCTATCCCATCTTCTCTAGCAGACTGACCCCTCTATCATCCCAACTCTCTCACTTATCTTGAATCTCTTCATACTCTATTTGTTGCTTCCCTAATAACTATAAAGATGCCCGCGTTTCCCCTATCTTTAAAAAGTCCTCAGTCAACAACATTTCTAAGCACTTACTACCTTCCAGGCCCTGTGCTAAGAGCCAGAATACAAATACAAGAAGAAAAAAAGACATTCCTTGTTCTCAAGGAACTTACATTCTAATGGGAGAAGACAATAAATAAAAAGAAGCTGGGAAGTGGTAGTGGAGATCGTATGGTAGAGGTCTAGATTGTAGCCTGAAATGGAAGAGATGATTGGCCATAAACAGAAGTTATGGGAAGAGTCATTCAAACAAGCAGAGAGGGGCTACAGAAATTGAAGGTACCACCTAGGTAGGAGTCCTATCACTGAACTGATCTTCCAGAATGAAGAGTTTTCTGGAACATGAGGAAGGAATCTATATTACAGCTTGTAAAAACCATCCATCTCACTAGCTATTATCTTATACTTCTACTCCTTTTTGTGGCTAAACTCCTTGAAAAGGTCATCCACAATCAGAGCCTCCACTTCCTTTCTTATCATTCTCTTCTCAACTCACTGCAGTGTGGGTTTCAGCCACATCATTCAACCAGAACTTCAAAGTTACAAATGAACTCTTAATTACCAAATCTAATGGGTTTGTTTCTTAATCCTTATCCTTCTTGACCTCTCTGTGGCCTTCAACATTGCAGACCCCCTCTTCTCTTTAATATTCTCTTCTCCCTATGGATTTTCATGACTTGGCTCTATCCTGGTTCTCCTCTTACCTTTCTGTCTGCTCCTTCTCAGTCTCCTTTGTTTGATCTTCATCCAGGTCCTGTCAGGCAACCATGGGCATTTGCCCTGTCTGTACTATTTCACTTGATTCACTTTCATTGATTTCATTACCTTCAACAGATTCAATTATCTCTATATGCAGAAGATTTTCAGAGACCTATTTGTCCAGCCCTAACCTCTCTCCTGACTTTCAGTCTCACATTCCCAATTGCCTACTGGACAACTCATACTGGATGTCCCATAGAAATCTTAAATTAACATGTTCAAATCTGAACTCATTATATTTCTCCTCACATCCTCCCCATTACCCAGGCTTACAACTTGGGTGTCATTCTCAACTTCTTATTCTCTCTCACCCTTATATCCAACCACTTGCCAAGTGCTACCTTTGTCACACTTCTTCTTTTGTATATGCCCCTTTTATCCTTCCACACTGCCACTTTCCTGGTGTAGGCCTTTATCACCTTACACATACTACTGCAATAGCCTTTTGGTTGGTTACCCTGCCTCAAGTTTCCACCTACTTCTTTATCCTCCACTAGTTACCAAACTGATCTTCCTTAAGTTAAGCTCTGATTTTGTCACCATCCCTATTTGATAAACTTCAGTGGCCCCCTATCACTTCCAAAATCTAATGTAAAACCCTCTATTTGGCATTCAAAACCCTTTATAACTGGCCTCCTTCTTACTTTTCCAGGTTTCTTACACCTGACTCAGCCCCACATATTCTACAATCTAAAGACATCTGGCTTCTTTGCTATCACCCAACTCCAGACATTTTCACTGGCTGCTTCCACGCCTGAAATTCTCTCCTTCCTCATCCCCACTTCCTGGCTTCTCTGCCTTCCTTAAAGAAACAACTAAAATCCTAACTTCTATAGGTAGCCTTTCCTGATCCCTTCAAAGTTAGTGTCTTCTTTTGATTATCTCCAATTTATCACACACACACACACACAAACACACACACACACACACACACACACACACACACACACACACACACTCTTTGCATATACTGGTTTGTCTGTTGTCTCCATTAGACTCTGAGTACCCTGAGAACTGGGTCTGTCTTTTGCTTTTCCATGTATCTTCAGTAATTAGCACCATGACTGGCACATAGTAGACCCTTAAAAAATATTTACTGACTGAACAAGACTGAAAATTTTTAAATTCACTTTTGCATTCCTTCAGCAATGATAACAATTAATCTTTCCTGCTATAATTTGTATTTTTCAGGTTTTTTTAAGTTACCATACACCTTGAGAAAGACACTCAACCTCTCTCGGCCTCCATTTCCCCATCTGCAAAATGAAGAAGTTGAATTCAATGCCCCCTCTAAGGTCTCTTATGGGGCAGCTAGGTGGTAACAGTGGATATAGCAATGAGTCTGGAGTCAGGAAGCCTGAACTTCCTAAGTTCAAATCTGGCCTCAGACTCTTACTAGATGTGTGACCCTAGGCAAGTGACTTAATCCTGTTTACCTCAGTTTCCTCATCTATAAAATGAACTGGAGAAGGAAATGGCAAAGCATGCCAGTATCTTTGCCAAAATAATTCCAAAGCAGGGTCACAAAGAGTTGTACATGACTGAGAATAATAACAACAAAGGTCCCTAATACCTCTGCTTCTAGGATCTTATTAGTTTTTTTAGCCAGTCCTCCTTCCAGTGGCCAATGGTTCTTCATTCATCATTCTGTAATTTTCAGGATAGGAAATTTTCCTAAGCAAAACATACTGCCAAAGTAAAAGCATAGAAAAAACTGAAGAAAAAAGAAGAAACTGTTCATAAGTGAAACAACTAGTTTACAGAAAGATACAGTTTGCTAATCTAGACTAACTCCTTAAAGCATCAGAGAAAGAATAGGGAACATGGCTTCCACTCATCTGCAACATTAAGGGACACTGAATGAAAGAGTCTGTAGCTGTTAAGCTGTCATCGGGGTATAAGTGTCCTTACTAATAGAGGCCAAGAAAAGGTTGGCAGAGAAGCAATGTGGACCTTCTTTGCACTCTATTCCACTGTCACTTAAGCTTCAGTTCCATATTCTCAGGTCACTTGCTACAATACTATTGGGAGGTAGAATGGAAAATAAGTTCTCTGGAGAGGAAAAAAAAAAGTTGAATCAGCCCCAGTTGCTTCACTCCCCTTGATTTCATCTGCCTGATGACTGGCCAAAGAAAAGGAAACTCACTGACCATTGAGCTTACCTAGTACACTGTAGCTATGAGGGAAAAAAAAGTTTCCTTTGTATTGTTTTTCTCCGTTACAGGAAAACCACAACTTATTCTAATTAGGAAATTAAATTTTAATTTGAGTTTTTGGGTCTTCTTAAAAAAAAACTGAGAAGGGTAAAAAGAAAAAAGAATAGTATAAAAAGGAAAACAATAACCATTTAATTTCTGATAGTCTCTGAGCCAGCCATAGCAAACATCAAGTAGAAAATCTACATAAAATCTCTAATCTGTAAACTATAAATCTATTACTTGTCATAAGATTATTGTGGAGGAAAATGCTTTCCAAATTTTATGGTGCTACAAAAATAAGTCATTATTACATGTGCTAAAAGGAAAAAAAAATAATCTTTTTCTTTTAGTCAAAGACCAGTAAGTTATAGCCCTCTGCAATTATCTAAAAACAAAAATTCTTCTAAGCCCAGCAAGTTTACAGTTTATAATCATATCTTAACCTTCTTTAAAAATTTAAAAATTTAAAATTTAAAAAAAATTCTAGGAAGCTCAATGGGAATTTAAAAGTCTTTCCAAAACACAATTCTTACAATTAAGACTGTAGCCAAAACATCCTTTCCCTAGCTTCTTTAATTGCAATTTCAGAAGTCTGAGTGCTATTCTAATGGTACTCCATAAAAACTCAACATTTACACAACTTCATTTTGTGATGTTATGAGAAGAGACAGCAACACATGCTTAAATAGTTCTATTTAAAAAATAGTTCTCCAGTTGAAACAAATCATTCCAACAGAAGCTCTGAATTATGAATGGTACCATTCAAAACTGAGGATATGATATTCTTTCAATATTCATAGAGCTTAATACCTTCAAACAGAAATTATTCAGACTGATGTAGCTCTCATTATTACTAAATCTAAAAATGACAGCAAAGGAAGTATAGTTTTTAAATGGGCAAGGTAAGATTTAGCTACCAAACAAACCCTTCTGCCAAATTATCTGTGGGAGTAGAGATTTTATCTACTGACCTTTCTTCCTTTCACAGTAAGGTACCATACACCTTTTAGTTTGTTGCAGTCTAGGTTAGCAAAATGTGGAAGATCTCATTGTAAGAGATCAAAAAGCCTAAGTGCCATTCTTTCAACAGTAGTCTTTCTCCTTCAGAGGGAAACTTGGGAGAATGCATGGTGAATCTTCCCTTTTTGAACAGGTTATGATTATTTTGCAAGGCAATGCAGGTGTTTTGAGAGTGCTTAAAAATACAGTAAGAAACAAATATCACAATTCTCTGGCAAGCACTTTATAAAGGGCGTGCCTCAACAAAGACCCTTCTCTGCTTACTTGTATTAGGGGAAGATGGACTCTTTCACAATGGGTGTGGCTGGGTTCAAGACCAAGAAAAGGTTGCTAGTAGACTAGCAGCAATTATTTTCAAACATTCTCGTTACAGAAACTGTAGCAATCAAATTTCTCTGTGGTAAGCCTGGATCCTCCCCAAAGCATCAAATGTTTAAAATTTGGTGACTGCTTCCAAGTCCTGGTTTGTCCTGGCTAAACAGAATGTTACATTGTTAAGTATAATATTTTGCTTTGTTAACTCCTTCACTGATGATTACGCTGTAAAGCAATGAATGATACAGTAGAAAGAAAGCACTGTATTTGGACTGAAAGGACTCAGTTGGAACCTTTTTTTTAGCATGTGATCATGAATCCCTGGGGGGCCCAAAAACCCTTTCATGAGGGCTGCAAGGTCAAAACTATTTTTATAATAATACTAAAATGTTATTTGCTTATTCAAATATCACTCTTTTCCAACTACATATCTGTGTGAGGCTGGATTTTCTTCATACACTTCAATCAAAACAAAACGTTACAACAGACTGAATGCAGAAGCAAATATGAGAATCCAGCTGTCTTCTATTAAGTCAGATATTTTAAAATATTTGCAAAAATATAAAAACAGTACCAGTATTCTTACTAAATTTTTGTTTTGAAAATTATCTTTCATTAAAAATACACCTTTTATGTTGACATGTAATAGGTTTATTATTATTTTAAATGAATAAATATTTTAAAATTTATTAATTTTAATTTCTAATATGATAAATATTGACAGATATAATCCACATAAGCAAAAGCTCTTTGGAGTCCCTAATAATTTCCAAGACTGTAAAGGAATACTGAGGCCAAGTTTGAGAAGCACTCCTCTACTCTAATCTCTACTTTGCTTATGACCTGTGTAAACTTGAGCAATCCAAAGTAAAAAAACATTCATTTAAGTGCCTATTGCATTTGAGCACTAGGCTAGGCACCAGAGATGCAAAGCAGTGCTTTTTCTCAAGGAGACTGTAGTTTGCTGGGGAACACAACTTAAGTCCATAAATAGAATGCTAGCAACACAGCTCAGAGAGGGGGCAGCAAGAGAGCCTTTCCATTGGCACCTATGCTAAGGCTAGAGAGAAGGGAAATATTCTAAGAGGCAGAAATGAAGCAGGCACTCATTCCAGGCATGTGGAGGCTAAAGGGGGTTAGGGGGCAGGCAGGAAAGGTAAAGAGAAAGGCCAATGCAAAGACAGAATCGAGAAGGAGATGAAAGGCTGAGTCTGGCCAGTTTGCTTGGAATGTAGGCATGGAGGTGGGGAGTGGTAACATGAAATGAGTCTGGGAAAGGGAGGATGGAACCAGACTGTGAAAGACTCTAAATGATGACGAAGGGAGTTTGTATTTTATCTTCAACATAATGGGAAGCCACGGAAAGTTCTTGAGCATGGTACTCATGCTTATACTGGAAGAAGATGATTTTGGCAGCCGTATAGAAGACAGACCTACAAAGGAGGGGAGAAACTAGAAGTCAGGAAACAAATTAAGAGGTTGTTAGATTAGTCCAAGCCAGAATAGCCTGAACTCAGGTATTGGTCATGTGAGTAAATGACAAATTTGGGATCTATCATGGCAGGCTGCGTAACACCCAACAACTGAATGAACATGGTGGATGGGGGTTGAACTAAAGGACCTCTAGAGTCTCTTTCAGCTCTAAATCTATGAGGTTATATAGTATGAGCAAAATCACTGCAACTCTGACTGGTTATAAAAGAGACACTTCAGAAAATAGCATGTTGGCAAATAGGGCCTTGATAAGAAATGAAAACATATTGCAAATTTTTCTGAAATAAGAGTAGATGGAGCTAAAATAAAGTATGAAAGAATAATTTAACAGGTCAGTAGAAATCAATGAAGCAAATTTGTCCAAACAAAAGCTCAATTAAAATATTACATCAAAGAAATAGAAGAGGAAGTAAAAAAGAAAAGAATGAACATTTATACAGTGTTATATGCCAGGTCCTGGGCTATGCTTTATACATACCACTATAACCATGTGCACAGCAGCAGATGTATGTATTTAAAAAAAAAAAAAGCTAATTTGATTTCATTTGTCACCTAACTCAAACCTGGAATAATTTACTGTAGGATTTCCATGAATTCTGGCAAATATTTTCTTCTCATTAGTATATGGCAGAAATTTTAAGCAGGACTTCAACATAAATAAGAAAAGCAATATTATTTGTATAATACTCCACAAAACAAAACAAAATCATAGTGTTGGCCAAATAAACCTGATAAACTGGAAAATAAACTCTTTACTTTGGAATCACAAATACAATTCAATTCAACAATTATATACATGCCTACTATGTGCAAGGTAGTGCATTAGGCACAGGTACTACTTAAGACAAAAAAAAAACAGTCCTTGAACTCAAGGAACCCATCGCCTTTTAGCACATATAAAATCTTTTTATAATTTTAATAACTTTAAGGATTTAATATTCTACCATAAGACTTTTAACTTATTGTTTCTTCATCTATAAAACAACATTATGTAAAACTCACATAATTTTATTAGATAGGATTTAAACAAAAAAACTGAGTTGTCCTATTGTTGTTCATTTTGATTTTTTCTAACCCTGTTTATTAGTTATTGTCAAATTCTATCTATATCATATAGGACTAGGACAACATCATCTCTCATTATGTTGTTACCAATCTGGTTGATTTTCTATATTTCTTGACACAGGTTTCCATATTTTAAAATCATCTAAATAATTAAATTAATAAAACAATAAAATGACATTAAATATATTGCCCTGTCAATCATTTCCATTTTACTTGTCTAAGAGTATATTAAATACTATTAACATGAATATAAAGCAATTATTATAATAAAGTACTATAAAATATACCTATATTCTTTAAACTATGAACATGGCAATAACCATATGAGAGCACTTTTATCTTAACTGCTAACTGACCATTTATTTCTAAGCACAATTTAAGGAAAGAAAGTTCTGGAATAGTACCAACATTTGGTCTGGTCCTTTAGGATCAAAGATTTGGAGAAGAGTTCTTCAAGGTCATTTAGTCCAATTGGCTTATTTTACAGTTGAGGAAACTGAGACCCAAGGAGGGTAAGTGGTTTGTCCACGGTCACACAGGTAGTAAGTGGCAGAGCCAAGATTTTAATCCAAAGACCTATGATTCCAAGTTTAGCACTGTGCCATGCTGCCTTGTTAAAATTCAGAAAATCCTTTATATTTTCATAGTAATTATGATAGAAGTGAATTTTAGAAATTATCTAGTCTAAATCTTTTATCTTAGCTTTAGAATCCAGGGTAAGATCTAGGCAATGTTTGTGGATATAAGTCAACTTTTTCCCCCCTCTATTCCTCATTCCCAATTCCCATAAAAACTTATTTCTAATACATCTTTTTGTTTTTTGCTTGCTGATAGCTGATAGCTAGTTAATTTGACAAACAAGTCTGTCCTGATGAATTTCCTCCCTCAGATCTATTTTGACAGAGGTTTTCTGGACATAGTACCTTAACCAAAAGAAATGATTCTATTACCAGGAATTTCAGATAGTATGTTGAGCGGCAAGAATATTTTTTTTAATTGATTTGTTTATTTACTTTTAGTTTACAAGATTCAGTTCCACAATCCCTTGAGTTTCACCCTTCCCTCCCTCCCTCACACCCTCCCATGGCAGCATGCAATCAAGTATAGGATCTGCAAAATATTTTCACACTGGACATTAGTCTGATTGTATAGAAGGGTTGTAACCGATGTAATGAACAATGAGAAAGAGGGAAAAAACCAAACATGGAAAAGAACAAGAGCATGTAGTTTGCTTCAGTCTCCATTTAAACTCTGTTCTTTCTAGATCTTTCTCTGAATGTAGACATCTCCTTCCATCTTGAGACTTTTAGAATTGTCTTATAACCTTGTGTTGCTGAGAAGAGACCAGTTTATCAAAGTTGGTTGTCACACATACATTGTGTCTGTCATTGTATACAAATTTCTCCTGGTTCTGCTCTTCTCACTTAGCAACAGTTTGTATAAGCCTCTCCAGGAAAATATGAAGTCCATCTGCTCCTCATTTCTTACAGCACGACAGTATTCCATTACATTCACATACCACAACTTGTTTACCCATTCTGCAATTGATGGACATCCCCTTAATTTCCAGTTTTTTGCTACCACAAAGAGAACTGCAATAAATATTTTTGTACATATGGGTCTTCTCACTTCTATGATCTCTTTGGGATACAACCCTAGAAGTGGTGTTACTGGGTCAAAGGGTATGCAGTTATCTATAGCCCTTTGGGCATAGTTCCAGATTGCTCTCCAGAATGGTTGAATCAGTTCATAACTCCACCAACAATGCATTAGTGTTCCAATTTTTCCACATCTTCTCCAGCATTTGTCATTTTCCTGTTTTGTCATCTTAGCCAATATGACTGGTGAGATATGGTACCTCAAAGTTGTTTTGATTTGCATTTCTTGAATCAATAGTGATTTAGAGCATTTTTTCATATGCTTATATATCTCTTTAACTTCTACCTCTGAAAATTGTCTGTTCATATCCTTTGACCATTTATCAATTGGGGAATGACTTGTATTCTTATAGATTTTACTCAACTCTCTGTATATTTTAGAAATGAGGCCTTTATCAGAGACACAGCAGCAAGAATATTTTAAGGCAAGACTTTCAGTGACCCTCAAATCACATCATATATGATAGCACCATATCAGAATAACCTTCCTCTGTGGTCTAAGTACTGAAGAGAGGTCAGAAAAAGTTCCTCATGAAATGCTTCCAAAGATTTTTTGGTTCATAAAATTTGGAATTACTTTTGCTATTTTAATCTTCACATGTACTGACTCCAACAATAAAGAAAATTCTTAAATATATCATAATAGTATTCAACAAAATTTTAAACAACACATCAAGATAAAATGCATACATAAATTGTATACAAGATAAAAACAATACATCAAAATAAAGAAGTAGAAAAAGAAAAATATGTCTTTGAAAGTTCATTATTCTAGATGGTTTTTACTAAGTGAGAAAGGAAGCCTGCTGACAAATGATGCTAACAGAGTCAAAAGGAAGAAAGCCTTGTGCATAACAGAGTCCTCAAATGAGAACCTAAACCTCCAACTCCATAAATTCCATTTTCAGCCCTATCACTAAGGGTTGTTTCAACAAGTTTCACAAGGCAAAAGTTCTCTACGTTTCTTTTCTCTAAATGTTCCAACGTTGTATCTCTTTCCTGCCTAAGTTTTACATTCCCGATGTAAGGTATTTAGGTCAATAATAACTGAGGAAACAGAGGAGAAAATTCAAGAAGAGACAATGCTAATAGATTTATTTAATATCTATAATTAAATTTTGCCTTTAAAATAGAATTCATAAAATCCCAAATAGAAGTTTAATCCCAATATATTTTTGTCTCTCATAAGAATGCCTCTCAGAAAAAATTTAGGGGAGGCTGTTGCACTCAGATAAAGTAGAGAACTTTCCACCTAGATACCTTATCATGTAGAGTGACACTGAAAATAAACGGCAAAATTTTGTCTTCATTATTATTTAAATCTACATATAGAATCTAACTACACGATCTTTTATGCATATTTAAATAAACACTTAAAGTACTCACTAGAACAAATGTTACTGGGACACACTGTAATTTTAAATATCTTTCAAATTAAGGATATTGAGAACAAAATCTATAGTCATACCACATGTTCTAAAATTTTTTAAAACATAATTCAGAAACTTCTTTTACTATTCCAAAAACAAAAGTGAATCAGAAACTTTTATATATACATATTATAGATAAAGAGAGTATTTACTGACTTAATGTGATTATGCACAAAGAGTTATATATAGACGCCTATCAGAGGTAACCCTAAACAAAACTATTAAGTAGGTAAAATTTATCTCTTAAGGAACTTTCTCTTCCCACTAAGACTGCCCTACTCTTTTTCCCCTTCCTCCTGACCTCTATCAAAATGTATTTGCTCTGAATGCTAATTTAATCTATGCTGATGTGCTACAAATGGCACTGATGCATTAGATATCTTTTTTTTTTAGCAACATACTCCTAGTGACAGTTTCTTAACCCAAAGAAGTAACTCCAATAATGAAAATGTCAAGAGCCATAGCAGAAGCGTTCAGAACTAAAGAGTAGGTGATAGTTCACCAGACTGACCTAAAAGCTAGGCTGACCTGGGTAGTCAGCACATAAGTTTCATTCTACCCACACATCAATGTAACCCATATCTTGGGTTCTATGCTTTTAGTTTTTCATGTACATGTAATCTTGTTTCCCAACAAATAATATACTCTGAGGATAAGGACCAGTTTACACTTTCAGCATAGCAGGTACTCAAATTTTTTCTAAATTGATGTAATGCTACAATTTCCATTCATAATATCAATTTTGAAGGAAAACACCATGAGTTATGCTTTTTAAAAAGAAATACATAAGATTTCCAATAATAGATTCCACTGAAAGGATGGCTTAGGCCTGTGTATACTGGCTAACACAAACTTTAGATTTTCTTTTAATTTCACAATAATGCTGAGGTGGCTACATTGCCATTATGCAATTTTCACACTGTGGTACTTTTCTCAGCTCCTGTCACAAGGAAAACAAAACAGCAGGAGGAAACAACTTCCAAAGAATAAAGTATAAAGAAAATTAAGAAACTTCAGTCCGTGTCCACTATGAGGTTTTTCCACAGTTCATGAATATAAGATGATTCATGGTTTCTGGTGGAAACAATAGGCAGTTTTACTGTATTCCATGATTTTCAACCCAAACCAGGATAATGTTTGTGAATTTTAATGGCATTTTGCTTTTGAGAGCTGGTACTTCTTTTACTCTAATCACAGGATGTGATACATACACACACACACATACACACATATGCACACATATAAATATATACACATATACATACAGATATACACACACATGAATTTTTTTCAAGACAGCATAAACAAAGCTCATAACATATAGTTCAAATTTGCCCACTGAAAAGTACAGAATTTTGGAGTTATAAATAACCTCTGTAGCTATCTAGTGCAATCTATAACCAATACAACCAACCTATAACACAATATCTTGAAGATCTTGGTGATGGGGAACTGATGACTTCCCCAACCAACCCATTCGATTCCTGGATAAGCTTTAACTGATCGGAAGTTTTCTGACATCAAACCCAAACTCGCCTGCCTAGCAAACCCATTACTGCAAAGTTAGGCCGGCTGAGGCTAAACGGAACAAGTCTATTTCTTTTTCCACATCATAATACCTGAAGACTGTTATAATGTCCTTCCTGGATCTTTTCTCCTCAGAGTATTCCTTTCCATACACTAAACTTCTCTAATGTCAAGAAGATAGCAAAAGATGTACAAAAATGGGGCAAACATCTTCAGTCATATTGACAGGTAACATGGAATGTGTATTTCCTAAATTAGCAGAAAATATATTTTGTTAAATAAATCCTTCAAATTCAAAGCTCTGACCCTCTTCAACTTGTAGTTGGAGTTGCCTCGAGCATTAACAGGTTAAATGACTCACTCAGGGGTCACAGAACCAGAATGTGCAAGAGGCTGGCCTTGAACCAAGACCTTATTGGCTTGGAGGACAGCTCTCTTTCCATTAGACCATGCTGTTTCTCAGTAAAATTTGGGATGATATGTATTAGGACTCAGAGAGCTTTCATGTAAACCTTGTTTGCTTCAATTCATATATATTTCATTTCCTTTCATTTTGAAGGCAAAAGGAATTCTAGGCATTAAATCCCAAATATTAATAGATTTGATAAACATATTAAAGAAATCAATATATTTCACCTAGGTTTGAACTGAAACAATGGAAAACAATAAAACTATTTGTTTGCTTCCACCAAATACCATGAATCATCCCAACAATGCCAAATGGTGGAAAACATCCCAGTAGACACTGTCTGAAATTTTGCCTAGTTGAAGGGACTTTTAAAAAACTGCTATTCACAACTCTACTTCCTATTCCTATTACCAGGACCTTATTATCAATATGGTCACCTGTAAGAGGTCAGGTACAGTTTTCTATTTTAAAGATCACCACTAGACATACTATATGGAATCATGCTTGATGGCAAACAATCTTGGATATTTTTAACATTCGCAGAGAAATCTCAGAAAAATGGGTAAAGTTTTCAATAGTAAGTTGTATTAGCAGGAAATAGAGAACATAAACTGGTATATTGTGAATAGTTATTACCTCAAATGAGTTTTGTTTTGTTTTTGCCCAAGCAATCATTTTTTAAATTATATGAAAAATTAATGTACAGCTGATGTTTTCAATTGTGACAAAGCAAATTTTTTACATACAGGAACACTGAAAATCAACTACACAAAAAACACCCAAATGCCACTATTACTTTAGGTATGAGACAAAAACAAACAGAAAACAGATTTAGGAAACGGGGGTGGGGGGGGGGGGAGTCAGAAGCCAAAACACAAAGAGGATTCAGAGAACATGAGAGATATTGTAATAAGAAACAAACTCAATGAAAGTACATAGAACTGGAAATGGAGGTTGAACTGAGTGAATAGAATTGAGTAATTTGAACAAATTAGATTTTCAAACACTTTCAAATATGCAGGTAATTATATAAAATATGTTAAGAGGAAAAATAAAACAATAAAGGTTATAATACCATAATAATAATAATATAAAGAGTATATGTCAATACGGATTTGGATAATATGTAAGTTCAGAAATTTGGAAGAAATCTGGTATCAGAACTAAAGAACTGTGGCTTGTTGATGGTTCAATGACTTAAGAAAAAATGGTTAACTGTATAGATAAATTCTGCTCTCTGCGTCAGAACCTGGAGAGAGTAGAGAGCAGAGTTTATGCAGCTACAGTTTTTTCTTCAAATATGTGTGTGTGTGTATACATATACTAATTATATATTTATGTAATAGTTTCTAGCTAGGTCCCTACTCTTTATTTCTCTTCTTTCTGACTTGTTCCCATTATAAGCTACATTTTCATTTTCACACTGAAAAGGAATAGTGACGAAGATGAAGGATCACAATAATGCTTTAACTAGAAGCTCTTCCTTTTGACCTTTTCAAAGCCCCTTGACTATCTACTGCATACCAGAAGACCAAGAGTAGTCTATAAAATAAGATAGAACACTAAGGCTTTAAAAGTAGTAATATATAAACTTCAGAGTGATTAGAGTCATATTTTCTAAGCTGTGCATGTTTTCTAGGTGGCACAGTGTTCTGGACTAAGCTCTGGAGTTGGGAGGGCCTGGAGTCAGAAAGACTTGAGTTCAAATTTGGATTCAGACACTCACTAGCTAGAAATCACTGGGCAAATCACTTAAACTCTGTTTGCCTCAGTTTCTTCAGCTACCTCTCAGGGACGTTGTGAGGTTCAAAATAGGTAATATTTGTAAAGCACTTGACACAGTACCTGACATATAGTGGGTGCTTAATAAATGCTTGTTTCCTTTCTTGCTTCTTTTTCTTGCATTCAAGAAGTCATAGAACTTTAAAGCCAGAAAAATTAAGTAAACTGGAGAGTCATACAAGTAAGTATTATTTGGCCATTTCAAGTTGAATATGATTAATTTTCCACTTCTGTGAACTTTAGATTTATTACTGTACAAAACTGGACCATTTGAGCACTTTATACTTACAATGTGAATACAAGCAAAAGTTTTATAAGCCTTCACATAATCAAAACTTACTCTTCTTGCTAGTATAATGTGGTGCAGTGGAAAGTGTGATGCCTTTAGTCAGAGGATCAGGGTTCAAATTCTGCCTGCCATTTATAATAATCATGTGAGACTGAATTGCTTAACTTCTCTGGTCCTCAGTTTCCTAATTTATTGCAGTTCTTCATTTAAACTCCTTCCTATCTCCATGCCTTTGCACAAGCTGTCCTAACCCAGGCAGCTGGGATGAGGCAGCTGGTGGCACAGTGGACACTGGTCCACAGCACTGAACCTTCACAGGAAGCCCTGAGTTCAAATGCAGCCTCAGATACTTAACTAGCTGTGAGACCCTGGGCAAATCATTTAAACCTTCTCTGACTCCATAAATAAAATTTCTAATAGATAATATGTAAATTAATAAAAGTGAAAACCAAAAACCTATTTCTGGATGTCCATAATTATATTTACCTAGCATTGTGCCTCCTTCAAATGCTTTTAATAAATACTAAATACATCACAGCTTTCTTAATAATTGAGGAAAGCATTATTCCCTCCCCCATTTTCAAATGGGAATAGAGGTTAAGATTCATATTCAAGGTCATTTGAAAGTAGATCTGGAGTTAGAACTCAGAGTATCTTGATTTTCAGTCTATTCAGTTGCTATTAGTAGGCCAAGCAGATACTGTTGTAGTATATTTTCCTCCCTATAATCTCTAATAGACTATATAGTTATGAATCTTCTGAGTATCATAAAGTGCAAATTTCTCAGATGCAAAAATAAAATGACAAACCACAAACTCTAAAAAGGTCATTTATAACTCTCCATCAAATCTTTTTTTATCATAAACATTATTTTTCATCTAAGAGAATCAGATCTAAGTTTGTGGGAGGCCAGCAAATACCTGAACAATTTCATAGGAAACAATGTCACGTCAATGTCATGCCGAGATGTATCATCTGAAAAATAAGTGATCTACACTTTATGTTCTGCAAATAAACAAGGCCATAAGAAATCCAATGGCAGGACACAACACTGAAACAGCTTTTGTGGTTACCTGTGTAATTTTTTAAAGCTTTTCATTTGGGGAAATTTTAAAAACTCCTTTACTAAAGATGGTATCTTTCTAAATGAAGAATTTAGCCAATCAAATTGGTGTATATTCAAAGAGTGGATGTTTAACACATTTTCCATGTATATAAAATAATGAAATGCTTAGGTCTACATTTAAAAAGCACCATCTGAGGCATATTGCAATAAATTCTAACATCCAACACTTCTGATAGAAATCACCATTAGCCATTTGTCACTATAACTTTCCTCTTTCTTAAAATACACTTTTTGAATTTTATAAGTGGAAGGCACATTAGTAAATATAAAAATTACTTTATAAATGAAGAATGGTCATGTGCCCCTCAATTTTTATTGTTTTAAAAAATCATTTCTCTTAAAAGAACTGTATCTTATTAAGCATGTTGTAAAGTTTTACAGTGTGACAAAATGAGTTTTATATTCATTTCCCTGTCTACTATATATATTCATATTTTATTAAGATTGCTCATTATGAATAAGTTTCTCTTGTGAATGAAAAAGTAAGTAAAGTACTAGTTTTTCTATTCAAATAAATTCTTACACAAATTATGTATGTAGTTCTGGTGAGCTCTTATCACTGTTCACAGTAATAACAAAGTAACATCAATACTTTGGACACTAAAAGAAAATTTAATTTATACAATTAAAATTAATTATACCACTTTAGTGAGTGACAGTAAATTTAGAAATCATACCAAAAATACAAGTGTCAGATGTCAAAGATGAGCTTGCAGGTTCAGGTTCTTGTAGTAATCCACAATTTCCAGATGTATCAATATATTAAGACAAATCATAATGGCATTTCTCCAAAATGTATTCTCCATAGAAAAGTTGCAGTTCAAAACAAAATTGAAGACACTTGAATAATAGCATCTTCCTATATTTGATCTACAGCTCATTCAGCTAGTTGAAAATAAATTGTTAGACTGCGAAGAGCATTATTCTGTCATCTTATAAGATGACTATTCTTCTCAGGGTCACATAAGAACTTAAAAACAGAAGCACTGAATTCCACAATACATCTCTCATCAGGTTCAAAGCAGAAAACACTCACAAAAATCATTTGCTTATTTTATTGGCGTAAGTTATATTTCTAAAAGGTAAAAACATGCAATTTTCTATCAACATCCTGGGGGGAAAAATATTCAGGCATACAAGCATCATAAAATACAGTACAGGCACAATTCATAAGGTTGGCAGAGTTAGTTATTTTACAATAACATGCTTTTAATTCATTATACTAAAACCCATATTAACATTACAAAACCAAATACAAGTAATTTAGTTGATCACCTAGTTGGAACACTTATGACATAGCCCTTGAAAATTTACCAACTATCCTATAAAACATGTTTCACCTAACATCTGCATTTTCAGGAGCCAATTAAAGACATTAGGGTAAATTTATCCTTTTAAGGAATCAGGTGTTTTTGGCAGGTAGAAACTATGGTGTTACCACAGAAAGAATAAAATATCTAAGAATTTCTGGATTGTTTGCTATACATATAATTTTAGTCATTAAAGATTCTAAAATAAAACAAACTTTTAAATTCTTTACATTAAAAAGCTTTTTAAAAAAACTATATAAGATTGTATGATTTATGTTGTTTATTTATTTAATGTATTGTTACGGTACTATTACAAGATGTCCACAAATCAGCACCTTATTTCTAAAAACTTTTCAAACAGCACCATCACGTTATTTACATAATCAGCGAAAACACTAGTATAATTCCATAGTGATGCATACTTTCTGAAAGGATTCTCCTAATGAAATTTGGCAGATCTCCATGTAGAACCAACCTATTCTTTTAATTACATTTATTAAATACTTATTTTGATGGGCATGAAAATGAATAAGGAACTGAACTACCCTGGTGTTTTGGATGCTTCTTCTGTTCTTTAACATTTCAAAACCTATTTTTATTTAGCCCGATTTGAATCTTGGAGATTAGCTAGTTCAGAATTTGGTTAAAAAGCACTACCCAGTATAAAATAGCAAAAAAAGCTAAGTCTCAAAAGCATCATCAGAAGTAGTTGCAGAGTATTTTTATAACTGACTTTCATCTTGCATTAAAGTATTAAGGATATACTTATAAGTTAGATATGAAGTATATTACAGACATATACATAACTTGTCAACACTGAGGCCACTAATAGCAAAAAGCCAATTAAATTCCTACCAAACTTATGTATCATCACTTCATGTGACAGGTTATCAAATACACAAAGGGAAAGACAGCAGAGGCATAAAACTCAGCATATACAATTCATTCCACTGTATCTAATAACTAAGGAACTTAAATTTTGAATATGCTGCAATACCTAGGCACAAAATGGGTGAGTGAAGGATGAAGTGCCAAATCAGATTTTTCACCCTACTGTTTCCAACAGGTTTAGATGGAAGACTTTCTATTCTTTCCAATTGTATGATTTACTAATTGTAATAATGATAACAGCGCTAACAATAGCAAGATACTAAGATATGCCATTTAGGCAGTAACCTGGCTTTCCCCGCTCAGCCAAACCACGTTTTGAATAGAGAGGGGAGAAAAATAACCTCTCTTCCTTCAGGTCCATCTTGCATTAAATAAAAGTTTAACTTTTAATTTCAAGAAAAATAGATTCATTAGCTATTTTATCCTGTTTGTAATCAGCATGGATTATCAGACAACATCAGGTTAACAGTGGCAGCTCACCAAGGCATCTTAAAGATACGAAGCATCCCACTAGGGTTGATTATTATAAATATCCCATTACCCTGAAGTCGCCTGGCAATACCTACGAATACATTAAGAATGATGAACGGGGTGGGGGGGAGGAGAAAAGAGAAGAGGGAGGGAGTTACCACCTCAAATTCATGTAGGGCAAGAAACCTCTAAACCCACAACGTGATCTCTCCCCTCCCCCCACAAAAAAAAAAGTGGACCAGCTACATTTTGAAAAACCCCAGAGGACAGATTCGGTCTGGTACTCACCCTTCTCTGAAGAACTCTACTCACAGTCTAGCTCCAACACTGGGAGGGAGGGAAGGGAGGTTGTCTGGCTAGCTGGAGGGGGTGGATGTGTGCGGTGGGGGGTGTCGGTGCGTCAGTGGAGTAGATGATTGGGAGTTTGGGAAGGGAAAGGTACTTAGTGGAGAAGGAGGGGGGGTGGGGAAAAGAAAATAAAGTCCAAAGGAGAAATAGACTGAGGTGAAGGGATGAGAAAGGGGGTGGGTGAGAAGGGGAAAGAGTAACCCCTTCCCCAAAATAAACCCACCAACTACCACCACCCCTGGAGGAGGTGGGAGGGAGGATAATAAAAGAATGAAAAAGAATAAGCGTTGGGTCAGTGACTCTCTTAAAAAAAAAAAAAAAAGCTGAGAAAGGAACAAGGACCAGACTTTAATGGAAAGCCCGGGCTGGCAGGGAGGCAGCGAGGAGACGCTTTTGCTCTATCCCATCCCTTTGCAGTCCCCGAGCAGAGGAGGAGGCTGGCTGAGGGGGAAGTTGCTGCCGCTCATGAGGAGGAGGAGGTTACACTGTAACAAGTACAGCCAGCCAGCCATGGATCAGAGGGGAGCTGGGAGCGGCGGCGGCCGAGGCAGCGGCGGCAGCCGAGGCAGCGGCGGCAGCAGCAGCAGCAGCAGCGAGCGGCGCTGGCGGCAGCAGCAGCGGCGGCGGCGGCGGCGGCGGCGGCGGCGGCGGGCGGCAGCACCGCCCGCTCGACTAGCACAAGACATTTAATTGGATTGATGGGTTGTGCAGTGACTCACAGACTTTACTGAGTCGAACAGCAGTCCCCGCCCAGCTGGACAGGGAAGATGCTGGGAGGGGAGGGGAGGAGAAGAAGGAGGAGGTGGGGGAAGAGGCTGAGGAAGATCCGTGAGAGGAGGGGAAGGCGGTCTATCGACCCGACCCAGGGGCGAGGCGTTGGAGGGCGGGGTGTGTAAGGTGGGGTTGGGGAGCAGGACAGAGACGCCCAATGGCAAAACCCACCCTGGAGACGGACGGGAGCTGTAGCCAATGGGCGTGCCGCTCCCTAAGCGGCCGGTGTCACCCCCGGTCCAATGAGTCTTCTGAGGACACTGCCGCGAATTTGGGGGTGGGGAGGGAGAGTATGAGAGTTGTGGGGGAGGAGAGGTGGGTGGACGTTGAGACTGAGGAGAGGTAAAGGAGAGAGAGAAGAGGAACCCCTTTCTCGCTGGTGGGTGGCTCTCTTCTCCTCCCCCCCACCATGTGCTGCCTCCGCCAATCAGAGCGCTTCCAGAGAGGTGATGGGCGTATTGATGCGGCCAATGAAAAGGAGGAGGAGTAGGCCTGGAAGCCAGAGAGGAAGGAGTAGGCGGGTCTAAGCCCCTCCCCCCCACGCTTCCCTCTCCGTTTGGGTTGGTCACGCAAATAACTGTGTGAGGGTTGGGACTACCGGGGAAGAGGAGGAGGAGGAGGAGGAGGAGGAAGAGGAGGAGGAGGAGGAGGAGGAGGAGGAGGAGGAGGAGGAGGAGGAGGAGGAGGAGGAGGAGGAGGAGGAGGAGGAGGAGGAGGAGGAGG
>CM053585.1:91209775-91281372 GCA_028646515.1 Pseudochirops corinnae
AGTGATTGACAGAAGCAATTTGAAAAGTTAACCACCCCAAATTGAGAAGTTTTCACTCATCCCATACACATACGTTCTCACATTGATAAATATAGCATGAGAAAGGCTTATAAAATGGTATGGGCTAGAGGTGGGGAACCTGTGGCATCTAGACCACGCGTGGCCCTCTTGGTGCTCCAGTGTGGCCCTTTGACTAAATCCAAACTTCACAGAACTAATCAGGGCTAAGATATTGGAGAGTGGGGAGAAATTGGGGGATGGGGTGGGGTGAAGCAATGTATTTTCGCTGAGTTATACTTAGGGGTAAACGGTCCTCACTCCCCTCACATTTTCAAGTTGCTCTGTATGTTCCTGCCCTCCTAGCCTCTACCTACAACTTCTGCTCCCATCCTGGGCCCCTCAGCTTCTCAATGGTGAGTATTCAGTATATCTTCGCTAGACCCAAACTCAGTAAATCCACCTCCCAATTTTGTACCATATTATCTCTTCTCTTACTTTCCCATCTTCTACTCTCCCATTCTCACCCTGACAGCAGCAATCAAATCAAGACTACTGTTCCTGGAAAAGATCTGTCAAGTGCTCTATGACTCCCGTTACCATCTTATGACTTCATTTTTGAAATCAGAGATAGCAACTTTGTAGCCCATAAAACTTCTAGAGCTGCTGGAACCAGATTAAAATATAACTGGCAAAATAAATAAATATAATTAACAAAATAAATAAAAATACAAGATAGTACAGATAATGTTAATTTGTGGTTTTCTAAATCAAAATGTAACAGTTCAAGTCCAGCCTCAGAAACTTTCTAGTTGTGTGACCTTGGGCAAGTCACTTAACTTCTGTTTACCTAGGGATCAGTGATTCACCAGAGAAGGAAATGACAAACTACTCCATTATCTTTGCCAAGAAAACTCCACAGACAGAGGTCCAGTCATAACTGAGTCAGAGTCAGACATGACTAAACAAGTCAATATACTGCAGGCAGGAATCTGTATCTGAGTTTGACACCATTGACTTCTCTTCCCCAGCCTCTACTCCCTTATGTGTGTTGCCTTCCTCTATTAGCATAAATGTTCCTTGAGGGCAGACATTCTTTTGCCTGTTTATATTAGTATCTCCAGTATTTAGCAATATACTTAGCCTGTCACATAGTAAGTCTATAATAAAAGTTCATTCAGTCATTCATATGGGAGCCCAAGGCCATACCTAAGGAAAGGAAGGACAAGGAGGAACACATCACAGCTTCCCTCCTAGGCATTTTTATAAAAGTGAAATAAAGTAACAATGGAGATCAAAGAGAGCCTCAAAATAAGTCACAGAAAGGGAGAAGCCTAGTCTCCCCTTTCCCTCAATCAGGGGGGAATGAATATAAGAGGTTATGGTTTAAGGGACTGGCCTTCACTCTATCCCAGCAGCGGCTGGCCCCCAGCCATCATTTACATCTTCATCCCACACCTAGCTACCAGGTCTGCCTCCCTGTCTCTCTCAATTATTATGTCTTCCACCAACTGGGGAAGGAGAGGAGCTCAAATTTGGGGCTAACCTAAAGATATTGTCCTCTCAAGCTGTACCTTAGAAAGATAAGGCTTATTCTGTGTTTTGCATGAGTGATGGCTATATATCCACATGTGCACACACATATTTATAGACTCAGAGAAAGTAGGCCTGGAGCTTGGAAATACATGCATCATGCATATATATGTATATGTATGTATATATGTATATATATATACACACATATACACATACACACATACACATACACACCTATACATACGTATACATGCATATATTTGTGTATATGTATCTGTGAGTATGTGTATACCATATCCATATATGTGTACATACATGTAATGCCCACATGTGTGCACATACACACACTACCCACATATGTGTATATGCACGCAATACCCATATATGTGTGCATGTGGACATGCAGCATAATACACCCAACACATACACAGGAGTATTGCCATGCACATACATATATGCATCCATATGTGTATAAACATGTGTGCAAACACACCCACCTACATAAAATTATTAGTACAGAAACATGCACTTATTATAGAATCATGTGTGTATGAAATATATGTATATGTGTATACATATGTGCTTGCACACTCATATAAATTACCATGTATATATACACACACATACATGCATATACACATAAGTATAAATATATGTACATTAATCATATAAAATCCATATGTGCACAAGCACATATGCCTGTGTGTATATACATGTGCACCTTGTGTATACATGTGTGTATATACGTATTCAACATTTATTAGCTTAAAGATACCTATATTTGAATCCCAGCTCTAACACTTAATATTGGTGCTCCCTTTCTCAAGTTACTTCTGTGAATCTTAGATTCTTCATCTGCAAAATAGTGATAATAACACATACACTGCCAATTTCACACTGTTGTGCAAATGAGATGCATACATGAAGCACTTTGCATCTCTTAGGGCAGAGGCATCACACACATTGCCTGCCTGCAAGACTCCCAAGTGAAGCCTGAGTCAGACTGAAATGTATTGGGGAAACATTTAACAAAATAAATAAAAGTACAATAAAGCATAGATAATGTTCACATGTGGTTTTCTAAGAAAAGATGTGCCCGCCTGGATCCTTATGCATAGTTTAGTGGCTCCCTGTTTCTATTTTAGTTTGATACCACTGTCTCAAAGCACCATATAAATATAAGTTATTATACACACATGTACATATACATATGTGTACAATATGTATATATGTACATATACATATATACATACAAACATGGCTGGACGGGAGCACATAAAGATATATAATGAATTATATTTAAATTTGGATTTATGTCCTGAGTCTTCAATGGTTTTTCTATATATTTCATTAGTGAATTGAATGAAAGCACATTATAGACTCAAGGATCTCTTTGGACTTGGCATATGTAGGTCTGACAAATAACCATAAGATAACATGGGTGCTTTGGCTCATTACATAGAAATAGGACCTTATTTTTAAAAAATTGACCCCCAGGTATTTGATTTGATGACAAGATTTTGGATCTATTACTTACCTGTGTATCTGTCCCTGATGTCAATTTGACAACCATTCATTAAGTGCACATGAGAGGTACATAATGATATATATGCTGGTTCCCTGTGCTCCACGACTGAAGACAAGTAAGTGCATATTTACAACATATGGCAGAATGTGATAAGTTGCCATGCTGGACAAGGGGTAGTTTGAACCTATGATCTTATTAGTGTAGAAAACTCCTGGTGGGTAAACTTCTACCATATTGAATCAGCATATTGCTGATTCTTCTGCAATCTAAAAAATTACAATCTATTGAGTTGCCTAGGGCAGTGAGAAATTAAGTGACACACCTTGGTCACAGAGCCAGTTTTATCAGAGGTTATATTTGAGCCCAGTTTTTTTCTGACTGCAAGAAGTTAAGTTCATTATCACTAAAACACACTTGCTAAATGCTTTAAGGAGGACATAAACAAAATAAAATAAAATTTCAGAAGCAGGAGAATGGACATCCACTTCAGGAAAACATCCTAGGAGAACTTGGCAAGGGTAGCATCTGAGTCGCACTTTTGAGGATAGATAACATTTTACAGGTGGAGATTCAGGAACAGGGCATTCCAGGTTAGCACAAACAAAATCAGAATACATATTTGGGGAAGAGCAAGTAGTCTTATTTAGCTGGAGTATATTTAAATACACATAAGGAATTAGGAGGAGATAAATCTGGGAAGGTGTCTTAGGGTTATATAAGAGAACATTTTGAATACTGAGCTGAAGTGTTTGAAGTTAACTCCTTAAGCAGTGGGGAGACATTGAAGATGTTTGATTAGTGGAATGATTGATCAGATTAGGAAAATGATGGTGCTAACAATGTGTAGAATCTTATAAAAGAAGGAAAGATTAGAAAAAGGGAGATTATTTTGATAGAATGACCCAAAAGGTAATGAGGGCCTGAACTATCATGGCAAAGCAAAAGTGGAACCAAGAAAAGATATTGAAGGACATTGGGAGATAGAACCTATGGAACTTTGTAAGTTGAGAGAGCCACCCACGAAGTCACTAGGGAGACTGATTAGAGTTGTACACATGGAAGTCATAGCTGAAACCCTAGAAGAGAAGGACTCACCAGAGGAGAAAGTGCAGAGAAAAAAGAGAAGAAGGTTGAAGGAGAAAATTTTTTTAAAAAGATGCCTATATCTAGAGGGAAGGAAGAAGAAGAGAGAGGAAACAGAAGTAACAGTTAGAAAGGTAAGGGGAGAGCCAGCATAGAGCCTAACGGTGGAAAAGTTTTTACAAGTTTGAGTAGGTCAAAGTGTTAAATGTGACTGCTTTGATTCATGTAGACTATAGGGTTTATTTTGGGGTTTTGTGTGTGTGTGGTTACTATTGTTGTTATTCTGAATTATTGAGCACAAGAATCCATATGACCTAGAAAAATCAGATAATTGCAAAACCTTCTTTTCACTTTGACCAGCAGAGATACAGCCTGAGCCAGTTAGTTGAGAACAAACCTCAAAATCTGAACAATTTTTGTAAAGAATTTTATGAGGTCATTTGGCAAAAGAGAGCTGGAAAAATGCGTGGTTCCCTTCTCAAGTCTTTGTGAGGTTACGTTATATAGAGTTAAAAAAAAAACAAGGGTGCAAAGATATTTGCCTGATTGGCCACACTTGGGCAGTAGGCAACTTGCAGAGAAAGGCAGTTTGAGATGTATATCAGCCAAAAAGCATAAACTTTCAAATTTGGGGAACCCAAAATACATGAAACAAATTGAGTGGACCCAAAACCAAGACCTGGGTGGAATTTAAGCATTCTGTAGCCTTCTGGCTTCCACAGAACATCTCTAAGGTCAGCCTGACTTCTACCATAAACTTCGGGTTAGACAATTTTCTAGCCACGTAAAACTAGATTCAGACAACATAATAATTAATAATATATTTTCCCACATTACAAACAAAATTCCAGGGGATCTGATGGGAAATATACAGTAATAATAGGAAGAACTAACATTTACATAACTCTTTAAGATTTGAGGACACTTGGATTTTAAAATAGAAATTTCACACCAAATCTGTAGCCAGATGAACACTGTGTGAATGATGATGCCAATTAAAAGTAAAAACTTTGGAAACCATAGGTTCCCGAAGTGGGCAATACCGCCCCCTGCGGTGCACTGGATGATCCAGGGCGGGGGTGGTATTTTTTTTGAAATTATGCAAATTTCAAGAAAAGAAACCCTAACCCTTTAAAGGGTTAAAGAAAGAAGATTTCCAGGGGGGTGCTGAGTAATTTTTTTAAGGGGGCAGTAAGTCAAATAAATTTGGGACTCTTCTCATCTAGCAAAGCTTTCCATCCCTAATATTGGCTTATAAATGCTAATTCTTAATCATCCATAGTAATGGGAATATTGAGAATAACAATAAATGAAACCCTTAGAAAATGAAGAAATCAGTTTTAACAGATAGTGTGGGTTCAACCTCCTAGCGACCAAACCCTAGCACTAACAAATGCAGCAGTAAAATTGGTTGGTTTTGTTTCACATTCTCTCTCAGTCCATCCTTTTTAGTAAAATTGCTAAAAACATTTTCTTGGGGATCTGTGATCCCATCAATGTGCGTATTCCTCATAAAAATTCTTTGCCTTTCTATATCAGAGCCAATCAGTCACAAAGTCCTATTGATCCATTCTTTCTGATGCTTCTCTCATCCATGCCTTCTTTTTCATTTCTACTATTCCCAAAGACTAGACCCTTATCCCTTCACTTTTAGATGACCTCAATACTTTCTTACCTGGTTTTCCTGGCTCCAATTCATCATAGTTACCACTGACAAGTCCCACTCACAACTAGGTCTACTACTGGAAAGGCAGAATTAAAAGGTATTTGTAGGGTTAAGACGGCATTAGATCAGTTCAGATACCACCCCCTCCTGCCCTGCCCTGATCTGGAGGCAGATATATCATTGGTGAAAGAGAAAATTTGGCCAACATTACAGCCTGAGGTTGTTGGGAGGTTCTGCTTGCTGGATCGAAGAGTCCCATAATTTCCAAAGGCAAGAAAAAGCTGAAATATTCAGACATTACATGTGGCTTAATTTTCTTCGTGATCCCAGAAGCTCCAATGACTCTAGATAGGTTACTAACGAACACATCCATGTCATGATTCAGAACTGATTGGAACAGGCTTCAAAAATAGCATAGGAAGAATTACCTTCTACTTAGATAATGATTGTGATTCTGCACGTGGTCACATTGGTTATAAGAAAAGGAGTCTTCTCTGACAGGGTGTGATCTCTAAACATTGACAAATGTGGTTTTGCTCTTTTCTTTGGCTTTACTTCAGGTGAATTGTAAACGTGGGACAAAACATTCATATTCCATATTTCAATGATGCCTGCTTTTTCTCTGTAATATAATAATAGCTAACATTTATATAGTGTTTACTATGCGCCAGGTACTTTAAAATTATTATCTCTTTTTATCTTCTCAATAATTTTGGGAGGGAGGTGCTATTATTATCGCCATCTGATAGACTAGGAAACTAAGGCAAACAGCAGTTTAAGTGACTTTCCCTGGATCACCATAGGAAGTTCCTGAGGTCAAATTTGCACTCAGGTCTTCCTGATTCCAGGTCTAGCACTCTATCCACTGGGCCACCTGATGCCTTTCTTCTACCTAACCTTGTGTTTTCTTCCTTATTACTCTCTAAAATTAAACACACATACACACATTTATACACACACACACACACACTCTCTATTTGTTTCTCCTTTGCAGTCCTGTCCCCCACCTAGTTTTTTTGTTTGTTTGTTTTTTTGGAGAGGGGAAGGCAGGGCAGTTGGGATGAAGTGATTTGCCCAAGGTCACACAGCTAGTAAGTGTTAAATGTCTGAGGTTGGATTTGAACGCAGGTCCTCCTGACTCCAGGGCCGTGTTCTATTCACTGCACCACCGAACTACCTCCCCACCTGGTTTTAATGGAAAGGATCTGAAGTCAGAGGATCTGGGTTCTATCATTTACTATCTATATATATGGGGTATTAAATAGAGGACCAGCACCTCTGGTGTGAAGTCTTGCTGAGCCCTTTAGAGGGTTGCTCATCCACCTTTGCTGTCTACCTTCATCCAGCTCTCACCTGTGGTTCCAAAAAGCTTCAGTATGTGCTACCTTAGAAGAGGGGCTAAATCATATTGAAGGAAACTGACCAGCCTCAAACCCATGGGTGAGTTAGGGAATGTCTACCCCAAGCATGTGAAGACTTCCCCCAGTGGAATGAATAGTCAGATGAGAACAATGTGTTTCAATGGCCATGAAGGTGACTGAAGTAGGTGCTATGGAGTGCTTACAGCTGGGTCAGACATGGAAGACACCAAGGCCATCCACTGCACCCCAGGCCATCACCAGTCATTCTGACTTTTGTCCTGACCCACTGGCAAGTCAAGACATCACTGGTGATGTCATTGGTCTTCTTTGAAAACAAAGGACAAACAACCTCAAGACCTTGGGCTAGTCTCTTCTCTGGGCTTCTGTTTCCTCATTTGTAAAATGAGCAAGTTATATTAGATGACTTGCAAGTCATTATATTTTTAAATCTCTACACTTTTTGTGCCTTTATATCTCCCATCTTTACACCCCTTACACTTTTACACCTTCTATCTTTAAATCTATGAATCTTTTTTCTATTCTTTTTTTCTCTATCTACATATTCTTTGTTATGTCAATTTTCTTACCCATTGTGCCTGATTTTTCCAATCTCTCTTCCATATACCTTCCTCTTTATCTGCCCCCCCCCCCCCAGGGCTTCCACCCCTTCTGAGTTTGAAATGAAACTATTTCATACAAAACACAATCTTTTATTTTAAATGGGCCTTAGAAATGATCTAACCCAATCTCTGCATTATACAGATGAGGAAATTGAGGCTTTAAAAAGTCACGTTTTTTGCCTACGGTAACATACCTAGTTAGTAGAAAAGTCAGGGTTAGAACTCAAATGTTTTCCATTCCCTAGTCCAACATTCTTTCCAGAAACCATGCTGCCATCTCCTTTTCTGTGTAGCTATGTTAATTCTTAAAAGTCAAATTATTGTTGTGTTTCTTAAGATTGTTGGATTTAATGCTGGAAGGGAACTTAAAAATCATTTATATTATTCTCATTTTAGAAATAAAGAAACATATAGCCATTCAGTCAATCAATAAATGTGTATTAGGCACCTGTTATGTTACAGGCACTGTACTAAGTACTAGGGATACAAAAAAAAGGCAAAAAGCAGTGGAGCAACAAACATATACAAACAAGCTATATGCAAGATGAATTGGGGATAATGAACAGAGGAAAGGCACTGGAATTAAGAGGGAAACGCTTCCTGTAGAAGGTGGGATCTTAGCTGGGACTTGAAGGAAACCATGGAAGCCAGGGGGCAGAGAGGAGGAGGGAGAGCATTCCAGGCATGGGTGGACAGTCAGAGAAAATGTGCAGTCAGAAGACGGAGTGTCATGTGCAAGGAATGGCAAGAAGGCTACTGTCACTGCATCAAAGAGAACTTGTGGCATGGAAGGTATAAGAAGACTGGAAAGTTGGGGGGGAGTTAGGGTAGGAAAGAGTGGGCTAGGTTATGAAGAGCTTTGAATGCAAAACAGAGCATTTTGTATATTTTTAATTTAAAAATTTTAATTAAAAATTATTAGCATTTTATATTTGATCCTGGAAGATCACTAGTGTTCAATCCCTCACCCAGAGCACATTCAAGTTTGAGAAACCTGGGTCCTTTCCAAATGAAGGCTAAGAAAAGGTAGAAAAAAATCTTAGTTCTTTAAAAGGAATAGTTTGTGAATTATTATTCGTCCTGCAATGAACTAAAAGTTATAAGCATAAGGAATACAACATTACTAGGAAATGACTAAGGCACCCGGAAAAATAAAGCACATTGTGTGATGTTTCATTATTAATAATGGAGGTGGGGACCTGAACAGCTAATGTCAAGAATATTTCACTCAGGCCACAGCAAACTCACATGTACCCAATGTGGCACACCTTGTGGGACCTAAAAAGATGGAGATAGGGAGAATTCTACAAGCTTATGTCAGTGGGAGGCTAACACTTACCACTCTCTCTCTCTCCCTCTTCCTCTCTCTCTCTCTCAAATTTCCTACAGTAATGCTAGAAGGCCCATGATCTTTCCTACCCTATTGTGTCAGGAGCAAGATGGCACTCCCTTTTACCCCCACCCCAAACCCAGATAGCCAGGTGAAAAAGGAATCGTTAATACCTCTTGAATCACTGCCTTGTAATGGAGGGACAAAACTGAGCTATGCTGTGGAGGGTTACCTAAGACAGATAGGTCCCAGTGGAGAGTTCTGACAAAAGGTGGTCTGCTGGAAAAGAAAATGGCAAACTAGTCCAAAATCTTTGCCAAGAAAACCCCATGGACTAGCGTCCATGGTGTCACAAAGATTCGACACAACGAATGGCTGAACAACAGCCTTGACTTTACACTTTTCAAAAGTTCGTGAGATTGTAGAATTTAGCTCCAGAAAGGACCTTAGAGATCACCTAATCTAAATCTACATTCTATAGATAATGAGAATGAGACTCAGAGAGATCATGACTCCACTGCGCCCCAAGGTCTCATAAGAAATAAGGAGCAGCCCTGGGATCCAAAACTAAGTTTTAGAACTTTAAAGTTAGTGGTTTTTTCCCTGCCATGGAGTATGTATGACTTCCAAGAGAACACCCACCTAGGATTTCCTTCAGTGCTCGTAGTATCCCAGATACCCAAATCACTTAGATTCATTCTGATTCCAACAATTAAATTCCACAAACACTGAGCAATTAGCATCATATATGCCAGGCGTTGTGCTAGGCACTAGGGATACAAAGATTCAATACAAAACAAGTCCAGCCCTCAAGAGTCTTACATTCTCCTTCAGAGTGGTAAGTATACAGATGAGTCACATAAGGCAGAGTGGGATGGGTGCAAAGGAGTGATCCAGATAAAGTGTTCCAGGGAAATGTAAGAAGGGAAAAAACTCTAAAGGATAGAATAGATGGCTTTATGAAGGATGCTGTCACTGGGATGAACCTTGAAGAAGTAGATGTGAGGAAGGCATACAATAAGCAGGAATGATCTGCATGAATACACAGAGGCTGGAGCGATAAGTTATGTTCCAAGAACAGCTAGACAATTTTCTAGAGCAATAGTTCTCAAACATTTTCATCCTAGAACCCCTTTAAATGCTTAAAAATTATTAAGGAGCTCAAAGAGTTTTTGTTATATGAGTTATATCAATCAAACTTTCTATAAGAGAAATGAAAACATGTTAATATTATAATAAAAATAGTTTGACTTCATGGACCCCTTGAAAGTGATTGGATGATAGGACCTGAACCCCTAAAAGAAAAAGACCATGTCTTTGAAAGCAGCCCAGTCCCTGAATTTTCCTACCCATTTCAGCAGCCCAGATCACTGGTGGCTCACCCCTGAGGGACCTGGCTCAGCCCAGCCCAGCCCTCCTAGATACTCAACAGTCCTTGCATAGTGGCTTTTGGCTACGCCAGACCAGTTAACTCTTTTCACTGTTCCACCCCCAGGCTATTTAAAACTTATCAATTCCATCTAGATCTTTTCACTAGCTTTTTTTGTATGTAAGCATCAATCTCACCCCCATCAAGATGCAAATTCTCTAGGAATCTAGCTCACCCTATTGGCATTATAATAAACTTTGCCACCTTGAGTGAAAGAAGGTCTGAATGTTTGAATTCTTTCCAGATAGACCCCCTCTCCTGACATTTTGGGGTTCCCAGCAACACCAAGCAGCATCAAAAGGATCTCAGAGATTCTAGGGATCCTTGGGCCACACTTTGAGAACCACTGTTCTAGAGCATTTAGTGTGGGAAGGAGAGTAATATGTACTAACCATGGAAAGGTAGGGCCTTAAATGTCAAGCTAAATCCTCTAGGCCAGTAGTCTCCAAAGTGGGGGGGAGGGAGCCACACAAAGGGTCCCTAGTATAACCCCAAGGGGTGTGGGATCAACAAATCAGTATGTTGGTCAACAAGTGGTTTTTTTGGGGGGGTTTGTGGAGGGTTTTTTGCTTTTTTTTTTTGAGGGGCAAGTGTTTTGTTAAGAGCTTACTATGTGCCGGGTCCTTTACTAAGGGTTAAGAATATAAAAAGCAAAAACATTTGGTGCCCTCAAGGATCTTACATTCTAATAGCGGGGATAACATTAAAGTAAATAGATACATACAAAATAAACAGAGTAAATGGAAGGGGATTTTAGTAGGCAAGGTTCTGGCAGCTGGGAAAGATTGGGAAAGGCCTCCTGCAGAAGGTGATGGCTGAACTTCATCTCGAATGAAGCCAAGGTTTCTAAAAAACAGAAGGAAGGCATTACAGGAAGATGGATCACATCCCTCTTCTCATGATAGTTAATCGTGAAACCCTTTCCCTCCAAAACACTCCATTTTCCTCCCTCTGCAACGCAAATTCCCAAACCACCTCCTTTAGAGCTGGGTACTGGGAAAAAGGGAGGGAGAGAATAAGCATTAAGGGAGGGCCTACTATGTGCCAGGCATTGTAGTAAGTGTTTTATGAATATTATTTCATTTCATCCTTACAATAACTCTGTGTGATAGGGGCTATTATAACCCCCATTTTACAGTTGAGGAAATGGAAGCGGAATGAAGTTAAGTGACTTGCCCAGGGTCACACAGCTAGTTAGTGTCTGAGGCCAGATTGGTACTCAGCTCTTTCTGACTCCAGACCTACCACTCTAACCACTGTGCCGCCAGCTGCCCCTCAGGACAGTTATAACCTGTATACAGAGTCATTTGTATGTTATCTTCTCAAATAGAATGTGAGTTCCTGAAGAGCAGAGACTATCTTTGCTTTTCTTTATATCCTTAACATTTAGCACGGTACCTAATACAGAGGGTTGTTGCTCAGTCGTGTTAAACTCTTCATGACTCCATTGACCATAGCATGCCAATACTGTCTGTGGGGTTTTGGATTTGAACTCGGGCCTTCCTGGCTCTAGGCCAAGAACTTTATGTCCTGAGCCAGCCGGCTGCCTCTAGTACAGAGTAGTAAAGGATTAATAAATGCTTGTTGATTTGACTTGCCCTAACTCCTACCTGGGCACCCATAGCACCACCAGTGTAGATGCCATTAGGAATTTCCACTTCCCTAAAGCATAACAACCCCCTGCTCCCCAGGTCACCTCATGGGGCTCCTCAGCAACTGTTAGGGAAGAGTGGTGACCAGTCCTATCGCTTTTTCATTTTGGATGGTGCAGAGTGAACTACACAGAATGAGCAGGCATGGATGAATGGCCATCTGCACCTGTCATCTTTTCATTGTGTTACCCTCCAAGCCCACTCTTCCTCTGAACTTCCTTATATTGTCAATTCAAGTCATCCAGGTTCACAACCTGGCTGTCTTCTTCAACTCCTCACTATCTCTTGCCTCCTATAGCCAGCCAATCCTCTACCAAATCTTGTCTTCCATCCCTAACAACATCCATTGTAACCTGTCCCCTTCTCTCTACTCACATAACTACTATCCTAGTTCAGGCCCATATCACTGGTCTTCTAGACTACTGAAATACCCTTCTCTTTGGTCTTCTTGCCTCAAGTGACTCTCCTCTCGAATTCATTTTTCACATAGTTGCCAAAGTGATCTTCTTAAAGCTCAGGTCTGAACATTACTTCCCTACTCAATACATTTTGGGGGCTCCCTATTGTGACTTGAAGATTAAGTATTATTTCATCTTTATCTCAATCTTTAAATTTTTTTATATTTGTGTAAGTTTTAAAATGTAAATAATTATTAGTATGGCAGTACATTAGCATAATTTATAAATAAACAAGCATACTTCCTGTTCATTTTTGCACCTTGCTACCTGAACACTGGCCATCATTCTTATCCCCCTCCCACTGGTACCTTGGACTCTGCAGCTGGGTTCCCTGGTCACTTACTGACCATCTCTGCAACATAATGCTGAGGGGGTGCCTCTTCTTTCTAGGTTCCCTCTATTTATTGCCTTCCCCAGCTAGAATGTAGACTCCTTGAGGGAAGAGGCCATCTTGCTTGTTTGTATTTAGCACTTAGCACGTACCTAACACAGGATAAACTCTTGTCTCTCTGTCTCTCTCTGGGTCCCTCTCTCTGTCTCTCCATCTCTTTCTGTCTCTTTCTCTCTGTCTCTGTCTCTCTGTCTCTGTCTCTCCTGTCTTTTTCTCCTTTCTCTCTCTTCTCTCTGTCTCTATCTCTCTGTCTCTCTCTCTCTCTTTGTCTCTATCTCTTTTGCTCCTCTCTATCTCTCATATGTATATATTGGAGGTACATGCTCAAAATGTTTTTGCTGGTGGCATGAGCAACCAAAAAGCTTTGGATAACCTTGCTCTGGTCAGTTTCAGAGAGCTATTTCTCTGGTTCATTCTCACCTCTTCTTGCCCAGACTACTGCAGTATCTTCTCCCTGCCTCCAGTCTCTTTCCTCTCCCATATATTACATAGCTGCAAAAATAATCTTCTGAAGGCACAAGTCCAACTTTATTTTCCTGTTCAAAAATTTTCAGTGACTTCTTACTGTCTCTAGGATAAAATACAAACTCTTTAACCTGACACCTAAGATTTAAATGATCTGGTTCGAATCTATCTTTTTGACCTTATTTCCCATTATTCCCCTTCACACATCCTACATTCCAGTAAAAGCCAACAAGCCTTTTCCTGCTTCTGTGTTGTCATGACATCTCCTAAGCCTGAAATTCAGTTTCCATTCATCTCTCCCTGTCAAAATCTTTCTCTTTCTTCAAGAGTCAGCTCAGGTGTGACCTCTTCAATAAAGTCTTTCAGTTTAAAAGTGTCTTTTCTGTCTTCAAATTTGCCTAGTGAACTTTATATGACTCTTTGCATAATATTCCACCTTGAATTATTGTTATTTGTCTTCTTTAATAGAATGTAAGCACCTTGAGGGCAGGGACAGACACTTATCTATCTTCTTTATGCCCTCAGCTCCTACAGCAAATGCCTTATACTCAGGCGTTTCACAAGTGTTTGTTGAATCAAAATGAAAATGAATTAAAGTGAATCTTTTTAAACAGAAAAGTGAATGATAACATGTACGGCCTGTATTTAATTCCAGTGGGGGCGGGTGGCAAGGGAGGAAGGGAAAGGATCTAGAATTTAAAGTTCTATAATTAAATGTTAAAAATATGTGTACATATATATATATATAATTATAATTATTATTATTATTAACTACATCCAACTGGGAATTAAGATACATAGGCACTGTGGTAGGGCGATCCATCCTGCCCTACGAGAAAGTCAGAGGGGTGAGGGGGGAAGGACATAGGAGAGAAAAGATTGGGGGAGGGGGTATACAGTGGGATGGCTGTTTTGGGGTGGTGGGTGGGGGAAAGATGGGGAGAAAATTTGTAACTCAAAATCTTGTAGAAATGAACAAAGTAAACAAGAAAATAAATAAATTAATTAAAATATAAATAAATAAATTGTTATATAGTTTTTTAAAAAGTACATAGTGAAATAGATGGCTTGAAAAAGAAAAGCTGTGATAATAGTTATAGCTTATATTTACAGAGAACCTACTATGTGCCAGTCACCATGCTAAGCAGAATTGCAGAATCACAGACTCCTAGGGTTGGAAGGGAGCTCAGGATCCATTGAGTTCAATGTGTACCTGAACGAGAATCTCATACACGTATCCTATATATATTATACTAACATATAACATGTATGTGTTATACATATAACATAACAGACAAGTGGTCATTCACATGTTGGTTGAAAATCTCTTGTAAATGAGAACTCCTACCACTTGTAGTAACTCCAATTTGGGAGCTAAACCTAAATCTGTCTCTATGTAGCTTTTACCCACTGCTCTTGGTTCTGTCCTTACGTACTAGGATCATAATGTCACACTGCCACAGTGAGTACTATAGAAGAGATGGGAAATTTAAACAGACAAAATGCCAGTGTTCACCTGTTTGGTGATGTCTCTTTGGCTGTGGGAGATTCTGGGAAGTGGGAGCTGGAAGACAGGAATGAGATCATCCATTGTACAACATGTGGGAGAAAGTCCAGCTGGCTTTAAGTCCCAGTTCAAATTCCATCTTTTACTGGAAGTCTTCCCCAATCCCTCTTAATTCTAGCGCCTTCCCCTTATTAATTATTTCCCATTTATCCTGTAAAAAGCTTGCATTGTATATATTTGTTTGTGTGTTGTTTCCCCCATTAGATTATAAGTCCTTTGGGAACCAGGACTTTTGCCTCTCTTTGTATCCCCAGTGCTTAGCTACATAATAGGTGCTTAATAAATATTAGTTAATTAATTGAACATTTCTAGATGCCAGCTTCCCTGCCCCCTTACTCTGGGAGTCTGGTGGGATGTAGCAGGACTGAAGTATATAGCAGGATGTAGTAGGATGCACTCAAAGTCTATGGGATGCTCATTACCATCCTCATTTTGCTTCCTGCTCAGTTAGAGTAAAAGACAGCCACTGTCCAAGGGGCCAGTGCTCATTTATGCTTTTCCCCATCTAATCAGGATTCCCCTCCCCTTGCATTGTCATATATGTTTGAAGCCAACTGTAAGAAAATCAGGCAGCCATCAAATCCCTGTCTGGTATGATTAATGGCAGCAACAGGTAGGAGTTCTGGGAGAGGTTTTGCCCCATTGAGAGAGATGGGAGACACACTGCTACTTCAGCATAATTGCAGCACAACAAGCATCAGAAAAATGGACATTAATCTTGTAAGGAAGTCCTATAAATCAGGGACTAATATAATATTAATACTTATAATATTTAATAATGAACAATGCTATAATAATACTAATATCATATCCCTAAAAATACAAGTATCCATGCATAGGAACATCAATAAGCAGGGAGACATTATATATGTGTGTGCATGTATGTATATATACGTATGCATATGTATGTACGTGGAGCTTACATGTGAGCTTATCTCAATCAGGTCTAGGGATATATATTGTGTATGTACACACACACACAGAGATATGAAAAAAGCAAGACCATTATTTTTCACTTACTTGTTCCACATTCCTGCCTTTGTTACATAAAAGTGCCAGAGCACAAGCCTGACAGGTTTTAAGCTGTCTTACTTCCTCCTCCCCACCCTCTCACCTGAGAAATTTGTAGTTTCTGTAAGTTATATGGGATCTATCAAAATATCACTTATGCCAGAATCCACTGAACTAATGGATGGCCTAAGTTGATGAGCAGCATCTGTAGACCTCCTGGCCTTAGGTACCAATCTCGTGTTTGTAGATTGACCAGGTTGACTGTCACTGTCTCTAGACTGTGGATGCCCTCTTTTTCCTAGTGGTCTCCACAAAGGCATATAAGAGTAGAAAGGGGTTGTGCTTAGGCTTATCTTTCTCTAGGTGTCTTAATAGAGGTTTCATGTAGAATAAACTTGGTCAGATTTCCTGACCCCATAGTGTATACCGATATTCACTTTCTTCCTCATCTGAATTATTGTTCTCCGAGGCATCATCTAACTGGCAATCTCTTTGCAACTGGTGAAGAAAGGGCTCTTCTCAAAGCCTACTTAACTAACTGACCTTTTGCTCATAAGGGAATCTGATTCTCAAGTAGGTAGTTGTGATGCATTCTCTTAGTTGGGCCCAAACACTCAGGTGTTATATTGTAGGCTGGCAAGTTGCCACTGCTTGATATGGAATGGCTTTCTATCTATACACTAAAAGTATCTTGTGTTTTCTGTACACCTAAATTTTTCAGCAAAACTCTATCACCTTCCTTAAGATCTTAACCAAGGACTCAAACAGTAGAATATCTCTTGTTTTTAAAAAAGAGCTCTTTTTAGCTAAAGTCATAGCTAGGCGCAATAGGTCTCTTTGAGTTCATCTCCCCACTAAGAGACATACTGGGTATGAGTCTCTACCTTTTTTCCAGCTCCCAAAACTCTAAATCACATAGCAATGGGAAAAACACAGCCCTGGTCCAGATACCAGCAGGTACAGTACAAAGTCTGCAACACTCACTATTCCTGGTCGTGTTGTATGTGAGTACTAGAAATGCCACACATTGATTCCACTGAGCTTTCTGCTCCAGCCTCAGGGTCCTTGGCATTTTCCACAGGGTGTGGCTGAAATGTTCAGGCTGTGGGTCTCCTTGAGGGTGCTAAGGTGTGGTTTAGGACTTCTTAATTCCTGCCAAGGCCAACACCTAAAGTAGTAGTTTGCTTTCAAAGTCTCTGCCTTGGTCAGAGTGAATTCTGGCAAGGAAGCCATACACAAAGAAACATTTTAGCAACTGTAAGAGTTTTTTATTTGATTGTATATACCTATGCATATAGTGTGAAATTGTCTGCCATCAGCAGAATAACAATATTTTTCTTTTTTTAATTAAATTTTCTATATTTTCAATTAATAAGTGCATATTTTCCATCCCTCCTGCCTCTTTTTATCCCCTTAGAGGGAGGGGGAGGAATACAAACAAAAAAATTCTTTTAATAGATATATGCATAGGCTGAGACAGAGGTATCAAACATGCAGAATGTAATTTAGAAAAATACTTAACAAAATAAATAAAAATATAATAAGACATAGATAACATTACATTTTAAAACTGAATCAATACACCATTAGTGAGGTTCCCATCTGTGTTTGACACCACTGGCCTAAGGGATTTGGGTAGTTTTGTTTAAATTTGCTCAACTGCAGGGAGCAGTAAGAGAGATCAATTTTTAAAAATTGTTGTTTGAAAAATAAAAGTAAATCAAAACAAAAAAACAAATATGCAGAGTCAAGCAAAATAAATTCCCATGTTGGCCATATCCAAAAGCGTGTTTCTCAATCTGCACTCTGCATATGGAGTGTATCACCTCTGTAGCCTCACATATAAAAGGTAGGTAGCATTTTTCATCATTGGTCTTCTAGAGTTATGATTGGTCATTGTACTGTTTGTTCAGAGTTAATAAATCTTTCAAAGATGATTTTTTTTTACAATGTTGCTGTTATAGTACAAATTGTCTTCCTGGTTCTGCACGATTCACTCTACATCAGTTCATATAAATCTTCTCAGGTTTCTCTGAAACTACCCTTTTCATTATTTCTCCTGGCCCAAGAGTATTTAATTAAATTCTTATTACCATAATTTATTTAGCCATTCACCAATTGACTGGCATCTTCCTAGCTTCTAGGTCATCTCAGAGGGAGAGAGAGGGGGGAGGGGAGAGAGAGAGACAGAGAGACAGAGAGAGAGAGACAGAAAGAGAGAGAGTTGCTCTAAATATTTTTGTACATATTAGATCTTTTCTTCTTTGATCTCTTTGGGGTATAGGCCTAATAATGGCATCACTTGGTTTTGCTTATATTTTCCTGGTCTTCTTTGAGAGATTAAAAAAATTAAGTCTATCTATACTAGATCCAATGATTTGCTGGTACTTAAGGTCTCCAAGTACGATGTATAGGGTATTAAGGGAGGACTAGCATCTCTGATGAGAGGGCTTGCCAAGCCCTTTTCAGGGTTGCTCATTTTTGGTGTTCAACCAGTCACGCAGCTCTCACCTGTCGTGCTAAGAAGCTGTAGCATGCACAGTGACTAGGCCTCAGCAAACCATTCCAACAGACGGGTTAAGCCAGGTTGAAGATAATAGAGAGGCCTCAAGCCTGTTGGTGTAGAGGTGTATCTAGCCCAAGCATGTGAAAATTTTCCCCTAGGCCGAATGGGCAGATGAGAACAATTTGTTCCAACAGACCATTAAGGTAGTTGAAGCAGGTGCTGTGGAGCACTTAGAGCTTGGTTAAATATCAAAGATGCCAAAGTCATCCAGTGCATCCTGGGCCCTTGCCAGTCATCTTGACTTTTGTCTTGTCACTGGAGTTTGATGACTTTGGAAGAGAGAGTGAGGTCAATGACTTTGTGCAACTCTGCCTCACTTAAATCCAAATCACCATCCTGATTTGTCATTGGTCCTCTTCCAAATGCAGGATGAATAGCAACAAACTTTCCGAGTACGTTGAATGAACTAGTAGCACTTTCCTTTGAACACATCTGGCACAAGTCTCCCAAATCTTATAGACACCTGCAATTCTATGATGTAGACAGTGCACATATTACTATCCTCATGCTCCACAGGAAATGAATCCTCTGAGAAAATAAGTGACTGGACCATGGATCACATAGAAAGTGTCTAGAGGGATTCAAAACTAGGTCTTGTGACTTCAAGAACCATTCTATTCACTATGCCACACTAAAGAAGAAAACAAAAAGATAGTCCTTCAAATACTTAACAATGGCTATCGTGTCTACTCTAACAATGGGGCTATTCCTCAGATGTGAATTTTCTAGGTAGCAGAAGTTTAACTTTTTTCAAAAGAGAAAACATTTTAAAAAGTTCTTTTTTATGAAAATCTTCCCAAATCAATTGATATACTTCCCTGCCTTCCACAAAGCTTCCTAAATATGATTTAACCTTTGCTAGGTGACTTGGTGCCTTCCAAGACTGTACAGTACAGTACTATGCTCCTAGGTCTGTTTTTTCTATTTTTAGCTCTTGATTCCTTCTCCAGGGTCAATCTGTCAAGCATCATTTCTGCTATCACCATTCCTGTATCTAACTCATTCCTTTTTTTAGTTTTCTGTTTCTCGTTTGTGTTGGGCTAGGAAGTCAGGTTTCCAGGTTTAAAAAATATATCCTAATTGAGTTCATATCCTAACAATGAAAGCCCAAGAAACTTAGCCCATGATTCCAGTAATTTTCAATAGCTCTTTTAGTTGCTCCAATGTCCTTTTCCTTACTTTTGAGTTGGAATTGTGTTCTGGATGGTGATAGCAGCTGTTAAGTCTGGTCTTCATTACTAGGGGTATTACTACACTCAGTCCTCACTTTATGGTGATTTCAAGTATCTTCTCCAGAGAATCTTCCTTCATATTTTCAATGCCTGGGGCTCAAGGAAGCCCTTACCGAGGAAGCTATATACTGAGGATGACACTCTGATGTCCTACAAGGATAAGGGAGGATTTTTTCCTTGTAAGAAAATGGAATTTTTTAAAAGAATGCTGCTGTGTCCTTTTCTATTTAGTATTAAGTTCCCAAAGTGTGTGATATTAACCCCTTGGGGTGCTGCAATGATCCAGGGGGTGGTAGTAGCATCAGGTGCAACTGGGGGGTGTTGAATAAAAATAAAGGGGCTGTGGAAGCATAAGGAAAGAAGGGAAGAAAATTTTTCAAAATCATTCATACATGTTTCATTTGTTGTATAACAGAGTTGAAGTCATGGTGATTGCATTGTTTTCCAAATAAACACACAAAATGCAAGTTATAACCAATCAGTGATCAAATCTGCCAACAGGGCTTAACAAGCAAGTGTTGGCAGGTGAGGGTGTTGTGCATTGTTGGGATATAATATATTACATATGACACTGTATAATATATTACGTGTTAAAATATAAAATATTTTTAAATGTACACATCTTAAATTTAATAATTTATTGTACATAATTAATAATAATAATATTAAGCATATGCATACACGTTAAATTATTTCTTGGACTCTAGCAGAGTCATAACTAGCACGGAGTGACTGGGGCTTTGCTCCATAATACCAACACACAGGATAGGGGCATATTTCTTCCTTTGGATGTTCCCTCACACTTTGTATTCTACTGCTGGCTCCATATCACTAGACCTGGGGAACCTGCATCACATGAGATCAGCTGTGACAACAGTATGCAGCAGCCTTGGGGGCTCTCCCACCCCCCAATTTAATTGAATTTGTCCCAAGTACCACAATTTCAAGTGACAGCTTTGGCTTCCAAGCAGACTAAGTGACTCCCCATCTCATCCCCATGCTGGGAAAGCCATCACAGAATGAAAAAGTCATCCCACATCCTCTTCCTAGCTAACGTGGGAAGCCTGCCATCATTTCTGCTCTTGAGGTAGAACTTGTATTAAATGACTGCAGCTGGGCCTTGGGTAATGGAAAGTCATCTCATTGCCGAGTGGTTCACATTTATGTGTTTGTTTTCCTTCACACAATGTTATAGCTGATAATGTGTCATTAGGGGCTGACGGTTGCCCAGGGATATGTAAGGCTTTGGGAACACAAATCTGGAATTTGGGATGCTTCACAGGTCTAACTTAAGGTGAAGGATCACCAGTGCCCAAGGTAAAAAATGCATTTGATTAACTCTGAGGCACAGAAAAGAAACCTGACCAGTTTACTGGGTGAGGTGGGTGCCATTTATTTATGCAAAACAATAAGACAAAGTCATTACAGTCTCCATTCCTGGTAATTGTTTCAGAAATTGCATTGCCTGGTCTAGCAATTAGTTTTACACAAAACAGTAAGATATTTGGGTTAATAACCTTGAGTTTTTATGACCCAATCAATATTTTGGTTGCTTTAGGCTGCTCTGCTACTGTAAATTTTGACTACAGTGTTTGTGAGGTTTATAAATATTTAGTTAGCAATCAGAGCATCAATTAATGAAATCATGTCTCCTGTTCTTTAATTTAGAAGGTACTGCTGGCAATGTACTGCTATAAGGTGTTTATTTTCTCTGTTATTATAGATCAGGAGATCCAGTAGCTACTATACAGCAGGTAGGCTATCACTTTGTCACTTTTTGGACCCTAAATACCAGAGCAACCTTTTATACTTTGATGGACTTATGATCTCATCAACAATTTTACTCCTTCTGCTGGAACATTTCACAATTCATTCATCTTTAAATGAATCTCTTTCTAATAGGTCTTAAATAACTTGATGACCTGTCTCAGATGTTTCCTTTCTAACTTTATACCCGTGCCTGCTATATGATGATTTCTAGATGTCCATATTTTAAAACTACAAGCCCTTAAATCCATTGTTAGCTGCAAATAGGACTGATCATTTGGTTTACCCCTGCTTACAGAATAAGAAGGCTTCTACTTTGGAAAGACCAAAATAACTCACAATATCTACTCAGGCATTCATATAGTCTCTTGCTCATTAAAACAAACAAACAAACGAACATGTTTTATATACCCTACTATCAATTAAGAGCCAAAACAACTACGAAAAATAAAGTATTCCTCCAACTATATTGTCTAAATGATGTCCGATAAATCACTTGGCAGATTTTTTTTTTACTCTGCTTTTTACTTTAATCAAGGTTGCATTAGATGATCTTTAAGGTACCTTCCTTCTCTAATTTTCAATGGTCCTATAACCAGTCATTTTGACAAACACAACCAAAGATTATGTCTTGTGCCCTGACACCAAGAAAAAATGTTTTGTTTACATTCTTAATTTGAAAAAGAGATAATGAAAGTGTAAAAATAGCCCAGACTATTTGCCTTCCAAAGTTCTCTTTTCTATGCTATATTCCCAACCTAAATTAAGAATACAAATGATTGGCATGGATATGGACCAAAGGAGGATTAGGGGTAATCTTACTAATGGCCATTAGCCCCATCTGCCCTCAGGGAGAAAAGAATGATGATTTTATTGATTTTTAATAAATGACCCAAGGGTAAAATATTGAAAATCATTACGTTTTTTGTCAGACTCATTAAGTATCTTTTTGTGGGTGACCCACATTAAAAATAATAGTTAAGATAATATCTGAAATTAAAGATAATAATACCGAAACAACACAAGATTCATCCTGGGAGCAACCTTATAGTAAGGTATACATGTACATACTGAGATTTTACTAGAAAACACACTGAGAGCTAGTTACCTTGGCAACCACAAAACTACAAGATTCTTTATTTATCTAAACTATAGCCTACCTTCCTATGGCACCCAAGTAACTACACTGAAGCAATGGACTCATGAATAGTTTTCTGTTAATTCACAAAGAAGAGCTGACTCACAAATATCAGGAGACCACTCTGAGTTATGTAAAGAAGTATGTGACAAGGTGAAGCATTTTGGTGCTGGTTATATTTTTACCACCAAGCCATGGGAACAGGTGATCATGTTAGCACAGAAAATTGAATCCACAGATTCAAACTGATGCAATTCAATTCAATAAACACTAATAATGTACAAGACACTCTGTCCTTGGCTCTGGGGGTATAGAGATAATTATGAATCAAATCAAAATTTCTATCAAGACTCCTTTTGGTTTGATGGTAGGGGGTGTGGTTTGGGAATAGGAGAACTATACACAAATAGCCATTATATAAGAGAGAGTATTAAATGTCAAGCAGAGTCCCAAGAAGTGTGATATGAGAAATCTCATTGAGGACAAGTTACTTTAATGAGTCTTTAAACTCCTAAAGGCTCCCATTGTCCATCTAATTAGATGCATATTCCTTTGTCTGACATTCAAGGACTTATACAAGCTGGCTCTACCTAGACTCAATACTACTCGAGAGATACTTGTTGACTGTCCACTAGTGTTCATCACTGCTGATGGGGATGCAGAATTATAGGCAAGGGTTCACTGGAGCTCACTAGAACTTGCTTGTAAGAGTTGACCATTAAATTTTCAGCACGAGCATTTACACCTCAGAAATGAGCAACCACTATAAATCAGGACTTGATTTATTTTTTTATTGATTGTCTAGGTTTAAGAAAGTGTTAATAACACAGATTAAAATTAAAAGCCTGTGCGATTACAATTTTTTTCCGGGTTGTTAAACATTTACCAGCTCACCTTGTATTGCTCTGGAGCTCAGCAGGAGTGCAGGGAAGGCTCAGGGAATGACATCATCTTTTCATTCAGACTGGAGGCCTGGCAATTGAAGGCTGATGACGAAGATGATGATGATGATGATGATGATGATGTCCAAGATGATGATAACTGGCATCAAAGGAGCACTTTAAGATTTGCAAAGTACCTCATATCCATCATCTCATTTCAGCCTCACAACATCCGAGTTCTAAGACAAGGTCCTTGCTCAAATGAGTTTACATTGTGTGTAGCCAAATCTGACATTCTTGCAGCTAGGAATTTTGTACCTAGGGTGAGAGTCAGGGAAAGTGTTCTTAGCTGGGTGGGTGTGGGTGATGGAAAGTCTAGGAAACTGACTTAAGGGGCTTAAGGGGTGAAGGAAGGATCTCTCCCCTAAAGATTAGCAGATCACCTAGTAGAGGGGTGAGGAATCTGAGGCCTCAAGGTCATATTTGGCCTTCTAGGTTCTCAAGTGTGACGTCTGACAGAATCCAAACTTGACAGAACAAATCCCCTTAATAAAAGGATTTGCTCTCTAAAACTTGGACTTCCACAAAAGGCTGTACCCAAGGACCTAGAAGACCACATGTGGTCTCTCAAGGCAGATTTCCCACCCCCTGACCTAGCTGCTGCTTTTTCAATTCAAAAAGCATTTATTAGCACATATTAAGTAGCTACTATTTACAAGAGGAAATGCAAAAAACGAAATGAAGTCCCTGTCCTCAAGAAATTTACCTTTTGTTAGAGTATTCATTTAAACAAATGAGTAAATAAAATATATTTGAGAAGAAAGGAAGTACTTACAATCAGAGGAACACAAAAGGCTTTCTATGGGAGAAAGTACACAAGCTGAAACGTGAAGGAAGCTACAGATTCTAAGAGGCAGAAATGACAGAAGATAGACTGAAGTCAGACCAGGAAAGACTTTAAATACTAAGACGAGGAGGTTTTATTTTATCCTAGAGTTGATAGGTGAAGGTTCTTGAGTAGAAGAGTAACGTGGTCAGACCTGCACTTTTCTTGGCAGATTTCTGGAAGAAGGAAAGGCCAATGGTCTGAAATCCAATAAGAAGTTACTGCAATAGTCCAGATGAGAAGCGATGAGGATGGTGGTCATGTGAATGGGGAAAAGGGCACAGATTTATGAGACTGGATACGCTGAGTGAAGGAGAAGTCAAGGATAATGCTGAGCTTCTGAACCTCAGCTGAATGGAAGGATGACTCAACAGAAACAGGGTGAGGGTGGGGAGAAGATGGAAAAGAGAGATGAATTTCATTTTATACATATTAATTTTGAGATGCTTTCAAGATATCCAGCTGGAAATGGTGATGCAGTACTGGAGAGGAGAACTGGGGCTCAGGAGAAAAAAAGAGAGAAAGAGAGAGAGAGAGAAAGGGAGATTTGGGGGTCATTTTCAAAGAGATGATAATTGAACTTGTTGAGTTGATCAACAGGAGTTGGAAGGTATATAGAGAGGGAAAGAGGGCACAGGACAGATCCTTGAGGGATTCTCATGGTTAGGGGGCAAGATATGGATGATGAACCAACAAAGCAGACCAAGAAGGAGTATTAATACAGAGAGAGAAGTAGGAGAGACAATGTAAGAAAGCTAGGGAAGGAAAGGACCAAGAGGTGGGGATAGTCAACAATGTCCAATGATGCAGAGGTCAAGAGGGATGTAGACTAGGAAAAAATCTATCAGATTTATCAATTAAGTGATTGTTGAGGAGATCAGTTTCAATTAAGTGGTGAAGTTCAAAGCCAAATTGCAAGGGGTTAAGAAATGAGAAAAGAGGAAGTAGAGGCAAAGAGAATAAGATGTTCTTTTTAGGAAATTGGGCTGTGAAAGGGAAAAGATGTATAAACCAACAACTTCCTATTATTCTTGTTTACTAGGTATCTGTTAGACTGAGTGACCTGTCAAATTTGAATTTGGAAGGTATGGAGGGGTTATACCATTCTACCCCCTCTTGCTTTTCCTTTTTGCCATCCTTGTCTGCATTCAGATTCTAATTGGGTACCCATCTCATCCTCTTTGAGATGATAGTGGGTGTCAGTCTTAGGTGGCCAGAACAGGGACTTATCTGTTCACTCAGCAATATATAAGTACATGTAAGGTCGTATGCCTTGCCATGTGAATTTTTTTTAAGGTAGAGGTAGGAAAGGGGCAGGGGGTAACAATAAAGAATACATTGTGAATCAAATCAGGAACCCCGTTATCTCCTTTCTCTTTCCATCCCCTACTTTGGATGGCCCAACTCATAGGCCCCCAAAGTGGGCTATACAGCCCCCTGGGGGGGATGCTGGAATGATCCAGGGTAGTAGTGGTAGTAGCCTCAGGTGCAACTGGAGAGCATTGAATAAAAATAAGGGGGCCATGGAAACACAAGGAAAGAAGAGAAGAAAATTTTGAAAAACTATACATATGTATTTCAAAGCTAAAGTCATAGTGATTACATTATTTTCCAAATGAATACACAAAATGCAAGTTATAACTAATCAGTGATCAGTCTGCTGACAGGTCTTAACAAGCAAGTGTTGGCAGGTAAGTGTGTTGTGCACAGAAGTCCAGCATGCATCAGTAGGAAAATGTATGTGTAATGACTTGTTTACAATACTATACAGTTACATGATGCAATATTGCATCATCAAAATTTCAATGCAGGAAAAAATCCACAAATTTACAATAAATTATTAAATTTAGGATGCATCATTTTTTTAAAATACATTTTATTTTTTGGAAATTATGCAGATTTTTTTTAACCATTAAAGGGTTAAAGAAAGTAGATTTCCAGGGGGGCACTGAGTAATTTTTTTTAAAAGGGGGTGGTAGGTCAAATAAATTTGGGAACCTCTGGTCTAACTAAAGAAGGAAAGGCCCCTGCTTCAGTTAGGTACTGAGGTTGTGACATCAGTGTCCATTTTGAATCTCCTGTTATTTTTCTATCCTGTGATTGCAGGTGAATAAGTCTGCTAGGAAGAGTTGGTACTGAGAAAGTTTATACTATAGACTGATGAATGAGATACTTACTTCTAGCTATCCTAGAATCCTATGATTAGCCCCCTGGACTCTCTAGTGAAACTAAGGAGGGAATTCATAACACCTTTTCAGTTCACTGTGATAGTTGTTGGGTTTCTAGACCAATAGTCTGTTAGAAGTTCTCTGGTCCCAACCCCAGAAGATGAATCTGAGGGACCTGAGACTTAGAATGGAATCCTCATCCTGGTTCTAGTCTAGTTCCTCATTACCCATCCTGAGGATATAGTATTCATTTCTCTATTCCAACTGAGATCTTGCCTCAATACATCTTTGGCTTGGCTTGTTCTGACCTGGCCTATAAATCATGTCTATGTGTTGTTACTCTTGTCATTCAACCAAATCTCTGTCCATCCTTGTCATCTGTATTCATGCTGAGTCTCTGTCTCTGTCTCATTTCTTCTCTCCTTTTGACCAGATCTATCCTTGCCCTGAGCTCAGATCTCCAAGGTATTGGCTTCTAACTCCCCTAACCAATCATCTCCCAGAGCTTCATGATAATGAATGATCTTTAATACCTGCACACCAGCTGTATCCAGGGACATGTTTCCATATAACCATCCCCACCCTGTATAATCCCATCAAACTCACCATCCTTCCCATCCTAAACATCTGAGATAAATCTGAAAACTAACCTCATTCAAGCCTGGGAAAACCTGATTCAACCTGAATAGGTCTAAGATGATGACAGCCTAGGCAAATGGTGGCAGCAATGAGAATACGGGGGAAAAAGGAATGGATTGAGAGATGTTTCAGAGGAAAACATGAGAGACTTTATTGATGGATTGGATGTGGGGGACGGAGGAGAAGGAGTCAAAGATGGCTCTGTCTATACCACAACTGTTTTTTTAGTTCTTGGTCCAGCAATAATGCCTGGAGCTCTGACAATTTCTTTAGTTAGCCCAATGTTAGTTCAGAGATAGAATTTCATTTCTGGGCATGGAAAGAGGGGAAATGAAGCTTAAGCTTCATTACTTGTACTAAGAAGTAAGTCAGTATGAGAAATATCCTATTCATATAAGAAATAAATTTTAATTTTAAATTTACTTTCTCTCTGAACTCACCTTTCCTTCCTTCCCTTCAGGCTCCCGAACTGATTACAAACTACAGAGGTTAGGAATGTGCCAGCCTGCCCAGATTTAAAAGTTTGAGCACAACAACAAAAGGTAATGAGTATCAGTCTTGGCCTTTTCTTGAAGGTTCCATGGACTGCGTTGGGGGAAAATCCTAGGTAGAAATTTCACCAAGTCCAAGGAACAGCAGCTTATTGTTTGTTAGCAGGGGCCAATTTCAATAGCCCTGTATATTGACTCTGAGTTCAAGGATCTCTTCTAGTCACTTTTCTCAATATGACTAAGCTGGTAGATAGTATTGTCACATTTCACAGGTGAGTTAAACCAAGGCCCAAGACTACTCTCCCTGTCAATGACAAGGCAACATTAAAATTCCTGATCTTTAAGCATCCTTGCTAACAATGCTCAGTAAGTCATACCAAATTGAATGCTGGATTTGAAATGGAAAAACATAGGTTCCAAATCTAGCCTGATGCACTTAGAAGTTACATAACATTGGACAAGTCACTTAACTAATCTTAGCTGCCCTTTCTATAAATGGAGATAATAATAGCTATAGTGCTTACCTCACAAGGCACATAGTAGGTACTTTATAAATATTGATTGATTGATTGATATGTTTAAAATGCTTTGAAAGCATTAAATAACATTAAAGTTATTTAAATGTCAGTTTTGTTACTGTTGTTATCCCTTAGGGCGGTCAGGTCACAATTTAGATTGTTTAGAGGTTTATAGCTGGCAATCTCGAAGGGTACCTTTCAGGAAAAGCAGCCTGAGTCAGATCTGTTGATAAACTGGAAATAAAAGTGTGGCCTGTATTTCAATCATAAACAGAGCTTCACCCATATGCAGTCTAGCTTTGGTAGAGTTGGGCTTAATTCCTGGAACAGACACAAAGGTGTGCTGGAGGTTGGTTAGAGCATCTCCAGGACTAGCCCCCTAAGCAAACACACGTGTCAGCAACACTTAGCCCAGGCCCTCCATGATTGTCAGAATTCATTTCTCTGTTCTGCTTGGCTAGTCATTCCTGCAATTTTTATAGCCTTTCACTATTGGGTTAAGGAAATTCTTGGATTCTAGAATCTTATTTTATAACATATAACACTTTCTTGGGGGTAAGGGAGGTGGGATATTCTCTGGGGAAAATTTTCTTAGGCTCAATTTCTACTCCTTATATATAATATTGCAATTATGAAATGCTTTGTGAAATATGACTTAGTTTTTTTGGAATGATCTAAGCTGAAAAAAAGAAAATGAATTTTTAAAAGGTTTTCATGGAGTTTTCCCTGTAGTAGAATAGATATCTGAGGCAGGAGGACTTGGGTTCAGACTCCATCTCTGCCACTTGTTCTCTGGTTCTCAGCTTCCTCATTTGTTGAATGAGATGTTTGGACCAGATTCTGTCTAAGATTCCTTTCTGCTCAAAATCAATGATGATCTTAAGTATTCTTAGCATCTAAGTGGTGCTGAGTTGATGTTGATTTCAGGCATCCAGGGACCCAGTGAGTCCCTCCAAGGACAATCTATAAACCTGAAAGGAAAGTGTCCATCCAAAGAACTTCAGGCCAACCTGCTCCTAAGCCATATGAGAAAAGGAGACTGCACAAGCTCAGTGTCTTTATATGTTTTGGAAGATGCTACATCTTTAAGGTTTTGGCTAAAGAAAACAGGGTTAAGGAGAAGAACTGGACTTGTGATTTCACAGGTATAGGGAACACCCTGGATGAGACAATTACCTTTGTCAGTGTATGTTGGCAACATTTCTACAACTTGTAGAGTCTTTGAGAGTTGTCCAGACCACTGAAAAGTGAAGTGACTTTCCCAAGGTCATACTGCCAGAATGTCAGAGGCAGGACATAAATCCAGGTCTCCTGACTTCAAAGTCAGCTCTTCCTCCACTACCTTGTGCAGTCTCCAATTCTTAGCATTCAGTCCTCAGTATTGCCAATCTCTCATTCAAGTGCTAACCAGGACTGATCCTACTTAGCTCCCGAGCTTGATGGGAGGTCTCAGGGTGGGATACCCAGAGACACCAAGAAGGATGCTTCATCAAATACCTGCTTTTTTCTCTTTGGACAACTCTATAGATATTCCAATACAAGGTTAAAAGATAGACTTTTGTTTCAAGGAGAAACTTGAGGGTTTTGCAGAAGAAATGTACAGTTTTTCAAAGGTGATCCATTCCCTCTTCTCCTTCTATTCAATCATGGGCTTCCAGATGGTGTAGTAGATAAAGGACAGGGCCTGGTGTCAGAAAGACCTGAGTTTAAATCCAACCTAAGACACTCTGGGCAAGTCCCTTAACCTTTGCCTTCTTCAGTTTCCTCATCTATAAAACGGGAATCATAATAGCACCTTCCTCCCAGTGTTATTGGTGAGGATCAACGAGGTAGTGTTTGTAAAAACGCTTAGCACAATGCCTGGTACATGGTAGGAGCTTAATAAATGCTTGTTCCCTTCCCTCCCCCACCTCACATACAACACTGTTCTTCCCATTACTTCTGTGTACAGTCATGGAAGGGGATGCCCTCAATTTATGAGAAGATTATTTTGTTGGTATTTATTATTATTCCCTATTACTTTTTAAAAAAAAAACCAACTCATCCTCTCCCTGTCACAAAACAATGCAGCTAAAAGTTGTAACTAATCCCCAACTTTTTTCAGGATTGATGATTGAATACAGAAAGGAAACCTTACCTTGAAAAATAAACCTAAGTCTTCCAACACTGTGCATGGTATTGTCATCCTTGCTGGAACTATCCGGAAGTTCAGAGGGGTCTTTTGGATGAGAGGGAAGGAAGAAAAGGGTGACAGAAGGGAGTAAACACTGATTAAGCTCCTACTGTGTCAGGAACTTTACTATGCATTTTACAATTATTATCTCATTTGAACCACAAAACAACTCCGGGAGTTTAGGTGCTGTATTATATCCCCATTTTCAGTTGAGATAACTGAGACATACAGTTAAGTGGCTTTGCCAAGGTCACATAGCTAGCAAATGCCCAAGGCTTGGATTTGAACTCAGGTCTTCCTGATTTTAGGCCCAGCACACTATCTATATAGCATAGAGGATGCAAGAGACAAGATGATGGGAGAATCCATCAGTCAATCAATCAATAAGCACGAGGTAGGTAGTGAAGTGGAGAGAGCGCTGGACCTAGAATCAGGAAGACTCATCTTCCTGAGCTCAAATCTGGCCTCAAACACTTACTACCTGTGGGACTCTGGGAAAGTCACTTAACCCTGTTTGCCTCAGTTTTCTCATCGGTAAAATGAGCTGGAGAAGGAAATGGCAAATCATTTCTGTATCATTGTTAAGAAAAACCCAAGTGGGGTCATGAATCTAAGAGCCGGAAGTAAGGAACCACTTAATTCCATGCATGGGGGATGGTAAATGTGGAAAGTCATGAAGATGAGTGCCATGTATGAGAAATGGTAAGAAAAGTCAAGTTTGGATGAGCTTGTTGGGAGGAGGATGTAAAATACCTCAAATAACTTGAAAGGTCAGTTGGGACTGGGCTATGAAAGATTTTAACTGCTAAGCAGAGTAGTCTATACTTGATCCTTCTGGTAATAGGGAGCCACTGGAATTTTTTGGATAGGGGAAATGATATGGTCAGGCCTATACTTTAGGAAAATCTCTTCAGCAGCTGGGTGGAGGATTAACTCTTATCACTTATTAATGCAGCTCCACAGGTTTCAAATTAAGAAGCTGGAAATACTGGGGATATGAGTCATTCTCATGTAGAACTTCCAAAACTGTTCTTTCATGGCCACCTAGAATCTCATAGTTAGAAAGGCCCTCTCTGACCCTCTCATCCAACTCCCACCTGAAGGATTCCCACTACACTATTTCTTTTGCTTGAAGATCTCAAGGGGAGGCCCATTCCAACCTGGTTTAATCTAACTGTTACTGAGTTTTTCCTTACATCAAGACTAAACATGTATATATTCAATTCCTCTTCATTGTTCCTGGTTTTGTTCTCTGAAGCCCAAATGGAACAAATCTAATCTCTCTTTCTCCCCTATATCAGCCCTTCAGATACTTGAAGAGAGCTATTCTATCCCTTCAGAACATTTTTTTTCCTTCAGGCTAGTAAAAAACCAGTCCATCAACAAACATTTGTTAAACACCTATTATGTGCCAAGTGCCGGAGATACCAAAAAAAAAATTGAAGGCAAAAAGACAGTTGCTGCCTTCAAGGAGCTCCTAATCTAAAGGGGGAGACTGGTGATAGGTAAGTAAATATATGCAAACCAACTAAACATAAGATAAATAGAGAATACTTAACTGAGGGAAGGCACTAGAATTAGGACAGGTTGGGGAAGTTGAACAATTGAGTTGTTCCAACTATGCCTCCTACATCATGACCAGTGCTGCTTTCCTTCCAAAAATACAGCATCCAAAACTGAGAGAAAGCCTCTAGATGACTGGAGTGTAGCAATTTATCCTCTCCCTATTCCTGTAGGTTCTCCCTCTTAATGCAGATGAAGATCTCATTGGTTCTCTTAGCAGCCATTTTACTCTGTTGACTCATCTTGAGTTCCTATCCATTATCACATCCAGATCTTTTTCAGACTAACTACTGTCTAGCCATGCCTCTCCTCAGTCTGCATTTGTGTGTCTGAGGTCTGATTCAAACTCAGGTCCTCCTGACTCCCGGGCCAGTGCTCTGTCCTCTGGGCCACCTAGCTGTCCCCACGTTGCTTTTCTATGAGAGTAGATTTATTTTCCACTATTCTCTAACAATTTCCCCACCTCCCACTTTCCCCTTCTTGCCCCCAGATGGGCATTTAGGAATTCTATCAATATATTTCAAATCCAAAAGTATATTGTGGGCAAATTAGTCTGGGGAAGGCTGCTGTAACCTATCCATACAATTGTTGAAAGTTACTGCCTGTTCTAGCTTAGGAAAAAGAAAAACAACCATACACGTTTATGAAGACTGAATTATAGTTACTGTGGGGGCTATAACTTTGAATTTCCAGACTTTCTAAATGCTACGTCTTGACTATAAACATTGCATTAAAGTAGTTTTCAGGATTAATAATTAATCAGCATAGATAACATATGAAAAAGCGTTATTACAATATCCACGAAGCTGGGCATTAAAGAAGCACTCTAATGATGTCATTGTGCATTCTGAGTTCCTTTACTCGTGCCCTGAGTGCTGAGACAACAAGATTTAACTCGATTAAAAAAAAATAAAAACACTTCCATTAGGGTTGGGGAAGGAACTCTTCAGTCTGGCTAGATTCTGAGTAGGTCAAACCCAGTGATGTTTAGGTGAAATTTCTTTTGGAAATAGTCCCCCCAACTTTTGGGCAGCTTTTCCCCTCTTCTAAGACCTCTTCCCTCTCACATGGGTCAGTTGAGTGAAGTCCATGTTACCTCTTCTCTCTCCTTGGAAAGAAGAAAGCATTTTAGTAACAATTCACCTTAAGGTATTAATGACTCGATTATTACCTCCTCATCAAATTTTCATTTTAAGACCTTGCCAAAAGGGGAATTATTAAACAGATGATGTGATAGAAAAGGAAGGTGTGATAGACTAGGAAGGCAGGAAACCTGGATTCGAATCTCTACTCTGCCACTCACGATAATAGCTTATATTCCTATAACCCTTTAGTTGTCCAGGTCCTGAGAGCTCTGACAACTTAAAAGGGATCCTCAAAGACATGGCTGTCAATGACACTGAGAATCAGTGTCATCAATTGCCAGTCCTTGGGGGTTTGTTGTACCTTGAGAGAGTTGCGTAGTGCAGTGTATAGAATTCTGACTCAGGTCAAGAACCTCTGAGTTCAAATATGACCTTAAACACATACCAGTTATATGACCTTGGACAAGTCACTTAACCTCCGTCTACCTCAGTTTCCTCCATTGAAAATGGAGCTCCTAATTTATTGGGTTGTTGGGAGGATCAAATGAAAACAATATTGATTTCTTTTCCTTCCCCCTTCTCTTCAGACCTAGAGGAGCCTGAAGAACTGCCCACTGTACAAACCTCTCCCCTGGAACACATAGATAGGTGAACACAAAGACAGACCCATAGCGAAGGCCATTAAGGTAATAAGACTCCCCAGAGCTGTGCTGCTTTGCCCCAAAGAGATTTATTCTGCTTCTTCCTCCTGGTTATGAAGTTGGTAACCATTACAAGGGCTAAATTAGGAATATCAACCCAAAAGCCAGTACTAGCTCTGCTTATATAAGCCAGCTCCAGGCAGCCTCAGAGAACAAAAGAGCTTGGTCGCCTTGTCAGTAATAAGCAACAACCATTGCTTTCCTGAACCCAGAGATTGATTGCCTTGTCTTGTTGGTTATGGCAATCTGACTTTATGTATTATTTCCTCAAAGTTAAACATTTTGACTAGCCTTGGGTTACTTTTATGACAGCCTGGTTGGGGCTCTGATAGGTCCATAGCTTCCCTGGAGGGCATGGATCATTTCTAGATTCATCCCAAGGGGGCATGAGCTCATTTGTCCTGAGCTTTTTCTACTCGACTGGGTTTAAAATCCTGACTAGTCTGAAATCCAAAATCCTAATGTACATTCTTGGATCTCAAATCTTCTGTCCTATAAACCTTGTTACTATCTCTTGAATGTTTCTTGTTCCTGTAGCCACCCTCTATTTCCAGCCCTTTCCATTCCCTCCATACATTCAAGCCAGTAAGCTTTGGATAGGTTTGTTTATAAGGGGAAAAATAAATTCCACAAATTGTACAAAGAATATGAGAAAAACAGAGCGCTAACAAAATCATCCACCTAGTGCACAAACAGATGACTTTCAGGCTTTGTCAATATTTTTTTAGTCTTGCTACTTGTCTTAGATTCTCTCACATGTCCAAGCCTAAGGTCTCATGCATAGTATTAGGCATGCTCTCATCCCAGACTTCAGAGCAGGGCAAGGTTTATGTTTCTCCATTATGGCCCAGTCCCTAAAAGATGGTTCTTCTTCTTAGAACCATGAGTGGTAACCATGATTCCTTGTATATAGCTTCTAATGCCTCAGGATTAGACCATCTGTAGGTTTCATTTAAGTCCTGTCTCCAAGCCAATCGATGATACACCTATATATTTCTGGCTTCTGGCACTCCTCCAGTCAATCAATTAACATTTATTAAATGCCCACTATGTGCCATGTATTGTACTAATCATTGGGGATACAAATAAGAAAAAGAAAAACAACTCCTACCCTTGAGGAACTTACAATTTAATGGGGAAAGGCAATAGAAAAGAGGAAGCTGAAAAAGTAGGGGGAGGGGCAGTGAAGAAGGTGATTGGTATGGAGGCATGATGGAGTCCAGCCCAAAGGCATGCAACTGGTAGGAAATGAATTCATTGACTTCTTTGAATGAAGGCTTTGGGAAGGGTTCTTTGTTCCACCCTCTAGCCCTCCAATAATAGAGACAGACAGTACTAAGGATACTAATAACCTACTAGTTATAACTCCTTTTGTAACTTCGAGCTTAACTCCTCCTTCATCCATGGAAGCACCACCCAAAAAGATTATTTTCAATAATCGCATCAAGAACTATTACAGGTTAGTGTAAGGGTAATCATCCCCACGTTTATATGTTGAAGAATTCATGATTTCGTTGTTATGGATATTCCCTCTGTTGATTCAGACTCTACCTTTCTTAGCCCCTATGAGTCTTCTTTGTGTATTCCTATAAACTCTCCATAGAAGATCCATTAAATGATCTAGAGACCTTTCTCTGGTTCCCTTGTGGTGAGTTGAATCTCATTCTCCCAACATGGCTAACCCATCTATCTCCTTGTCCAGATGTGTGTGTGTGTGTGTGTGTGTCCTCAATAATGCCATTAATGTTACTTTTTACATGAAAGTCATCACCAGTAACTGACTATTTATGCCTGTGATACCTTTTGGTTTACTTGTTAAGTTGATTCTGTTTACTTTTGAACCAGATTGTATTACTGTGAGACTTTGGGCATTAAAAAGATGAGATCTCATAGTAACAAGCACTTGGGATCATCAAAAATACTGCACAATCTCCCAAATGCAATCCAGTACAATCTCTCCTTCTAATCAATTCTGACCTTGGTTCATTTTCTATCTAGTGTACTTGTCCAAGGTGTATATAGATGGGCAAACTCAATGGGCTGCCTGTTCAGGTGCATACCATAGTCTAGCCATCAGTTCTCAACCTGTGGGTCGCGACCCTTTTGGAGGTCAAATGACCCTTTCACAGGGGTCACAGGGGTTGCTTAAGACCGTCGGAAAACACGTATCCTTGCTGTTTCTCACACTTAACAATTCAACCTGTAACCTTTCACATCCCAATTCCCTGCCTTTTCACTAACTGCCCCCCATTCCTGAAATGCTCTCCCTTCTTCTCTCTACCTTCTGACTTCCCTGGATTCCTTCCAGTCTCAGCTAATCCCAACTTCTACAAGAAATCTTTCCCAGTCCCCCACATATCCTAATGTCTTCTCTCTAAGATTACCTCCCATTTTCTGTGTCTATATCTTGGATGTTCATGGGTTTTTTTGCATATTGTCTCCTCCATTAAAATGCGAGCTCCTCAAGGGACTGTTTTTGTCTTTGTTTTCCTAGCATTGACCACCATAGTAAATGATTATTGACTTGACTTGATTTATATCAACTTCATCTTCTCGAGTTTCATTGCTCCAACAGAATGTATTAGGTATTGAGGTGGTAGAGTGTATGTGTGAGAGTTCCACGATTGTCACTGATGAAAGCAGATTACTATAAAATGCCAGCAAATCTAGTATATATTCTAGGTGAGTAAGCAGGTATAGAGCCAAAGCTTGAACCCAGGCCTTCTGACCTTAGGTCTTGAGCTCCTGGTACTCAATGCAGCTAATTGTGTGACTTCAGACAATAGCAACAATAATCCACAACCATATGGTGCCATTAGGTTTACAATTAGCAGTCACTTAACCTCTCTGAAACTCTATGTTTTCATCTGTAAAAAAGAAGGGGCTAGACTGGATAGCCTTTAAGTTGCCTTCTAGCTTTACAAATCTCTAGTGGTTGAATTATTTTTAGTTGGCATTTTGGGGACCCTTCCTTTGTCCCTCAAATCAGACCATATTTGTAACTGATTACTCTGCATTGACTGGTCTGTACATAGTCATTTATGTCATGGATAAGAAAGAAAATGGGGGCGTTTGATATACAGCAATTTGCAGTGTATTTGGCATGCAGATACCTAAGAGGGTGTAATTTTTATGACTCACAAATATTAGTTTAACACAGGAATCAGTCCATAAAAATCTTCTTTTATTGTGGCATAATGGAGGTATTTCCAAATGTCTAAGCTGGAGAGTAAAATATTATGAGCATCAATTGAAATTTTAACGCAGAATTATAAAAACGTCTTTTGTTCCTGAGGCCTTTCTTCTCGGCTAGAACAGGACCTAACTGTTTAACTTGTGGTTAAGGATTATTTGTGCGGGGTACCTCCGTAGGTAAAATGTAGTGGATTTGGCTTGTTGCCCATGGAACACTGGGCAGGAGCTCTGGTTACAAATTGCAGCTGTATAAAATAACAGGAAACGTGGGGCTTTGAAAGATTCCACTGGAAAGATTAATTATTTGGAAAAGAGTTATGCAGCAGCTTCGTGTGTTTTTGGAGAAAAGGTGGCCTGCGCCATTTTTAATAATGGGAAAGAACACTGTGCTACCAGGCAGGAGTTGAGAAGAGAGGGATTTCTGGTTCAGTGGTTTGGGTTGGTATTTTTTTTTCTAAGTGTGCATTTTTAGTTTTGAATTATCTTTATTTTTCTGGGTTAGAAGACGAAAGGTTAGAAATGAAAGACATATAAATATGGAGAGATCAGTGTTTGCTATAGTTCATAGTTTAAAAAAGAAAAGATTTGGAGTTCTTAATTCAGTAAAATGTCTTTCCTCTTTCCACCCCACACCGCCTTTCCCTAAGTTTTAAACTCTTTTCTACAGCTTCAGTGCTGCACTGTTCCCTAAGAGACATTTAAATACCTATAGAAGAGCTACCAGTTTAGTGCCTAGTATACCTTAGGTGCTTAAAAAGTAACATGCTTAATAAGTGTTTGTTGATGAATCAGTAAATCCTCTAGGGAGGACCAATATGAAGGCGTGGATAAAATCCCACAAAACAAAAAGGTATGGATGGGTGATAATCTATACCAATTGGGCAAGTACCCACACTGATGAGATCACAAAGTCAAATGTGTTACTAGAGTAAGCCGTGTTCCCCTGAATCACCTGTGGATGTTCCTTCCCTTATAGATTGTCAAATCAATTTGCAATTTCAGAGTTGATAGGATTAATTTGAATCATAGACTTTAAGGGTTAGAAATAAATTAAGTGAACTTTGGGTCATCCATACTTTGTCTCATAGTTAAGTGTTCAGACCCAGAGAGGTTGTCATGATGTCCCCAAGATTACACAGTCACTTAGGGTGGACAGTCAGAATTAGAATCCAGTTCTGATCACTGATGGACTCAGTGACTTTTCCACTGCTCCATACTGTGTCTTGACCCTGGATCTGGCTGATTAATTGGATCCAGCTGTTTAATTTATGGAACTGGACTTAACGGAAGATCTGCAGGACATCCAGAAGGATAAAGCAACTTTTGATACTGTGTGATACTGATAAACTTTCAAAGTGATCTAGAGACTGACAGAAAAATCTAGATAAGCAGACAATCAGATAGATAGTAGCACTGTTATTTAAGAAATGCAGCATGTTTTCTCCACACTTGAGGTACAATAATTCACTCTGCTCAGCCCTCTCCAATTCTGAACTGACAGGAGGCTTTAGGGGAAATGATAAATGTCTGTTTCTTTATAGAAAGAAAGAGGGAAAAAATACAGCTTTTCCAGTTTCTAAGCAAAAACTCTTCCCCCATCCAGTCCCTCCTTGGATGTACAAATATGCTACAGAAAGGGAGCACGATACAGGGAAAATCCAGCATGTTTTAACTTGAACTTCACTCTCCTAAAATCTGTCTTGGGCAGCATTACTTGGCCAAGGCTCATTTGGAGATGTGGAGAGGAACTTTTCCCATTCCTATGTCAATTTTTTTTTAAAGCCTGAATGACTTGAAGCATACAATAAGTTCTTTGTTATTCAGCACAATTGGGGAACAAAGGGGTCAAGTAATCAATCAGCAAGCCTTTATCAAACACCGCTATGTACCCAGCACTACTGTAGGTGCTGGGGATACAAATATGAAGAGAGTGACATACTGCCCATAAATGATCAATTTTTTAAGAATTTGAATGTGGTATATACTTAATGCTCAAAATATACTAAATAAATGTAATCTTTTTCTAGTAATTCAAAAGATACTTCAAAATTTTGCAATGCTTCAGCTTATCATCATACAAGTCACTTCAGTTTTCTAATCTGTAGAAATGAAGGGGCAAGATTACATAATCTCTAAAGGCCTTTCTAGATCTGTAGCTACGATCCTATGAAGATACCTTCAGAAAGGGAAGCCCGCTTATCAAAGTGCAATAGCTGTCCAGAAGTGCCAGTAAACAGAGCTATATGGTGATGGAATATTAGCTAAGCGATCGTTACAGCATGCCGATAAGACTTCAAGCTATTCTGGAGATAGACCGAAATATAGATAGGCAGACGATCAGATACGGCAACAACATTAGTTAAGGCATGCAGCAGGCTTTCTCCATATGTACTATCTAATAATTCACCCTCCACAGCACCTCTTAGATATGGCATTGACAAGGAGCTGTAAAAGAATCATGAAGTGAAGCAGAGTTTGTCTTCAGTCCTCCTGAATTTATTTTCTGCACCTTTCCTGCCTTTGCACGTCCCTACTTTGTCTTCCTTATCCCCTAACCTGTAACATAGGCATTCAGTGTTCTTCACTTACCTGGTTTCTCCTTATCATGAACAAACATTTATTGAGCATCTATTGTGTATAGCAGGAGCATATTCTCTCTTTCTCTCTCTCTCTTTTTTTTTTTTTTGCTTTTTGGAGGGCAATTGGGGTTAAGTGACTTGCCCAAAGTCACACAGCTAGTTTTTGTGTCAAGTGTCGGAGGCCGGATTTGAACTCAGGTCCTCCTGACTCTAGGGATGGTACTGCATATTCTCTTAAGTAAAAGATTTTTGAGTCCACGTCACCTTATTTGTATATTTAGAAATTATTCACATATACCATTGTATATGTATTTGCATATACTACTGTGCCATTCGCTCCATCCAGTCCTCCCCAGAATGAAGGGTGAGAGTATGAGCTGGAGAACTAAGTATATCTTGCTCATTGCTCACTGCCCTGGAAGGCAGAGCTATACTCCAAGGGGTAACACACATCTGCCACGTCCACAAGGTGATCTGTGGTCCAAGGACTAGGTATACTGAGGTGGGAAAGGGAGAATTTCCCCAATGGCGTTGGCCCAGCTGCTGTTCTAAATGCCCAGTTAGAGATTAGGTTATAATTTTCCCTGGGACCAATGGTCCAGGTAGAAGTGGAGAGCTTGTACTGCCATGTTGGAGAAAGGTCCCTTGATTGATTGTTACAGGGACAATGAGATTTGACTCATCTTTCCAAAAGGCTATTCAGGTTCCTCAGGATTAAAATACAACTCCCTGGGACCCCTTGGTCTTCACTTTGTAGACCATAGATATTGTAGGACTCTGTCCTGCTCACTTAGAGATGTAAAAGCCTTAATCTCTGTCCTCAAGATGTCTACAATCTGGTTGGAGAGATAGAACATATAGAAGAATAAATAAAGAAATATATAACGCTATAAAGGGATTGACCTAATACTTTCCCAGCACTCAATGAGTAGTAGCAATAAGAATAATAACAGTAACAACAACGACAATGGCAGCATTTGTTTAATGCTTTAAGATTTACAAAGCGCTTTAAAGACAAGGTGTCCCTAAAGTCTTAATGTAGGTTTAAGCTTTTTTTTTTTGGTAAAGATTTTTTATGTTATCTGTGAGGTTCAAATGCAAACTATTTGATTCTCACAACAAACTTGGTAGGTAAGTGAGGTACAGACCAGTTCTGTGCTATGGGCGTTCAGAGAAGAGAGAAATAAACCCTGGGTTTCTAATCCTCCAGCTAGGGCAGCTTGAGAAAGCTTCACAAAGGATACGAGCTGGGCCTTGAAATAAGAATAGGAACTAGCGAAGTCCTGTTACCAGGACTTTGATGATAAACTCATTAGATTAATTTTAATTCAATCCAATCTTACCAGAGATGTTAGAGATTTGTTATCCTTATGGAAATATTCACATTTTAAAAGATTATCTCAGGAAGTAAAAGGCCTTGCTTAATGTCAAGGAATCAGTTGTTAATGGAGGTTTAGGTGGTGCAGTGGATGGGCCTGTAGTCAGGAAAACTCATATTCCCGATTTCAAATCTGACTTCAGACACTTCCTAGCTGTGTGACCCTGGGCAAATCACTTAACCTTTTTTGCCTCAGTTTCCTCATCTGTAAAATGAACTGGAAAAGGAAATGGCAAAGCACTCTAGGATCTTTGCCAACAAAACCCCAAACCGCATCACGAGAGTCAGACACAAAGGAAAAATGACTTCACAACACCAAAAGTCTTCAATAGGGAAAGGGAGATCTTCCTAGCCCTTTCCATTGCACACCACATAATCTGCCTTACATACAAGGTTGCTACTGGTAATAAAAGTTATCTGCCCGTTTGAAAGTCTCAGTCCTATACCCAAGAACATTCAGAATTTACAGAATCCCCCCGCTCTTAAAAAAAACACCCTTAAATATTATATGTGTGTATGTTTTCACCCGTGCCAGCCTCGGCCCTATCTTTTAAGGATGTTCTCAAGTTAGTCCCAAAAGATTGAAGAAAATAGAAGGTTGTCTTTCTCTTTCCTCTCTTCTTCCTCCTGTCCCTTAGCTCCCTGGCTTTTCCTGGAAGCACAGGCTCTCCACAGTTAGCTACTGAAATGGCTAGTTAGAAAAAGGGAACGATACCAAACGCAATTCAATAAATAACTAGGTATTATGACATGCAGAGGATACAAAGATGAAAACAAACAACATGGTCCTTGCTCATAGGGGTAGAGGTGAGGGTGGAGGAGGTGGGGGAAACAGAACAGGTCGACAAATGCCCCTCATCAAGGTGGGAAAGAACCTTTCACTGAAGCGGCAGCTGTGCTGCCCCTTGAAAGACTATGACAATAGTAACATCTGGCAGTTCTCTGGGGCTTAAAAGGGCTTTGCCTGTGTTTTCTCATTTCATCCCACAACAGTCTTGCAAGATAGGTACTTATTATCCCTATTTTACTTATTTCCTGAGACAAAGAGAGGTTAAGTGACTTGCCTAGGGTGGCACAATTAGTAAATATCTGAGGCAAGATTGGAACTCAAGTCTTCTTGGCTCAAGAGTCAATGAATGCACCCCAGCAGCTGCCTCTCCCCAGAGTGAGTTTCAGAATTAAAAATGGGAGGGCCTGCCCAAGTGACAGGGGGAGACAAGTGGAGACTGGAAACATCCCATCATCCAGTGCCTGACACATAGTAGGTGCTTAACAGATATGTTTGTTCATTGATTAGTTGGTCCAGTTTGTCTGGAACATAGAGCGCATAAAGAGAAATAGTGTGAAATAAGGCAGGAAAGGTAGGTTGAAATGAAGACTGAAGAAGGCAGTTTGTAATTGTAGGTTGTAGAAAGCCTTGAATGCCAAGCTAAGGAGAATAAAGAGGGTGTTCCAAAAGTCTTAAAACTGCGCTAAGACTTATGGGATATCCTGTGTTATATCCTAGAGACAATAGGGAAACAGCTAAGGTTTTTTGAGCAGGAAAGTAACAAGGTCAGACCTATGCACTGGCAAGAAGATTTTGGCAGCTATGTGGCTGCCAAATTAGAGGGAGGATTAGAATTAGAAAATGAATAAAATGATTTAGATTAAGACAGACAATGATAATTATTAAGTCAGTCTTTTACACCTTAGTGTGAATTATTTAAGGCAGATTGCTTTTATTCTACTACACAACTCAAGGGCATTAATAAAGGTGGATAAAAAGAGACTGAGCAATATTTCACATTCTATTTGCTTTTTAAATTTAGTTTTTATGCAGGTAAGTATTTATATCTTCTTAGCCTGGGCCAATAGAATCATGAAGAGGTTCTGGGTAGGTGAAACCAATGCCAATCATGTAGGAGGTGGAGAGAGAGGGGACAAATTAAAAATGTCTGAGCCCCAAGGCCATGCCATGTTTACCTTTCCACAAGAGGGAAGAATTGTTTGAATCTCTAATGAACCTGAATGCTTCCTTTTACTGGTGGATCCCAGTCCTGGGTTATTGCTCTAAGGCTACCAGTCACTATAAGTCTCTGGGGGTGTTGCTCACTGGAGGAGAGGGTTGCTTGATATACTGGGTTCCCTAAAGGGGAAAAGTCCCTTGAAGGTCTCCTCTATGGAACGACAATGCCTCATTCAGAGATCTCTACAATCTTAAACATTTAGTTGTATCTGGTACGACCCTGAGGTCAAGGCTCCAACAAGGAAAAAGAACAAGGAATCAAGAGAGCCTATCTCCCCTCTCTAGACCTGCACAGTCCATATATCTCTTAGTATCAGGAAAGGACAAGGTCCAACTTTGTCCTTCCACATTTGATCCTGTCCTGTCAGAATTTGTGGAATCAAGACTTCATAACTGATTAGACATAGGGGAGAATGATGGAGAGTAAAAATTGTAAGGCCACTCAAGGGTTATGAAACTGGGTGACTGGGATGGTAGTGTTACCCTTGACAGAAATGGGGAAGGTCTGAGGAAGAGCAGGTTTAGGAGAAAAATAATGAGTCCCATTTTAGATATGCTGAGTTTGAGATGCCTGTGGGATAGCAGGGACAAGAGGGAATTGGTGATATGGGAGTGGATCTCAGGAGAGAGAGGAGGTTTAGATGTGTAGATTTTGGGATTATCTGCATAGAGATGATAATTGAACTCATGAGAACTGACCAAATCACAGAAGGATTATAGAGAGGGAAAAGAAGAACCCCAGATAGAACCCTGGGGACACCCACTTTCACAGGGGTGCAAGATGGATGCTGATCTTGGGAAGGATTCAGAGAAGCAGTAGTCAGACATGTAGGAGGAAGACCAGGAGAAAGTGGTCTTAAGAAAGCTGAGGAAAAACAGAATACTCAAGAGAAAGGGGTAGACAATATGGCCAAACACTACAAAGATGTCAAGAAGGATGAGGGCTAAGAAGAGCTTTTGAATTTGGTGATCAAGAGATCCTTGGTAAAATTGGAGAGGGGAGTTTCAGTAGACAGGTGGGTTCTTAAGCCAGATTTCAATGAATTCACATTGCAAGAGGTTGAGAAGATAGTGGGAGGTGAAGAAATGGAAGCAACTCCATATAAATAAATTTTTCTTGATTAAAAAAAAAAATCTTGGGTAGCTAGGTGATGCAATGAATAGAGCACCGGCCCTGGAGTCAGGAGGACCTGAACTCAAATCTGACCTCAGACACTTAACACTTAACTAGATGTATGACCTTGGGGAAGTCACTTAATCCCAATTGCTTTGCTTTCTTCCTCCCAAAAAACCCCAAATTCCTAGGGTTAATATGAAGATCATATTAGCTCATACATCAAGTGCTTTGCAATCATAAAATACCATATAAATAACAGTTATTGTTAATATTAGATACATAACAGTTTATTAGAACAATGGGGGAAATGTTATTAGGCTGCATATGATCATTGTAAAATGAGTTCTGAGCGGGGAGAAATCACAGAGTCAGAATATGTTAGGAAGCTTCATGGGGAAGGAAAGATCTATACTTTTCTCTCTTGTACAATGTTTTTCACATGCATCCCCCTTTATCCATTCATACAGCTTCCAAACTAATCCAGGCTTTCATCATCTTTCACAGGGATGGGGAACCTGCATCCTCGAGGCCACATGTGGTCCTCAAGTGCAGTCCTTTAACTGATAGACCATTATAAATAGCCCACTAATTGGACTAAATAGATCCAATATTCCCTTTGTTTGACCCATCTTCCTCTCAGTTTCCAGAATGACCTCTCATATAATCATGCCACTACTCAAGATCTTTCTTGTGACCTCTAGAATAAAATGCAGACCTCTTCAGTCTAATTTTTTGTTTAAAGACTAGGAACAGAGAAACTTTTTTTTCAGCACAATAAAAAAAAATTTAGCTAAGAGCTAGGATTATATCCAAGAAAGAAACATTTGAGACACTTTACTACAAGCAGCTACAAAACAAGGGTTCTCATGGCCAAAGCTATATCTTGTACTGTCATTAGGATTGCTATTATGACCTCTTTATCTCTTTTGATTGAGTCTATTTTTGAAAAAACCTTTCATGATCTGACTCTAGCCTATCTTTACAGGCTTTATTTCATACCACTCCCCTTAATACACCCTATGTTCCAGCCAAAATGCCTTAATTGCCGTTCTAGAATTTGGCATGCCATATCCCTCCCCCCCATACTTTTGCTAAGACTGTCCCACATGCCTCTGAAACTGAGACCTGGGGAAGACCTTAACTTAAAAAAGACGAGTGTCTCCCACTTCATCCTGGGCCATCGCCAGTCATCTTGACCTATGTCTTGCCCCTGGACTCCCATGACTTTAGAGGAGAATGAGGCTGATGACTTTGCACAACCCCACCTCGCTCAAATTCATTTCACTTGCAAGTCAAGACATCACCATGCTGATGTCATTGGTCCTCTTTGAGAATGAAGGATGAGCCACAACCAGCATGCCCCTAATTCTCTCCCTGTTTACCTTGCCCTCTTAGAATCTAGAACTTCATTCAAGACTAAATTTAGACATCATTTCCTTTAGGAAACATTTTCCTCTCCCCTTAGTCGTTAGCACTTTCTCTTTTCTCAAATAATCATGTGTATAAGTATCCAAGTTACTTGAGGCCAGGGACAGTATTTCTTTTTCTCTTTGTGTCTCCAGCACCTAGCACATGACAGACACAATTAAATGATTATTGAATTAGTTAGGATCCATAAACCCTTTTATCAATGACACTGACACAGGACCTCCCTGCATGGCGTGGCAGCACCAAAGAAATCGTTGTGCTCTATGAGCAAAGCAGAAATGCAGAAGTTCAACAGATACACGAGATGCACAAAGACGAGTGAGATATCTCCACTCCAAATGTCCATGTGGACCATTTGTGCCCGACCTGTGGTAGAACCTTCTGAGTTGTATTAGTCTAATCAGCCACAGTCAGACATGATGTATCTTTACCCCAACCCAATATTGATGTCACTTTGGTCCTCTTTGAGAATGAAAGACAACAACCAACCACACAACCAATCGATGACAGTTACAGATGTCAGCTACAGAATGTTTTCAATTCCGTTCACTGAGCTGGAGAAAAGGCTGAGACTATTGAAAAAGCTTGTAAACTGGCTATTTTGTATCTGCCAGCATCCGTATCCACTCTCTACATCATGACTTAGACTAACTGCAGTAGTCAAAAAGCCTTGTGATTCCCACATAGAGAGGCAATCTCTCTGACATCTGCAGTCCTTAGGAAAGGTTTGTGGTGGAATGTGTTTTAGACATTTAAGAAAATAAACATGCTGTGTGCTTTCAGGCAGACTGGTTTTAAACATCTATAATTTGGATATTTCTAAACCAAATCTATTTGTGGACAAGACAAAGCATGCAGTCCTAGGTTATGACATTGCACATGCCAAGTTTAAAGGTGGAAAACAAATCTGTTTGGGATGGCTGTCCAAATAGAAGACATTATCTACAATTACTAATCTCTAAACTTCGACTAAACCTTAGTGGCTCAAGTTTGGCTCTGGGTTCCCAAGGATATGGAAGTTTCACTTCCAAATGATTTTTTTCAAAAGGTTAAACCTACAAGAAAAATACATTTGGAACGATGAGCGTGACATTAAGTGCTGGAGTCCTAGGGATAGAGTCAGGGTCTGCCTTACAGAGGCATAGGTGGAGTAAGCAACTGTCTGTGGTGTGATTTCCTGGGCCACTTGCCAAAGAAATATGTCTACCACCTGCTGGCTGATGCCTGAAATTCCTTGCATAGGGGATAAAGTCTTTCATTCCTCAATAGGGCAAACCCCCTAACACAACATTGACTTAAATTCATAATTTGGTGTGAACAATTGAAATAAATCAAATCCCTTCTAAGACAAAACTTTAAGGGGGACCAGAAATTGGGAGAGAGGGAGCAGAAAGGAAGGGGAAAAGATACTAATAGGGTATTACATGCTCCTAGCTATCACCAGGGATCTTTTTCCAGAGATAAAGAATCAGGAATAAACCTAGCTGGTAGAGTTCATCCACCCAATACAATGATTATTTGTTAAGTGCCTACAGTGTGCAAGGCCCTGGGGGTACATAGCTAACATTTAAAAAGTCCCTGCCCTTGAAAAGCTTATGTTCTATTGAGGGAATCCAACATGTAAAATGAAAATTTTATATATCATTATTTGAAGGACAGAGTACAAACAACTAGGGCATAAGTTAACCTGTTTTGTGTCTCCAGCCCTTTCGGCAGTCTGGTGAAGCTTATGGGTTATTAATCTTGTTTTTAAATGCATAAAATAAAATATGTCTGAGTACAAAGGAAACCAATTTAGTCAACAAAATAGCTTTAAAAAAACAAACAAACCAGTAAGTTCATGGGGCCCAGGGTTAAGCACCTGGATCAGGAAAGACTTCCAGGGAGAGGTAGCACTTGAGCTAGGCCTTGAAGGCTCTGCTAAGAGGTTCAGGGATGAATCCAATCATAGCTGTCAGCATCAGTGACTCCAGTTCTTATGTACTGTTGTATGGTGGTTCTGGAAAATCATATGGTACAACCCTGGGCTGATATAGACCTTGGTGAGTAGTCCCAACTCTCCAACACAAAGGGAGGCAGGGCCAGGACCAAACAGGAAGTGTCCGATAGCTACATGACTCCTGCCTTCAAAAATGACTCCTCTATTCTGCACTCACTGTACTCTCAGGACATTCACACGTATCCCGGCCACTTTGATCTAAGACTCATCAGCCCCCCTTTCCTGTTATTTGGCACTCCTAAATATCCTCTAGGAAGTACTATCCAAACCCATCTCCTCTGGCTTCCAATGTTCCTGGCAGTTTCTGGAGTAGTTGGGGCAGGACGATCTGGGGGGATCTCCAAGCTGCGCTGGCACAGAAACAGCAGGCTTAGGGAAGGGGCAGGTCAAGGGAATGAAGACAACTTAACCTGTTTTACTGTTTTGCCTTGGCCCTGGCCCTGTCTGGATGGAATCTAGGGAGGTTCCCTGCTTGGTATTCAGGTAAGGCTGGAGTAGACAGCCTTGGCTACTGAGATGGAGGGGCTGGCAACTGAAGGGAAGGAAGTGGGGGAGGAGGGTGTTGGCAGTCAAACCAACCCGGACACTGATTTGTCAGAAACAGGAAATGGGGGTGTCATGGACATTCTTTCCATTTCCTGGTTACACACTCAAACACAGGTCAATTATGAGTCTCAGGAAAGCAAAGCAGTGATGTTAGGGGAATTCTTGGGTATACAGAGTTTCTGGCTATCCAATGCAAGACCACATTTAACCGAGGCCAGTCAAGTAAGAAGAGATCTTATTTTTAAAGACCTCCGGGGAATGAGTAAGGAGCCAGTAGTCACTTTCAGAAACAAAAGACAACAAAGCATAATTCAGGAACTACTCCTTTTTGAAATCCAGCTTCTTAGAGAGCAAGCCAAGAAGACCTCAGTCTTTTTTTCCTCCAAGATTAATGCAGATCATTAAATACAAACTGAACAGCCACTCAGGACAAGGAGATAAAATAGCCTTAAATTTCTATGTTCTCCTTTCCTGCTTCATTTACGACTTCACTCTAACCCTAGCTTATTGTTTATCAGGCATTACATAAAACACATTCCCCACCTTCTCCCCTCCCCTCTCCCCAACCAGTCAAGTTACATTAGTTCATCTTAGTTCATCTGTTGAACAAAGTTTTATTCTTGTTTGATTGCCAATGTGATGGTTTAGGGAACTTGCTGGCTGTAAAAAAGGAGGAAAATTATTTCCTTGAATTCTAATACTTTTCAATGCCCATAATATGCTTTTGTTATATTTGTGTGTATATATATGCGTGTGTGTGTATGTATGTGTATATATATATATATATATATATATATATATATATGTTCCTGCTCCACTTAGGGTCAGGCTGCTATGTTGCCCTCTAAGGATTCTAGGTTACTGTCAGGGACTCAGGGAGTGTCTCTTCTCTTAGGCCAGCCTTGAGCCCCATCCGATGTGCTGCCATTGTTAGGAGGCCAGTAACTTGCCCTCCTAATTCTATTTAACCACTTAATGTCAGATTAGTTTTTATAAAGGACATTTACTTCAAAGATAAAACAACAACAAAAACCAAACAAATATCTCTTTCCCTCCAACTCCTCAGGGGTATAGTCTTTCCTTTACCACCTTGGTCTCTGAGGGAGTAGACTTGAAACTTAACTCAGCCCCTATAAAATATTGGTCCTACTGAGTTCATGTCCAGATGTCCAGATACCAGAGGAACATGCCTTTTCTACCCCTAGCCTGGGGATGCAAAGGTCACTCTCAAAGGTCAGTCTTCATTCTTTGGGTCATTGATTCTATGCTACTTCTGAAACTAGATTATCAAAAGATAAGATACCAAGGAACCCTCTGGACCTTTTAAACTCATAAGGTCAGAGACTACCTGGCCACCATGAACAAAGAAGGCATCAAAATCCCTCCCAAGCACGTGAGGTCTGAAATTGACAGGCCTTTTTAAATGCCTCTGCAGCCAATCATTGAGCCTCATCTTCAATATGTGATTAGCTGATCAGAACCAGTTACAGGGTGTATCTATGTCTGTGTCTCCAAGGTGCTTTCCTTACAAATTCTCCCCAGAGCAGATCTCTAGCATCTTCCACACGGAAGGAAGCTGTTTTCCATGCAGAGATGCCATCTGAGATACTCTGAGCATGTGTGAGATCCCAATTTACACTTCTAACTGAGGAAGAGGGGGAGAAAACATCATTTTTCTGGAAATAAAGTTGATGATGGTATTTCTTTTCAAAGAACACAGAGGTCATGTTGTTATTGTTTGGTCGTTTCAGTTGTGTTCAACTCTCCATGACTCCATTCGGAGTTTTCTTGGCAAAGATATTGAAGTGGTTTGCCATTTCCTTCTCCAGGTCATTTTACATATGTGGGTTAAGTCACTAGCCCAGCGTCACACAGCTAACAAGTATCTGAGGCTAAGTCTGAACTCAGGTCTTTGTGACTCCAGGCGAGGCATCCTATCCACGGTGCCACCTAGCTGCCCTGGACAGAGGTCATAGATTGCACCAAAAATAAGATTCATTGTCTTCCCTTGAGTCTAACCCTTTAGCCCTGCAAGTGCCTTCCTTCACCCCTCCTCAGGTTTTCTCTGAGAAAGCCCAGGAACTAGAGAGTAGTAGACAAAGATGTGCTAACACCTGAGATGATAAAACACTAAACCAAGGCCAATGAAATGATGGAGAAAAGTGGAGGTAGTGACAGTGACTGCCACTGATAAGAAGAGAAGCAGTTGAGAAATAAAGTAACCTCAAGACTGTGCTGAACAAAGAATGTTGTGGGAGAAAGGGAAATGTGAAGAAGAGGCAGTGGATCAGGAAGAGTGTTCATAATCAGTATTGGGGAGAGAATCGTAGGAAAAGACTGGGATGAGCACTTTTTAGTAATTAGGAAAAACTCATAATCATTGGTGGGGCGGGGGGGGGGGGGGGGAGGAGGGTGGTCATAAAGAGTCGGACAAGACTGAAAATGACTGGAGAACAGAAACAACATAATCATTAGACCAGAGAGACAAGACTGATGTGATCTGTAAAATAAGATCACATTGTCATATTTTTGTATAGGATTGCAAGGTTGAATGATAATGTTGATAGAATTCTAAAAGCCCAAGGGGAAGGGGCAGTAGCTTCAATCAGAGAAGCTCTCTTCCTCCCTTGGAGACAAGAGAGGACAAACTAGAGCAAGGAATATTTGGTACTTATCCCAGAGGATCCTTGTCCATTATTGGGTGGCATGCGCTTATGGGGAAAGGAATTAGATGATATTGTAATCTTCCCCAGATATCTTCCTAGAAATAGCGGGGAGACTCAGAGCCCCACTCTCAAAGCTTAACCTAGGACCAATTTTCCACAGTGGTTATTACCCATAACAGTCTGACTGGCTCAGGCTGGTTTGTCAGGTCCTTTCTTTGTTGTTTTTCATTGGTGTTCAACTCTTCATGACCCCATTTGGGGTTTTCTTGGCAAAGAAACTGGAGTGATTTGCCATGTTATAGAGGAGGAACTGAGGCGAACAGGGTTAAGTAATTTGCCCGGGGTCACATAGCTACTAAATGTCTGAGGTTAAATTTGAACTCATGAAGATAAAACTTCCTGATTCCAAGGCCAGTGCTCTATCCACTCCAACACCTGGCCACCCACAAATAAAGGAAGACTAGTAGTCCTGTTCTTTCCCCCCACCAAGGAGCTCTGATCTTTTGGAAAGGCAAAGATAGGGCTCTTCCTCCTTGCATTAGCCCCTAAAGCATCAACCCAGAGGGAAATATATAGACTCACTAAAAGGCCAAATGGGGAAGGGACCCTGTTCCTGAGTGGTAGTCCCATAGCTTCTGTCAGGACATGTTTCTCAGGGAGAGGAAAGTAGGTTCAGTCAGAGGAGTCAGATATGAACCCAGGGCAGAAGTCATCATTGTGCAGCGCTCCCAATTAGGAGACCTGTGCCTGGATTCTAGAGCAGCACAACTACATTATCTTAGACCTTTGCAAGCAACTGAAGGGATAGACACCACTAATGTCTGGGCAGGTAGTTGGCATAGTGGATAAATGTTGGATTTGGAGTTAGGAAGACAGTTCAAATACTGCCTCAGCTATGTGACTCTGGACTAGCCTCTCTCAGCCTCAATTTCCTCTTACGTAAGATGGAAATGATATTCACATAGAATATGCCCAGAAACTGAGGGAGAAATGCTTGTACCTCTATTCTTGACATATTTCTCAGTCAATATCTCTTTGTAAAAGCTAATTGGTGTTAATTGGTTAAATGAAACTGGAGCTAAACACTAAGTAGTTAACATTAGGGAGGAACCCTTAGAAGAGGGGCTCAAGTCAATAGAATTGGAGAAAGGACACTCCTTGACTATCCAAGGGTACCCCTAGAGCTCTAACGTCAAGATACAGCTTTCTTCACTCTGGAACTCCACCTTACTAGGGCACCTGTGGGTTAGGAGTCTAAGCCTAGAGCCCTATGACAACCCATAGCCAACCTCCCCTCCCTGACTACCACTTCCCTGCCTGTCAATCAAGAAATAAACATTTCTTTAGCACTGACTATGTGCCAAGCACTTAATAAGCAACTTGAAGGCAAACTGTCTCACTTTTGTATTTGATTTTAATGTTTAGCTGAGTCCAGGGGGCCATAATAAGTGTTAAATAAATGCTTTCTCACTTATTCATTACATCAACAACTGATTCCTGTGTTTGAAAAGGGAGATGAGCAGAAAAGTCAGCATTGCAAGTGTATATCCTTCCAGAAGGTATGGAAAGGACAGTCTTAGTAGTCTAAGTGCAATTTGAGAGAAATTTAAAAGCAATTTTTTTTTTTTTTGCTTTTTGGAGGGCAATTGGGACTTAGCGACTTGCCCAAAGTCACACAGCTAGTAAGAGTTAAGCATCTGAGGATGGATTTGAACTCAGGTCCTCCTGACTCCAGGGCCAGTGCTCTATTCACTGGGCCACCTAAAAACCAATAAGCATTATTAACCCCCTGCTGTATGCCAGGTGCTATTCAACTGCATTAACTCAGACCTTATTTTTTTGAATCGTGTGCTATAATATTTGTAAAGTACTTAGCTCACAGGAGGTGCTATATAAAGGCCAGCTATTATTATTATTACCTCAGTTGTAGGCTGTGCTGACGCTTACCATCTGTGGACAAAGGGCCTTTTCAGTAAGTTAATGGTAAGATTACTGGGGGCAGTTTTAACCTATTAAAAAGAACAGTCTTCAAACTATTTGCTTTACCCGTTTGTGAAAAGCGCTAATTAAAAGTAATCCCTCTCTAATCATTAAAGCAGGTCCACACAGAACCTCCACTGAGAAGTACTTTGTAAGCCATTAGACAAAGACTTGGAACATAGACATTTTTTCATAGGACAAAAGAATAATCTTAGAGATTATCTAAGATTATTCTATATCTAAGAGAGTGTTCATTTTATAGCTAAATCCTACTTTGTGTTACTACATTTCTTTTAAATATTTTCTAGTTTTTACTTTACACTAGTTAAGACTGAGCACCTATCCTCTTGCCCCCATTGGAGGCTAAATATTTCACTTTACAATAAATTTCACCTTTGACCTGAAGAGAGATTGCTCGAGGGGGAAGAGAAAGAAGTCTTTTAGCTTGGTAAGAAAGACCTTGGTACCCTCAACAGTTAAAGAGAATTTTAGACCAAGGCCTCAGGAATGAGATCTGGGCTGTTTTTAAAGGAAAAAGAATCACCTTACACAGGCCAAAGGTCACTCAAGCTATTACATGAGATACTGGGACTATGAGGAGACATACATAGAAACTAAGAAATCTCCACGAGGATAGAAAGAGCAAAACTTCTCAGCATGACAGTGTTACTTTTTTTTCCCTTCTTCCTTCTGGTCCAAGCATTCCTAACCTTAATTGTGTCATGGACTCCTTGGCAGTCTGTTAAGGCCTATGAACTCCTCAGAATAAAGCCAATTTTATTAAAATGAAATTACCAAAAAAAAATTCAAACCAAGTCCAAAGACTCAAATTTTAAAAACCCAAAGGCATGAGAAAATCTAGGGAGCATGTCTTCCCATAAAGAGATATTCATAGTATTTTAAAAGGCTAATACTCTCTACCTATTCCCCCCACCACCTCCTCTAAGATCATGTTACAGTTGTTATCTTTTTTCTTTTATATATTTTACTTAAATCTCCATCAACTCCTTTCCATCTATCTACAAACATGCTTGGATTCTTCCCCAGTCCTAGAAAAGCCTTTTACTTGACCCTTCTTCTGAATTCATTTATTGTCCCATTTCTTTCTTCCTGCTAAGCTTCGTGAATAAATTGCCTATATCTATCTAATGCTTCTATATGTCCTCCCTATGTATCTTCTCCTCAATGCCTTGCATTTGGGCTGTCACCCTTCCCACTCTTTGAAATCATTCCCTTAAAGGTTCTGCCTCTTAATGCCTGGATCCAGTGGCCTCTTTTCAACCCTTATCCTCTCCAACCAAACTCTCTGTAGCTTTTGACACAATGACTTTGCTGGTTGTGCCACTGTTGATCACAGTCATTGTTCCAAACCTATCTCTTTCAGTCACCGTACATATCTAATATCCTCTGTAAACTTCCTACCCCTTGGGACATGTACTCTTCCCATTCTGAAACTCTGAAGAATCAGTATTTGCCATGAAGATGTGCTATAATATGCAATCTGACTGAGTGTCTTCAAGTAAAGAAAAGACCAGGACACTGGACACAGAAGAACACTGTTCTCTCCCTTCTGAACACACTGAGATTCATACTAAGTCCCTGAGTATTCAGACCTCAGCCTTAACACACTGATAATTTCGTACACACGTTGTCTCCCTTATATACAGACTTATTCCTCTTATGATTCTATACTCTTATTTTTTCTTTCTTCCCACAATGTCTTTAAACTAAATCTAAGCCCTAAGACCCCTTTCAGCAACCAATGTGTTCTATTTCCTACCACATGGAGATAGCTTCCACCCAGGGGTTAGTTTCTTCTACCATATTGAACACCAATATTTAAGGGTACTTGTCAATGCTTCTTAAGTGAGTTCAAGGGATAGCTGCCTCTTTAAGGTTTACAAAGCAATCTCTGTATAACAACCCTATGAGGTAGTTATTCTAAGCATTATTAGCCCCATTTCAAACATGAGGAAAATGGGACTCAGTGAAATTAAATGATTTATTCTAGATCAGTAGTGTCAAACTCAAATAGAAATTGAATCCACTGAGCAGTAAATAAAGATTCCCATGGACCACATAAAACCAAATATGTTTATATTTCTTTTTTATTGACACAGCAACACATTAAAATCAGATAGGAACTATGTTTTAATCTGTTTCAGGCTGATAAAGCATGTTTGATACCTCTACCCTAGCTTATCCAACTATTACATGTCAGAAGAGGATAGCTCTAGGATCTTAGCTATCAGCCAATTGTTTCAATGGTCAGAACTTTCTGAAGATGAATCTTTTTCAGGAAGTCAGGAAGCAGAAAAGTCTTATAATTCTAGCCCAATGTTTTAGGGTCAGTGACCCATGACCCTGGCTGCTCCTCCAGCTCTCCTGATCTTGAGAATTTCATGCCCGAGAAAGAAGATGGACACTAAGAGTCACATACAGAGAGGTAGTAATTGAACCCAGCTGATGAGGACATTAGTAGGTTTGAAGAAAAGGGACTCCAGAGCCTTGGAGGTACATTCATAGTTAGGTGGTGAAATATTGGTGATGATCCAGCAAAGGAAACTGAGAGGGACCGGATAGACAAGAAAGAGAAGAACCAAGAAAGATCATTGTCCTGAAAACCAAGAGAAGAGAGAAAATCCAAAATCATCTCTTTCTGTCACTCAAAGTTTCACAAAAGTAAAAGTCAAAAGCCAAGAGTTATGTCTCCTAGTGCTTTTTGAATGGAAATTTCCTGAGGAAGGAGTCAAGGTAAGTCAAATGATAAGGCTGTCAAGGAATCAAATGTTTATAACTGCAAGCAGGCATGATCTGTAGCAGCAGCTGGGGATCTGGGTACTGTGACAACCTAACCCAAGAATCAGAAAAGATACATGACGTAACATGGTGAACAACAGTATTCTTGGTTAGTATGCTCATGATTATTTTGGGTTGGGATGCCCTGGGTAAATGCAGTAGAAAAGCTTTGTGACTATGGTCCTGGGAGTCGTTCAAAAGAGCATTTATGGACTTATTTTTCATTGTGCTTGGCTAGGGGGTTTCAGGAATGACAGATTATTTGGCACCAAAAACCTTTAGCCAACCAGAATATCTCTAAATTAAGTAGTGAAGCAGACAGGCTATGAGTTACTGGACACTAATTCATGCTGAGGCTGAAAAATTCAAGAGGCCTACAATGTCTTCTTTCAATTAGACATTTTAAAATATCTCATGAATACAAATACAGAAAGAAAATTTGAATAATGTATTCTGGGGCTCTTCCATCAAGGCTGCTGTTTAATGATATAAAGAACGGGAGAGCAAAGAGTTTGTCCATTGTGATAGTGCCAAGAGTAAACCTGCCATTTCTTGAAATTCAGAGCCCACATTGATGATACCTTTGGCTTTCCTTCTAGAGTTCCCAAGGGCCTCTTAAACACCAAACCTATCTTTCTGGTTCCCCAATTGCCATGCTCAGCACACCTGGCCAAGCCACCCAAAATCATCACCTTGGTCCCTCCAGATATAAAATCTCTCTGCCTGATTCCTTGTTCAGTCAACTACTGCACATCTCTACATCTGAGATGTTGTCTGAAGGGGGATGGTCTCTAGATGCTGCAATTCATTTGTTCTATTCTACCATATCCTGCTTTCACTAGTTTCCTATTCATTTACTAATCTTCTCCTCTTTTTCTTCCCTCTCCATCTCTTTTGGTTTTCCCTCTTTCATTTCACCCCTTTTCCTTCCTCTCCCCCTTCTTTCTTTCTCTTCTTTTTTCCTCGTTTTTAATTACATAGACTAAAACTTTTATATCATCTTCAGCATGCCTATTATACGTTAAACCTACATGCACCCACTAGGTGGTTTAGAAAAATCAGAGAAAATAAAAAGGAATCTATCTTGTGTTTCTGTTGTTACTAACCAACCCATTCTCCATTTTTCATTTCTTGTCTTATCAATATCCTTGGACCCTTTACCTGGCACAAAGTCAAAAGTGTGTGTTTAAGGTCAGGTGACCAGAATAATCAGGATCCAAAAATCTTTTAGGCTGACCTGATTTATAGATGAGGGTTTGCTGTATCTAAGAAGTCCATTGTGTTGAGTCAAGCACTAATTAAGCACCTGCTGTATGTGAGCCATTGTACTAAGTGCTTATGGTCACAGTGCTTTTGAAACAAAAGGAAAAGGCTAGCTCCATAATCTCAGAGTTGTTGTAAGGAAGGTACCTTGTAAATTGTCTATATACAAACGGTCTATACTGGCTGTACACGTAGGTATAATTCTTATAATTATTATCATTGTTATTAATTTCTTCATAATAAGGCTGAGAGATACTGTGGTGAGATGGAAAGAGCAATGGATTTTTTGTTAGAAGGCCTTTCCTCCAATCCCAGCTCTAGTATTTATGTGATTTTGGGCAAGTCAAAGCTCAGTTTTATCAGCTGTAAAATGGGGGTGATATTCTGCCAGCCTCACAAGATTGTAATTATTAACCTTAAAGTGATATATAAATGTGAATTAATTATGTTCCTTCTAACTTTCTTCAGACAATGACTGGTCAGGCAGTGGGCAGAAGAAGAAAAAATTTCAGGCGTAGGCTAATTCCTTACCCCCTTCCCTCAATTGCCTGAAATTCCTTTCACTACGACAGAACCTTTCATTCCACTCTTAGACGCAAGGCTTTACATTTAAAATAGAATCATAGACCTAGAACTGGAAGGAACTTTGGAAGTCATGGAGCCCAATCTCCTCATTTTACAGATGAAGGAAATGGGACAAAGCAATAAGCGTTAAGTGCTTACTATGTGGAAATCATTGTGCTAGATCAAGCAAAAAGAGTTCCTGCCCTCAGAGAGCTTACAATCTAATGGAGGAATATAATATAACAGAAATGGAGGGGAGTGTTAAAGTAACCCAGTGGGGGCATGGAGTTGAAGTGTGGGAAGTCAGAAGCACAGTTACAAGGGTAATGAAGGTTGGTCCCAAAATGGAGGCCCTAGAAGAAACTCATCAATGGGAGAAGGGGACAGGCATAGCAGAGGGTTATTCTTAGGTGGAAAGACCATAGGGACTAATGATTATTTCAAGGTATGATGTTGAAAGCCTGAAAGTCTAAAGCTTAACCAGAAGAGGAAGTGACTTGCCCAAGGCCACACAAGTAGTAAACATCAGAGTGGGAATTTGGAACCACAGTCTCTGACACTGTAATGGCCAGGAAACAGTTAAGTGATACTTTATGAAATTAGAAACCAGCCAAGTAAAACTTTATGAACTTGGAATAGGAGTCAAGAAGCCGGCCTAGGGTAATTTATCTTTTTTTCTTGCTCGGTCGTCATGCCCTGTGCCCCTCCACTTACCCTACAAACCCCCCCCTTGTCTTAGCAACAGCTTGCTTGCATCTATATGGTAACCTGCTTAGTAACCAAATTGTGTTAGATACGTAAACCAAAAAAACCGTATAAAAAGCTCTTCACCCCCGAACTCAGGGCTGCTCCCTCTTTGAATTGGCATGGAGTAGCCCCAGCTGGTAAATTAAAGCTCCTTAAAACTTTTAATTCAGACTCTGTGGTCACTTTGTTAAGACTCGTCATTTCAACTCCACAACCATTTGGTGTTTAGTGATTTCAGTCCTGTCTGACTCTTCATGACCCGATCTGGGGTTTTCTTAGCGGAGATACTAGATACTTGCCATTTCCTTCCCCAGCTTATTTTACAGATGAGGAAACTGAGGCAAACAGGGTTAAGTGACTTACCCAAGGTCACATAGCTAGGAAGTATCTGAGGCCAGGTTTGAACCCATGAAGAGGAGTCTTCCTCTCCACTGCACCACCTAGGTACCCTGTGCTACAACAGGTGGTCTTCTCAAAATGCATCTCCCTCAAGTGTAAATGACTGATATCAGATCCTTTCCTAGCAACTACTTGTTTTGTTCTGTTTTTTGAGGGGAGGAGGAGACTTAGAGGCCATGATACACTTGATCAAGGGAAAGAGGATGAAAAAAGAAGAGCAAAGAAGGGAGGGGAGGGGTCAAGGGGATGGACTTGAAGCTGTAACAATGGACTAAGAAAAAAAACACATCCAGAGTCTCTCCCATTTCCTTAGGCCTCACCCATCACTCCCTGTAGCAGTGGTAAGAGACTTAGATGACAGAGACAAGAAGGAGATAATTCAGTTGCCTTTTCAAGATGTATCTTCACCCCCATTAATGGTAGAGAGAAACCTAGCAAGGTCTAGAGATCCTCACCTCATCTCTCAAGATCTCACCAAAAGTCCTGCTTCCAGTGGCCTGGGGAAATAATACCATAAAGTTAACCCCCAAGGGCTGAGCTGGGCTAGAGAGATGGGAGTGGGGGGTGTGGTGGGGGAGATGTTCTAGACTTCCTTTCAGTCTGGGCCTCCAGCCCCTAGAAGGAGGACTGGGCTTCTTCTCTGGCCTGGCTTTCTGACCAAAATGGAGCATCAATCAGTTTTCTGGCCAGTAGATGATCCACAGTGATAAATTCTGTCCAATCCCCACTTTGGAAGTCTTGAGCTACCAGCAAAGCCCAGATAAGAACTGTCCTAGCAGAGTAACCTGGGAAAGTGGCTTCTTTTGGCTCTGGGATCAGAGGACCTGAGTTTCATTCCTGCCTCTGACAACCTTTCTTGGCCTCAGTTTCCCCACTTGTAAAATGAGAAGGGCTGGAATAGATGACCTGAGGTCCTTTCCAGCTCTGGATCTCTGATGATATGTTCTCCTACAACACAGACATCAGCTATGCACCCAGTCACCTCAACCAGACAATGGAAACCAGTGGGCAAAGTACTAAGCCCTAAACTAGGTAGTAAACTTCTTTTCACTAGGCAAGGAATGGAAGGGTAGAGAGCTCTGAACTAGGAGTTACGAATTCCAGCTTTGAATCTGGGCTCTGCCACATACTAATTGCATGATCCAGGGCAACAAATTCCAGCCAGTCCCAACTAGTATATCCTTTCTTCTCCTTGTGTGTTCTTCTTAGCTTAGGTAAATCATTTTTTCATCTAATAATTATAATCCTATGCCTAGATGACATTCAAGATCACTCCCCACTCAAATACTTTAAGACTCTTGGTATTATTATACCCATTTCATAGATGAGGAAACTGAGGCTGTGGAAGTAAATAAGGTCAAATAATGACAGAAGGTCAGGTCCCAGGCACCGAGATAAATGATAAATGAGATTAAAAAAAAAAGATAATGCCTTTACTTTTTTGGACTGGCTGCAGAGTCTAGCCCCCATTAAGATCTAGGACTAGAAAGGAATTTATGGATCATTTGATTTAATTTTCTCACCTTACAGGTGAAAAAAAGTGAGACCCACAGAATTTAGGAGGCTTGTCCAAGATCACACAGAGCAGGATTCAAACCCAAATCACGTAACTGAAATTCCAGTGCTCTTTTGATTACAGCCCAGATATGTCCTTATTGAGTGAGTGTCAAGTTCTCCTTTTACAGGTGGCAGCTGTTTATTTGCTTCTAGAAGATACATAATGGGGGGTGGGGTTGGGAGTGAGGATAGAATGGCCCTGATTTCTAAAATCCCTTCCAGCTCTAAAATCTAAGGATGCCTCTCAGATGGTAGGATGGGTGGAATGGTTTTTCTGTGGGTGAGAGACATTGTCACCAAAACAAGGTGGGAGGGAAGCTGCCTATCTGATTCAGGAAAGACACACCCAGGGTGCAACCATTCACTCCACTATTAATTACCAGGGCATGCTCACAATTATGGAATGCACAGGATTGTACTAATTTATTTTACTCTTGGGGCCTCTCAAGGCTGACTTGGCTCTTTCACTCTGCCCTGGCCATCCCGTGGGCAGGGTCCCCCTACGGGCAAAGTGCACAAGGTATTATTAACATAACAATGTCCTGAGTTTGCCCTTACAGTGGAAAAGGGAGGGGGGCCCTTTGATGAGGACAAGAGGGGAATGAACAGTCTAGTTCTCCCCAGTGCAGTTTTACAGAAGTCTCCCTTAAGTCCTCCCCTTGAACCTCAAGTTTCTAAAGAACCTAGGCTGGGAGGGGCAGGGAGATGGTAGGAAGGACTTCAGAGAAGGGAATTCAGCTTCCATTTCATTCTTCTGGGAGCTCCTGAAGCCCTCCAAGACACTGCTTATAAAAAGATGCTAAAGAAAAGCCAGTGGGGAGGGAGAGCCCAGTCAGGACATCTGCCCAGGGGAACCCCTTTGAAAGAAAGACGGGAAGCTAAGTGGCCAGATGGCAAACACCTTTCAGGGCTTACCAATTCATTCTTCTGTGTGCAGGAGAGACCAGGGGAACCTGGGGAAAAAAAAGTTGGAAAGAAATAAACTAAACTAGAAATCATTCTGTGGTATAGTACTATCCCAGTATTGCATGGGGCTTGCTAATGAAGGTATGCATGTACACACACATACACACACACACACACACACACACACCGCCCCCGCCACCCTCATTTCACCTCAAATCCACTTTGGAACCCATGCAAGAGTGATTAAGGTGAATGGTTACCACCAGGTATATCATCATACCATGGGGTTCCATGGCCCCTTTTGCCCAAAGTACCCAAAATGTTTTCATATCAGTATTTCCTCCCTGAATTTGGCATCAGAGGACCTGGATTTGCTTCCTGACTCTGCCACTTTTGTGACTTTGTGGTTCAGTTTCCACATATATAAAAAGGAGGGAGTTGGACCAAATGACGTCTGTTGTCCCTTCCTATTCCAATACTATGGCCACTCCAAGGTGGAAAGGTCAAAGCTTATGGCCTCCATTTTAAAAATGGAGAAACTCAGATGCAGTGAGCTGACCAGGTCTCATAGTCAATGTCCCAACTGTAGTTTGAAAGCAGAAAAAAACCAGGAGCCACAGTCTAGGGCTCCTTCCCAAGACACTATGATTCAGGGTACACAGATATTTTCCTGAACCAAACTTTCCTCAATATTTAAGGCAGCAGTATCCATGTGCAAATCTAGAGCTTACATGTTTAAGACATATATTTTTATTTATTTTGTTAAATATTTCCAAATTATACATAAAAAATTTTTAACTTGGGGCAGCTAGGTGGCACAGTGAATAGAGCACCAGCCCTAGAGTCAGGAGTACCTGAGTTCAAATCCCGTCTCAGACACTTAACACAAAAAACTAGCCATGTGACCTTGGGCAAGTCACTTAATCCCAATTGCCCTCCAAAAAGCAAAAAAAAAAAAAAATTTTTTTTTAACTTTCATTTTTTAAAATTTGTGTTTCAAATTCTCTCCCTCCCTCTTATCCCTCTTTCACTTCTTGAGAAGGTAAGGAATATGATAATGATTATACATGTGAGAACTTACGTTAAAAAAAAATTCACCAAATCACATAATGAGGAAGAACAGACAGATGTCTACTTGGGCTTATTTGAGGGGCCTAGAAGTCTCCCCACACCCCGCAAAAAATTCAGTCACATTGCCAGCAATTCCACTATTACCAATTCATTCCTTTCAGTTAAGCATTTTTTCCTTTGTTGTTTAGTTGTGTCCAACTCTTTGTCATTCCTTTTGGGGTTTTCTTGGCAGAGATACTGGAGAGATTTGCCATTTCCTTGTCCAGTTCACTTTACAGATGAGGAAACTGAGGGAAATAGGGTTAAGTGACTTGCTCAGGGTCACACAGCTAGTTCGTGTCTGAGGCCTGATTTGAACCTAGGAAGATGAACCTTCCTGATTCCAGTCCAGCTGTCTATCCACTATGGCGCCACCTAGCTGCCCATAGCTACTATTCTCTTTTAAACATAAGCACCCCTAGAAGGTGTAATATTAAATCTGTAATGCCTTAGTTTGAATGAATTTATCTGAGGGTTCCCTCGTCACAGAAAAACATGGGCATCATAAGAACAGACAGATTCCAGGGTCCATTCTAGACAAGAGAAATTATATGAGCAAAGGCCTGGGGACAAAAGAAGGCAGGATAAGACACGCTGACCTAGAGTAACCCAGTTAGTCCAGAATGTAAAATACATATAAAAGGGAGTTGTGCGAGTTAATTCTGGAAAGGTATGTTATAGACAGATTTTGGAAAGCCTTAAATGTCAGGATCAGGAGTTTATTCAATAGACAATGGGGAAACCTTTGAAGATTTTTGATGGGGAGAAGGATGTAATAAGAGAGGTGTCTTGGAAAGTTTGCTCAGATGTCAGTAAGGAGGCAAACTGAAAGACAGACAAGTTAGGAGGTAAACAAGTTGGGAGGCTATTAAGTTTAGATGAGGAGAAGTAATGGCCTGAACTACGGTATTTGCAGTAGGGATGGAAAGGCTAATTAGATTTGAGAGAGATTACAGAGACAAAATCTATATGACTTTGTTGTTGTCCAGTTGTATCTGACTCTTCCTGACCCCATTTGGGGTTTTCTTGGCAAAGATACTGGAGTGGTTTGCCATTTCCTTCTCCAACTCTTTTTATAAATAAGAAAACTGAGGCAAACAGGGTTAAGTGACTTTTCCAGGGTCACACAGCTAGTGTGAGGGCAGATTTAAACCCAGGAAGATGAGTCTTCCTGACTCTAGGCCCCATACTCTACCCACTGCACCACCTAGCTTCCCAGTACCCTCCACGACTTAGCCATTGAGTAAATGTTGGGTGTGAAGTGGAAGGAACAAAGATGACTCTGAGTCATATTATGACTGGGAAGATGGCGGCACCATCAACAGAAACAGTGAAAGGTCAAGGTTTGGGGGGAGGGGATGTTGGAGGAGATAGGATTGTGAATTCAATCAATTTTAGATATGTTGAATTTGAAGTACTGGTGGGGCATGCAGGTGTAGACATACAGCAGGCAGTTATAAATACAGGACTGGAGTTCTGGGAAAGGTCACGAGTAGAGATATAGATTTGGCACCCACCTTCATAGAAGTGATAATTGAATCAATAGAAGCAGATGAGTTTATCAAGGGATAGAAAATAAAGGGAGGAGAAAAGAGAGCTGGAGCCAGAATCCTGGGATATACCTAAGCAAAAGAGACAAAGAGTGCTGAGAGATGTATTGGGAAAACAATCAGTTAGGCACAGAAGCCAAGAAAAGAGAGGGTATCGATAAGAAGGGAGTCATCAACAATATTATGCTAGAGGGAAGTCATGGAGGATGAAGGCAGAAAAAGGTCCATTGGATTTAATGATAAAGAAATCAATAATGACCTCAGAGAGAGTACTTTGAGGAATGACAAGGACAGAAGCCAGATTTCAAAGAACCAGTGATGGAGGAAGTGTAGACGTCAAGACCTCACTCTTCCGTACTAGTCATCTGAAGCTTGTACTGCTATCTACAGTTAGTCAGCTCTCTATATTAAAATTTCTTCTGTCCCCCTCGAGAATGTAAGCTTCTTGAGGACAAGAACTGTATGTTATACCTCGTTGTATCCCCTTCACTTTGCAGCACAGTGTCTCAAACATTATGAGTATTGGGTAATTAAATTGAAAGAGTCCCTGCCTTGGAATCTACAGAAGGCCAAGTCAAGAGTGGGTCTAGTGTGGCTGTTCTTTGTGTGGTATGCAGTCCTCTGAGGATCCTTCAGACTTTTTTTGGGGGGGGGGTGTCTATGACATCAAAACAAAATTATAATAAATGAATTAAAATGTTATACGCCTATTAAAATATTCCTCTCTTTTCCAACTAAGTACATATCTCAAATTGGAAATGTGGGGCCAGATTTTCTTCACATATATCAACCAAAACAACATATCGCAACAGATTGAATGCAGAAGCAGATATGAGAATCCAGCTGTCTTCTATTAAGCCAGACATTAAAGAAATTTGCAAAATTATATATGACAATGTCACTCTCCTCACTAAAATTTTTTTTTCTGTTTTGGAAAATATTGTTATTTTTCATAAAAATGTTATTAATGTTAACATGGTTTATTGTTATCATTTTAAGATGAACACAAAAATTTTATCAGTTTTCATTTCTAAGCTGGGAATAGAACCCATATAAACAAAAGCTCTTTGGGATCCTCAATAATTTTTAAAAGGGTAAAAGGATCCTGAGACCAAAAAATTCAAGAACCACTGCTCTAGTGGAGACTAGAAGAACAAAATGGGAATGTTGAGGCCGAGAGGGAAGACCATGATTTAGCAGTTCTGTGACGGCTCACTGTATGAAATGTGATTGCTAGCAAAGCTCTGAAATTAAAGCCCCAGGAATTGACACATTAGATGACAAATTATAATCCTTAGAATTTCTTCTAAGAAGTATTTTCTACAATGTATCTGAAGTGTTTTCGACCATGTCTCTGCTAAATTGGCCACCACCACCACCACTACAAGTAGCTATGAATCCCAGCCCTGGTAGTCTGGCTCTATTTGGAAGGTAAGGGAGAGCAGTGGTGGGGATTTCTGGGTCTGCTGTGGGGAGTGAGGGGTAAATCAGAGAGTTTTCCCTGTCCTCTTTTCATCTGTAGCTCTTGGCCTGCCAGCTCACCCCTGACACATGGCAGCAGGGTATAGGAGACAAGGACTCAAGCTGGAGTCACAAGACCCAAGTTCCAATACTGGTTTGGCCACTTAACAAGTTGTGTGCCTGTGGGTGAGACCCTTTCTCCCTCTGAGCTTCTGTTTTCCCATCTATAAAATGGGGATGACGATATTTGTAATATCGGCCTCAAAGGGTTGTTGTGAGGACCAAGCAGAACTATGCATGTATGAAAGTGCTTTGTAAACATCAAAGCCTATAAGATGAAGATGATTTATATAGTGTGTTAGGTTTGCAAATAGTAAAGCACTTTTGAATCTCACAACGGTCCTGGGAGGTAGGTACTGTTATTTTCATATCTACTTTACAGATGAGGAAACTGAGGCAGTGTAGATTTAAGTGACTTGCCCAGGGTTACACAGCTAGCAAATATCTGAAGTGAGATTCAAACTCAGGTCTATATAAATGTTAGTAGTTGTTATTGTTGTGCATGACCTATTTACAAAGTTCATTCTTCCTTCTGAGAGAGACAGGGAGGGGGAGAGTCAGTTCCACACATCTCTCCACATACCTCAGTGCCCTCTCCTGCTTCCACAACACTTTCAGGGAGCACGGTCTACATGGGACCTGCTCTCTAAACAGCTTGTGTAAAGAGTATCAAAATAATTTCATTATTTTGTGTCTGTTCCATTCTGGCCCAAATCCTTGAATTCTGGTCCAACCTAAAATTCTTGGACAAAGCAGAAGATGTCTACACAGGAGCCCCAACACATACCTGGTTTCACTTTGCAGTGGTGGAGAGGGGGTGTAGAAAGGAGAGAAAGTAAATGCTTGCTAATGCAAAAATAAGATAAAATTTAATTTTAGAACATGGAAAATAGGTTGGATAGGGAGGTTGGGATCACATTCAGGAGAGTGACTAGACCTGGCCCTTTTTCCAAGGGTCATTGGTCCCAGGTCCCTGTTGATAATGGAGCAGCCATCTCAGCAAAGATACCATCCTGGCCGCACGCCCACCCAATCTTAGGATACTGACAGAACCAGCCTGGCCTCTGGAATGCAGCAAAAGCCGAACAGCTGTTGGACTCCATGCATTTGGCTCATGTCACACTTCCTCTCCAAATTGACTTTATAAAGCAAGATCCTGGACTGCACACTCAGATTACACTCACCAAGTGAAGCTGCTGAGCCCTCTCTTATCCTGCTTTCTTTCTTTCCTGTCCCTTCTTCCTCCCTTCTTTTCCTCCTGTCCCCTTCCCTGGAATCTCCACTCCCCCCCCCCACCTGCCTTTTCTAGTATTTTATACCTTGAAAATGTTCAGAAAATGCCTCCCTATGGAGGAGCCTGGCAGGGTTGAATAGGGTCACGATTTCTGGAGAGGAAAAGGGGAAGGGAGAGCCCACTGCCTCCATGAATACAGTTCCCAGCTGAAGGCGCACGAAGGAAACACGCCAGTTTTTTTTTTTTTTTTACCATTGCATCCAACTTCTGAATTTAACCCAAAGAAACCCAATAGTACAGGTTCTCATAGCAACACAGATGCACAGCACATAGATGGGCACATTCTGGACCATAATCCCAACTCCTAAATGCTTTATTATCAGACAGTATTTGCAAGAAGGACATGCTGGACAAGCCAGGTTTCTGATGCTGAGATATTTGCCTCCAAAAGCACATTTCCCACCCACCTCCATCTCCTGTCCCCATCTCTTTACCACCACTCCACCCAACTGTGGCATATCCTGGTTCTCCGACATTATTTCGGTAGCTTTCCCACTGCCTTGATGTGGGGGTGACTTTCCCTCCTCCACAGAGCTTTCTCTGAGTCAGGGGAAGCTGGTGATGCTTACCACCCACCCATCCGCCCATTCCAATGGCCAGCTCACACACTTATTTGGCATTAAACCCATGAAACACCAAGCTTTTACCTAGGAGGAAAGACTCATTTCTTTATGTAACGCTGTATGGTCGGGGGCCTGGGCCTAGCAAAACTGGAAATAGGGGAAGGTTATCTCCCACTCCAACTGCCCCACTTTCTGCACCTCCAAATCGTCCAACACCAGCACTGTGTGTTCTCACACGACTCTTGAGTCCTCCTGTCAGGAGGGTAAAGAACCTCAGAAGTTACCTAACCCAGTAGACATTTTAATATGTTACCTATCCCATTCCCCTAATTTTCTTCCATTCCCATAATTTATGTTAAAAGGGGAACCCAAAGGCATAATCAATACTTGTAGAATTCCAGCTGCTTGGGCATATGGGTGGGCTGGATTTTTAGGGGGCTGATGCCCTCCTTTCCCCTTATACCTCCTCACATCCTACCATGTAAGCTCCTTCCTGTTCTAGCTCTGTGGAGTTCTGGCCTGGTCCCCAGAAACTCCCTATCCAAAGCAGGCACTCAGTAAATGTCTTCTATGCTGACTTGTAGGCTGGCCTCTTACTACTCAAATTTTTGCTGCCTCTCTGGAGCTAGATGTGTTTCAGACTCTCTTCTCTAAAACCACACCTGGAGGTAACCCACTTGTCCCCGAAAGGAGCCCAGAATGCTGATGTTACTCCTTTTATCAGCTGTGTGCATCCTGGGGAAAGGATAGGCTATAGCAAAAAAAAAAAAATTTAATTTGGGGCTGGACAATTTTTGTACATTATAGTAATAGCTTAACAGCTTACACGGCACTTAATAAGGCATTGTCATCCTTGATCTGCTACATGCTACCAAATAAAATCCCACCTTCCACAAGAAGCCTTTCCCAATCTCTGAATTCTAGGGTCTCCCTCAGTTAATTAGTTCCTATTTACCCTGTATATAGCTTGATGTGTATATGTATGTGTTGTCTCCCCATTGGAGTATGAACTCCTCGAGGACAGAGACTGTGTTCTGCCTCTTTTTGCTTAGCATAGTGCCTGGTAAATAGCCAGTACTTAATAAATGGTTTTTTTGCTTCATGAGTCGCACATATTTATTTGTTGTCTTTCCAATTAGATTGTAAAGCTTCTTGAGGGCAGCGGCTGTCTTTTGCCTCTTTTTGTATCCCTAGCACTGAGCACATAGCAGGTGTTTGGTAAATGTTTGTTGATGGATTGAGTGATATCAGCGTGACCTTAGATAAGTCATTTTATTCCTCTGAACCTCCATTTCATCATCTGCAAAAGGACATTAGACTAGATGATGTCTAAGGTCCCTTCCAGAACTAATCTATGATTCTGTGCTCCATAAGGTTCCAAGGTACCTATTTTACAGATAAGGAAACTGAAGATCCAGTAGGAAAAAAGATCCACATGTCAAGATAGTCTCAGACCTTCAGCTGGATTTGCTTATAAGGACCTCTCTTAAAAATCTCTACGGCTTGTTTTTCTCCCACCCAGAATCTCCTCTGGGATCCTCAGAATTTGGCCCACATCTCTCTAAATGCCATGACTCTGGTACAAGTAATCAGGCTAATAAGACCTTGAACATGGGACAAGTTTTATTTATTCCAACAAATATGCAGCATAGACTTCTACCCGAGTCTACTGAGAACCACAAAAATTCTTCTCTGCTTTTCAGAGAGCATCAAGTGACCCTCCCTGGGGGGACTGGGATGGGGGTGGAGGGGGATGGGGGATATTTTCCTTCTGAACTTACATAGTCCATGGTACTCAACAGTAAAAGGCTAGGTCCTGCTTGCTCCTTGCTGTGTTGTAATTAGCTCTTCTTTGGAACTACAAAGGTAATATGGCTTGAGGGTCACTCTCTAGGTCTTAGTATGGCTTGTCATTTTGTTTCCTCTCCCACCTTATTTCTTTGAGGCTCTGAATCCCTTTCTACTTCTTACTTCTTCCTCCTCCTCCTCTTCCTCCTTCCTCATTTGGTGCCATATGGATGCATGTGTTTACCTGATGAGACTCAATGGATGTACCAGGTCTCTTTCAAGATTCACAGCAGCTATGTGTATACATGTATATATGTATGTATGAATGCATGTGTGTTCATTTATGTCTGTGTCTATCAGTGCATGTTTCTACCTGTACATCTAGTTACAACACTAAGTCAGTTTCTTACATACTGAGTCCCAGGGCACTGTGCTGAGTGCTGAGGACACCAATACACACAGAATGTCTCTGTGTTTCCCATCCTATCTCTCTCCTGGTGAATCTGCATCTCTTTTTTAAAGCCCAACATACTGAGTCCCAGGGCACTGTGCTGAGTGCTGAGGACACCAATACACACAGAATGTCTCTGTGTTTCCCATCCTATCTCTCTTCTGGTGAATCTGCATCTCTTTTTTAAAGCCCAACCCCAAGGGCCAGTGAAAGGGCACAAACATTCATTTGAGAGGCATCACCTTGGCAAGTTCACCCTGTGGCCAGCTTTGGCCAAATGAGGACTGACGTGAGAATTCACATTTTGTCTATGGAATTCACAATTTGTCCAGGGAATTCTAGACTGTTCAGGAGACAGGAAGGGAAAAGCCACTTAACTGATCCCTCTAAGATCATTGCCGCTCAAGCCTGCTGTAGATTTACTTATTCAAGGTCACACAGCTAGTCAGGCTCAGAAGGACATACACTTTCCCTCTTTGAGGAAGGGCAAGAAAGGAAATAAAGAAATCACCGGGTTTTGCCTACACGTAGCTCAAGAGCATTTCAGCAGTGGTTGACAAACATGACCTCCCTTGGGCTCTTCCCAGGCATCTGCTTGTATGTGCCTCTGCTCACTGTCTTCATTCAGCTTCCCCAAAACTTCTAATGGCTTCCCCACAAGTCTAAAAGACAAGAGGGGCTAGCTTAAGAAGTCAGGACAAGCCCCTCCAGGCCCAAGGTCAAGGCAAAAACCATGGCAAAAGGAGAATTCTGCCTGAGACCAAGTATTTCTTTCCAGTGTCCTGATTTCCTCACAGTAAAGCAGAGTAGGCACAGCTAAGATACCATTATTTGTTACATTGGTATAATAAGATTTCTTCCAGTTTGGATTAGATAGGACCTAAACTTACTAATTTTGAGCTAAAGTTCCCTAGGCCTGGTGTGGCCTGCTACTTTATCAGATCTCTTCCATAAATCCAGGCCCCTTTGGAATCACATAAAGAAACCATATAGCAGGGGGAGCTAGAAGGTGCAGTGAATAGAGCACTGGCCCAGGAGTCAGTAGCACCTGAGTTCAAATCCAGCCTCAGACACTTAACATTTACTAGCTGTGTGACCTTGGGCAAGTCACTTACCCCCAATTGCCCTTATTCCTCCCTCCAAAGAAACCATATACCAATATGCCAAGGAGAGACTCAGATCTCAGGTTCGTTTTTGTAATTAAAAAAAAATATTGATGTTTTCTGTTTCTTATGTCACCATAGTTTTCCATGTATCCCTCTTCTCCCTGAGTGCCATCTCATATGACAAACATTACTATTTTTTTTCAGAGAGGATACATTTAGACAATACATTTAGAAAGTCAGAAAACATATACAATGTATATAATACCTGTGGACCCCCTACCTACATGAAGGGATGGGATTCCTATATCTCTTTATGCGAGTTTCACTTCATCTTTATTTTGTTACATTTGCAATTGACTTTTTGGTGTGTTGTTTTTCTTTCCATTTACATTGTAATCACTATAACCACTATTTCAGTTATCCCTTCCGCATGGAGGGACTAGAGGCCCAATGCCATTGAGGGGATCTGGACATCAGTGTAAATTCTTTTGGTCCTCCCTTTGTACCAGAGAAGAAGTCTGAATTATTATGGTATTAAAAGATAAAATATGTTGATATTACATAATATTATACATATACATGCATTTCTGAGTTTCTAAACTTTTTCTGTATTATCTACTGGCTTTCACATGTCATCTGCAGGCTTCCATGAAACTCCCAAAAAATTCCCATTTAATTTCTTATGCTGACCCATGATATATTGAAATCTCAAGATCAGACAGCAGTTTTAAAGACCCCTTCCCAAATATCTGGTGGAGGTCAAGGATAAAGAAAGCATTTTTTTTTTTTACTTATAAAGGACAATTTATTTTTTTAAAAAATTCCCTATGCTATAAAAAAACAAAGTAGAAACCTATAAGAAACCCAGACACAGATCCTGGGGAGGGAGGCAAACCTGGGAGAAATTTTCAAAGCAATTGAAAAAAAAAGTGAGTCTTGTTCATGGAACCTGACTGTACATAACCTTCACTCTGGCACTGCCTTCCCTCTGTTATCCAAATAAAAGAAAACAAGGTTCCAATTAGGACAGAGAACATCCATCCAGCTCATCTTCCATTCTGGATGAATCCTTTCCTTCGATGATTGCTCTAAGGAGTGTTCAGGCTCTAACAAGGGGGCCAAGTTATTCTGTGATAACCCACTAACATTCTTCAGTCACTTGTCACTTAAAGGCTTGCGGG
>CM053585.1:91281472-91315455 GCA_028646515.1 Pseudochirops corinnae
AAGCTTCTCCTCCCCCCTCCACTCTACTCCAGTGAGGCTGGAGCAAGAGGAAGGGGACAGAAGGGAGCCATGCTTTCTTTCATCATGTTGCACTTAAAAGACCTTGGCAGGGTGGGTGATCGTCATCGGAGCAGCATCCATGATAAGTGCCAAGCTGAAGTCTGCTCCAATTCACATGCCAAAGAGGAAGCAGCAACTGCTGCTTGTGGTTCCCTGCCCCTCCCCACCCCCCCAAACCTCCTCACTCTGGTGCAGCTCCCGTTAGAGCCACGGTTCACGTCAGCCCCTTGGGGAAAGAGACACTTATTTCAAGTCAAGGTGGCTGCCAAAAGATAATAGCTTTAAATGTAAAATTGCAAATCATTATGCATAATGTGATGCAAATTGCAATAAAGACACTGGCAGTATTTTACTCTGACCAAGGTTTTTTGGGTTGGGGGTAGTGTTTTTTCTTTTCTTTTTTTCCCCCACTGTCAGCCTTGTCTGAAAAGAACCAATGTGTGTGTGGAGGGGGGTAGCTGGGAAATCTCACATGTCGAAATCAAAAGACGTACTTGGACAGACAACCAAGATAGCTAATAGTAAAGGGATTCAGGGGTGTGCTAGAGCTGGAACCTGTTCAAGAGAGCTGATTGTTAAATTTTCTTTTTGAGTATTTACAAATCTTGGAAATCAGTAAATGCTACAAATCAGGGTTTGATTTATTGTTCTGGTGATTGCCTAGTTTTAATAAGTGACGAACCAAATATTAGTAATGCAGATTAAATTTAAAAGCATGTTGTATGTGCTTTTTTTCCTAGAGAGCATACACATGGGAAGGAATAAGCATTTATGGATATCACCTGCTAAGAACTTTACAAATATTTGATCCACACAATAATTCTTCAAGGTAGATGCTGTTATTACCCCCATTTTACAGTTGAGGATACTGAGACAGAGGTTAAGGGACTTGCCCAGGGTGACATAGCTAATAAGATTTGAACAGGTCCTCCTGACTCCAGGGCCAGTGGTCTATCTACTGTGCCACCACGTTGCCTTACCAGCACATCATTGAAATACTCCACAGATTTTTAGAGCTGGAAGAGAAGTCACTTAGTCTTATTGTCTTCATTTTATAGATGAGGAAACAGAGAGTGAGTTGACCAGGTGACTTACTCAAGGTCACCACAAGACAATGTCAGAATTCAAACTCAGGTCCCTAGACTTCAGATCCATCACATTCTACAATGCCACCAGTCACTACAAAGATAGCTTATTATACAACCAAACCTCCGGACACTTCCTTTTAACAGGGGGCATTGTGGCCACACCTACCTTTGTAGTTTAAAGGAAATAGTCCCTCGTGACCCAAAAATTGAGATGTGTGACCTGGAATGGTCCCAGAGTTTATCAGTGTGTATCTATAGTTTCCCTAGAGAAACTGAGAGGTCTTCATTTTAATTTTAATTCAACAACTATTTACTAAGACTGGTTATGGAGGTCAGCTAGTGACTCCCTAGTACTACCTTCTCCTTAGGCTAGGTTCTGGTTTCAACTCTTGGCTCAGTCCCCAATCCCTAAAACTTTTCTCCTTTGGAGTCAACTTTTAATGAGTCCCTCATACCTCATATTTATGAGAAATGATTATTAATAACTAGTATCTTGGAGAGATTCAGATCTCTCCCGTCCTTCAAACCCAAACTGAAAGTTCAATTTCTTGAAGGGCTTTAATTGCATTAATTCTCCTAGATCTTGGTCAGACCCCACCCAATTTTATAAGGAATTTAATCTAAAGTGGGGAAGCCCATTGTGTTCTACTAAAGTTTGGATGGAGACAGATCCTTTTATCCAGAATCCCGAAATGAGGAACCTATGACCTCAAGGTCACATGTGGCCCTCTAGGTGCTCAAGTGTGGCCCTTTGACCTAATCCAGACTTCACAAGCCATAGGTTCCCTACCCTGATCTAGATTCTAGATAGCCCAAAGCTGCAGGTGGTCAGAGTAGAGATAATTTTTCTGTCCAAGGGTCACTTTCAGCATTGACGACCTATTCTTTTGGGGGGGTATATAAACTATGAGTTAGTTCTCTGCCATGATTGTCTTTGGTCTAAGAGAAATAATCAAATGACCATTCTTCTATTAATAACTTGTTGATCTTATTAATAAAATGATAAAGTTATCCAGAAACTATGTCTCCTGAACATTTTTAGTCATCATGTATTATAGATAAGCATATTTGATTAGCAAAAACATGGTGATATCAAGTAACAGCATGTCTAGGAAACATAAACTATAGCAGACACAATTCCCTCCCCAAGGTCTGGCTTGCCATGTGAGGGGCAATGAAACAGTCCAACTTTCTTTTCCTAAACTCATCCTACCTTTCATTTTTGCATTAGCCAAAAAGATCATAATTTCTTACACCCCATAGGATGGAGTTTTAGCTTTCTGCTCATTTTTCCCAAGAGGAGGGAGAAGAAATGGAGAAGTTTGCTGTTTTATAAACCCCATCACAATGGAAGAGAAAAACACTTCAGCCACTCATGGAAGCTTCAGGTTGCCAGTCCTCCTTCCATATTCTACCTGGATAGCCAGTTGTAATGATACTGGGATTTGAAGATCTTCCATGCCCCTTGAACTTGCTGATGCAGGAAGGGGTGGAGCAAGAGAAAGCCAGAACCAAGCTAGCATCAGTGCAGTGGTGACTGGAAGCAGAGGCAGAGGCCATGGCTGCGGTTGCAGTGTGAACTCCTTTTTCTTTGAGCCTGCCAGAATCTCTGCTAAGGAATCCTGCTGAGGACTGCCAGGGATGGGAAGGGGGGGGGGGAGGGGATGCAGAGCTGCTGGGAGCAAGCTGCCTAGACACTGAGCAGTTGTCATGAGTGAGGAGAGGAGGATCTTTGCCTGAGGTAGCCTGTCCTGTTTTGAAGGCTTGAGAATGTGGGTGTTTACTACTTTAACTACCTGTGCCAACTTCATAGCTACTGTGTTGGCTTTGACTTTCTGGTTTTGGGACTCAGTTTTCTGGTATTTGAATAAATGCTCTAGCATTTCCCATGTAGAGAGCCTGTTACATTTTGTGATTAATAACCAAATCAGCATACTTACAGTTGCTGTAGGCATTGTGAATATTGCATTGCTGATACACCAGTCTGGGCTGTGTTGGCACTAGACCCATACCAGAGATGGCCTGCTAATGGCAATCACTTGGAAAATCCTGTCCAAAGATAACTGAGTTAGATCACATACCCAAGGGTGTTGGGAGACTCAAATGAGATAACGAATACAAAGCAGTTTGTAAACCCTAAATTGGAGATGATAGTATGGCTACCATAGAAAATGACACATGCTCATGGATAGATATGATACAAAGAATCATATGAAAGTGCAGTGATAGGCACAAAAGGACACGTTTGTTTCGGGGAGAGAGTGATCACTTCCAGCTAGGAAGATAAAAGGAGGTTTCCTGGAAGTGACATCTGAGTGAGGTTTTGAGAGATGGGCAGGAAGCTGAATTAGAAGGGATTGGCATTTCAATAGAAACCTACTCATTCATAGAAAAGTTCACGTGCTTCAGATGCTTAACCATAGCCCTGCAAATATTCATGCATTAAGAACTAGTTTCATGTCTTTTCCTACTTGTCAAGGCCTCTGTGGGATGAGGGTCACCTGGTAAGCTTTATAGTACATGATGATCAAAATCAAGGGCATTTTTCAGCTGCTTCTCCCTGAGCTTGGCAACTGAGATACTTCAAATTTAAGCTCTGCCTTTTGATAGGAAATAAGAAACTATACTTGAAACTAGGGATTTTTCAAAAGAATATGAACACTAATCCACTTTAATTCTTCAAGAATCTGTAACTTTATTGGTGCGAGTATTCCTTCCTTGTCTATGGCCACATTGATTGTCACCTTTCTAACTGAATTCTAATTGAGAGTGTTGTGTCTCTTATAGCTTATATTTCAGTGGTTCTCAATCTATGGGTCGCAACCCCTTTGGGGGTCAAATGACCCTTTCACAGGGGTCACAGGGGTTGCCTAAGACCCTGGGAAAACACATATTTCCGATGGTCTTAGGAACCAAGACACCGCTCCTCTATCCATCTCCAGGTAGGTCCACCCACATGCAGATACACCCACATACGAGTATTAAAGGGTCACAGCATTAGGAAGGTTGAGAACCACTGTTATATTTCCTACACATGCTATTGCTTAATATCACCATATTTCTGCTAATTAAATATGTTTATCCATAATATCTGATGACTAAAAAGGTTTGAGAGAGTTTCCGGGTAACTTTGAGAGCTGTCAGAGCTGGAAATGTGAGCACCTTGGTGAGAAGCATCTCTGAATTTAGCTAGGTGGTCCACAGACAATAGCCATACAATCCTTTACTAGCCCTACTGACAAAGCTTTGCCAGCTTGGTAGCGTCTGACAGAACTTTCATTTAGCTGGCATATCTCTGAGAATCCAGAGTTACCACTGTGCCACAATGAGATATCAGAGCAGGATTTCTTTTTATCCTAGACTTGTGATTTCATTGGTGTAGGTGATTTCTACTCTCTACCAATGCAAATCTCATCAGCAATATATTGTTTTAGAAGATTATTTGAGGTACTGAGACTTGTCCATATGTGATTTGTCCATGGTCTCACTTCTAGTACATGTGAGAAGTAGGACTTGAACCCAGGTCAATGGACAGTTGACCTTCTACCAATTATACCACTATCTTATTAGAGTAGTATACCCTGTTCAATTCAATCCAACAAGTGCTTACCATATACCGATACTATACATACTAACATATATATGTATATATAAATCTATCTCTGTAGAGAAATATACATTTTTCAGAAGAAAAATCCCAGGCTGAGGTTTGATCCCTTGAAGAGTAAACACCTCCAGGCTAGTTCCACAATGGTGAGCCCTAGGACTAGTTGGTTTGGAAGGTGACCTTGGCCTCAGCCACAGGAACTTTCACTTTCATCTTCCGCGCCACCCCCCCCCCCCCCCAACACACACAGTTTTGAAGTCTTCCTGAGCTGGGAAGATTAAGGGAACCTCTGCCAATAAGGAAAACCAGACCCAGCTGTGTTGTTGAAATGTGGCCCTGGGTGAGAAGGAACCAGCATGTACCTGATGAACGCGGAAGCAGTGGGGCAAGGACTTCACTAGCTATGGGCTCTTACAGGAGGCAAAAGTTCTTGGTTTTAGTTCCAGGCCAGAGGGAAGAACTAAAGAAGTACATAAGGCCAGAAAACTATCCACTATACCCCAGGACTAGAGGTGATTATAATAACAAATTCCTACAAATTAAAAAAAAAAAAAGAGCAGGCAAAGAAGAAAGAATTCAACCATAGAACATTACTATGGGAATGGAGAAAACTGGGTTCATCTTCAAAGGAGGATATTTAAGCAAAAAAAGCCTCTTCTACCCCAAAGAGTAATGTCAAATGGTCACCTGCTCAAAAAGAATTCATATAAGAACTTTTAAAGTCAAATGAGAGTGAGGAAAAATCAAAAAGAAAAATAAGAACAATCCCAGAAAAACAAGAAGATTATAAAAAGAAAGTCAACCAACTACAAAAGGAAATCCTTCTTAAGGAAGACAATGACTACTTAAAAATTAGAACTGGGCAAGTGGAAGCCAGGGAAGTTATAAGAGACCAAGAAATAACAAAACAAAATATAAAGAATGAAAAAATAGAGGAGAAAATGAAACATCTCATAAGAAAAAAAATTGATCTAGACAAATGGTCAAGAAGAGAAAACATAAGAATAATCATACTACCTGAAAGCTACAATCAAAAAAGGAATCTTGATAAAATAATACAAAAAATAATTAAATAAAATTGTCCTGAAATGTTAGAACAAGAAGGGAAAGTAGAAATAGAAAAAATCTGTTGATCACTACCTGAAAGAAATCCTACAAGAAAAACCTACAGGAATATCATAGCTAGGTTCTGAAACCCCCAGTTCCAGGAGGAAACAAGAAACAAGAAAAAAAAAAATCCAAATATGGTGTAGCCACAATTAGAATCATACAAGACCCAGCAACGGCTATACTATAAGACCTCAGAAAGACCTCAGACCTCAAACTACTACATAACAAAGAGCAAAAGAACCGGGGTTGCAGTCCAAAATATCTTACCTAGCAAAGTTAAGTATAATCCTGAATGAAGAAAAATGGATATTCAATGAATTGTCAGACTTTCAGGATTATGTTGCAAAAAGACCTGAAATCAATGGAAATTTGACATACAAGAAAGAGAAATATAAAGTAAATATCAAAGACTAATTACAAGGGACTCAATAGGGACAGACTGTTTACTTTTTATATGAGGAAATGTAAATTGTATGTCTAGGATTGTTATTAGTAATTAGATAGTTTGAAAGAAAGATTCGGGTAGAGTTGAATATGATATGATACTAAAAAGCAAACTGTCTAGGAAAAGATAAGAGTAATTATACAAATGAGGTGCAAGAGGAAGAACTGACACAGAGGAATTAGGTGGGGAAGAGTGCTGGTAGTTCTGAAACCCTACTCTCATCGGGAATGGGTTAAAGAGTGAACAATGCATATGTATCTAGAAGGGCATAAAAGTCTTCTAATGACAGAAAGAAATAAAAAGCTTAGGGGATAGGGAGGGGAAAGAGGATAAGAGGGATTTCAGGGTGGGGGGAAAGGAGAAGAGAGGGAATAGAGAAGACTGGGTTGGGGGGGCTAGGTTAAGTAATAGGAAGGCAAGGTAGTGGGTAGAAGTAAAGTAGAGGAGTCAAGAGGGATAGGAAATAAGAAATAACACATAAACATAAAATAAAGATCAGCAGTAGAATTTATTAGGAAAAAAAAAGCAGTGGTAGTAATTGTGATCTCAGACAAAGTTAAAGGTAAAATTGATTCAATCAGAAGAGAAAAATCGGGAAACTACACTATATGTCAGTCATATTAATCAATATTGTTGTAGACTATTTAAAATAACCAGACAGTGTAAGGTTAAAATATTGCTGTGGTATAGGAAACAATGAGCTGGTGGACTTAGAAAAACAGGGAAAGACTTGGACCTATGAAGGAAGATGTTATCCACCCTCAGAGAAACAGAGGACAAACAAGTATAGTAAGGTCTTAAGGATATATATATCTACATATGAGTATAAGTAATATATATCTAAATATTTAGATATCTAAATAGATAGTTAAATATATGTATGTGTATGTAAGTATATGTATATGTACATGCATATATATGTGTATGTATATGTATATATGTATACACACACACACACACACAAATATATCCACTCTTAATTATAGCCTTCTTGGGGAATTGAAGAGGGAACAATATATATGCATCTAAAAGGGCAGAAAAGTCTTCCAAATTCAGAAAGAAATAAAAAGCTTAGGGGACTATATAAATGTTTTTTTTAATGAGGTGTGCTTATACTATATATTAATACTTACTATACACCATGCTGGCCATGCAAAGACAGATGAAAAGAGGTCCTGCCCTCCAATAGCTTATATTCTACTGGAATCACAGGGACCCATAAAAAGATACAGAGAACACCCAAAGCACTTATGGTAGCCTATAGGCTCCCTTCTGAAGATGACTGAACTTGACATTCTGGTAAAATACCTCTCTTCTCCAGTCCTACATATCTTCCAGACTCATAGTGGTAGTTAGGGGTTTAAACTCCTCCCTTAAAGCAAATACATTTTGAGACTAAAAAAAAAAAAAAAAGGACTGCCCTTCCCGCTGGTCTAGTATAGTCCAAATAACTCACTGTAATATGGGATAGGGAATTGGTAAGGTCCCAATTTTGCCCTCTCAAGTCATGGCCTTAGCATTTCTTCCAGTTTCAGGGGTGACATCAGCAATCCTCTTCTTTGCCCTAGAATAACACTGGGAATTCCCCTTCTCTATAGAAGGTCTAGTCCTCAAGATCTCAGACTTGGAGTTCTGCTCAAGGCAAACTCCCTGGCTGGCACTGCCCAAGGATTCAATCTCCCTTGTCTGGTTAGAAGGCTAGATTCTGTGATCACTCTCTTTAGGAAATTAGTATTCCCTGGATAAAAGAAGGCTGGATGCTGGGACTTTTGAATTGAGGTTACCCATGAAGCAAGCCTAAGGCTGATGCAGCCCAAGAAATCTACGTTTTCTGGAGAGCAAGCTATGTTCTTGGATCATTTTAATTAGGAAATTGAATTCCTTCCCTCCTAGACACAGGAGGAGGTTGGAATTTCAGGGACATTGTCTATTGTCTTCCCTCCTCAGATCAAATGGACAAGTATGTATCTGCTATCATTTCCCTCATTCTTACCAGCTCTTGACCTGGGAAAGTACACTCTTAGGAACTCTCGTCTCAGGCCTTCTGGACAAGTACATATCGGCCTCTGCCATGTAGACAGAGTGACATTAGGGGTTGGGGATGAGGGTTGAGAAGAGAAGGAAAAATCTCCTTTCCCTGCAATCCAGGAGAAAGAAAGAAAGCCCAAGAGAAAAGATGGAAAAGGACCTTTTAGTTCATTTAGTTTTATAAGCTAGCAGAGAGGGGCATCTCCTCCCACAAAGGCTGGCCCAGTCAGAAATCATTCCCTGCTTTCTCTATAAGGCATGCCCACCCTCTTCATGGGGAGAATCAAATTGGACAATTCTTCCCCTGGTAGACTGGCAGTAACTAACTATTCCCAGAAGTGCTATCAATATCCCAGGGAGGTAACCGCAGGGGCCATTTTGATAAAGGATTCTAGGTATTCAGGTTGAAAATTGTGTCGTTGAGGCTGTATGGCTCTTAATTCATCTTTCTCTGTTTCTGCTCCCCTGTGGGCTCCTGTTTCCTAGGAACCTCAGCACCTGTAATGACAAGGAAAACCCAGAGGTCAAAAATAGAGCTGATTTCCCAGAATCTTAGGTGCTGAAAGGGGTGGGGACTTTCTGAACATGAACTTATGTCAGATGGTGAAAAGTTGGTGAAATGTTGCTGTCCTAGACTTCCTCTAATTGTGTCCAGCTACCAATGACTGGGGAGGAAGGCTGCAAAACTGGAGAGGTGTGTGGGGGAGAGACAGAGACAGAAACACATAGAGACAAAGGGAGGGACAGAGAGAGAAAGAGTGAGTAATTGTGTTTCAATAAAGCAGACCCACCAGGCTTTTCCCCTGCACACCTGTACAAAGAAATGTACCCAGATGAACCTGCTGCTGTGACCTGCTTTGTTGAAGGAAAGCAATGATCAATTCCTAACTGTGATTGGTGCCATTTAATCAATAGCTCCCATAACCTCTCATTCTGCCATCTGTCATAAGAGCCCTCTGAGGTCATCTGTTAACACAGTTTCCCAATGAAGAGAGATCTTCACATCCCCAAGACTGTGAGTGGTTTCAAACACCCTCTCTAGCTTGACCTAAACTTTTCCTTCCAAAGTCAGGATTGTAACCCAGCTGAACAATCACTTCACTCCCTCCTGCTGCTGTTCTCTGTGCGACAAAGGAGTGAGGCAGTCAGAAGTCATTAGCACCATCTATGAGGCAATCACGGCATCACAGAATCAGAAGGCATCTTGGTGGCTGTATGGTCCAACCCAGAAAGAAAGCTCCTTGTAACCCACCCAGCAGGTGTCATTCAGCCCATGCTCACAGCTCTAAAGGGAAAAGAAGTCCACCACCCACTGAGGCAGTCCATCCCACTTTGGGGCAATTCTAAATGTGAAGTCCTCACATCAAGCCTAAATGTGTCTTTTTATAAGTTCTCCTCAATGGTTCTAGTTCTGCCCTCTGGGGACAAGTATCCTCTCTTCTACATGTTGACAACCTTTCAGACACTTAAAGATAGCTAGCATGCAATCTTTTCCTCGTCCCCCTCCCCATTCTTCTCTTCTCTGTCAAACATCCCCTGTTCCTTCCTTATATGGAATGATCTCAAAGCCCTTCACTATTCTGGTTGTCCTCCTTTAAACACATACTACTGATCAACGCCCTTCTTAAAATGTGGCACTGAACACAATACTACAAATGTGGCATAGCCAGGCCAGAGTACTATGGGATTGCTGTTGTTGTTCAGTCATTTCAGCCCTATGCAACTCTTTCATTTCAGTTGTATCCAGCTCTTCCTGGATCCATTTAGGGTTTCCTTGGCAGAGATACTGGAGTGGTTGGCCATTTCCTTCCCCAGCTCATTTTACAGATGAAGAACTGAGGCAAAGAGGGTTAAGTGACTTGCCTAGGGTCACACAGCTAGTGTCTGTGGTCGGATTTGAACTCAGGTCTTCCTGACTCTAGGTCTGACACTCTATCTACTGCACCACTTAGCTGCGATTAAAGGGTCTTATTCCTCTCAGTTAATGTAACCCAAGATCATATGATTTTTTTTTTTTGGCTGGCAAATCACACTATTATCTTCTATTGAACTTGCAACCCACTAAACCCCCTAGACTTTTTTTCAAATAAATTTCAATTCAGCTATGCCTCTGCTATCTTATATTTACGAAGATGATTTCTTAAATGTAAGGGACAAAACTTCATAATTATCCCTATTCAGTTTCATTCTATGAGATTCAGTCTAATTTTTTATACTGTCAAAAAAAATTTTTTTTGGATCCTGACTCTATCATTCAATTTGCAAGCTTTATGTCACTTGAAGATTCAACAAGGATATCAAAGGCATGTGTGTGTGTGTATGTATATATATATATATATATATATATTAAGAGAGATGTATATATGTGTGTGTATACATACATATATGTGTATGTATGTGTGTGTGTATGTATGTCTTTATCCAGGTGATTAATAATGATTTCAAATACCATATGACCAAGTACAAATCCCTGAGGCACTCCATTGGAGACCTCTTTCCAAGTATAATGATTTCAGCCATTCAAATGATGCTGAATCCACTTAATTATATCTCATCTGGAATGTTATGCTCAGTTCTGGGAACCACAATTAAAGAAGGACATTGATAAACTAGAGAGTGTATAGAGGAAGGCAATCAGGGTGGAGAAGGTCCTTGAGTCTATGAAATAGAAGGACTAGTTGAAGGAAATGGGCATGTTGGACATGGAGAAAAGATGACTCAAGGGGATATGAAAGCTTTCTTCAAGTATTTGAAGGGCTACCACGTGATAGAGAGATTGATTTTCTCTGTTTGGCCCCAAAGAGCCTCAAGGACAAAGGGTGGAAGTTGCAGAGGTCTTGTCCAACTCTCAAATTCTGTGATTATCATCCAGCTCACATCTCTCCCATATTTTCCCATAAGAATAATAAGAAGGATTCTATCAAAAGTTTTGCTAAAGGGCTATGGGGGGGCGGAGCCAAGATGGCGGCAAAGAAGCAGAAAAATTCTGCAGCTCCCACATAGCCACCTCAAATACCCATAAAATATGACTCTAAACAAATTTTAGGGCTCCAGAACTCACAAAATTACAGAAAGACACATCTCCCACTGAAGGCACCTTGGCAGGCAGGACAGGAAGGGTTCATTGCAGCTTGCTGGGAGCCAAAATCAGCCCAGCCTGAAACTGTGGCTTGGCCCTGGAGGCGGCCAGGGCAAGTCGCAGCTGGAGCCTTCAGGAGAGTGGATCAGAAGCAGCTGTGGTGATTTCCAGAATTATCAAGCCATAAGAAATAAAGACTAAGTGAAAGGTTAGTGGAACTTGCCTAAATTCAGGGGAGAGGGTCTGGCCAAACTGCCTCAAGGGCAAGGAAGCAACAGAAGCAGTGGCAGCTGCCTCCATGTGGCTGCTTCAGAGATGGTGGCCTGCAGATTGCAGGGGGACCAAGCGATCATTCAGAGGCTAAGTGCTCTTACCTTAAGCTGCCTGGAACCAGATTGTTTTCTGCATACATTTTGTAGATCTTATACCTATACATGTTGTTTTCCCTATAGGACTTAAGCTGCTTAAAGGAAGACCTGTTTCATTTTTTTTGTCTCTGTATCTCTAGCACCTGGCACAACCCCTTGCAGGAAGCAGGCACTTGATAAATGTCTGTTGATTAATTGGTTGAGTGATTCATGTTTTCTAAGTTCCAACTAAACTGTCTTTTTTACTGCTCCTCACACATGAGATTCAATATCCTGTCTCTTTACCTTTGCAAAGACTGGCCTCCACTCCTACAATGCATTCCCTTTCAGAATCACCAATTTGTTCCAGAGTATAGTTCAAATGCCACCTCCCCTAAAGGAGATTTCTCTTGATACCCCCCCAACTAGTGTCGCTATTCACCAAAAACAGGGAAGAAGGAATGAAGGAAGGAAGGAAGGAAGGAAGGAAGGAAGGAAGGAAGGGAGGGAGAGAGGAAGGAAGGAAGGGAGGGAGGGAGGAAAGGAAGGAAGGGAGGAAGGAGGGAAGGAAGGAAGGAAGGAAAGAAGAAAGGAGAGAAGGAAAGGAGGAAGGGAGGAAAAAAGAAAAGAAAGAAGGAAGGGAGGGAGGGAGAGAGGAAAGAAGGAAAGAAGGAAGGAAGGGAGGGAGGAAAGAAGGAAAGAAGGAAGGAAGGGAGGGAGGGAGGAAAGAAAGAAGGAAGGAAGGAAGGAATTAAGGAAGGAAGGAAGAAAGGAAGGAAGGAAGAAAGGAAGGAAGGAAGGAAGGAAGGAAGGAAGGAAGGAAGGAAAGAAAAGAGGGAGGGAGGAAAGAAGGAAATTTTTTTTCTAAATTTTTTTCTAGACTGTTTAGAAAGTCCCTTAGAAAGATGAATGATAAGTCAAGGACAAAAAAGGCCTTTCTTAGGGAAATGGATTAGGGGAAATTAATTTAGCTCTTAACAAAGATCTAAATTCACTGCCTTTCCCTACTTTTTTCCTTGGTTCTAGGGATAATCTTGAGGGAATGGACGTTTCTTATATGATGTGCTTCCCAAAAAGCAATCAATTAATCGATAGCCCAAGTTAATTAGCTTTTAGAAAAGGATATTTACTAATATGGCATAGAAAGAACAGGTGGTATAAAAACACCCTTGTCCCACCCTACCCCCACCCCAAAAGTCTAGGACACAGTTTTCCAAAAGTATACACAAAGTTCAGGGCTCACATCTAGAGAGCACATGTGGCAAAAGTATCACGCAGTTCTTCATTATTTTAAGTCCTTTTCTGCCCTTTATGGAGTTTTCATGAAGTTCCCTTTTGATGTATATAGCTCTCTGCCAGACTTGAGGGTCTGTTCCCTTCTAGAATAATCAAACTGCCTTTCCTGATACATTTAATTTGTCCTTTACTACTCCCAATATCTGAGGATACTGCTTCTTGCCACCATACCCTGATGTGAAGCCCTTTTGATTCTTCAGGATTCACAAAGTTAACCGGCTCTGGAGTCAGGAGGACCTGAGTTCAAATGTAAACTCAGACGCTTGACACATTTACTAGCTGTATGACCCTGGGCAAGTCACTTAACCCCAATTGCCTTGCCTTTCCCCCTCCAAAAAAGAGATTCACAAAGTTATCTCATTGGTCAAGGGATTTTTCTCTCAGGGGCTTGGTTCCAGCTCTTCTATCATCAGACTGTCACCCAATGGTAAAGCTGAATTCCAGACTGGCTTGCTATTTTTTCCAGGCCCCAAAGGGCACGGCTGAGTCTCATCAACCAACCACATGATATTTCCTGTGTGGCTCATCAGCTTTCATTCAATCTGTAACTAGTTTATACTTTTGATTGATTGATTCAATAGAGATGTCTAGGAATTGGTCATACTTAATTTATACTTTTGATTGATTGATTCTATAACTCAATCAGAGAGGCATCCTTATCTAATAAAGATTTCAGGGCATAGAACATTTTGTTACATTAATTGGAGTTGAGAATTGTGGGATATCTCTCTTACAGGAGAAACTTGATAAATACTTGCTGATTGATTGATTTCACTTGTATAGAGTGCCAACTATATACTAAGCACTACATAGAGTTTCTCTCCCATAGATGGATCTCTAAGGTAGATGGAGCAGGCAACCACCTACATTATAGATCTGAGGCATCCTGAGAAAGCTTCCACATCTCCACCACCAAATATCTCCCTTACTAATTTACATTATGATTATAATACCTCACACTTAAGTAGACTTTTGTGGCCATTAAGTGGTGCATTAGGTGGTGGACAGAGCATCACAGCTGGAGGCAGGAAGACCTGAGTTCAAATCCAGTATCAGACATTTACTAACTGTATGGTACTAGGCAGACACTTACTAGCTGTGTGACTCTGGGCATGTCACTTAACCCTGTTTGCCTCAGTTTCCTCATCTGTAAAATGAGCTGGAAAAGGAAATAGCAAACCACTCCAGTATCTCTGCCAAGAAAACCCCAAACAGGGTCAGGAAGAGTCAGTCCCAAATGAACAACAACATGTAGGCTTTACATCTTACAAAATTCTTTAATAAGCTGTCTGATCTGATCCCTACAAAAACCATTTGTGGAAGTCCAGGAGAACCTTCATTAGCTTTGTTTCTCTACCACTACAGAGTCCATTGTAGCACAAAAACTAGAGTTCATAAAAGCCTTCCAAAGGAGGCACTCGAATATTATGATCCCTGTTTCATAGATGTGGAAACCGTGGCTCAGAGAGGGTGTAACTGGCCCATGTTCATATAGCTGTAAATGCTAGGATTCAAACCCAAGATTCTTTTTGTTGTTCAGTGGTGTTCAACTCTTTGTGACCCCATTTGAAGTTTTCCTGGCAAAGATAACTGGAGTGCTTTGTGATTTACTTTTCCAGTTCATTTAACAGATGAGGAAACTAAGGCAAACAGAGTTAAGTGACTTGCCCAGGGTCACACAGCTAGTGTCTGCCTAGTATCATACAGTTAGTAAATGTCTAAGGCTGGATTTGAACTCAGTTCTTCCTGTATTGACACTCTAGCCACTGTGCCTCCTAGCTTGCTAAGACTCTGACTAGTGGTATTTCTACTACATAGCACTACTTCCACCGTTGGAAATTTATTCCTGTGTCTTGAAGGATTTTAAGTCTTCCAGAGTCCCAAATCAATATGTAAAACCCCTAGAAGGAGGAGATAACACCTTAAGCTGTTCTCTGCTAACACCTTGACTAAAGTCTATAACCATGTAGGATGGGTACCTGGGGATGAACAGTCTAGGATTCTGGGAAAGAAGGAGCATCAAATGGTAGAAAATATTGAAGATCCTTTTTCTCTTTGCAGAAGATGGGGACTATGGGTATGGAACATTACACACCACATACATGAGACTGGGTTGATGCATTGGTTATTTTTGCTCAACTGGTTTTTTTCCCAGCATTCTCATCTGCATATAATGAGGGTGGACTGAACCCTGACGTTCCGCTCTTGATATTCTGCACCCCTAATCGTGAGGGTTAGTGCCCAGTTTGGAGAGTAGCTGCAGGGGGGGTGCTGCTTACAAGATGAGGGCATTGGCCTGCACAAGCTCAAGGGTCCATTTGAGCTCCACGTCCATGATCCTATAATCCAGAGAAACCAAGTTGAGCCACAGCTGCCAGAGGACACATGGCCAAGTCATTTCTCTCTTGTTTCTTTGTTTTTTTGTTTTTGTTTTTGTTATTCTTTGTGATAAGAGATCTCACTCCAGGAAGGAGAGAGGAAAGAATATAGTGGGAAGTCAGGTGACATAAAAACAAAGATGTTAAATGTTAAAACTTTTAAAGATAAAGAAAGGGGAAGTAGAAGGGAACTAGGGATCCCCCTCTTTGACACTGGGGTTTTCTGGTCCTGTTTCCTTAAACCGAATTTTGCTCCAGCACACAACACAGTACCCAGCACAAAGTAGGAGCTTAACGAATGTTTATTAACTGGCTGACTGACTCTGCGATAGAGATTGATTTTGACCCTGGAGCGCATCGGGATTCATGTTTATCGTGAGCCTGTCTGTGTAGCCTACAACAACCTAGCTATGGTTTTGGCCTGATTGAGGAAATGGAATTTATAATAGCAATGCAAAGGCTTTGCAGGCCGTGGAAAGTGTGGGAAGGTATAAGAAATGAAAACTTCCAGGGTTTTCTTTCTAGTTGTTGTTTTTTTTTTAGTAGGATATGAATGGGAGTAAGTTCCAAAATATACTTGAGGTCCTGTGCCCCACATGTGCAGTCCTTTCCATTTCTCATAAGTTTTTCCCACCTATATTCCAAGGCCACAGAGCTTTAAACATCTCCCTAATGCAAACAACCATTCTATTTAGGCACAGTTGTAAAAGAAGAAAAATGGAGGGAAAAAGACTCTCTGATTTAAAAAAAGAAAAAGGAAAGAAAATACATACTTTCCATCCCAAATCCTCCCCCTTGGGATTCAACCCTGGCTTGGGCTAGGAGAAGGCAATCCGAGGGAGGAGAAGGGAGCAGTGATGCAGGACAGCCCCTCTTGGGGCAAACTGCCTGTGGGTTAGGTTGCCCTCCAGGACTTTGTACACGGACCCACTTTTCCCAGGCCTCTCTCATCTTTCCTTCTACCCCAGCCCACTGGTGTTTATTTGACACTTCACCCCTCTGAACCTCAGTATCTTCATCTGCACATCATGCGGGTGAACCAAAGCTTGATGTCACTTCTTAATATTCTTTGCCTGGTTTCAGACCAAGCAACCATGTGAATGACCCAAGGGTTAGTACCGTGTGGCAATGAAAAGTCTCTTAATTGACTGTAGAGCAGGATGAAATATTGACTCCTTGGAACAGAGTGTGCATACAAAAGGGATGACCTGTCTATTTTTTTTAATCTATCTACATCTATATCTGTACCTACCTACCTACCTATTTACTTATGTTAATCAGCCTATGTTTATAGCTATCTCCACTGCTGTTGACCATTACCATTGGTTAAGACTACTACTACCACCTCTGGTTGCCAGGGGCACTTTCAGACATCCCACACTCATGGGACTGTGGTCTGGACACACCCTCCTCATTGTCCCACTCCAATCCTGTCCCCCATTGAGAACACAAGAAAAATTAAACCCATTAGAAGCATATATAGTCAATCAAAACAAGTTCCCACATGGCTCATGCCTAAAAAAAGTTTGTCCCATTCTTCATTCTGAGTCCTTCACCTTTTCTAATGAGAGGTGGGATAGCATGTTTCATTAGTAGTCCTCAGGAATCATGGCTAGTCATTATGCTGATGAAGCGTTCAGCACAACAGCATGCCACCATATTTGTATACCATAACTCGTTCATCCATTTCCCAATGTGTGGGCGCACCCTCAGATTCCCATTTTTGCTATCTCAAAAAGAGCTATCAATTTTTTTTCATCTTTAGAGTTTACTTTTCTTAGGATTAATCTCTCCCTTGATCCACCTCCTTCTAATTCCCTCTCCTCACCTCTCTTTTCCCTCCTATTTCTCTGTGGAGTGGAATGTATTTCTGTACCCAACTGTGTATGTGTGTATTTTCCTTCTTTTGACCAGGTTAGATAAGAGCAGCAGTTCTCAACCTGTGGGTCGCAATCCCTTTGGGGGTCAAACGACCCTTTCACAGGGGTCACAGGGGTCGCCTAAGACCATTGGAAAACACATATTTCCAATGGTCTTAGGAACCAAGACACGGCTCCTCTATCCATCTCCAGGCTGGTCTGCCCACATGCAGATACACCCACATATGAGTATTAAAGGGTCGCAGCACTAGGAAGGTTGAGAACCACTGGATAAGACTGAGGTTCAAGTCTTGTCAGCTCCCTCCCAAGCCCTCCTCCTTGTTTGCATATATCTATTTGATTATTTATATGTCTATTTTTTTGACTACATAATTTCCCCCTAACTCAATTTCACCAAGGTCACAAAGTTATTTATCAGGTCAGATCACATTCATTTTCAAATATATTCCTTCCCCACTGCCCAGCAAACCTTCCCTCCTACTAAAGTTCTGTGGGTTTGTGGTTTTTTCAATAAAATAGTTACTTTTATAAGATATTATATTATAGGGTCAGCTAGGTGGCTGAGTGGATAGAATGCCAGGTCTGGAGTTAGAAAGACATCAAGAAGCTCTCATAGTAATAGAAGAGACAAGATGCAAGTACTATGTACACACACTATGAATTTGACCTCAGACACTTACTAGCTATGTGACCCTGGGCAAGTCACTTAACTCTGTTTGCCTCAGTTTCCTCATCTGTAACATGAGATGGAAAAAGAAATGGCAGACCACTCCAGTATCTTTGCCAAGAAAATCCCCAAAGAGGTCACAGAGTCTTAAATGATTGAACAACAACAAAATTATGAGTTATTTTACAATTATAAGGGTTTGTGTGGGTTGTTTTGTAAGATAGTTCAGCAAAATCAATAACTACATCTCACTATATATGCAACATCCCATACCCATAACCCCCCCACCTTCACCCCATCCCCCCCATACTCCTACCTTCCTACCCCTCCATGCCCCCCCCCATGATGAAAGTAGAGAAAGATTCCTCAATTTTTTTCTTCAGGGACAAGCTTGGTTATTATGATTATAGAGTATTTCATTTTAGACGTAAAATTTAAACTGAATACAATCATAGAATGTTAGCTTTCTAATGTCAGACATCGGGTCCAGGGGTGGAGAACCTGTGGCCTTGCGGCCACATGTGGCCTTTTAGGTCCTCAAGTGTGGTCCCTCAACTGAATCCAAACTTCACAGAACAAATCCCCCACCTGTGAATTCTAGTCTAATCTGTTTTATTATAGTCCAGTGAAGGATACTGCTTACTCAAGCTCACATGAATGTTAGATCCAGGATGCAAAGACATATGGGAAAGAGAATAATCATTTATATTGTAACCACTATGTGCTGAGCCCTATGCTAAGCTCTTTTTATCAATATTATCTCATTTGTTCTTCACAATAACCCTGCAAGGTGGATACTGTTATTAGCCTCCTTTTACAGCTAAATGCTTCTGCATATCTTCTAGTTCCAAATCTAGAACCTTTTCCATTACATAAGACTAGAGCAGAAACTTCATAAAACGACTGTCAGACACCCCTTAACATCCTGTCATATCGCTTTAATTCTGTCTCAATAACCTCCAACGACTTCATATTACCTCTAGGCCCTGCAGATAAACGTTCTCTCTGGTATTAACCTAGCTCATCCCTATCTGTTCAGTCTTCTTTTTTCATCTTGCCCCACTCCAAGTACTCTACAATCCAGCTACACTGGCCTATTTCTTGTTCTGTTCACATCACATTCCACCTCCTGCCTTGAGCTTTGTCCTGGCTGTGCACAGGTATTCTGTGCCTTGTATGATCTCCCTCTGTCTCGTAGTTCCCTTCAGGATTCTGCTCAAATCTCACCACCACAGCAAGCCTTGCCTAGTCTCCTCCAAAGCAAGTGACTTCCCTTCTGGGATTACATTCCTCTCATACCAAATATATAATGTATGTACATAGTTCTTTGCATCTTCTCTCTTCTATTACAGCGAGAGCTCCTTAAGGGCAGGGACCTTGCTTTTATTTATTATTGGTATTGCTGGTGCTTAGCACAGAGTCTGACATATAGTAAATACTTCATAGATGCTGATCAATTCATTGTCTCTGCACCAACCTCTGGAAAATGATCTCCTTGTAGAACATTCTCTGTATTTTTTTATAAGAGCCTCCCCCCCCCCCAAAAAAAAGAGGTGAGGAAATTATAAAGTTGAAAAGCATCCAAATTCTGTAAATGCAGTAACCCATCCCTCAAAGCAGGATGATTTCTTGGCTGTGTTGAATGGGTCTGCTTATGTCTGAGCCATGGCCCAATGCCTGTGGACCGAGGGTCTGTATCTCCAAACTTTTTTCTCCAACAGTTTCTCAACATCTCCTTCTGCAAATGGGAGTGGGGTTTCTGTATTCACAGTCATTGGTATCTGGCCAGATCCAGTGTTGCCACATGTCTCATTTCCACAACAAACTTTTGTGTATATTCATCAGTGGAGTCCAGGTTGCTGGGCTCTGTCTGAAAAAAAAGAAAAAGATTTGCCATCTCTCCTTTCCAGTCTTGCTGTTCAAGAGTCCTGGCCAAACTTCCTTAAGTGTCTTGGGAGAGAGAAGGGTGAAGATTACAGCCCTGTGAGATTTTCCCTTCCTGGTGACTCCCTCCTCAGGATCCTTCGCCACCTTCCCTGGCCCTCCTGGGTCAGCTCAATTTGGGTGTTTCTGCCAGAAGGGGAGAAGGGGATTTGGCCCAAATCCCTTTTTGACAGGAGTCTAACATTACAAGGGCCTCACTTGGTTTTCAAGCATTTCCCGGTGCCTCTCCTCTGTTGTAAAGTTTCTAGCCAGAATTTCTTGGCTCTGAAGGATGATTGAGTGTTTGCCTTTGCCTTTTGGGTCTGTCTTTCATTTGCAGCTGCTTGGACTCTGGACTGGGTGACTGTCCCAGGACCTCCCCTAGTCAGCCATCCCCTCCTGCTTGTCCCAGGGAGGCCCTTTGTGTTTCTCTGATGATCCAGAGAAGCCCCACCCTTGTTCTCTGGGCCTGCTCCAGGCTCAGCACAAAGTTGAGGCCAGGCATGCCATCTGACAGTATTTATTATGTGCAAAATGGGAGATGGTGCCATGTTAAGGACCTGCAATAGCTGGTACACAGACCCTGCCCCTGTAACTTTCAAAGCACCTAGGGGCCTTCTCAGTTCCCAGAGACTTTCTTACAGGTGTTTCTAGCCATTTCAATCATTCACACCAGGCCTGGCGTGGCTAATGCCTTTGGGAACTCTGTGGCCTCATAGGACCTACATGCCCAAGCAATTCTGCTCCTTCGTGCTTATCTGACCGTGCCTACTTCTTCTAGTTGGGCCCTCACTTCCTGCCTTTGGGTCTCTGTAGAATGTAAACTCCTTGAGGGTAGGGAGTGGTTTTTGTTTTTTGGGGTTTTGGGGTTTTTTTTTGCTTTACGGAGGGGGGAAGGCAGGGCAATTGGGGTTAAGTGACTTCCCCAAGGTCACATAGCTAGTAAGTGTTAAGTGTCTGAAGGTGGATTTGAACTCAGGTCCTCCTGACTCCAGGGCTGGTGCTCTATTCACTGTGCCACCTAGCCGCCCCATGGTTTTTGTTTTGATTTGTATCCCAGTGCCTAGGAAAGGGCCTAACAGCCGGCACTTAATAAGTGCCAATTGCACTGATGTGAGAAGGCTGGATGGTGCCAGGTAGCCCAATATTTTGAAATCAGGAAATCCTGCTTCTGACATATCCTAGCTATATGACTCTGGGCAAGTCACTTAACTTCTCAGACTCAGTTTCCCCATATGCAAAAGGACAGGGCTCTACTCAATGGCCTCTCAGGTCCCTTCTAGCTATAAATGTAGGATTCTATGATCCTACAAATTCTAAACCAGATTCCAAATTGTTTAGAGGTGCCAACATTCTTCAATTTAACTTGGAACAAACTGAACAGTTTATTAAAAGAAACTTTTGGAGACCGAGAACTGATAGCCTGATACAGTGGAAGAATGGAATATGAACCCAGATTTGTACATCCCAGGAATCAGATAAGCAGGCCTGTGGCATGTTCCAAATGTAGAAATATAAATGAATGAGTCTGAGGATCCCAACCATCTCCCATAAGATGATACAGTCTACAGATCCCTGAAAATACTGTACTATGCTGATCCATGGCTCCTTCTGCTGCAAGAAGTGGTACCACCCCTTGGTTGGCCCAGGTGAGACCCCTCACATCAGGTCAGATCAGGTGAAGCAGAGAATGAAGAACTTCTGCAATGACCAAGTCAACTCATCTACACACCTGCCATGAATCTTGTCTCTGGACAAGAGACTTCTCTGTTGACCTCCCCAGATTGAATTTCAGTTTCTATCTCCTGCTCCCTGACTCCATCATAGCCCCTCAGAGTTGGGGACTCATAAATACCTGGTTTCAATCTAGCCTGGGGTTTAGTTTATATTCACTTACATTTGAGTCATATCCTACTCTTTTTCTGATTGACTTCAGTCCTAGAAGTTATCAAGGCTCAGACTGGGCACAGATAACAAATATAACAAACTCTTCTGACACCGCTTCCCTCCCCCTTTAGTCTCTCACCCATTTATTATAATTTACTCTGTGTGAGGGCAGCTAGGTGGCCTGGAGTCAGGAAGACCCAAGTTCAAATCTGGCCTCAGACACTTACTAGCTATGTAAGTCTGGACAGGTTACCTAACCCCTGTTTGCCTCAGTTTCTCCATCTGTAAAATGAACTGGAGAAGGAAATGGCAAACCACTCCAATATCTTTGCCAAGAAAACCCCAAACGGGGTTATGGAGAGTCAAACACAGCTGAAATGACTCAGCAACAACAACAACTCTGCATTTTTGAGGGATAGGGATTAACACTAACTACTACAACATATGTTATATCAAACAGTACAACATCATCACACTACCTGGGGGGGAAGGCATGGTTTGGCTTATATCACCATAGGCCACGGGTTTGTAGGTGTAAGGGACCTTAGAAACCATCTAGTCCTATTCCCTCACTTAACAGGTAAAGAAACTGAGTCCCAGAAAGAGTAAATGATTCCAAGGTTATGCAATCTGGCAAAGGGGAAATTTGAATCCAGAGCCCCTGACTTCAGATCAAAAGCTCTTTTCTACAATGAAAATATTAAAAATTATGAATCTTACATATTAAGGGAATAATTTACTCAATTTTTTCTCTTCTAGCAATGTGTGGTCAAGAGAATGGTATCAATCCTCCCCCTACCAGTGCCAGGAAAGAATATATTTTCCTGCCTTCTCTCATGACCATCAAGATCAAAACAGCAATTCCACAGCATGAGTAATAATACTTCATTACTGTGGGGGCTCCCAGTACAGAAATTCCCTCCAAGGACACAGAATGGCAACTCATTTTCAGCTTAGAGTCTTAGTTGCCTGGGGCACAAAGAGACTAAACCGTTGCACCTATATGTGTAAAGGATGATGGAAGTCAAAAGACCTTCAATCAAATCTTAGTCCTGGTTTAAACTATAGCCTTGCAACCTTTGTGACCTTGGAATATTCTTTGGGGCTTTGTTTTCTCATCTGTACAATGAGTGCATTGGGTCCAATGGTCTTTAAGATGCTTTGTAGCTCAAAAGCTATGATCACACAGAGCCCCCATGCATCAGCCAGCTCTTAAACTCAAGATTTCATGGCTCCAAGGCCAACTCTCCTCATTGTGGTTGTTGTCCAGTTGTTTTCAGTTGTGTCCAACTCTTCATGACCCCACTTGGGGCTTTCTTGGGAAAGACACTGGAGTGGTTTGCCATTTCCTTCCCTATTTTATGACAAGGAACTGAGGCAAACAAGGCTAAGTGACTTACCCAGGGTCATAAGCTAATAAGTGTCTGAGGCTAGATTTGAACTCAGCAAGATGAGTCTTCCTGACTCCAAGCCTGTCACTCTATATACTACTCCACCCAGCTGCTCCCTCTTAATTGGGTCTGTCTAATAAAGTGAAAAGGAAAGGAATGGATGTGGAAGATATTTCAGAGGTAGGATTGATCAGAATGGGTGACTAATTAGATGTCAGGTGGGAGTGGGGGGAAGGCAGAGTCAATGATGACTCAGTGGCTTCAAGCCTGGGCATCTCAGAGAATGCCAATAAAATGTATAGAAATAGTGAAGGGAAGAGGGGAAACTTACTTGAAAGGGAAGATGGTATGTTCAGTTTTAAACAAATGTTGGATTTGAGGTGCTTCTGGATGGACATTGAGGCAGAGAGGTTTAAGAAGCAGCCAGAAACGAGGAATTGGATCTAGAGAGGCTGGAGCTGCGAAGAGTTCTATTGAAAGTGTGGTGGGCTGTGTAAATTAATACTGAGATGAGGTTGAGGAGAATGAGGACACTGAACAAAGAGCCACTAATGGCATCTAGCAAATAGATAGGTGGTCACTAGGAAACTTTTAAAGAAGATTGTTGAAATATGGTCTGGAAATTGCAATGGTGAGAAAAGGAAATGTCTACCCCTCCTCCTTAATTTGTGAGTCAGGGGTAAGGGAAGAAAGAGAACCTTCAAGGGGAAAGAATTTCAAGGATAGTAAGGCCATCAGAGAAAAACCAGGTTTCGTTTAAGCAAAGATGATATAAAGGACTTTTTTTTTTTTAAAGTTGAGAAGGCAAATAAAGTGTGCCAAAGGGCCCAGAGGAAAAGGCTAGTAGAGTAGAACCACACAAGAGGAGTGGGATGAAGCTGAGGCTAGCAAAGGACATTACAGGGAAGAGGGATTTTCATGTAGAATGGCAATACTATAACCGGTATAGGAGAATTACATATATATACATATACACATACATGTATGTATACATGAGTACACACACATATGTAAGGACGACAGGGGGAGAGGGAATACCGAGTAGGTCAAATTTTGTCATTTGACCCTTTGAGATCCTGATTTCTGCCCTGTGAGCTTGGATCTATAAAGAAGGCTACCTACAGTGGACTTTAATTGCACCTAAATTATTTATGGTTATTACGCTCTTCCTCTGGGCTGAGAGAAACTCCCTGGATGGTGCTATTTTCCTGCATTTCAGGTTTCCTCAACTGGAAATTGTTCATTAGGACATGAGAACTGCAGTTCCCCCAGAAGCTGTCAAATGAAGTCAGATGCCCCATGTCTCATCCCCCAGGTCCCATCCCCGCTCCAGGTTCCACTTTAGGCTTGTGCTTTGACTTTTGGAGCGAAGCACCAGGATCCGCTGTAATGAGACCACTGATTAGTGGTAGGAATAACTCACATATACATCCAGTGTCGAGGCAGCCCTCTAAGGTTCACAAAGCATTTTACAATCATTATCTTACTTAATCTTCACAACAACCCTGTGCAGTAAGAGCTATTATTATTCCCACTGTACAGATGAAGAAAATGAGGCTGAGAGAGGTTAAATGATTTCCTCATGGGTCACTCTAAGTCACTAAAATTGTAATCAATTCCAGGTTTTCTTGATTCCTAGTTTAGCACTATTCACAACACCAGGAATAAATGATGAACTGAGAGACATAAGCTGAAGCTGTGATCATGAGCAAAGCCCTTAGTTAGCACCCTGTCTGGAGCCTCTCCCCTAACCTGCACCCACATTTTATAATCGGAATTCCAAAGAAGGGAATGATCACCCCTAGTCAGTGTTTTACGTTAACTGAGAGTCTCAAGTTTCTACTACTGTCACTTACAAGCCCCTACCAGTGGACTCCCATTATCAATCAATCAAGGCAACAAAACAAGTCAATGAGCACTTATTAAATATTTACTATGTGCCAAGCACCATGCTAAATGCTCAGGATTCAAATATAAGCAAAAATAAAGGCAGTCTCTGCCCTCATGGAGTTTTATATTCCAGTTGGGGAAGACCACGTATAAAAAATGGAGCTGAAAAGCAGGGGCAGGGAGGAGGTTCCCATGGAGAGTCATGGTGTCAAAATCAGGAGAGTCAGAAGCATAATTAAGAAGCAAATAAAGGATGGCTGGCCTTAGACCCCCTCCCCAAAACAGAACCCCAAATGAATCCAATTAACTCATAGAAAATGGCATTACTAAGAAGATACAGCAAGAATAGCTGATACAAAACACCCCCCAAATAAGAGGCCCCTCTCCCCTTGCATACGCCATGTCCCTTGAGAGAGAAGGATCAGAATTAAAGTATCACGGTACTGAGGCACACACGTAGAGAGTACGTGTGCCCAAGGAATACCTTCTGTCTCCTGGTTCTGGAAGGAAGTCTCCCTTAGGAGCAGAGCTCTGTTAACTAGTCATCTCCTGCTAGGCTGGACCATTCAGCTGCCATCCTGCAGTCTCTGCAGACCCGGCAATGTCAACATCTGGACTTTGCTAATGACTCCAGTTGCCAGTGGGATCTCTGAGGGACCTCTGGATCTCCAGAAGTGTCTGGACACTTGCATCTCAGAATACTCATTCCCTTAAGATCAGGAAAGAATTAAGACAAAGAAACAAAGGCACATGGACTGGCTAAGTGGGAAATTTGGCTAGCTATTCTCTCCCCACCTCCAACCCCCATCAAACTAGACCTCCTCACTCACTTGTATCTGTGTATGTGCCAAGACTGGCCGCCCACAGACCACTCTAGCCCTATTACTTTTAATCTCTTTGAGCTTCAGGTTTTTCTCATCAGTAAATGGAGATAATGATAGCAACTACTTTACAGGGTCATTGGGAGTCTCAAATATATATGTTATATATACACATGTGTGTGTATATAGGCATGTATGTGTTCATGTATGTATATATGTAAAGGGCATTGCAAACTTTAAAGCATTATCTAAATGTGAGTATAATATTATTATTCCATACTGCCTCAGGAGAGAGGAAGAGCAATTGAAAAAAAACTATAGTTATCGTAGGATTTAGAGACAGAACGAACTCTAAATTTGACCTAATCCAACCTCCTTAATTTATACATTTTATAAAAGCAAGGACTAGAGAGAGAGAGTAATTCGTCCAGGGTCACATAGCCAGTAAATAATAGAGTCAGGATTCAAACCTGAGTCCTTTGACTCCAAAATCAGGGCTCCTAGTTCCCATATACCATATACCACAGGGCAGCTTTTTTCCTGCAGGAGAACAGGCTCACAGGAAGATGAATTGAAATTTATAGTCAATAAATATTTATTACAAATGCCTACTGTGTACCAGACACCGGGCTAAGTGTTGAAGATGCAAAAAAAGAAGCAAAAGACAGTCCCTGCTCTCAAGGACTTCACAGTGTTATTCACAATCACACTCTAAGTGTGCACTGCAGCCCTTCCCCAAAGCAAAAAATGCCTTTGGCCAGGCTAGGCTAGAGGAAGGAGTAGGAGAGAGGAGAAGCAGGAAGCAAGGAGAGATGAAGCACCACTGTGAGAGTTCTCTGGAATGTGTCCCAAGGCCACTTCCAATCATCCAGGCTGGTGGAGGGGAGTTGGAGAGGAGAGAGCCAAGCGATTTGTTCCGTAATTGGCCATGGCTAAGTCCCTCCCTCTGGGCATGGCTAAGTCCCTCCCTCTGTGATTTACAGATGAGAGGATGCTCACAGGCAGCAACAAGGTTTTGCTCTAGTGCTCTGGGAATTAGACAAGGCACAGAGTGAGATTCTGTCTCCCCTCTCTAGTAAGGGAGACCCTATATTGAGATTTGGGGAACTATACTGCAATGACCTAATTTTTTTTTCCTCTCAACCATAACAATCAGCAAACATTTATTAAACACCTACTTACATAGGCACTTCGGCATCGCCCTGGATGTAAAGAAATGTAAGATATTATGCTTGCTTACAAGGACCTTATGTTATAGTCTAGCTGAGAAAATAAGATAAACAAATGAAAAGCAAAAGTAACCAAGAAATCATAAACCTGAAATCCCAAATGAGTAGAAGAGATAGTAAGAACTCTAGGATTTTAAGAAGACAGAGAAAGAAACTGAGGTCTCTAGGAAAGCTTCATGGAGAACAGAGGATTTGAATTGTTTTTTAAGGATAAGATCTGGATAAGCAAAGAACGGAAAGATATTCTAAGCAGAGGCATGTAAGCAAAGGTACAAGGTCAGAAAGTATATTATACATACACACACACATATGTTTGTTCATTTGTTTAAATATATTTAAGAACCACGAGAAAGTCATTTTGACTGAAAGAGAAGGTTCAAATAGAGGAACAATTTAAGACAGGTTGGAAAGGAAAGGGGACCTTGACCAACAGGATAATGGGGAGTTACAAGGCTTTTGTATAGGATAAAAAATTATTTGGGCTTTGAGGAAGATGGATCTGGTCTAAGCATCCTTCAGTAATCCCCTCTCTCAACAATCATCAAGCATTTATTAAGCACTTACTTAGTCTCACATACAGTTCTAGCTGCTGGGGATAAAGAGAAAGAGAAAGGGTCCCTGTCCTCAGGGGCTTACATTCTGTTGGAGGGACTGACAGAGATGCATACAGAGTACCAGACACAGCATGTAAAGTAAATACAGGGAGTAAAAGCTTAAAACTTTATTAAGACTTTGGGAACATTGTATAAGTACAAAATATATACATACTATGAATATATGTACAGGATCTTTTGGGGTGTGAGGGGAGGCCCTAGCAGCTGGAAAAATCATGAAAGGAGCTTCATGTAAAGAACAAGTCATAAAGAACCCTATGGGACCTATAGATGAAAACGAGATTACTCCCCCTGGTTTCTGACTATCTCAAAGATACCATGAAATCCTATTACTAAACATTTTGTGCCCAGTTTGCCAGGTCTCAGTGAACAGCTTAGTTTTTCCTCAAGAAAGCTCGCTGATTAAGTGATGGATGCCCCATTCCCTAGTGCTTCTGTCCAGCTTCTGCTGCCTACCCATCCCCATCTCACCTTGATCCCCTATTATGTGGGAACATAGGTTAAGATAGTTTTTCAACCCCCTGTGCAAGCAGCTTATTAACTACTACCTCTCAGGGATACCCCTAGTCCCGGTCCCATAATGAGCCTCAGACAAAGGCTGAACAGACAGATCTCTTTGGGCAGCAGGATCCTTGTGGACTCAAAGAAGGAGGGACAGTTTCCAACCGAGGAGGGTATATTAGCGCCCGAAGGCAGTCCCATCTGGGGGTATTTCTTTCTCATTAGCTAACAGATAGAAATGCAAAGATAAATCAGACCTTCTGTGCTCCACACCTCAATGACTCCTGGCAGAGCCCCCACAAATGTCTTTCTCTCCACCCACCTGCAAGGATTTCCCAACTGGGGCTCCCCGACTTTGCTGAGTAATCTGAAGGCCCCAACTTGTGAGCATCAGAGAGCCACTAAAACAAGAGTGCCAGGCGCGCGCGCGCACACACACACACACACACACACACACACACACACACACACACACACACACACTCCACACTCCACACACACAATTTCTCTTCCTCCTCTCCCTAGCCTCCTCCCACTCCTTCCTCCACCCCCACCTCGCACATCCCCAGGGGTGTAAAATTCTCTTAGCTCAACACTCCTAGCCCACAGTCCCCTAGTGAGAAGGGCTGCGCTTCCTCCTGCCTACACTGGGAGGGCCCCCTTCCCGCCCCCCCCCGCCCCTCCTTTCTCTTCTCCCTCCCCTCCCCCTCTGCATATTTCTGCCTTGCAGTCTGCACTCCATGGCAGCCGAGCAGGACAGGAAGAAAAGGCTAGGCTGCCAGGATAAGTAAAATTCTCATGAATAGAGTCTTCAGTTTGGCCTCTTGTGTTCTTGGCCGGTCGGGCCAGTCTGGCCTGGTATCCTGTCCAGCCATTAATCTTCTCCAGGACTAGCTACTGTACCTGACGAGCAGGAAACACACGGTGCTTTTGGCTGGAGCCAACGCGAGGAGCTCGCGGTCAGCGGGCCCGGGAGGGATGCGGCGGCTCGCGTCTGCCTGCGCTCGGGACTCCCAGGGGGCGAGGCGAGGAAACACGAGCGGGCTAAGTTTAGTTTCTTGTTTGCTCTTAAGGACCAACCCAAAGCCCCTCTTAGCTTCTGGACCCCTTTCGGGGCCGGCTCGGAGAAAGGAGAGCCGGGAGCTGGGAGAAGGAAAGACAGCTATCTCTCCCCTGCCCCTAGGATTCTCAGAGCGGGACGAGCATCTTAGTGCATCCCACCCCGGGGTACCAGAGCCCTGCCTCCCTACTGCATTAGCTGCCTTTCTCACCCCACCCTCGCCCCACGTCCCTACTCCTTTAAATAAATACATTAATAAACAAAAGATAATAAACCCCTTTACAAGGAGTTCCCCATGTAAAGGAGATACAAGATGAATTGGAAACATATTTGGGAAAGAAACTGAGTTATAAAAGCCGGCACCCGTCATTTAAATGCCATTAAAATGCCCACGCAGTGAAACACACCCAGGCAATGACTTTTACAGGCTTTTTCCGGACTGAATCCAGCCCTCGGTGACCAAACAGCGCCCTCTGCGGACGGACCATACTCACGCAAAGGGCCGCCCGCAAACCGAAGTCAGTTACTGGGCTCAGCTGCCCCTCTGCCTTGGGCCCCCCAAGAGTCATTTGGAAAGGGTGAGGGGAGCCAAGCGGAAAACAAGTGAACCTAAATCAAAGGACCAAAAACAAAAGAAAATAGCATCTTGTGTCGTTATCATGACCAAGCTCGGCCCTGACGCAGAGATGAGAAAATACCGCATTCCCTCCCTTTGCAGAGATGAGGAAAAATTGCATTTATTTACAATCAGACGGCGCATATGTTTGAATAGTTTTACCGGCATGCTTTTCTTTTTCCACCTCACTTTTACTTTTTAAAAAACTGGTTACAGATGGGGTTGTGTCTCTGGAAAGTGAAGGTGATGACAAACAAAAGATATCTAATTTTTTTAAATAAATAAATAAAAACAACAATGGAATGGGAGAGAAAATTAACCCAAACCATGAAAATATCCAAAAATTTAAAAGAAGGGAAGTTGGGATAAATTACAAAAGTCTTTACTGTAATGGTTGGAAAAGCATGAGAGGAGGGGGTTCCTCCATGTTGACTGAAGTTCCCCTAAACTCCCCCAGTCCCCTTCTTCTCTGCCTCTGTAGAGGAAGTGTGCTCCAGATTTTATAGACCCACAGAAGTTCCTTAGAGTGTTTTCCTTCACAGATGAAGAAAGTGAGACCCAGGGAGTTTTAAATGTCTTGCCCAAGGTAACACAATTGGGGAAAGTGGTAGAAGCATAGAACTTAGAACCTACATCCTCTAACTTCTAGTCCAGGGCCTTTCTAACAACCCAGGGCCTCTTCCCCTACATGAAAAACCATCCAAGAAAATAAACCTTTCTTCTTTATAGCCATGCCCACATGACGCAATTGTACTTAAGAGTCATAGATGACATTTGGAGTCAAAATCCTAGGTGGCGATTGGGTAGAGTGCCAGCCTGGAGTCAAGAAGATGCCTCTTCCTGAGTTCAAATGTGGCCTCAGACACTAGCTGTGTGACCCTGGGCAAGTCACTTGACCCTGTTTGCCTCGGGTTTCCTCATCTGTCAAATGAACTGGAGAAGAAAATGGCAAACCACTCCAAGTATCTCTGCCAAGAAAACTCCAAATGGCATTTGAACAATAACAATAACGGAGAGAGTTATTTACCACTCACAGGATATTCAAGTCATTTACTAGCAGTATGATCCTAGCCAAGTCACTTAACCATTATCTGCCTCAGCTTCCTCCTCTGTAAAATGGGGATAATAATAGCCCCTACCTCTAGGACAGTGGTTCTCAACCTGTGGGTTATGTTCAATTTGTAACAATGAAAATACATCCTGCATATCAGACATTTACATTACGATTCATAACAGTAGCAAAATTAGAGTTATGAAGTAGCAACGAAAATAATTTTATGGTTGCAGGTCACCACAACATGAGGAACTATTAAAGGGTCGCGGCATCAGGAAGGTTGAGAACCTATGCTCTAGGATGTCTACAAAGATAAAATGAGATCATATTTGTAATCCTTAAAGTGCTATGTAAATTCTAACTGGTACTGTTTTTTAATCCTATCTGAACCAGTTTCCTTTTGTATAAGATGGGGATAATCATACTTGTGCTACCCAAGTTACCAGGTTGCCAGGGAGGATGAAATGGGGCAATGCATATAAAATGCTTCGTAGCTGGAAAATGCTGTGTAAATGGAGGCTATTGTTGTCATTAGCTGGAGGTGATCCTTTGCTTCAGTCTAAGATCACTAATATGCTTCCTCAGCTCCAGATCTCAAAGAGCTCCCCATGTAATGGGGGGAACAACATGTAAACAATTATGTGGAAACAAGTGTGCAGGATAAGTTGGAAATAATCAATAGAGGGACGGCACTAGAATTAAGGGGGATTGGTAAGGCTTCCCGAATAAAGTTGGACTTAGTTGGGGTTTGGAAGAAACCAGGAAAGCTAGGAGGCAAAGATGAGGAAGGAGAACCTTCCAAGAGCTGGAGACAGCCAGGGGCAATGCCTGGAGGCTGGAGGTGGAGGGTGTTGCTGGATAAAAGAGTACATGAGGATGTATAAGATATAAGGAGATTGGAAAGGGGGAACATGAACCTTAATATTTTGGTTTTTCAGAACTTTTAATGCCAAGACATTTTTCTTTATTTCTGGTTAAAGTGTCATCAAATCTCATATTACTTTAGGTATTTCAAAGAATGTATTACCTTTAATCACAGAATTAATAAAATTCACAATAACAATCTTTCTTCCTTTCTTTCTTCACTCCCTCCTTTCCTCTGCTCCTTTCTCCCTTCCTTTCTCCCCTCCACCCCTTCTTCCCTTTCTCCCCTCCTCCTTTCCTTTCTTCTTTCTTGCCTCCTTTCCTTCCTTTTTTCCTCCCCTCCTTCCTTCCTCCCTCTCTCTTTTCTTTCTTCCTCTTCTTTCTCCCCTCCTTCCACTCCTTCCTTTCTTCCTCCCCTTCTTCCCTTCTTTCCTTCCTTTCCTCTTTCCTTCTTCCTTCCTTCCTCCCTCTCTCCCTTCCTTTCTTCCTCTTCTTTCTCCCCTCCTTCCACTCCTTCCTTTCTTCCTCCCCTTCTTCCCTTCTTTCCTTCCTTTCCTCTTTCCTTCTTTCCTTCCTTCCTTTCTTCCTTCCAAGAACTCTCATTGACCCTCAGCATCAAATTAGTTTAAAGTTTTAACCTATCATCAGTCATTTAAACTTGATATCCTTACCATTTAGCACTGTAGCACCATCAGGTATTTAATAAATGCTTGTTGATTGGTTGGTTCATTGTGAATGATCTGAGAGCAGGTTTTTGGGGGAGGTGGGAAGAAAAAAGAGTTAGAAGATTCTAGGATTAAGAGCCCAGAAGGAGGAGGCTGGGGACAGATTTCCTCCACTTCCAAGTTTTTCCATTGGCCACTACCCAGAAGTATGTAGGGGCATAGAAAGATAGGTAGGGGCAACCATCCCAGGACTTCTTGAAAACAAAGAGTTAAATAAAAGTAATTGGATCAACATGCTAGTTATCATTATTAGGAATTATTATTATTACTATAATTCCATTCCTTTTCCTTTCTTTTCAATCATTTGATTGATTAGACATTTATTAATTGCTGGCAACATACCAGACATAATGGGCAGCGGAGATACAAAGATAAAGAACCAAGCAATCCCTGCCCTTATGGTGTTTAAAATCTAGTAGGAAGGATACATGTCTATGAATTAAGTCTAACACGAGGCAGAATTTCATAAAGACAGAGGGGTATTACCAAAATCCTATAAGAAGTTTGAGGCAATCAAGATCACTTTCAGCTGGGGTAATCAGACAAGGCTTCATGAACAACTTGACCACTCAGCTAGTCCTTACAGGAAGGAAGAACTTCAAAAGATTGAGATATGAAGAGTGTTCCCCAACTTTGCAAATGTGTAAAGGTCAGAGAGGCTAGGTAAGATCAGAGAACAACAGCTAGCAGCCCAACTATAGCCAAACTATGGAAAGGAGAGAGAGTATAGTAAATTATAACTAGAAAGGTAATTTGGAGCCAGATTGTAAAAGGCCTTAAATGCCGGACTGATGCTTGTATTTTAACCTCTGTGCCATTAAGGAATCACGGAAAATTTGTGAACAGGACTTTAGTGGGTGCTTGGGGGTGTGGGTGGGGAGGATGACAGAGGGGGTACTGGTCATGGGAAGGATGTATTAGAGTAGGGAAAGACTAGAAGCAACAAGGACCAAATATGAGGCTCTGAAAGTAGTCTAGGTGAGAGGTGATGAAGGTTTAAAATGGGATAGTGATCCTATATAATATATGAAGAAGATGGGATGAATGTGAGGAAGATGCTGCGGAAGTGGAATCAGCAGGAGGAAGGAAGGGAGGTATAAAGGAGAAGAAAGACCTAATGACTCTGTGATGTTGGACCTGGGTGACTGTGGGTATGGTGGTGCCATTAGGATAAATAGGGAAATTAGAAGGACAAACAGATTTGGGGGGTGGGAGGAAGGTGATGAGTTTAGTTTTGTACATGTTGAGTTTGAGATACTGGAAGGACATCTAGCTGGAGGGTCCAATAGGTGGTCAGAAATTTGAGATTTTAACCCAAGGGTCATAGGAGTTAGGGTGAGGAAGGAGCTATGGTGATTTTAGAGTCATTGGCATAAGGGTACATAGGAGCCACATGTGTGGATGAGATTGCCAAAGAAAGGGG
>CM053585.1:91315555-91351817 GCA_028646515.1 Pseudochirops corinnae
GGATAAGGCTAAACCAGGCTGTGGGTGTAAACTGAAACTTCCACCTGAATTAGGCTGTTCAGCCCAGATTGGGAAAGTGGGAAATCTGTTTGTTCCCTTCCTCCTTCTTCCCTCTAGGAAATCTCTCTGCAGGGGTGGGGGTGGGGTCCTGCCCACGTAGCTTTAAACTCAGACTTGAGCTGGGGTCTGTTGATCCTGCTCCAACATGGATCCCATGTGTTTCTCCAATAGTTGGAATTACTGAACTGAAATCATCCTCCCCCCACCCCCAGCCCCTTCAATTTACACATGAGGCATCTGAAGCCCAGAAGGGTTAGTTCCATGGCTTGCTCAGGAATCCAGCTAAACAGTTGAAGAGACCAGACTAGAACTCTGTTCCCCAGATTTCCAGGCCAGTATTTTCTCCAGGATACCACTTGCCTCTAATTATGATAGTAATTCCCGCTTTTAATCAAAAAAGTGTCTTTGGTCCGAAGCCCTCTAGGGACAGTCAGGCAAGGGAAGGTCAAGATTCTGAGTGTGTTTCCCAGAGTCGTGTGACATCCCTGGTTCATATCGTCTTTTTCTGTTTTTTGTCATTTTCTTGTCAGCAGTGAACGTTACCATGCTGTCAGACACAAAGGCCGGATTCTTTGAATGGTTCCCAGGTAGTTCCATCCACAGGCAGAAAATGAATGAGGTTAAGCAGGGATTACAAGCAAATATAGCAAACCCCAATTCCCTTCTCGAATAGCAGGACCCAGTGTGTGTGATTGTATATTTCTGTATATATGCATCCAATTAAAGGGGGGAAAACCCAACTCCACAACCTGATGTTTTAAGATATCCAAGAAATGAACTAATATTCGTTTAACAAGTGTGTCATTGCAAAGCAAATGCGAAACCAGAGGGGAGAGCTGGGAGAAAGCCCGCAGCTGCTCCCAAAAGCAAGCTGTATGGCAGATTCCAGGGGCTGGCCAACCCTGTTCCCTGGGGAACCAGACCTCCAGAAGGCCTGTTAGAAGAATGTATGAACTGAGCTGGGTCAGACAGGTGGCTGTTTAAACCAGTGGCTGAAAAAAAACATCCCCCTCCCCTTGGTGCCTGGAGTTTTCTCCTACAGACCTGGGGGTGTGGGGAGAGGCAGGCATCTCTCAGGTACCAAAGCCCCACTACCTACAAGTTTGAGTTTATGACTGCCAAGTTGCCACAATTCACTCCGCTAAAGACCTTCTGGCTTCAATTAAATTTCAGTGGACCAGGCTCACATTAGAGGGTGTCAAGGGAACATTGGGGAGAGGAAATTAGAGGCCACACAAGTGGCATCCACAGTGATGGAGAGGGGGGATGACCAGAAAGAGGGGTGCCTTTCCAGAGTGCATGGAGAAGGATGGTATGCTTTGCAATATTTGGCTTAAGAGCCCTGGGATTTAAAATTACTCTGCTGGGAAGGGACCTGGAAGTGTCAGAATGCTTGGAGCATAAGAGGGTAATGAGGAGGGATGTTTGTTGTTGGTTACAGAGTATTCTCCTTGGAACTTAGAGACATTTCACACACTCATAGAATTAGAATGTTAAAGCTAGAAGGGGCCTTACTTAGCAATTGTCTAGTTCAGCCTCTTTCATACTACAGGTGAGAAAACAGACCCCTCAGAAGACTTGCCCAAAGTTTCACAGCTAGTTAATGGCACAGCTGGCAGGGAGAGTGGAGTTAGGAAGATTTAGTAGCTTCTATTACCCCAGGGGCCATGGGGGCAGGTGCAGCCCAGAATGGGGTTGTGTCCAGATGGTGAGAAAAAAAAATCTCTTTCCCCTTTTATTTATTTCCCTCTCTCCTTTTCATCATGCCTTTTCTTTCCCTTCTCTCCCTCTTCCTTATATTCTATACTCCATCTCTCTCAGCCAGTACCTTCTTTATACCAAATTCCACTCTATAAAAATATCTAACATTTCAGCAATGCTTTGGGATTTTACAAAGCACTTTTTTTTGCATACATTAGTCAGCTCAACTTATCTTCACAACAATGCTGTACATAGTACAGTGTCTTTGTCCCCATTTCCTATGACAGCAGGTAAGGAGGCAGCTTGAGAAAAAGGCACTGAATTAGTGATCAGGAGATCCAGGTTCTCTTCCTACATCTGGACACATCAGACAGGTGACTTAATCATTCTAGTCCTCAGTTCCCTCATCTGTAAGATGAGGGGTTGGCCTAGACAACTATACCTACATCCACATCCATATCCATATCATTATCTGTCTACATCCATGTCTATACCTATATCCATGCCCATGCATGGAGGAAAGGATGTGTTCGGGGAAAACTAGTACCTCTGGCATGAAGGCTGCTTTCCATCTTTGGTGTCTTCCTGATCCATCTAGCTCTTACCTGTGGCTCTAAGAAGCTGTAGCATGTACAGCAGCCACACCCTAGTAAACCAGGCTAAACCAGATTGAGCGTAACCAATAACCAACCAATTAAAGGTCCTTTCATGCTCTAATATTCTATGAGTCTGCAATAAATTTTGCCAATTCAATACTCTTCCCATGATACCACGGAAATCAAATTCTCTTTTTTTGCTTAAGAGAATGATCCAAACCAACTTTTCATATTTGACTTCCACTTATAATAGGAATGGAGAGTAATCAAGGGCCTGCTCTCCACAATCAACATGGTAGCTATGGTAGAAGTGCTGGGACCGGGAGCCAGAGGACACAGGTTTAATCTGGGTTCAGCTACTGTCTGCATATGTGATCTTGGACGAGTACACTTCAAAGCTCTCAGCCTCAGTTTCGCCATCTATAAAATCAGGGTGTTGGATTCAATGTCCAGATCTAAATCTATGAGCCCATGAGATGATGCCCCAATATCACACTACACTAAGGACTAAGGACTGCAAGTCAGAATTGCAGATTTGATAAAACCATGATAACCAGTTCTCTAAACATTTCACAGAATTATAGAAGCTCCTACGCTGATGTCTTTTGGTCCATTTGGGATCCAGTTTCCCCCTCAGCAATGTTTTCATTCCCACCCTTGGTTTCCAGAAGGGGGCTTTATGGTAGATTCTATAACTCCCTACTCCCAATTGGTTTGTACAAATAAACAAACTAATATCCAGCTGTTCTCTATCTCCGAGGTTTTAGACACTGAAAGAACTTCCTGATGGTGAGAATCATATGGCTGATGGACCCAGTCAATCGTAGAATCAATATGTCCCTGCAGATATTGAAGAATAATAAACACAACTTTCCTATGACAGTGTGAATGACAACAAAAGGAGAATGGACAGGTGATCAGTATGGAGCCCTGCTAGGCTTGCGATTCAGTGACTATGTTTTCTCCAAGTTCTACTAGGCTTTGAGAGGATTCTCCCAAGACACATGGGGTTCCACCACCTCCAACACCAAACTCTGACTGTTCTGCTCAGATACCCAATCTCTTATGTCACTCTTCAGGTGTATCAGCTACTACAGAGATCTGGCACAATTTGCTTTGTATTTTTTTTCTTGATAAATTATTTGGGCTTAATAAACATTAATGGAAGTAAACTCCAAAGAGTTCAGTACTTACGTTGAAAGCAAGATGTTCCCCAGGCAGAAAAGAAAACCAGTTTTCTAGTATGTCACTAGGATCATAGGATCTAGAAGGGATCTTAGAGATTTTATTTTACAAATGAGGAAACTGAGGCCCAGCCAAAGGAGGAACCTTGCCCAAGGCCACATAGGTAGCCAGTAGTAGTGGCAGAATTTGAACATGAGCCTTACAACTATAAGCCCAGTGCTATTTCCATTGTTCTACTTACTACCTTTAAGATGAAACATATACCTTTACCCAAGACTGCTTTTGTGCTGTACCACAGGGTGGTGATGTGGTAAGGGGACAGGGGCAAGGGAGAAGGGAAGGAAGGCTACTCAACAATGGTTGTGCTTTGGCCGCTACCTTTTGGATATTTCATTTCCCACTCTGCTCCATTACTTTAGACTTTATCATGTCACAGCACCAGCGACCTTCTTCACCTTGCCCAGTCTTTTTTGTGTGTCATCTTCCCCCATTAGATTATAAGCTCCTTGAGGGCAGGGACTTCCTTTTTCTGTTTATATTCCCAGTGCTTACTTAGCACAATGGTAGGTGCTTAATTAGTGCTTATTGACTAACTGACTTACACATCATACCTACTAGTAAGGGAGTACACACAATGACTGGCCATGAACACTGCCATAGATACAGTGCCACAACACAGCACTGTCGCTGCCTGTGAGTGAGTGAAGTGAGTGAATGAATGAATAAAAAAGCATTTATTAATTCTTACTTTGTTTCTAGCCCTGTAGAGATACAAATACAATCAAATAAGACAGTCTTTGCCCTCAAAGAGTTTACGTTCTAAGAGGTCAGCGGCTTTGAAAAGAGGTATATACCAGTAAGGGCAGGGAGGTGGGGTAGCGGACAGAACTCTGGGCTTGGAATCAGGAAAAGTTGTCATTTCAAATCTGATCTCACACACACTATCTTCGTGACCCTGGGCAAGTCACTTAACTTTTTTTGCCTCTGTTTCCTCATCTGTAAAATGAGCTAGAGAAGAGAATGGCAAACCATTCCAGTATCTTTGCCAAGTAAACTAAAAAATGGGATCACTGAAGAGTTGGACAAGACTGAACAACAACCAAATTCCTGTATACCTTGGCTTTCTGTAATACCAACCTTTCACAAAAAGTGCCCAAGTTACTGATTCAAAAAATAATACTGCTATTATCTGAGAGTTACTTTTTTAAAAATATGTATATCAAACCAAAATCTATTATCTTCTAGATTCCTAAGATAATAAAATTAGAAATGAAAGGAGACTTTGGCTAACCCCTTCGTTTTACAGATGAAGAAATTAAGGTAGTAGTTAACAGAGGTAAAATTTGAACCTTGGTTCTCTGACACCAGATCCAGCACTCTCTACTACATCTAATCCCTTTGGCTAATTCTTCATGGCTCTCTGTTCTAGGGCTCTCCCAGTCCCTGCAGCTACGTTGTGTTGCCTAAATTAAAAAAAAAAAAAGATGCATTAGGCATCACCTCTTTGGTGTACCAGATCCTTCCAGAAATGTTCCTTAAACCTTCAAAGTTTCTGTAGCCAGCAAAAGAGACCTCTCAAAGCCCTAGGCCATCGTTTCTCCTAATCCTCCATTTGCTGCTGCAGACAGGGAATGTGAACATCAACAAGGATCTGTTTTCACCAAATCTTGAAGATATAGGACCAGGAACTGGCTGGTTCTCACTAGTAAGAGAAAGAAGGGAATTTCAAGGACAGGAAGGAAGGAGGTGCCTCTACAGAAAATCCTTTCTCTGTTTCTTCTAATGAACTAGGGGCCAATCTCGGGGGTCTTTTTACCTAACTGCTATGAAAGGGGTGGGCTTTATAGTAACCAGATGTCCCTTCCCCTCCCCCTCCCAAATCAGCTACCATCATTGATCACTTTCAAAGACCATATGATTCTGAAGTCTAGAAGAATGTCCTCAACAGATGGATCCTCCCTCCCCCTACCCACCGTGATCCATGTTCCCAGCAACTCTAAATTCATCAGTTTTCTATTAAAAAAGTAAATCCATAAGTTCTCTGCTTTCCACCCCATCCCTTCACCATGGGAAACACAGAAGGTCTGAAAACACCTGATCTTTTCCTCCTATAGTCCAACTCCTGGCCCATGTCAGCGCACAATTCCCGGAATGACTAGTCCCCTTTATAAATCGCATCTTTACTAAGTGAGGATGACTGGGAGCTCGTGGTGAAAGGCACATTTCCATATATCTAAGCAGCAACCTACAAGAAAAGGCGCGGCCCCGGAAGTTGCCATGCCGACAAGGAATTTTGGTTCTTAAAATAGTAAGTGATGCTAGGGCATCTTCAAGGCAGCGGAACTAGGGAGGGAGGGGGCGCACAAGGGAAGAAGGAAACGCTAAACCAATTAGTCAAACAGAGCAGGGGACAGAGGTGTCAATCATCCCCTTGAAATGAGAGTTGGGGGAGGTGGGGAAAGGACACCGGTCAATGGCAAGGTCAGGAAGGGGCGCTCTCCATTCAAGCATTAGTGAGAACCCAGTTTCTCACATTAATTCCCTGAATGGACTTCTCATTTGCACAGGTGCTGGCCTGGAATACGTAGCCCTCCCCCCGCTCCCACTCAATGAACAGATGCGGGATTGAACATCTGTGCTCAGAGCGAGTCGTGACTCAGAGCTCTCCTTCTCCCTCTCCCTCTCCCTCTCCCTCTCCCTCCCTCTCTCTCCCTCCTTCCCCCCACTCTCTTTCTGTGCATGTGTCCTATATGTCTTTCTCTCTGTGGGTCTGTCTTTCTGTCTCTGTCTGTGTGTCTCTCTTTGTCTCTCTGATTCTCTCTTTGTCTCTGCCTCTGTCTTTGTCTCTGTCTTTCTGTCTCTGTCTCTTTCTGTCTCTGTCTCTTTCTCTCTGTCTTTGTCTCTCTGTTTCTCTAAGTCTCTCCCCTCAACAATTACATTGAGAGTTACATTGACTTCCTTAGACAGGTGAGACCACAGCAGAAGGTCTCTTTCTTTCTTTAAATAATACTGAGCCAGCATTGAAAGTACACATATCACTGGAGTGCATCTCTATTATACATGTATTAGTTAATCAATCAAATATTTATTGAGCACCTAATCTGTACAAAACACTGTTGCTGGGAGGGAGGAGAGGGTAGATCCTTTGGATACAAGAATACAAGGATACAACTGGGTCTCTGAAAAAAAATATGCCAGCCACACTTGTAAGTTTAACCTGCATTGTCAACATTTTCTCCATTGCTTTGTTAAGGTTAGACAATGACAATAAATGAAAAGACAAATCAAGCCCTGATTTGGAGCACTTCCTCATTTTCCAAGTGTAAATATTCACACTGATCATTTAAAATTGTTGTCTGTCCTAGCTGGCTTCAGCATAGGCCTAGGTCCAGAGAAATACACAACATGATCATTGACCATAAGAAGCTCCCACTCTAGCTTGAGCTGGTCACTTTGCTGGACACTGGGAATACAGAGAAAAGAATAAGATCGACCTTGCCTTCGAGAAGCTTATAGTCTCTAGTAGAAGACGACACATGTACATATAAGTATGTACATGAAACAGAAAGTTATTTCAGGGGAAAGGCATTCACGTTAAGGGGATCAGGAAAAGCCTTATGTAAAAAGTGTTACTTAAGCAGAGCTTTTGTAGGAAGCTAAGGAATTGAAAAGCAGGGAAGAAACGACTGGAGCTGTGCTTTAGAAATATCACTTTGACTGCTGAGTGAAGAATCGGCTAAAGAAGTGAGAGCCTCAAGGCAAGATACTGTTTCGATACTAAAGGCCATGGATGATGAGGGCCTAAATTGAAGTGATTATCATGTGAATAAAGAACAAACATGAGATGTGTTATGAGGGTAGAATCAACAAGACTTGGCATCTGATTGGATATGTGCGGCAGCTATGTGCCTAGGGGACGGAGTACCAGATATGGAGTCAAGAAGAACTGAGTTCAAAACCTCCCACTTACTAGCTGTGTGACCCTGGGTAAGTCACTTAACCTCTGTCTACCTCAGTTTAGTACCTGAGGATACTAATAGCACATACCTCCAAGAGTTATGATCAATGAAATATTTATAAATCATTTTATATACTTTACAATGTATATTATACAATAAATGCTAGCTATTATTATTGTGAGATGAAAGAAGTTACTATTAAATAATATTAGGGAGATTCAGGACTTTTTCCCTTCCTCTTTCCTCATTCTTTACTGGGTCCAATCAGCCTGTGAAGAATAGGGTTGATAATGAAATTGGATTTAATATTCTCCTCAATCTTGTTCAGAACCCACCCAACTGGGGAAGCTCATTGTGTTCTACTCAGATTTGGGTGGGGGCGTAGATCCTTTTTCTAGACTGCCAAGGCTTGGGGTGGTCTGGGAGTAAGAGTGACATAATCAAAGTCATGTCCCCCCAGCCCCACTTTAGAATAAGTCTGTCTCATTACAAGGCTCATTCTCTCATTAATTGTTAACTAGTCAGTTGATTGTAGGGAATATATCCACGCTTCCAAGGGCATATATAACCATCAAGAGGCCACCATTATAACCATCAAGAGGTCGCCATGTTTCATCTTTTAGTTTATGAGAGAGAGCCAAATGACCATCCTTTTTATTAATTATTTGCTATCCCTAATTAATAAAATTATAAATTACCCAGAAACTTTCTTGAACTTTTTATATATCATAAAAGGCTCATAGGGAAGAGAGAGTCAAGGATGATTCCAAAGTTGTAGATCTAAATGGATGACAGGAAGGACTGGTTTTCTTGTCAGATATAGGAAACATTGGGTTTCAAGATTATTTCAGAATTTATCACATGGATTGTATATATAACCGTATCTATGTATTTTTATAAATAAATGTGTTTATAAATAAAAATGTATTTTTATGAGTAACATTTTAAAAAAAGTTTTCCATCTCTATATTAACTCCTTAGAGATTGGGCCCTGATGAGGTATTTTGAATTCTGAAGGATTTCAGCAAATTCTCTTGCCATCAACATACACTGTAACTCTCTCAAACCTTCTCATCTCATTCTTGTCACTGTTTGCCCTTAAATTCTCTACAAAGATCTTTGGAAAGAAATAGAGGTTTCTCTCTTGTTCTTTTGTGGCTTGAGAGGTCCCAGTGTACCACAATCCAGAAGGTCAAGATAGTTACACATTTTGGGGTCTCATCCTCTTACTGGACTTTAAATACCATAGGCAAACTTGAAACTTTGCAGAAGCTAGCATAGTGCTTTCCAAACAGTATATGCTTAATAAATATTGAATGAATGAACAAAGATAGCTAACAACACAAAGCAGCATATGGTTAATAACAAATAGGTAAGGGGCAGCTAAGTGGCACAGTGGCTAGAGCTCCAACCCTGAAGTCAGAAGGATCTGAGTTCAAATCCAGCCTTAGACACTTACTAGCTGTGTTACCCTGGGCAAGTCACTTAAACTTTCTGTTTCCTCATTTGTAAAATGAATTGAAGAAGGAAATGGCAAACCACTGCAGTATCTCTGTCAAGAAAACCCCAAATGGGACCACAAAGAGCCAGACATGACTGAACAAACAGCAAAGTATCTCAGTGTAGATATTCCCTCCACCAATACAGATAGCAACCTCTATTTTATAACTTGGTAGACAGAGAGTCTTCAAGAGTAGCAGTAGTTGAAAAAAATCACCAGCTGGTAATGAACCTCTCTGAACTGAGCTAGTCCAGTCATTTAGATAACTGTTGAACACAGTCCATTCTTAGGACCATACTCTAAGCCTTTCCAGCTTAGGAGCACCTTCAAGGTCTGTCTTCCATCAGCATAGCCTTTGAGAATCCCAGGCCACCTCCAAACCAGAACGAGGCTCACATCATGAGTACGACTTTTGGAAAGCTTCAATAGAAGTTGAATTGCTCACTCACCAGACTTCACCACCATGTCTCATCCTAGAACTTCCCTCAGCACCTGGGACCTGCTTACTCTGGAACATCACTCTACTCCTCTGGCTCTCATCTTCCACTGGTGAGTTCCTCCCAGAGCCTTCATTTGGGGGAAGACACCAAGCTAGTCATCCTCCATTTCTCTCCCACCTCTGCTTTTAAGTCTCCCAACTTTGCCACCATGCTCCGTGTTGGTACCTATTTTTCCTCCTTCTCCCTACCATTTTCAACTCCCTCTTTTGTCTAATTTTACCCTAAAAATTCCTACAGCGGCAGTTCTCAGCCTGTGGGTTATGTTCAATTTGGAACAATATTAAATACATCCTGCATATCAGATATTTACATTACTATTCATAACAGTAGCAAAATTATAGTTATGAAGTAGCAATGAAAATAATTTTATGGTTGGGGTCACCACGACATGAGGAACTGTATTAAAGGGTCATGGCATTAGGAAGGTTGAGAACCACTGTCCTAGAGGGTAGGAGCCTTAGTCTTTCCTTTTGCTTCTTTGTGTCTCTCTAGCACTTAACACAGAGCCTGGCACACAGTAAGTGCTTGGTACTCAAGCTTGGTAAATGCTTGTTGCCTCCCTAACGGCTTCTTTTCCGAGCTAAACATTCCTAACTTTGTCTGGAAGCAGCTAGATGGCTCAGAGGATAGAGTGCTGGGCTTGGAGTCAGGAAGACTGAGTTCAAATCCGTCCTTAGACACTCATTAACTGTGTGAACCTGGGCAAGTCACTTAGCCCTGTTTGACTCAGTTTCCTCATCTGTAAAATGAGCTGGAGAAGGAAATGGTAAACCACTCTCTAGTATCTTTGCCAAGAAAACCTTGTATGGGATCACGAAGAGTCAGACACAACTAACACAAATGAACAATAACAACAACAAAACATTCCTAGTTCTGTCTACCATTACTTGTTATGTGACATGGTTTTGAGACATGTCACCAATGCAAACTCTAGTGTGTCAATTACCCACTTAGAATCTGGCCCCCAGAACTGGACACAATACTCCATATATAACCTGAATAATGAATTGTTCTGCACATTCTAATTCTATTAATGTGTCAAAGGTTGTGTTAATTGTTTTGGTAGCCACACCATCACACTGTTGAGTAACCTGGAATCCATTAAAATTTCAGTCTATTTCATATGAATTATTTATTAAGCCAAGTCTCTCCTATCTTAAAATTGTGATGTTGACTTTTTGAACCTAAATTTTGGAATTTATATTGATTTCTGTTAAAATTCACCTAATTAGTTTAGGTCCAGCCTTATAGCCTTGTTGAATATAATTGGGTAATCAGTGCATTTGCTATTTTAACTACTCTTCATGTGTACATTTAATAAGTGCATCATCTATAGCTTCATCTGAATCTTTCATTGAAATGTTAAATTGTGTAAGGCTGGGGACAGAGCGCTCTACCATTAAACCACTAGAGACCACCTTCCAAGCTGAAATGCCTCTGTACTCTGGCTACAGTATTTAAACAACTATTGACCATACTATCATCTACCCCCCATTTTTCTGACTTGACCACAAGAATATAATGATATCTGTGTTAAATGGCTGCCAAAATCCAGCTATGCTACGTCTGTAGTATTTCCTATAACCACCTAAGTCTAATAACCCTAATGAAAAAGCAAAGGAAGCAAATTTGACATTATTTTGTTCTTGGTGAACCCACGCTAGCTCTTAAGATTCACTCTTTCCTTTTCTGTTTACAAAGAGGTTTAAAGAGACAAATTTATTTTTACTTTCTTTGGATCACAGTTACATTATATTTATGTTATGTTATAACAACAGTCCTAGAACAGTGGATGTCTTGAAAAGTTTGTTTGGATGTCTTTTTTGAAGGCACATTTTAAAGTAACTGACGTATTACTAGAACTAGTACTGTTAGCAATAATAGTTGTACCACATCTTTGCATTTTTCCTCCATTCAAGAAACTCCATCTGCTTACCTTTCTTAAGTCATTCATCTTCCCACTAATTATTTGGCTCTCTCACGTACCATGCTCATTTTAAACTAATTATCTCAAAATCTTTACCAATAAGTCATTATAACTATTGTTACTCTCTCTAGGTACCTAAATACCTCTCCATATACCTAGATGGGTAAAGTGGGTCCCTCTTGCCTTGGGCTCTCCATTGTTCAAACCTGTCACACTTCCCACTGGTGATGTAATGTGCTATCCATACATGGTGACCTGACTAATAATCTACCAGTCTGGGATTTCCACTGATTCAGATATGCTCTCACGCTCATATACTTTGTGACCAAGTGTGCACATTTACAAGTAGGCTGGATGGGTTTGGGGGGTGAGGAGAGTATATTGATTCTGTATCATCTTTTATTGATTTTATTTACAATTTATTTTGTCCTGTAACTCTCTAAGTTATGGTTCTTTGTCTTTGAACTTAGTGCAGAAATTCAGCTGGTGCGTAATGAGCTAAGTTTAGAAATCCAGTTCTCTTGCTTATCACTGTTCTATTCTTGCTTCAAGGAATTCTGCTGTCCTTGAAGGATGTGAGTAGATACCAGGGAGTCTGGACCAGTATCTTTACACCACCAGGCTATCCTTCAAGAATGTCTGGTTTGCTAGCCAAAGAAGTCTGACCTTGGAGGTAGTCTCAAACAACAAATCCTTCTTAGTCTCAGGATAGAAGGAGGGTATTGTTGCTAGCCCCTCATTCTCAACTTCCAACCAATATGTTGTTCCCCATGCCTCAGCTATGTAACAAATCAGGTTGTTCTTAACCCCATGATGTCACCTACCCTGTTCTGTCTTTGTTCTAATCTTATAAAAATGAGTTAAGTATTCATCTCAAGGTCTTTGGCATAAATAGAGATAAGCCATTGATTCCTTTATTAATGTGCTTGTGCCCTGTTAATAAATTGTTATATTGCTTGGAGAATACATGCCTCAGTCTACTTTTTTTAAAATTTCACTTGCAACAGGGGCATAGACTTCAGCTCATTTTCCCATTAACAGATCAATTGACTTTATCAGCACAATCTATTTATTTAACTAAATTAACCAACCATACACAGGGAAACCAATGATAGTCTAACTAATCGTTCTTTATCTTCCCTAGTCTATGGAGAATGAACAGCCATGGACACCTGAAGACGCCAATCACACACAACATAAGGAAACAGAAGCCTTCCCTACCTAGGGACAGCATGGTCCTGCTATGGGATCTAGTGTGTCCCCAGGTTAAAGGTGTGGCCCTGGAGCTTGGGCATCTGTTTTCCAGATGACTCCTTTGATGGGAAATATTACAATAGTTATGTTATTATATCTATTCCTCCTTCCAACCAGGAAAAAATATTAGGATGGAACTAGAGGACAGCTTGCTTCCCCTCAGCACCAACTCTGAGAGACATATCTTGAAGCCTGCTAGAGTCTAATGGAGAAAATAAAGCTGATTGAGGATGAGAAAACCTGAGTGTAAAAGAATACAAAGCATTGGAAGTATGACACTTGTTTGGAGAGGGAATGAATATCTGAGATAAATTCCTAAATAAATATCTTGTCTAGTGCTAATTGTACTTTAAAAGCTGCCACCCGAGAACAGATAAAAGGATGGTGTATTTCATTAGTGGCTCCCCTTAATTCTATGGTATTTGCCAGCCAACCCTATTAAAGTACCCTATAATTAAAGACCAGTTTTTTGTGTCCTATAATTTAGAGCATTATCAAAATATGGCCATAAGGAAAAAAGAAACAAATGCCATTTTCATGAGGTCCTTTCAGATCACATATAGAGGAGTATTTTTTTTTTCAAACTAAGCTATTATAGATATCCTTGCCAGCACAATCAGTTAGTTCACATCAGTGATTTCTGTCCAACTAGAGAACACCAGTTACATTTTCATTATCACACAGTATCTCTGACAGAAAAATTAATCTGTTGTTCAACTACTCCAAGAACAACCTTTTTTTTCCCTTCTTTTTCTTTGCCTTTGCTCTGATGTTGTCTATTCTTCCATCATTAAGTTAGCACAATGGCTCCCAGGCTTGTACCTCCTAGCATTGGGAATATCCAATACCTGCCCAGGATAATTATTAGCCACACACTTGTCTGGACCACCTCATAAAATTAACAGCAAGCATGTTCCTCGCTGGCTAATAATGTGTCCTATATAACTATAGACTGACCTACAAATCCTCCCTGCTGGCATCCCAGATAATGAGTGCCTCAGCCCTAGAAGGAAAAAAAGAGAAAATAACCCTCTTCTTTTTATAGCTTACACAGTATCCACAAATTTGCTGGTCTAGCAGTCAAGAAATGCAATCTACACGTCATTGAGACGAAAATTTCTTGACAAAAAAATGGCCGCTTTGTGTTGAATCCTGTTTTCATGGTTGCATAGTTACACAGGGCTGGCTGTCTCCCAGCAGACCCTTTGCTTGGGGGTACACAGATCTACGCTCCACTAATAACTTATTGCTGGACGATCTGGGGACACGGTTTGCTTCATTCTCTAAGCAGCCCAACTGAATCATTCACTAAGAAGGGTAAATAAAGCAAAGGCTTCAATCCAGCCAACATTTTTAGGAGTCTGTGGTGTGCAAGGCACTTGTGATACAAAGAACTTATATTCTATGAGGGGGAATACAACATTTATACAAGTAGGTAAATAAAATCTAATTTGAAGACAGAGCACTAATAACTATTGGTATAGGAAATGTTTAGTGAAGTTGGTGAAGAAGCTGTCCAAAGGGGATTAAACCAGTGACAGTTGTTAGAGAGTGTCAAGAGAGTGGTGCACTGATAAAGAACACATCTTGAGAGTATCAAGGTTTTATTTCTTTTGTACTGCTAAGGATTGGTTCCTGTGGTAGCTCAAACATTTATATATGTGTATATAACCTGGGCCCTGCCCTCAGTCTGGGCCCCTAGTTAGGGTCTAGGTATGTCATGGTTCAGCATCCTCTCCAAACCATAGGTCATGAGACCCTACCAGAGTGCTTCCACTTTTACTAGTCAGCCAGAGTATGCACTAACTTCACAATAATGGAATTCCATGAAATAGCATAAGAATGATAGAACATTTCTCCCAACCCTCACCCCCAACAGATCTTGAGTTCATTCTCTCACAAGTATACATGCTTGTGAGGAAAGAACAGACCTTCATTCTTATGCATGGAGCAAATGCACATGGAGAACACATCACGATAGGATATCTGTATGAAGGGAAAGACATGCAGGGAAAAGCCTATGACCAGGATACACATATGGAAGGATAACTTGGACTGCTATCATCTGGTGATGCCATTGAGCTACTTCCTACTAGGAAGGAAAGAAATGAGCATTTATTAAGCATTTATTATGTGCCTGGCACTGTGCAAAATGCTTTACAAATATTACCTCACTTGTTCCTCATGACAGTCCTGGGAGGCAGGTGCTATTATTATACTCATTTTACAGTTAAAGAAACTAAGGCAGACAAAGGTTAAGTGACTTTCCCGGGGACACACAGCTAGTAAGTGTCTGAAGCCTAATTTGCACTCAGGTTTTTCTGACTCCAATTCCAGTGCTCTATTCATGGTACCACCCAGCCACCTAACAGAGATTGCTTTCCACTGCTACCTAATAGGCATTGCCTCTCAACTCCTTCTCATTGGGTATCACATTACCCTCTAGCTACCTTTCAGCTATTCAGCTGTCTTCAGGGTCACCTGAATTAATAGTAATACATACAAGGGGTGTGTGTGTGTGTGTGTGTGTGTGTGTGTAATGCACTAATATCTACTAGGAATTCAGTGTTTAATAAATTTTTTCCCTATAGGGAGGATTATATCTCTGTTAATAAATTCTTTCAGCCATCTTCACCATCCATAAGGAGTGTTGTGGTTAAAAAGCCTCTTTCTTGTAGCCGAGGATTATATCTCTTTCAGATTTCTCTTTCACTCTGCTAGTGTACCTTGGTGACTTTCCCCAGCTAATGTTCTATCTCAGGGGCAGCTAGGTAGAAGAGTGGATAGAGTTTCTGGAGTCAGAAACACTTTAGTTCAAATCCAGCCTCAGAAAACCCTAAAAGGAGTCACCCAGGGTCAAGTGTGACTGAAAACTATTAAAAACTACTAAAACAATAAAACTAAATAAAATACCCTGTTTTCCTTCTAATGGTGGTGCTGTGATTAGTAAACCTCTCTGCTTAGGGGAGAGCTACAGCTCTTGTTCAGTTCTTTAACTCAACAGCTCTGGAACTTTTTTCCGTTCATCTCAGTCAATTGTCTTAACAAAAAGTTACAAAATTCTTTCCACCCCTATCCCCACCTACAGGCCCAGGCTAAGTTCAGATCTGCTTTTTGAACTTTTCTTAGAACTTCTCTGTTTAAATGTTTTCTAAAATCCTTTACTTTGACCTTTTGGTTAGCTACCTTCTTTCCTATTGTTCTCCTCCTCTCCCCCCTCCACCCCACCATTTCCTTGAATCAACTGCTATCTAACTTATGGTCAAAAATCCATTTTAGCTCTAAGGTATTATCATAACATCCTTGGCTAGGCAAATGTCCCCAGGACCGTACTCCTAAAATGGAAAAGGAACTGAGTAATAATGATGAGGAAACTTTTAATATCCCATGCTCCTCTATTTCATGGAAGTAGCAATAGCTATATCAGCTAGAAATGTCTGGAAAGACCATTGATCTTTGTCCTATTTCTCCTTAGCAATACATCAGAGCTTGGTCTGTCCCATGTCTTAAATCCATAGCTAATACTTTTAAGATTTATATAGTACTTTCCTGACACCAACCCTGTAAGAGAGATATCATTATCCCCATTTTACAGATGAAAGAACTAAGACAGTGCGGTTAAATGGTTTAGCTGAAGACACATGCTGAGTAAATGTTAAAGCCAGGCTTCAAATTCCCTCTGGGGGTTGGATTAGGGCTGTAAATGGATAGCTTTGAGAGACGATATCTAGAGAGGAATAGAAGGAAGAAAAGAGAACGAGCACCAAGTAGATCAAAGCTGAAGAGGGACTCCTATATCTGTTGGTCCCAGTTTAAGCAAACTCAATATGCCAAAATGCAAATTGATATTATAGGTCAGTTTGGGGAAAGTTATTCACAACACAAAAAGAGAGTGTTCACAAAAACATTCACATTATGGTCCCTTCTTAATAAGCACCCCCCCCCCCCCAGATATTTTATATTTTTCTTGATTCTTTAACATTCAACTTACATGCAACTTGAGACGACACCCAATAACATAAAGCTAGATATGCAGGGAATAGAGGCTACACTGTGATGAGCCTCTGGTAGACTTGTGTTTCACAAGCAGACAAGTTTAGACTGGGCAGAAAGCATCTGGGCATTTTCTCAGGAATCTATAGCATGGTTTGAACCTTTCCTAGAAAACTTAGAAGGACAAAGAAGTAACTCCAAGTTAAGTCCCATTACTAATGTTACCTTCTTATGATGTCATACAGGCTTCCATTATCCACCATAATGAAAAGTTGCCCAACACTGCAGAACTATCATAGAACTTAAGGATTCTGCTGTCCAAAGGAGTCTAGAGAACATTCCTTCCAACAGTATTCATTGTCCCTATGAGGGAACTAAGAGGGAAGTGATTTGCCCACAATCACACAGCTAGGATTAGGATTAAGACCCAGGTCTCCTGACTCCCAATCTAGGGATTTTCCTACAGAGTACACTGCCTCCCCTGATTTGTCTTGGCTAAGAATGGGAGAAGTAAAAATGTAGAGGATATTGCTGGTTATCATTGGGAGACATGGCTAGCCTGCCTCCTAAGATGGAAAAGGAACTGAATAATAATGAGAAGGAAATTTTTCATATCCCATGCTCCTCTACTCTATGCAAATAGCAATAGCTATATCAGCTAGAAATGTCTGGAAAGACCCTTGATCTTTGTCCTATGAATCTGATATGAATCTGAATGGGGTGAAGCTATATGAAGGATGGATAACAATGAGAGGAAGGGAAAAGTCAGAGATACAGAGAGAAAGAGACAGTCTCTGATATACACACAGAGAGAAAGATATAAGACAATATATTCTCTTAAATGTCAAGGACCTTAATTTGCTTTGTGAAGCACCTAGCACTACATATGAACAAACCTTTAGTAATACTATTGCTCTTTTTTAATGATGAAATACTCTGATCAATCAATCAACCAACAAGCATTTAATAATTACTTACTAGGTTCCAGATGCTACACTAGAAACTGAAGAATACAAGAAAAAACTGAAATATTCTCTGTCTTCAAGAAGCTTTTAATCTATTGTAAAAACAACAGGCACACAGATAAGTAAAACTTACAAATATACTAAGTAATTTCCGGGGGTGCTAGCAACTGGAAGATCAGGAAAGGCCTCATTTAAGGAGCTAGCCCTTGAGATGAGATTTTAAGGAAGCTGGAAATTTAAGAGGTAGAAGTGAGGAGGGAGTACAGGAGTCTGTGCAAAGGCCAGGGAGAGAAGATGGAATGTTGTTTATGGGGAACAGCGGGCAGGCCAGTTTGACTGGAATGCAGAGCGTGTGAAGCAGTGTCATGTATAATGAGCCTGGAAAGGTAAGTTGAATTCAGGTTATAAAGAGCTTTAAATGCCCAATAGAAGCACTTATATTTTCTTCTAGAGGCAATAAGGAGTTACGGGACTTTTTGAGCTAGAGAGTGACATGACCAGAACTGAGTCCTGGCAATGTCTCATCAGCAGCTGTGTAATGGATAGAATGGAAAGGTCAGAGCTGTGAGGGAGGGAGGTGAATTAGGAGGCTGTTGCAATAGTTCAATCTGATCTGAGATAGTGGAGGGTGAGCTGGATGTAAAAGAAGCATTGAAAGCAGAATCAAAATGGGCGATCTTGGGATTCTGTGGGCTTAGGCAACTTAGTGAATGTAGGAAGGGAGAGTGAAGGGGAATATATGGCTCTAAGGTTACAAAACTGGGTGAGCGGGAGGATAAGAGAATGTAAAGTTAGGGAAAGGGACAGTTTGGGAGGAAAGAAAAGGAGTTTTCTTTTGGACATGAGAATGAAAAATAGATTTAAGAGGAGAGAAGCGTGGGAAGAAGTGGAAAGACAGAAGATAGGGGATGGGGAGAGACATCCAGTCCTAAAGGCAGTGGGAGATAAGTTGGGCAGCTAGGTGGCTCAGTGGATAGAGTGCCTCAGGCCTGAAGTCAGGAAGACTCACCTTAATGAGTTCAAATCTGGCCTCAGACACTTACTAGCTGTGTAACCCTGGGCAAGGCACTTCACCTTGTTTATCTCAGTTTCTTCACTGGTAAAATAAGCTGGGGAAGGAAAAGGCAAACCATTCAGTATCTCTGCCAAGAAAACCTCAAATGGGGTCATGATGAGTTGGATATGACTGGAAAAAAAATGACTGAACAACTGATGAGAAAATGGAGCTCAGGAGTGATGCCAAGTCTGTATATAGACATCTGGGTATCATCTGCAAAGAGATGATAGTGGAACCCTGGAAGCTGATGAGATCACCCAGAAAGAGGGTATCCGGGAGCCAGGACAGAGCCCTGGGACCTACCCAAAGTTAGGAGACAGGACACGGATCATGACAGAGAAGTGACCAGAGAGGTAGAAGGAAAACCAAGAGAGGGCATCAGCATGAAATCCTAGAGAGGAGAAACTGCCCAAGAGGAGAGGGGTCAACAGCATCAAATACTGAAGGGTCAAGAAGGATGAGGTCTGAGAACAGGCCAATGGATTTAACAACTAAGAGACCACAGGTAACTTTGGAGAGAGCATTTGCAGTGGAGTGATGAAGCCAGTGACCAGATTGCAAGGGGTTGAAAATGGGGGGAGAGGAAGTGCAGAAATGCAGGTAGCTTTTTCTAGGAGTTGGCTGTTTCAAGGGAGGGCAGGGTAAACCAAGGCTTTTAGGAGGAGATCTGGACATGTCTGTAAGCAGCAGTGATCGAGTGAGATGACAGAGACTCATGATTAGAAGTAGGGGGGTTTTGACCATGGAGACAATCTACTAGAGGAAACAGGACAGGGTGGGATCAAATGGGCTTTGGCAAGGAGAAGGTTCATTTTTTCATCAGAGAATGGAATAAAGGAGAGAATTAGGAATGATGACAAGAGGTTGTGAGACATGGAGTAGGGAAAAAGAGGGAGCTGAAGGGTTTCTATTATCACCCAAATAGGAGGAAGGTCTTTTGTTGAGGAGGAGTTATGTGAGAGACTCAAGGAGAGAAGAGAGGGTTTGGAAAAGTTGCTGGAGGAGATGGGATAGAGAGTTAACTAGGGATGAGTAAAGAATTTCCTTGCTTTTTCAAGGGCCCAGTTGAAAGAAATAGCACAAACTAATCATGTACCAAATCAGTTCAGTTGTTTGACTATTTCCAGCAAGGTTAGTGAGGAGAAGCAGAGAAAGATGATGGGGGTAGTCCAGGGCTGAGGTTTGCTAAGAGTCAGTAGATCAAAGGCGAAAAGGATTAGGAGGAGAAGGCAACACAAAATTGAAATGGTTAACCATAGGGTCAAGATTGGGAAGGGAGAATCTTGAACCATGACAGAGATGACAGTGCGGGAAAACACTGAGAGATTGGTGCTTTGGAGGTGACAATGAGAGTGAAAAATAGATTTAAGAGGAAAGAAGCACAGGGAGAAATGGACAGACAGAAGGAGATGGGGGTGGGGAGGGGAGGGAAGGGAACTCTGAGTACTTTACAACAACCTTGTGAGATAGGTGCTGGTATTTCTCCCATTTTATAGATGAGGAAACTGAATCTGAGAGAGGGTAAGTGATTTGCCCAGAGTTACACAGCTAGTAAGTGTATGAAGCTAGATTTTAATTTTGGCCTCTCTGATTCTAGATTTAGCCCATCCACCAAACCACTAAGCCGCCTGGTCAGCTAGTACAGTTTCAAGATTCTGGGTCCTAGAAGTAAGATACTTGTGGGTGATGGTGAGATGAAAGGTGTGATCGTCCCTCTCTGTGTAAAATGAAAAAAAAAAAGAAGATTGTTTCACAGCAGAATTTTTCAAGCCTCCTAAATTTTTAAATAAAGTCTTCGGATATTCTCACAGAAAACCAAAGAAACAATGTGGAGTTTTTCTTCTCCTTCATCCTCTGCATCCAAGCGATCATAACTTTTTGTCCCCTTATACTCCTTGAGGACAGGGACCATTTTGCTTTGGTATCTTCAGTTCCCAGGACAGTACCTGGCACACAATAGGAGCTTAATAAATGCTTGTTGATTGTTTGTTTGATGATCAGAACCCAGTTCCGGTTATCAGGAAGATGCGTTCCCTGGGACTTTTGTAATCAGGGCAATCAAGGTATCCCAGCAGTCCCTGGATTCTTCAGGGAGTCATGAAAGAGTGTGTGGGAGCAGATGGAAGGTAGAGATAGGACAGGGCGCTAGATGAGGGTGTTTGGAAGCTGGAGAGTGGGGTCTTGGTAAAGGTACTGATCAGGAACCCAAAATCTGATCTTGGACCTTTGCATGAATATTTTGCTTCAAGACCTCAGGCTAGCTAAAGGGCCTCTTTGTCAAAATATGCCCATGTATAAAACAGGGATGACAGGAAGTATATTAGCCTACTACTCCATGCTGCTACTCTGAGAATTAGTCCATGTTTTAAAGCTGCTTTATGTAAAGAGCTTAATTTTATTAAAAATACCTCTTTGGCTCATAGAACACATACCCACAAATCCAAACTCTGCCTCATTTAATCCCTCAAAATGTGCAACAAATAAAATTAACACCTTGAAATGAGCTTGCTTCCTGTTCCAGAAGCAGCCTTCTCTCCCCACCCCACCCTCCCTACTGGCCTTTACAATCTGATTACAGAGTGGATGGGACCCCTTCCAACCAGGAGTTTGACAGCCTGCCACAGGAATCATCAAATGAAGGGTGCAGTTTGAGAGGAACTAACCAGGAAGTTAAATGAGCTTTAATTCAATTTCCTCCAAACGAAGGATTCCATCAGTTTGCATCCAAGTGAGAACTCCTGGGGCTCATTCCTCGTTCCTCTTGTTGCAGAGCTGGCTTCACAGCCAAGAGCTGAGCTCTTATTGGAATTGAATGGTCTGGGTCACAGCTCAGTTAAGATGAACTGGAAATATTGGAAGCCAACCTGTTGGACAGCTTAGCCAGCCAGGTACCTAGAGAACAGTACACTCTCCCTGTGTTCTTTGAGCAATTCCGGTTTGTCATAGGGCCAGACCCAGAGAAAACACTCCATAACATGGCAAGATACAAACTTTAAGCCTTGGTTACTTCTAAGAACAGGAGGACATCTCCTGCTGCTCATAGCAGTCCTCAAGGGCTGGCCCCACTCAGGAGAAATTTGTCTTTGGCCTTCTCTAGCTCCCGTCTTGCAATCAGAAGGAAGGCTGCCTCCCTCCTCCTGTTTTGTGTCTAGCTACCAGTCAAAAATATTGCCCCACTTTACCTCCCATTCCCTCTAATGTCCTAAATGATGTGTTTATAGTGTTATACCTTTTTTAGGGGCATTCCCATTTTAAGAGAGAATTCTCTGAAGAAGTGAAGTTTTCCCATAGCCAAAAATGTGCTCACAATGGTAGAAGTGGGTCAATAGGGGAGCAATATTTGATGAATAGACTTATAGACTCACAGAATCATAGCTAGTGGGGGAAATCAATATTTCTGGGATCAACTGACCAATATAAACCCCCTCTACATAAAATACTAGGGCTGGAAGGGACCTACCTAAGACCAGCTAGTCCAACCTTCTTCTTCTACAGAACCCAAGATAAATAAGTGAAATGACTTGCTAAGGGTATAAGGTGATTCAGTGCTAGAACCCAGAACTATGAGTACCAGCCCTATATGCTCAGTCTCTTACATCTTTCGGACATCTTCACCTTGAAATCTTGAAATCTCAAATTTGACACATCCAAGAAATGAAACTCATTATCTTCTCTCTAAACAGATTTCTCCCCTAAAATTTCCCTTTTCTGTTTAGAATACCACTATCCTCCCAATCCTAGGTTCCTACATTCATTCTTCCTACTAACTCACCTCCCCACTCCCACATCCAATCCAAATCTTGATGTTTCCACCTCCATAATATCTCTTCCATGCAGCTAAATCATCTTCTCCAAGAAGCCTTTTCCAGTCAATCCCCCTTAATGCTAGTGCCTCCCCCTATGATTATCTTCAATTTATCCTGCATAGATCTTTTTTATACATAGTTATTTGTCTATTGTCTCCCCCATTGGATTCTTGGAGAGCAGGGACTGTTTCTGTTTTATTTTTCCCAATATCCCCAGGGCTTAGCATACTGACTAGCGCACAGTAGGTATTTAATGAGTGCTTGTTGACTTTGGCAAAGACTACTTGCCACAAACAGCAAAGAACTAAGTTCTGGCCTCATTGCTTCTTGCCTGAATTATTATAGTCTCCTAATAGGTGTCCCTGTTTCCAGTATCTCTCCTCTCCAATTCCTCTTCTACAAAGCTGTCAAAATAGCACAGCCACTCCTTTGCTCAAAAACTTTCCTTTCTTCCCTATTTTTTTTTGCTTCTAGGGTGAAATAAAAAACCTTCCTTGGCATCTTCCTTAGTATGGCATCCAGAGACCACCATTGTCTGGCTCCAATCTACCTTTCTAATCTTATTTCCTATTACTCTTCTTTGAGAACTCTCAATTCAAGCCACAGTGAAAGGCTTCTTGCTCCTTTTACAGATGAGGAAACTGAGGCAAACAGAGGTTAAATTACCTGCCCAGAGTCACACAACTGTGTGTCTGAGGTCAAATTTGAACTCAAGTCTTTCCCAGTCCAGGTCCAGCACTCTGTGCACTATGGCGCCACCTAGCTGTTTAGGACACAGTAAACACTTAATAAATATCTGTTGAATTGCGTTTTCACCATGTCCCATTGTCTCCTGAAATCAAGCCATTTGAACTTACTTCCTCTGATAAAATGCCTCCCCAAACAGAGGGTTTGAAGCAAACCAAGAAGCCAGGGGATCCAGTGATAACAAGTCAATCAGAATACATGAGCTGAAGGTCTACTAAATGCAAGCCTCTGACCTAGGGGACATGGACAGTGCAAATGAAGCCTAAGAAATGTAACCCTTGCCTTGGAGCTCTTTACAGGAGGCAAGGCACAGACCTAAAAGGGAACTAACATTGCAAGACAATGTTCATTAAAGGTTAAGTGAACGGTTGACCATTAATGGTTGAGCTAGCAAGGGCTATAGCATATAGAGAGATGACCACAACTGAAAGGGAAAGCTCCATGCAGGAACGTAGACTTGAGCTGCGCCTTCAAGGTTGGTCGAGGATTTAATAGACAGAGAATTTAATGACATTCCAGGAAGGGAATCAATGCTGTTCCAAAGCAAAGGTTCAGAGAATTTATGAGGTTTTTGGTGGAAACTGTGACTCAACCTACCTAGAGAGAGAATTTGCACAAGGAAAGTGGTAATATATAGGTCTGGAAAAGGCCCTGGGACCTATGTTATAGATAGAGTGCTTGGCTCAGGGTCAGGAATGCCTGGATTTTTTTTTTTTAATCATGCCTCTGACACTAGCTACGTGAGCACAGGCAAGTCACTTTGACTCTGAGCCTCACTAATCTCATCTGTAAAATCTCAATAGTGATACCCAAAGGACCGACAGGCTCAAATGATATAATAAGGCACTTTGCCACTTTTCAGCACATTGATGATAAAGGCCTCCAGGTCTTCAAAAAATGTTTTCTTTTACTTCGTCAAGGCTCATCATGATGGGAGTATACTTTACAGTAAACCTTAAAGTTCTATATAAGTACCAGATATTGAACTGTCACTATTATCTTAGAGGGTTTAGATGTCAGGCTAAGGCGTTCAGCCTTTTATTCTACAGGTGGTGGGAAACTATCTAAGGTTTGGGAACAGCGTAATAAACAACGATTTCATGGTCTTTTTAGGAAGACCAATCTGGTGGAGGAGATTCAATACAAAAAATATTTATCAAGTGCCTGCTATATGCAAGACATTGTGCTAGGTGCTAGGGATACAAAGATGAAAATGAAATCATCCCTGCCCTCAAGGGGCTTACATTCTAATACAGATACATCATAGATAAAATTGCTGGGGTTCAGTCATTTTCAGTCATGTTCTACTGTTCATCACCCCGTTTGGGGTTTTCTAAACAAGAACACTGGAGTGGTTTGCCATGTCCTTTTCCAGCGCATTTTGCAGATGAGAAACTGAGGCAAACAGGATTAAGTGACTTGCCCAGGGCCACATACCTAGTAAAGGTCTGAGGCTCGATTTGAACTGGGGAACATGATTCAGCCCAGTAATCTTGTTCACTATGGCGCCACCTAGCTTCCCCATAGATTAAACAGGAGTTCTTAACCTCCTTTGTCATAGTCCCTAGGGTAATCTGGTGAAGCCTCCAAATCATGTTTTAAAGTGCATAAAATAAAATGTCAGATTACAAAGAAAAACAATTATGTTAAAAGACAATTTTTAAAAATGTAAAACAAGTTCATAGGCCTCAATTACGAACCCTTAATCTAAAATATTATTTTGCATGAGTCTAAAAGTAAATTTAGAAAGATCTAGACCAGCGGTTCTCAACCTGTGGGTTATATTCAATTTGTAACAATGAAAATACATCCTGCCTATCAGATAGACTCATAACAGTAGCAAAATTACAGTTATGAAGTAGCAATGAAAATAGTTTTATGGTTGGGCATCACCACAACATGAGGAACTGTATTAAAGGGCCGTGGCATGAGGAAGGTTGAGAACCACTGGTCTTGACCTACCTATCTGTTTCTCAGTTTTGTCTTTCCTTAGTTCTCATCCTGAAAGGGCTACTTAATGCAGAATCAGTTCTAAGCCACATCTCAGGAGAGGTTTAGAATTATAATCTTATACCCTTTCCCACTGGCACTGAAGATGTGATCTTACTGGACCTATTGTTATTACAGCTTCTTCTAGGAATGGAAGGGCTATAGTGCTTATCTTCACAACTAAAGGCCTACACTCTACAGTGATAGCATTTCTGTTTGGGGCTAGGTCTACATGCAGAGGAGTTATGAGTAATTCAGACCACAATAGCCACTCTGGCCTCAGTTACCTAGATATTTTAAGCCCAACACTATCTTGGCTCAGCACAGTCAGAGGAGTGAACACTATAGTTGGGCTATCCTGCATCACTTGTACATGAGAGCCAGGTTGCATTCATGTTCTATCCAGAGTATACACGCTTTTGTGGAATGGGAGATTATGTGACATTGAGGTGGCATTATTTGTCTTTTTTCCTTTTGCTTGGATTTGGACAAGCACATTGATGTTTCCAAGGCAACACAAGTTTGGGAAGTAGGATAGAAAATTTCCTGTGCAAACACAGAACTGAAGATAAGACCACAACAAGTTCACATCAAAAGAAATCCAGATTGTACCTATATTAAGGAAGAGTTGGAAATGGTCGTTCCTAAAGTCTGGCTCTCCACACATTTACTAGAACCTATCCACTCAGACCAGTGCACTCTGGGGTCTGAATAAGACCAATGCACTGATCCAGTAGAGTAGAGTGGTCTATAGCGTCAAAGGACAAGTGATGGGAGCTTTCAGTTATGTGGACATTGGCTGAAGTGCATCTCTGGGGTAAGAGCAACTAAGAATTTCTTGATTTGCCTCAATGACAGTTTCAGCCTTCAAAAGGCAGAGGAACCAGCCTGAAGGAAATTCTATCTTGGGTTCAGTTCTTATCAACAAGGAATAAAATGATTGCTGAAGTCAAATGGACTTTAGGGGAAAGTGGCCAATTCACCTTAGACTTTGTGATAGGAGACAAGAAAGACAAGTCTTGTCTGATATGTATCCTGAGTTTTGGGACAGTGGATTACAATGGATTCAGATGAAGAAAAAGTAAAATTCCATGAATCAATATTCTTCAGAAGTCACCCCCTAGGAGGGAGAAGAAGTCTCTAAAAATGAATTTCTTTTTTTTTTTTTTTTGGCTTTTTTCTGGAGGGGGAGGAAGGGCAGTTGGGGTTAAGTGACTTGCCCAAGGTCACACAGCTAGTAAATGTGTAAAGTGTCTCCAGGGCCAGTGCTCTATTCACTGCACCACCTAGCCACCCCTAAAAATGAATTTCTAAACCCAAAGAAAAACAAGTCTAATGAGGTGAAAACAAGATGTCTGCAAGCTGTCTGAAAAAAAATAATGTGGATGCCCAGAATACTCCCCAACCAGTTTAGATCAGGTAGGTGGCTCTGTGCATAAAAGGGCTGGATTTGGAACCAAGAAGATGTGAGTTGGAACTCTGCCTCAGATCATTATAAGCTATGTGACCTTGGGGAAATTGACCTTTCTCAGACTTAGCTTGCTTATTTGTAAAACAGGGCCAAAAAATAGCACCTCCCTCACAGGGTTGTTATTAAGGATCAGATAGCCTATGCAAAACACTTTATAAACCTTATAGTGCTATAAAAAATGCTAGCTCTAATTGGATATTTTTTAAAGAAACATTTAAGGGTGGCTAGGGGTTTAGTGAATAGAGCAACAGCCCTGGAGTCAGGAGGACCTGGGTTCAAATCCAGCCTCAGGCACTTAACACTTACTAACCCTGTGACCTTGGGCAAGTCACTTAAGCCCAATTGTCCTGCCTTCTCCCCCCCCCCCCCCCCCCCCGTCCAAAAAATAAAAAAAAATGTTTTTAAATGAAAGATAGGTTCAGAAAATGGAAGCAAGGGAGGTTGCAAAGATCACATGGTATCATACTAGTTTCAGGAGAGCTAACTCTCAATGAACTGAAGTTGGCGAGGAAATCAAAAATTAACCAAAAAAAGGTGTCTTTATTATTTTTTTTTAACAAGTTGAAGTGTAGAGTAGAATGAGCAGGTGTAGAAGGCTGCAGCCTACATCATTAGAAGAAACTTTGATGTCAATGAAATCACAGAAACATTTGAGTTTCTGAAGACAAAATTGATAGATCAGGGAAATGATCTGTAGGAAGGAAGGAAACACACATTTATTAAGTACCTGCTGTGTACCAGGCACTGTGCTAAGCCCTTTACAAATATTATCTCATCTGATCCTCTCAACGAGGAGGTGGATGCTGTTGTTCCCATTTTACAGCTGAAGACACCGAGGCAGACAGAAGCTTAAAAGCTTGCCCTCGGTCATACAGTTAATCTCTGAACTCAGGTCTTTCTGATACCAGATCTAACATTCTATCCATTGTGATGCCTAGCTGCTTAATGGATAGAGTTAACCTAGATGTTAGCAAAGCATTTGATAAAATATTTCATGGTATTCTAGTGGACAAGATAAAGAAGAATGGGTTAGAGTACGGTACAGTTAAATCGATTTGACCTAGGTTGAATGGCTGGTCCCAAAGAATAGCCATCAATGATTTAATGTCGTCTTGGGAGGAGGGCTCCAGTGGAATGCCCCAGGGATTTGTGCTTGGTCCTGTGTGTCTAACTTTCGGTTTTGGTTTTTGGGTTGCTGAGAGTTTTTTTGTTTGTTTCGGGGTTTGTTTTTTTTTGAGACTGAGTCTCCCTGTCTCACTCATGATGGATCCTTTATGAGCCCAAACCCACTACTGACTGGCACACAAACTATACCCATTCTGTATCTGACCAGGACCAGTTTGCTCCTCCTTAGGAAACCAAGCGGCACCCCACTCTTGGGGACCTCATTGACACTAGTCTTACTATAGACAACCCAACTGGTTTTAGTATCACAGCTCAGAACTCCTGAATTCAAGTGACCTGCCAGCCTTAGCCTCCCCTGGTAGTAGGAAATGGAGGAGTGTGGCACTATACCTGGCTATTTAATATTGTTATCAATGACTTGGATAAGGACATAAATGACATTCTTATCAACATTATGGATGGCACAAAATAGAGAGGGATAGCTAACATACGAGTTAAAATTCAAAAGACTAGAATCCTGGACCAAGCTGAATGAGATGATGTTTAATAGAATTAAATGTAAAGTCTTGCAGCTCAATTAAGAAATCAACTTTCCAGTTATAAGATGGTTCAATCACTGCCAGACTGCAGTTCTTCTGCAAACAGGGATTTGACAGGCCACAGGTTCAGCATCAGTCAATAGTGTGATATTTTTGTTGTGGAATTGTTTTGGTCTCATCCCACTCTTCTTGAACCCATTTGGGGTTTTCCTGGCAAAGATGCTAGAGTGGTTTTGCCATTTCCTTCTCCAGCTCATTTTTACAGATGAGGAAACTGAAGCAAACAGGATTAAGTGACTTGCCCAGGGTCACACAGCTAGTAAGTGTCTGAGGCTGGATTTGAACTCATTAAGATGAGTCTTCCTGACTCTGGGCTCAGTACTCTATCCACTACACCACCTAGTTGCTTAGTGTGATATTACAGTAGCTAAAAAGCTCATAGGAGAGGAAATAAACATTTCTATTTCACCCAGCATGTGCCAGACCTAGAGCTAGGGATCATGGGATCCATTTCACACAATAGGATTTTCAGTCGCATGGAGAAAGGCATAACTTCCAGAAATAAGGAGGTGACCATCCCACTCTCCTCTGAGACACCACATCTGGAAATTTGTTTCATTTCTGGATACCATATTTTAGGAAGACTATTGTAAACTGGAGTGTTTAGAGGAGGGCCACCATAACAGTGAAGGGCCATTCATGCCCTGTGAGGATTAGTGGAAATGACTGATATTTAGCTTGTTGAAGAAAAGATTTGTCAGGGGCAGCTAGGTGGCTCAGTAAATGAAGCACTGGTCCTGGAGTCAGAAGGACCTGAGTTCAAATCTGGTCTTACTAGCTTACTAGTTACTAGCTGTGTAACCCTGGGCAAGTCATTTAACCCCATTGCTGCCAAAAAGAAAATATTTGTTGGTGGCAAAGGGGAGAGAAACTCTATCTCCAAGTATTCCAGGTACTGTCAGGTAGAAAAGAGATTAGATTTGTTCTTCTTGACCCCAGAGAGCAGAGCCAAGAACAATGGATAGAAGTTGCAAAGAGATAAATTTAGGTTTGATATCAGGAAAAAAAAAGTTTTCTCTTCATAAGTAGAGGTTTCCAAAAGGGGAATGGTACAATCAGAAGGCGCAGTGGATAGAGAGCCAGGTAGGGAGGCAGGAAGACTCACCTTAATGAGTTCAAATCCAGACTCAGACACTTACTTTGTGACCCTGAGCAAGTCACTTTACCCTGTTTGCCTCAGTTTTCTCATCTGTAAAAATGAGCTAGAGAAGAAAATGGCAAACCACTCCAGTGTCTTTGTCAAGAAAGCCCCAAATGGGGTCACAAGGAGTCAGATGTGACTGAAAAACAGCTGAATGACCAAAGGGGAATGGAGAGCAGATAGTGGGCTCCCCTTCATCAGAGGTCTACAAGCAACGGTTGGATGACCACTGGTCAGGAATGTTGTAGAGGGACCTCTTGGTCATCTAAGGGTTAAATAAGAGAAAACCCCCCCCCCCCCCAGGTCCCTTCCAACTCCATGAGTCTGTGACTCAGGTTCGTCAGTTACTGACTATGTGACCTTGGACAAATTATTTCTCTGGAATGGGCTTCACATTCCCCAAATGTAAAACCAGGGGGTTGAACTTGCTGATTTCTAAGGTTCCTTCCAGGTTTTATATTCCATGGTCCTTTTGACTTAACAAGGTGGGGGAATTATGATTAACAGGATAGTTTTAATACCATTCAGTCCTTCTCTCTCCTCTTTCTCTCTCCTTTGCCCAAGGATGCAGAGGGAAGGAAGGCAAGGAAATGACTTAGAGTGGTAAGAACTTTTAACTGACGTTATCTATTGACATTGTTGTTGTTCAATCATTTCTGTTGTGTCCGACTCTTCATGACTCCAACTGGGGTTTTCTTAGCAGAGATCCTGGAGTGGTTTGCCATTTCCTTCTCAAGCTCATTTTACAGATGAGGAAACTGAGGCCAACAGGGTTAAGTGACTTGTCCAGGGTCACACAGCTAGTGAGTGTCTGAGACTGGATTTGAGTCTTCCTGACTCTGGGACCCAAACTCCATCCACTGTACTTCCTAGCTGCCCCATCTATTGATATCACCTCAGAGTAACAGAGTAATGAATCATAAAGTTTCTAATTTTTAATGACTTCTCCTGCTCAGTTTGGTCCAAGCAGTATGGCTGGATCCAGCCTTGGAGCTTAGCCCGTAACATAAATATGTATTCATTCAAATTATAAACCTGTGCGTTTAATAAAGGGAGAAAATGCATGACTTCCAGACAATGGCCTGGTAGATGACTAAAGATAGGGAGCTATGTTTTTCCTCAGGAGATTACACTCACTTTTAATGTAGTTAACTGGCCCAGATGTGATGTAAACATTTAAAAATGGCATATAATTACAATTCCCATGTGGCGGCTGCTTTGATAGCACTCACTATGACATTTCTAGAGTTGAAAATGTTTTCTAAATCTATGTCACATACACACTGAAGCCAATGGAAACAGAAGGCGTTACCGTTTAATGGACAAAGGAGAGCTGCGCTCTAAGCCCAGCTCCACTGCTGCCTAGCTAGGTGACCTCAGGAAAATCACAAAACCCCTCTGGGCCCCATTTTCTTCATCTATAAACTCATAAGTTGGAGTAAATGAGCTTGAAGGCCTGTTCCAGCTCTACAATTTCGCAATTCACTGTCTTGCTTTAGTCTAATATACAATTCATGGGGAGAATTATCACCACAGGCTAGAGGGCCAGACTTGGAGTCAAGAGGACCTGAGTTCAGATCCTACTTCTGACACATACTGCATAATCCCAGGCTAGTCATGCTCCTTCTCAGTATCTATATCCTTAAGCCCATAAGTTATGGATGTGCTAAAAATCTGCACTTGTGAAAAGGATTTCCCCCACAGAGGAAGGGAGATTTATCCTGCCCTATTGGAAAGTTAGAGGATTGATGGGGGAGGGCATAGGAGAGATTAGATTGGGAGAGGGATCATACAAGGGGATGGCTGTTTTGAGGGGGGGGGGTAGGGGAAAGATGGGGAGAAAATTTGTAACTCAAAATCTCATGGAAATGAATTATGTAAACTAAAATAAATAAAATAAAATATTAAAAAAAAAAAAAAAGGATTTCCACCACAGAACAAAAAGAGGTGACTAAAAACGCATTAATAGCTACCAACCCAAATGTCAGGCAGCTGGGTGGCACAAGGGACAGAATGCAGGGCCTAGAGTCAAGAAGACTCATCTTCCTGAGTTCAAATCTGGTCTCAGACACTTACTAGCTGTATGACCCTGACCAAGTCATTTATAACCCTTTGCCTCAGTTTCCTCATCTGTAAAATGAGCTGGAGAAGGAAACAGCGAAGCACTCCAATATCTCTGCCAAAGAAACCCCAAATGAGGTCACAAAGAATAGGACATGACTGAAAACATCTGAACAACAACATAGCACTCTCTAAAGGGAGGCTAAACGGTTCAGTGGATAGAGCGCTGGGCCTAGAGTCAGGAAGTCCTGAGTTAAAATCCATCCTTAGACACTTATTAATTCTGTGGCACTGCGGAAGTCACTTAGCCTCTGTTTGCCTTAATCCATTGTAGGAGGAAATGTGAAACCATTCCAATATCTTTGCCAGGAAAACCCGATGGACAGTATGGTCCATGGGTCGTAAACAGTCAGACATGACTGAATGGCCAAACAACAGCCCAAGTGCCCACTTTCCTATTTCTAGAGAATATTTATGAGAATGGTGTATGCACCTAGTGTTGATATCCTTAATGAAAATATGAAAGTCTTTTGCTAATGTTTTCCCACAGCAGACCATGTTTTCATAGTCACAGAGTCAATTAACAAGGGCATAGAATATAGGATCTTATTGCATTATCTGTTTTTTACAAGAAAGCATTTGAATAAAGCATCCTATGAATATGGTGAGATTATATAAGATTCCCCAATAGACCCACTTACAGAGATAACTTCATTCAACGATGATCTGATTGTAAACATGAATCTAGGCTTGGGAGTCAAGATGGCTAAGGAAGATAAAGAAATAGCACCTACTTTCCCCCACCAAATATCTAGAAAACATGCCAGACCAAATTCTGATTGGGAAAGACAAGAAAAAGCCACAATGAGTCATTTTTCCAGCCCAGGTGGCTTAGGGAGACAGAGAGATCTGTGGACACTGAAGATGGGGTCTGACTAGGAGTGTTCCACATTCACCAGCACCCAGGACTGGAAGAAAGACAAGAGTAGACACTGGGACAGGAAGCACCTGGGCAGGAAGGGATCCAAAGAGATTCCTGAACTATCAGGAGTAGGTGCCATCTAGCAGCTTTGTTACAACCAGGACGGTAGAGGGTGGGAATCTGCATATGGGAATGATGTAGAAGAGCCATTACTGGAGAGCCCTAGCTGTGTACTGAGCAAGAACAAGTACGGAGGCAAACAATGGCTGTGTGGTTCTGATCCCGGGAGCAGAGTAGGACTGGTTCCAGCTTCCAAGGTGGCGACAGTGGAAGAAGCAGGACAAACATCCCAGACCAAAGGGGAACTGGCAGTTCAGTCACTCTGAACCTGCAGGGTCTCTCCACAAGTGAATTAACAGTAGCTGAATCTAGCAGAAGTCATCTGAAACTCCTAAATAGGGATAATCTTCCAGACTCAAACAAAGGGTCAAAAATTTGCAGAGCTCAGGCCAGGTGGACAGCAAGCAGACGCTACCCTAATCACGTCTCTTTGGGAGCACTGAAAGCTTGCAGATTCTCAACCTGAGCTGTGAAAACAGAAAGACGTAAGAGGACAGAAGCTTAAACCAGATATCCATCCTCCTCAAAATGTACAGAGCACAAAACTAATATAAAGTCCAAAATCAAGAAGGAGAATCCCACCACAAAGGGCTATTATGCTCAATACACAAACCCAGAAGAAGAGAATGACTTCAAAATATTTACAAAGTCACAAAGAAAAAATGAAGCTTGGACAAAAGTCCAACCAGAATTCCTGGAAAAGTTAAAGCAAGAGTTTTTTAAAAAGAAGTTAAAAGTAATTTAAAAGCCAATGTAAGAGGGGCATCTAGGTGGCACAGTGAATAGAGCAATGGCCCTGGAGTCAGGAGGACCTGAGTTCAAATCTAGCCTCAGACACTTAACACAAAAAACTAGCTGTGTGACCTTGGGCAAGTCACTTAACCCCAATTGCCCTACATTTCACCCTCCCCCCCCCCCAAAAAAAGAACTAGTGATAGAGGAAGTAATAGGAAAAGAAATGAGAGTTATGAAAGTTATGAAAAGAGAATGAACAGCATGTAACAGGAGGCACAAAACCTTACCCCAAAAAAATCTTTCTGAAGATTAGAATAGACCAAATAAAAGTTAATGATACAATACAACAATACGACATGAAATGTTAAAACAAAGTCAGAAGAATGAAAAATAGAAGAAAGATTTCAAAACAAAAACAATCTACAAAGCAGATCAAGGAGAGGTCATTTAAGGGTTGCTGTATGATGTGAAAGCCTTGACCAAAAGAGTACTCTGGGCATCATATTTCAAGAAATCATAAAACAAAATTGCCAGATCTCTTAGTACCAGAGAACAAAGCAGAAATTGAAAGAATGCACTGATCACCTCCTAAGAGGGGAGGGGGAAACCTAAATGAAAACTTCCAGGAATTTTTAAACCGAAATCCAGAGCTCACAAGAAAAAACACTGCAAGCAATCAGAAAGGATTCAAGTACCAAGGAGCCATAGTCAACATCACCAAAGGTTTAGCAGCCACTACTATAAAGGAGCAGAGAGCTCAGAATACAATATTCCAGAAGGTAAAAGATCTAGGTTTACAATCAAGAAAATCAAGAATAATTTATCCCGCAAAACTGAGTCTAACTGTACAGGGGGAAGTGAAAAAGAGGACTTTACAGTATTCTTGATGAAAAGCCAGAATCTAGTAGAAAATATGACATACAAACACCAGAACCAAGAGAAGCATAAAAAGGTAAATATGAATGAGTAATCACAAGAGACCAAACGAGATTAAACTGTTTATATTCTTATGTGGGGAGATGATACACTCATCAGGGTTCATAGTGAATATCTAATTAGACCAAGGACCTGAGAGTGGTTCTGTTATGGAATGGAAAGTGTGAAAAAGAGTGAGAAAGGAAAGGAAGCCTGGGGAAAATTGTCTTCCATAAGTGGGGTACAGAAGTAGGAGAATACTGGGCTCCTCTCAGCAATGCAACACTATAAGACAACTCCAAAAGACTCATGATGGAAGGGGCTTTCCACGTCCAGAGAAAGAACTACTGAGTCTGAATGCAGATTGAAGCAAACTACTTGCTCTCTTCCTTTTTTGCTTTATTTTGTTCCTTCTTTCTCGTTGTTCATTCCATTGGTTATAATTCTTCTTTACAACTTGACTAATGTTTAATGTGAAGGTGTTTGTAGAACCAATATTGGATTGCATGCTGCCATGAGGGGAGAGAGGAAGAGAGGGAAGGGGAGAAAATTTGGATCTCAAGGGATTGTAGAACTGAATGTTGTAAGTTAAAAGTAAATAAATAATAATAATTTTAAAAAGGAATAGGAGAATATATGCCAAGGAAGAGGGAATGGGGGAGGGGGAGTGGAGTGGACAATCACCTGAATCTCACTCTGAACTGATCAAAGGATGGAAGAATGTACATACAACACAGTTGGGTACTGAAATGCATTTCACCTGATAGGTTAACTGAAGGGAAAAGGGTTAAAAGAAAGGGGGAGGGAAGAAGGATAGATTAAGAGAGGGATTAGTTAGAAACAAAACAAATTGTCAAAGAGGGAGCTGGGAAAAGAGGAGGAGATTAAAAATATGAATGAAGGTATCAGACATGTGCCCATCAAAGGCACTCACTAAAGTCGTGGAGCACGACTTATACAAAGCTCCAATGTATGCAGCATTCCCTCTAGATGGCGCTGTTGTCTTGATGCTCTTCTTCCCCGATGACCTTTTGCTTCCTCCATTGAGTTCTGGAGGGCCCTCAATAAGATGTTTGTTGTTGAATCGTTTTTTCACTTGTGTCCAACTCTTTGTGACCCCACTTGGGGTTTTCTTGGCAAGGATACTGGAGTAAGATAACAAGCATTCAACAGAGATCTTTGTAGACATCCACATGGGGGAAAAAATGGTACACGAAGATTTGCTTCAGATTCCGGTATGAAGCTGGATGAGAACCCTGTTGGATTGGTCCTTCAGTATTCTGATCTTGGACAAGCATGCTGGATGGTCAGAGAACTGGGACCAGAGTTACATCAGAAGAGGATGAGACTGGGCTGTGTCGGGGGCAATTGCACGGTATTTTCAAAGCTCATAAGCAACTCTCACCTACAACCATCCATCTTTTAAACACCAATAATCTCCCAGAGATGCTGTATGGTTGTAAATCATGGAACATCATAATCTCAGAAGAACCCTCAATGCAGATGAGTCAAAGAGAGATAGAAGGGTGCATAATGGTTGTAAATGGGCTTCAGCATTTGACCAACAATGATTTGTTACAGCATCCTCTGGTTTATTTCTACCTGGAAAAGAATGATGGAGAGAGACAGTGGGCAGTCCCAAGACTGCACCGTTGCTCATGAAATATTAAAATCCCTAGAGGAAGTATCCTCACCCAGGATTCTCTGTTTCCCATCCCTGTGCTGTCTGCCAGAACTGGAATAATCTCCTTCCCCACTTCCATCTCCTACTTATCCTGGCTTCTCTAAAGACTTGGTTCAAATGCATCCTGATGATACCCTGCCCCTTTGGTCTTCCCATCCTGTACATATTTTCTACAAACCTAGTTATTTGTATTCTCTCTCTCTCTCTCTCTCTCTCTCTCTCTCTCTCTCTCTCTCTATATATATATAT
>CM053585.1:91351917-91363573 GCA_028646515.1 Pseudochirops corinnae
AGTTTGTCCTGAGTTCTGCCCACTTGGCTTTGCAGCCTTCTATTACCAAACATGGCTAGTTAGCCCTGACACCGATCCGAGCATTCATACAACAGCCAGTGGGAAAACAAGCCTGAGCATTGTCCTCATCGGAATAGAAAAGGAAGGTCAGCACAAAGGGTTGAATGAGGTCTGTGTGAAAGTCTTACCGGAAACTGGGAGCTCCCATCATCAAAGACTGCCCAAGGGGTGATCTGAGCATAGGCGAGGAAGAGATCTGGCTCCTTCAACTCGTGGATGCAAGCCTGGGCCCTTCAGCTTGCTCCACTGGTTGGGTTCAGGGTCCCTCTGCCTCTTCCGCAGAGGGCAGATGTGTCCCAAGGCAGGGCTCCTGTAAACCTCATATAGGAATGAGCCTAGAAGCCTTGGATGGGAAGGACCTTCAGAGAGCAGCACATCTCTGCAGCTCCATAGTCATGTGTCCTTGGCAGAATTTCACCCCCACATTCGAAGACTTCTATACCCTCCCTTAGAAACCTTCCATATGTGAAGCGCTTCAATCCAGTCCCACAAGCTTGTATCTGTTGCTGTTCAATTGATTCAGTCGTGTCTGACTCTTTATGACCCCTTTGACCATGCTGTCCATACTGGAGTTTTCTTGACAAAGGTACTAGAGTGATTTGTCATTTCCTTTTCCAGTAGATTAAGGCAAACAGAGGTTAAGTGACTTGCCAATTGGGGCTCATCCCCTGTATCTTATTCTGAATGGACCAGACAAGGGAGGTGATGCTGGATTAACCATTTAGACTCCTTCTGTCTTTGTCAGGGGTCCCACTACTGCATTCAAAGTCTTAGAGGAACACAGGTAGGATTGGCCCTAAAGCTACTTGTTGGAGATGTCCATCCAGGTGTTCCACCTGCACCTCAAACTCAATGTTTTTAAACTTGAATATTTTACCTCCCCTCCCCTGCCAACAAATCCTTGCATTCTGATCACATCACATTTCTACTTTTAGGGGATCCCCCATTGCCTACTGAATAAATTCTAAATTCTTTATTTTGGCATTCAAGGCCCTCCACAATCTCATTTCAATCTATCTCTCTAATCTTGTCTCTTAATAATCTCCTTAATGTATTTTACGTTCCAGCTAAAATGGAATCATTTCCATCACCTATTCCCGTCTTGCACAACCCACTTTTGTTGAGTTACATGTGGGTGGAGTACTCCAACCTTCTCATTTTACAGATGAGAAAATTGAGAGAAGTTAAGTCATTTGCCCAAGGTTGTACAAGCAGCAAATAGCAGAGTCTGGAGTTGAGCCCCACGGGTTTCTAGCTCCAAATGCATGCTCCTTCTTTAGCAGAGAAGAATGGGGAAGTTATGCTAAGTAGAGGCAAGCGTGCAGAAAGGGAGCGAATGTGAACGGCGTACTCCAGGATCACAGGTCCACAGATTTGGAAAGAAGAATATTATTTTACAGATGAGGGAACTAAGTCCCGGGAAAAGTTAAATAACTTGTCTATGGTAGTGCAGCTAATAAATGGTAGGGCCAAGATTTGGCCTGAAGTCCTCTGGTTCCATATTCAGGACACTTTCTACTACTTCATTGATAGTGATTTAGCTGCAGTATAGGTTTAGAGCAGACCTGAAGGACTTGGCTGAACTTCTTCAGGCCACAGAGAGGTTAGACTAAAGACAGACTGATGATGGTTAGTTGACACACAGAAGTTCCCGTGACAAACAGGAGAGTGCACAGCAGCAACCCTACATTTTTCGCTCCTAAAATCCTTTGGCAGACCATAAGCAGCCCTTGCGCAGGCCTGATTTATAGCAAGGAGGACGAGAAGGAGGAAGAGAGAAATCAGTTGAAACAGTTAGTAGGGACAGAGTAGGGAGAGCCTTCAATGCCAGACTAAAAAGTTTAGACGTGCATAGTTAACCTTTATACATGAGTACTTAGTACATTCAGAAGCTGAACTCAAAATCCAGATTTCTGTAAATGGGACTTGAAAGAAAGGACAGAAACAGTGGTGGCAATTGCTTCTTTGCATGTACAAGCTGGATGAGCAAGGGAAAGTTGCCAAACCTCTCTGAACCCAAGTTTCCTCTGAAAAATGGGGACAATAATCCCTCTACTATGCCCTCTCTCTTCTTTGCTGAAGGGTAGAACAGAGCCTGCAGGAAGCTGGGAGTCAGAGCAATTGGAACTGGAGGGAGGAGAGGACACAGGTAGGCTTGTGCAGAAGCTTTGTAGGAAGGCTAAAGGATGGTGTGGCTCCCTGTTGTGCTATGGTGTATTAACTTATTAGACGTGCATAGTTAACCTTTATACATGTAAATGGGTTTTAATAATAACCTTTACACATGTAAACTCCTCCCACCACAGGCTCCATGTGATTACATTCAGCCTATTAAGGAGCAGGGAAGATCTTCAAATTATCATTACCATTACATTACATTATCATTATCATTACATCACCATAAACCTATGGGGTGGTGCCACACTAAGAGAGAATCCAGGAGTACTCAGTAAAATTAGTCCTCTATAGAAAAGGTCAGGATTGAGACTAGGAGGGCAGTGGGGATGGGGAGGGGGGAGTGGGCATGAAGGAGGGGATTGGAGATTTATTGAAAACAAATCTTAGCTCTTGAACTAGGGCTTGAGTTTGGACTAAAAAGGGAAGGCATTATTGATTGATCTTACAAAAGTTAAATTTGTTTTGGATTTAAGACATTGCCATGACCCACAGTAAGAGTCCTTGAAGTCTATGCTGTAAGACTACATCAGCTGCTCTCTTGATGGTGGGGTCTGTGGCCCCACAGCTTCTCCCCCCTGTCCCCCATCCCTATTAGCTGCTGCCAGTGATGAAATACAACAGGGATGCACAGTTTGGGGTTAAATGGCATGACAACAAGGAGGTGGGCACAAAGCCAGTCACAGAATGACAGAATTTAAGAGTTGGAACAATAATAATGATGATGATGACAATAACCTAATATTTATGTAGTTCTTACTACGTGCTAGGCATTGTGCTAAGCACGTCACAACTGTCTTGGAAAGGACCTCATTGACCATCTAGCCCAACCCACATTTGAAAATCCTCAGCCTCCACTTGAAAACCTCCAAAGCAGAGGAAGCCATTGAGATGGCTCTAATTGTTAGGAACTCCATCTTTAGAGCAAGCCTAAATTTGCCTTCTTGTAACTTCCACCCATTGCTCTGAATTCTGCCCTTAGGGGACTAACTGAACAAGTTGAATCCTCTTTTGCAACTGGCTTTTAAATATTTGAAGGTAGCTCTCACATCCCCAATCTCCGGCCCCACCCTAAACAGCACCCCCACTGCTTTCTCTTCTCTAGGCTAACTATCCCCAGTTCTTTCCACCCTTACTCAAGATTAAGTCAAGACCTTTCACTTTCCTAGTTGCCTTCTTCTAGGCATATTCATATTTTTAGACTGTGGCACCTAGAACCAAAAACAATGTGGTCTGAAGGGATCTCTCCACCAGGTGGTCATCTAGCTTTCCCTTGAAAAATTCCAGAGAGGGCTGGAACCCATCACTACGCCAGGCAGCACGTTTCACTAACTCCAGTGGAGCATGGAAAAAACTGGCAGAATGAAATTACTGAATCATCATCAGTGAACTCTGAAAGATTATGGGATATGGGAGAAGTTCAGGATTGGAGAAGGGTAAATCACCTTTTTAAAAAAAGGGTGGGGGAGAGAATGGAGCGCTCAACTCTAGACTGGTGAACTTGACTTCAATTCCTGCCAAAATTCTAGAATGTATTATTGAAGGACTAATTAGTAAACAATTAGAAGCTGACGTGATAATTGCAACGAACTAATTCAGCAAGAGCATGTCATGCTACTTTCCTTATAGGGTTAGTAGACTGATTTTTGTTTTGTTCTTGTTTGTTGTTTTTGGTTTTGCTTTTTGTAGTGGGGTTAAGTGACTTGCCCAAGGTCACACAGTTAGTAAGTGTTAAGTGTCTGAGGCCAAATTTGCACTCAGGTCCTCCTAACTTCAGGGCCAATACTCTATTCACTGCTCCACCTAGCCACCTCTGGTTTTGTTGTTGTTTAGTTACTTCTGTTGCCTTCATGATCCCATTTGGCAAAGACACTGGAGCGGTTTGTCATTTCCTTCTACAGCTCATTTTACAGATGAGGAACTGAGGCAAACTGGGCTAAGTGGTTGTCCAGGGTCACACAGCTAGGAAAAGTCCAAGACCAGATTTGAACTGAGGAAAATGAGTCTTCCTGACTTCAGGCCCAAACTGTATCCCTGTGCCACCACCTAAGAGACTGATAGGTGAGGGAAATGATATAGATATAGTTTACCTAGATTTTAACAAAGCATTTGGCCTACCAGGCTGTACTCCCCCTTAGTCTTCTCCCTCATTTCCCAAAAGTCTCTTCATTCTAGGAGATCGCTTCTGTCCTGGAAAGCTTGCCTTGGAAGTACACTCTAATTGTGGGGCTTCTCCCTCTGATGAGATGGCTCCTCCCAGAACCATCATTGATAAAGAAGGGCACCCAGGCCAGCTATCTTTTCCTTTCCCACCAGGCTGCCCTCCTCCAGACTTTAAGTACTTTCCCTCTCCCTCCTTTGCTTTCCAGTTTCCTTTTGTGTGTCATATTCCTCATTAAATGGAAGTTCTTGAGGGCAGGAACTGTCTTTCTTTTTGCTTGGATTACTATCAATGTCTGCTTTATAGTAAGCCCTTAATAAATGCGTGTTGCCTGACTGTCAGACTGAACTGTTAGACAAGATAAAGAGATATTGGATAGTAACAGTACAATTAGATGAACCCAGAAATAGTAGAATGTCTTGCAGTCAAAGAGCAGTCACTAATGGTTCCAAATCAGCTTAAAAAGAGGCCTCCAATGGAGCACCTTAGGGATCTAAGCTGTGTGACCTGTGCTGTTAAGTGGGTTCTTATCAATGATTTGGTTAAAGGCATAGATGACAATTATTGTTGTTATCAAATTTTTATTTTGCAAAAGCTAGGAGGGATAGCTAATAAAACTGAGTACATCTAATAAGATAGACTTTATTAGAGATAAACGCAGTATCTTACATTTGGGTTCAAGAAATGGATTTCACAAATAGAAGACGGGGAGAAGATATTGCTACGCAACTGTTTCTCTGAAAAAAAAATGGGAAAGTTTTGGTAGACTCAGGATATTAATAGTGAGGTAAAGTGGCCAAAAAAAGCTAATTCGGTCTTGGGCTGCATTGAGAGGTATTATTTCCAAGAATAAGGAGGCAATATCCTGTTGTGTTTTGCCCTGGTCAAACACATCTGGAGTATTATGTTCAATGCTATGAGCCTCACTGGAGAAGAGAACATCTTATTTTTTTGCTTTTTGGAGAGGGGAAGGTAGGGCAAATGGGGTTAAGTGACTTGCCCAAGGTCACATGGCTAGTTTTTGTGTTAAGTGTCTGAGATCAGATTTGAATTCAGGTTCTCCTGACTCCAGGGCCCGTGCTCTATTCACTGCACCAACTAGCCGCCCTGGGAAAAGAACATTTGGAAGAATAAAACTGGGATGGTGAAGGATCCTGACATCAGGCCACATGAGAATTGGTTGAAAGCTGGTGATATTTAACCTAGAGAAGATAAGGCTCAGGAGGGACATATCTGTCCTCAAATATTTGATGTGTTAACATATAGAAGAGGGATTAAATTAGTTCTGTTTGTCTCCAGAGTGCAGAGTTGAGAACAGTGAGCAGAAGTGGCCAAGAGGCAAATTTAGGTTTGGTGTAGGGAAATATGGGATATTTCAGGAGCTGGTAGGTTCTCCATCACAGGAGGTCTTCGAGAAAAGGCTAGATGGACAGAGGTGGCTAGGTGGCCCAGTGAATAGAGCATTAGCCTTGGAGTCAGGAGGACCTGAGTTCAAGTGTGATTTTAGACACTTAACATTTACTAGCTGTGTGACCTTGGGCAAGTCACTTAACCCCAATTGCCCTGCCTTCTCCCCTCCAAAGAAAAGAAAAGACTGGCTGACTGCTTGGAAGGTATAATTATAGAAGAATTCCTTTTAGAGATTTGGTTGGATTTAAATGACTGCTCAGGTCCCTTCTGACTGTCATTCTGTATCATTAGCTAATCACTCTGGTCCATTCCAATTCTTTAATTCTATGCTTCTATCTTGTTTCAAGGACTGGATCCAAGTTCCTCACTCACTCTGCACCCCAATACCCCCCCCCACACACACACAACCCCTTCTATCATCATGAGGGTTAAATACATTACAAACACATGGGAATACTTTCCAGAGAGCATGTTTCACTTCACTTCATGTCAATTCCTGGCCTAAAGATTTTCACCTCATTTGACTTGAGATAAAAAAACTGATTAAGGAAGTCAAATATTAAGCCAGTCCTTTGAGACACACCTAGTACGTGCCAATGTCCTCTCTCAGAATGGCCAACATCCCCTTTTCTGATCTTTTCTCCAGGCCCACCCCCAATGGACTACACCCCAACTTGTTAAGTAAGCTTGGCCATCCGACTCTACGTCAATTTTTGTCCTCAGAGTTTTCTGAGCAGGTCGGTTGTCCATGTGATCTCTCTTCTGTTCAAAGTAACAAAACTCAGCTTTCTTTCCTGCATGACTGTCAAAGAAACTTGTCATTTTGGAATGAAATCCCGAGACCTGGGACAATCAATACAACTCATCTCGTGTTTGTCCCTTGCTCTCTGAAATCAGCACCTTTTACTGAGTTTAGCTCCTAACTGCAAAGATAAGGCTTAAGACTGAGGTGGCCAGATGTTCTATGTATGATCTCTACCCTCTGCAAAGATTCTCAACAAGTGCAGCATCGCAGACCCACAGATCCCTGGAGGCTGCCTACTCCATCCTGTACCTGACTGAGGATCCTCACCACAATACTGCTCACCAGGGAGCTCCATCTGAAAATCTTCTCTTTAGGGAGCATCTGCTGCCTCCCAAGGCAGCTCATCTTACATTTGAATAGGTCTGGTTGTCAGGTTGTTTTCTTTACATTCACCAGACATCTACCCCTCTATAACTTCAGGGTTGGGGAACCTGCATCCTCGAGATCACATGTGGACCTCTAGGTTCTCCAGCAGCCCTTTGACTGAATCCAGACTTCACCCAACAACTCTCCTCACCCTCTGTAGCCAAGCAAAATGAGATTGGTGACTTTTCTATAATCAGTAAACATGTATTGGAGGGGGAGGGTGTTAATTAGATTTAATTTCTTTGTTTATTTTCTCTCCTTCCCCTTATTTCTCAGTTAAATAAAACCAGGGGGAAAAAACTCATAGCACATATTTATACTCAAGCAAAGCAAATTTCTTCTTTCACCATGTTATATATTTTATATATATATATATATATATATATATATATATATCTCCCTTCCCTTCCCCTTTCCACTCTTCTTTGAGTCAGGAGGTAGGTAGCATGTTTCATCTATAGTCCTCTGATATCATGGTTTATACATATATTTTGTACCTACTATGTATAAGACACAGGTCAGAGGGCTTGGATTCAAATCCTGACTCCACCATTTAATTCTTATGTTATTTTTGGCAAACCATTTCCCTTTTTTGGCCTCAGTTTCCTTCTCTGTAAAATGAAGTCAGACTTGATGGCTTCTACAGACTTCTCCAGCTCTAAAAACAATAGTTGCCATTTGCACCATGCTTAAAGACTTGCAAAACACTCTACATAATTATGATGTGTGTACATATATTATAGATGTGTGTGACACTCATTTGATCCCTACAACAACCCTGTGAGGTAACTACTATTATTATCCCGATTTTACAGAAAAGGAATGGAGGCTGAGAGCTCCTTGCCCCAGGTGGCAGAGCTAGTGAGGATCCAATCTGTACTCAGGGCCTCCTGACTCAGGACCAACACTCTTTACACCACTCTTAGCAGCTAAGTGCCTAAATCTATGTTCCTATAAAAAAAAGGGGGATATAGATGTAACCCTGGGCAGCTTGGCAGCACAATGGATAAAGTGCTAGGCCTAAAGGCAGGAAGACTCATCTTCCTGAGTTCAAATCTGGCCTTAAACACTTATTAACTGTGTGACCCTGGGCAAGTCACTCTACCTAGTTAAGTGGCATGGCAAACCACTCCAATATACTTGCCAAGAAAATCCTGAATGGGGTCACAGAGAATCTGACAAGACTGATTGACTAAACAAGTGGGCCTGTGGGCTCTACCCACAAAGCTTCAAGGCTAGGGTCATGAGAAAAAGGGCCAAAGGTGGGGCAGTCAAAAAGACGGTCGGATCAGAACTTGTCTGTGGGAAGAGATTTGGGAAATGACACCTGGCCAAGGGAGCTGGTACATTCTTCTCCCACAACTTGGGCAGGACTGAAAGGCTGGATCGTTTATGCCTCTTAGGAAGAGTCCTCTTCCCTTCACACTTGCATTCATTTAATTGTCTCTGCCCTCTTTAATGTACACAAAAGGGGCAGAGCCAAAAGGAGAGAAGTAACCAGCTCTTTGACAAGCAGAGAGTATTTCAAGGTTACCACCAATACTTTCCTCTAGTGTGCCTTGGAGCTGGGGATGAGGGTAAAATTGACAGCATTAATGTCTTGGCTACAGATTACGATCTGGCAACAGGGTCTAGTGCCCCCCTGTGGTCACACAAGGCTATACAAAAGCAACTTCTGTCTTGGAAGAGTTTAGAGTCTAACTCTAAGACATCCTTCCATCCATGTAGGAGAAAGTGCCCCATGAGTTACATATTTAGCCCATGTTGCAGTTTCTCAAAGGTTGGTACCAGAGCCATGCCAGGGAAGCTGGTACAACAGGTGCAAAATATAAGTCAAAAGAACAAAATTCCATATGTCTGTTAATAACTCTTTAATGAGAAGAATGGTATAGTGGATAGGGTACTGAACTTTGAGTCAGGAAGACCTGAGTTCAAATCCCACATCAGCTATGTGAAACTGGGCAAGTAGTTACTTAACTTTTCTGTGCCTTAGTTTCCACATCTGTAAAGTGAGGGAATTGGCTTGTAAAGTCCTTTTGAGCTCAACTTTTTGACCCTATGATGCAACATTTTTGGAGGATATTTTTTATTAAGAGTTTTGTTTAGATATATCTGTTGTGTCAAAACAAAATATACAAATAGATTTATTTTTAAAAAGGAAAAATTACCAATGACAAAAAACCAAATTGACTGCTTACCAAAAATTCATCGGTCTTTATGTAAATTAACTGGTCTTTAAAACCAGACTGGGAACTTATAGGGGAAATAGACTTCTTAGATTATTCCTATAACAATCGAAGGGACTGTACTCTGGTCCTTCTACCCCTAGCATTGACCAAAACTATCAGACCAGGAAGTAAAAAGAGGGGTGAAAAATTCAGGGGGGGAGGTGTTTACTGAGGGGACAAAAGGAAGAATTATATCACACACAAACAAGTGCATGGAGTTAAAGTTTCACTGGAGTTTGGGATAAAGGCTCCATATGTCTCAGCATCCGGACTTTTTGTGCTTTACATAATATGTTTTCATTTCCATTACTGTGTTATCTCAAGCAAAGTATAGCTAACCCTCAGTTTTCTGTTGGCAAACAAGGCAATAATTGTTTGCCCTTCATCACATCTATCTGCCAATTTATGATAGAATTCTATGCTTTGGATCATGCTTTTCCCCAAATTCTAATGATTTAGGTAGAGGTGAGATTCCATAAACCCAAGGTCCTTTCCACTTCTAAAAGGTCTATATGGACAGGTAGGGACCTGCTCCTGGAGGGAGCTGCCCTGGCTTCTTCCATTCTTCAACATTGGAATTCTTCCAGACCCAGAGAAGCTCTGTTTGCATGGTCCCAGATGACAGAAAAAGCTCTAAGAGTAGGGGAAAGCTGGAGCCATCGGTGTTTGGCCTTGTTTCTGTGCCTTGGCAGTTTCTAAGACTGATTGCCAATATTTTAGCAAGGGAGATTAAAACAAAAAGAAGCATCGAGTTAATTCTCCTCAATTTATCATAACTCAGTCTTTCCCCAACTGTATTGCAGCCCATTTCTTATGGCCACCACCATTAGGACACACACCCCTCCCCCAACCACCACCATCACGCATGAAGGAAAGTTGCCTTTGTAAGCAGCTACCCTTCAAAAGTGCCTTCCCATAGGTTCTCTTTTTGTAACTGGAGGTTCATAAAGGTTTATCTACTTGAACCTTTGGGAAACCCTGAGATTGGTTTTGCTGTTGTAGTTGCTTGTTTGTTTTTAGCCGGGGTCTCCCTATCTTGCCCAGTTTGGGAAGTACAATAGTTATTCCCCGGCCTGCTTTCAACAGTGATCAGTTTGGAAGATTTAACTGAATCTATTTTTCCAACCTGAGTCCATTAATCCCTCTTTCCTTCTGCTCCTGCAGGTTCACTATATTGGTTCTGATCCAGGGGATGCATCCATTTGGATTTCACCTTACTGCAGCTCAAAACTCCAGAACTGAAGTGAACCTCAGCCTCCCAAGCAACAGAGACTACAGGTTCATGTCCCCACACCAGGCTTAACTGGGTCTATGAAGCACTGGGGAGCCCCCATCACACTTACATGTAGCCTTACAACCCTGGGTTATACAGATCACTGTTCCCATTTAGTGGATGAGCACACTGAGTCCCAGAGATTGGAAGCAACCTGCCTTGGGTTACACAGGTAGCCAGTCATGGAGCAGAAAGTCACCTGACTCTTTCCAGCTCAGCGCTCATCATACAGTTAGTTGGCTACTTCACTACAGAAAAGCTTTTCTTCCAGATTCAGTAGAACTTTATAAAAAATCATTTTGATTCTCTGCAGCTGCTGGTGCCTCTTTCAGACATTTCCCTGTCTGAGTCTAATTCCTCTATTCTGCCTCCCTTCCCTAAGCAACCTCCTTCCCTTCCTTCTCCTTCACTCTCCCCGGGCTTGGCACACACTTCGCTTTGGGAGGAAAAACAATCTTTTCTCAGCCTGTCTAGTTACAATTTATTTCACGTGGCCACAGCTCCATAATAACCCCTGCTCTTTGTTCTCCACTTCCTGGGTCAGAACGCTGGCCCAGTTCAGTTCCCAAGAGGTTTGCATCAGAAGTAAATTCCCTTTTCGGCTGTCAAGACTTGTCTGAGTCAGGATTATAAGGCTGTTTTCAGCGGGACCTGCAATTTTACTAAATTGCTGTTAATTGGTTTGTTTTGCTTCCCCTCCCTCCTATGACCATTCTTTCTTTCTTTCTTTCTTTCTTTCTTTCTTTCTTTCTTTCTTCCTTCCTTTCTTCCTTCCTTTCTTTTTTCTCTTTCTTTTTTCTTTTTCCCCTCCTTCCTTTCTTTCACTTTCTCTCATCTTTCCTTTTTAGCTCCCTTCATCCCTTCCTTCCTTTCTATCTTTCTTTCTTCTGCCTTTCTTCCTTTTTTTCTAGTTCATGTTTATTCTTGATTCATTAACTGGGTCTGTAAAATAATAAGTCTAATTTTCTTGTTGTAACAACAAGCACCCTAGCATACCTAGGGCGGCTACTAGCACAGGTTCTTAGATCTGCTTTTCTAAAGGAAAGCAACTCAAAATGGGTTAACAATCTCACTTTAATCAAACATATCATTTACCTAGTTCAGGGGGAAAAGTCAGCCCCCTGAACTTCAGAGAATACAAACAGAAGTTACAAACAAACAGAAAAACAGATCAGCAG
>CM053585.1:91364073-91412870 GCA_028646515.1 Pseudochirops corinnae
TCCACGTGACCACATTCAGCCTATTAGGGAACAGAGTATACTTTCAAATATCCAAGGGTCCTCAGAGTCACGTAGCCACTTTAACAAAGGGCCTAGGGGCAGGGAAGATCTTTAGATTCCCATAACACTTGTGTGACTTTGGGGAAGCAATCCTATAAAATGACAATGTGGGGGTGAGGAAAAACTGGACTGAATAATTAGCTATGGGGACTTTGGAGGACCTTTTTGGGCCTCTCTTCTTCTGTAAAGTGAAAGGATTGGTCCAGATCAGAGTTATCAAATATCCAACCCAAACCAGATTAAAATGTAATTGGAAAATATTTAACAAAATAAAAAATACCATAAAACATGAATATTACATTTTTAATAAATTAATTAATTTATTTCAACATTCATTTCCACAAGATATTGAGTTCCAAATTTTCTCCCCATATCTCCCCTTCCCCCCCCACCCCAAGATGGTGTGCATTCTGCTTACCTCTTCAATCCCTTCTCTAACACCCTACCCCCTTTTCTTATCTCCTTCCCCTTCTATTTTCCTATAGGGTAAAATAGATTTCTATATTCTATTGCCTATATATCTTTTTTCCCAGTTGCATGTAAAAACAATTTTTAACATTTGTTTTTAAAACTTTGAGTTCCAAATTCTCTCCCTTCTTCCCTCCTTACGTACCCTCATTGAGAAGGCAAGCAATTCCATATAGGTTATACATGTATAGTTATGCAAAACACTTCCATAATAGTCATGTTATAAAAGACTAACTATATTTCTCTCCATCCTATCCCACCCCCACTTATTCTGTTTTCTCCTTTGACCCTGTCCCTTTTTGAAAGTGTTTGCTTTTGACTATCCCCTCCCCTAATCTGACCTCCCTTCTATCATTTCCCCCATTCTCTTTCCCCGCTACTTTCTTGTAGGGTAAGATACTCAATTGAGTTTATATGTTATTCCCTCCTTAAGCAAAATCCAATGAGAGTAAGGTTCACCCATTCCCTCTTACCTCTCCCTTCTTCACCTCCATTCTGAAACCTTTTTCTTGCTTCTTATGTAAGAAAATTTACCCCATTCTATCCCTCTCTTTCTCCTCCCAATATATTCCTCTCTCACCCCTTAATTTTGTTTTTTAGATATCAACGGATATTACATTTTAAAACTAAGTCAATATCCAACCCACGTATTTCAAATTCAACAGAACTTTAAAAAATCATTTTGACTCTGTGTGGGGCTATGTACAGATTAGTGGCCCCCATTTCTAATTGCGTTTCATATCCCTAGTCCAGATAGTATGTATGGTCTTTTCCAGAACCAAGAACTATTGCAAGGGCACCAAATATTAAATCAATCAATCAAACAATAAGCATTTCTTATTTAGCACCTACTGTGTGCTAAGATAGTGATATGGAGACAAAAACTAAAACCTTGTCCTCAAAGACCTCACATTCTACCTGGGGGAGCTGTGGGCCTGCACAGAAGCAAGGCAGCAGAGATAAAGTAATCATAAGGTCATTTGTGGGTGGGAGACGGGAAGGCGGTCTTAGAGCCGGGAGATGGTGTAGGAGAGGGGCTTAAATTGAGTTTTGAAGAAAGCCAGGCACTCTACGAGTCAGAGCTGAGGAGGGAGCACCTTTCAGAGACAGCAGGCCACCTGTTAAAGGAGCAAACAGGAGATGGAAATGCTGTAGATAAGAAACTGAAAGTGGGCCAGTTCAGCTGCACTGCATTGAGCTTGTAAAGAGGAATCATATGTGCTAAGTCTGGAAAGGTAGGCTGGAGTTAGTGGGAAGGGCTTTAAATGCCAAACAGAAGAGTTTATATTTTATTCTAAAGGCAATAATAGGAATCTATTGGAGCCTTATGAGCAAGGGGTTGAGTAGTCCAACCTGTGCTTTAGGAATATCACTTTGGCAGCTGTGTGAAAGTTGAATTAAGAAAAAGGAGACTTGCTGTGTGACCCTGGGCAAGTCACGTAACCTTGATTGCCTCAAAAAAAAAAAGAGAAGAGAGACTCTTGAAGCAGTCTTCCAATTAGGAAGCTCTTGCAATAGTTCAATTACAATTGAGAGCCTAAAGTGGGGTCATGACTGTGGGAATGGAGATAAAGAGACAGATGTAAGAGATGCTTTGAGTATAAAATCATCAAGATTTTGGCAACTGAGGGAGTATGGGGTGGGTTACAGAGAGGGAACAGTCAAGAATGATTCTGAGGTCTTGAACTTGTATAATTGGAAGAATGGTGGTGACCTTTATGGAAACTGACTTGAATGAGAAAGATAATGAGTTCTGTTGTGGACATGTTGAGTTTGAGATGCCCACAGGATATCCAGTCAGATGTGTTCAGTAACTAGCTCTTGATAAAGGACCAGAGGTCAAGGGAGGGACTAGGACTAGATAGATAGATCTGGGATCCATCTAGTTTTTAGCATTTATTATTTATTTATTTATTTGTTAATTTATTATATTCAGATAACTGAATCCATGGGATCTGAGGATATTGCACGGAGATAATATGTAAAGAAAGAAGAAAGAGGGTCCAGGAGAGAGCCTTGGGGGATGCCCACAGTTAAGAGGCAGGACATGAAAGATGATAGAGCAAGGGAAACAGGGAAGTCACCAGACAGGCAGGAAGAGAACCACAAGGGATCAGGGTCACAACACCCCAGAGAGGGCAGGGTTTCCAGGATGAGTCTGGCCAAGTGCTGCAGACATGTCAAGAATGATTGGGACTTGGAAAACACTGTGGCATTTAAGAGATCAGTGGTAATCAGTGGAATGATGAGATCAGACATCTGACTGACTACAGGGGTTTCTAAAAGGAGCAAGAGGAGACAAGGAGGAAGCAAGGAGTCTGGCTAGCTCTGTCTAGGAATTCGGTTCTTGAGCGAGATATAGGACTATAGCTTGGGGATCAAGCGAGGTATTTTTGGTTTTGTTTTTCCATTTTGCAATGGGAAACCAGACTTTTTTGGTCATGTCCAGTCTTCTAACATGGAGATGCTCTTGAGGAGAATTTTGAGCATGCCCAGTTTGCTTAAAGGAACATCCTCTATCAGATGGGTAGAGGTAGTCTCCTTTGATTGGCTGCCTTTGTCTACTAGCAAGATGGAACCATTTTCTCTCTCTTTCCACCACAATCTTTTTCTGCCTCTTCTCTTTTTTTTTTTTTTTTTTAGCAATTCTTATCTGCTGCATTCATAGAGCGAATATCTCACTTTACCTCCAGCAAGGACACCATGAGTTGCACCAATGAGAAGAGAAAGACTTTCCTTCCTCTACTGCTCTTTTATTCCAATTCTGAGAAATGGGTCTGGACATGTTTGTTTCTGTTATGTTGTTCTTTTGTTCTTTTGAGTTTCTGATCCTCATCAAGAGTTTGAACCATGGCAACCTTGGAGTCAGGATTATAGGCAGGATGGTGCAGCCAGGTGTAGAAGCCAGAGCACCTGGGATTCAAGGGGCAGGGGGAGAGGGAGTGGGAGGAAGGAAGTTTGGGTTCCAAACTGGGATGGTGCTCTGTAGGAACTGAGCTAAACCATAAACCTAATCCCTTTTCCCTCCCCAGAAACTGAGTTGATGCAAGGTTAGGAGGGAGATTACACCCTGGGAGTAAGTTTATATATTTGTGATTATACCTTTGGAAGTAATATTTCTCTGTAAAAGCTAATCTGACTGTTAGTGGCTAAATGAAACTGGGGTGCAGGGGACTATCCCTTACAATTGAGGGAACAGCACCAGTGAAGATCTGGAGCCATTTGCAGAGAACTTAGACACCTTCAAATTCCCTTAAAGATCCCACCAGAGAACAGGGGAGAGAGGGTAAGGATAGGGGAAAGGTGAAGAGAAAAAAATCTAATACATTTGACTTTCAGGGGGGCGGGAGGACAGAGTAGTCTGTGTTATACAAAGAATAGGGAATTGGGAAGACCTGTGCATCTTTGTAGACAGCAGAGAAGGAGCCGGTAGATAGTGAGACAAGAGAGAGAAAGAGACAGAGAGAGACAGAGACAGAGAGACAGAGACAGAGACAGAGAGAGACAGAGACAGAGAGAGAGAGAGAGACAGAGAGAGGGAGAGAGAGAGACAGAGAGAGGGAGAGAGAGAGACAGAGAGAGACAGAGACAGAGAGAGAGAAAGAAGGAGAGACAGAGAGAGGGAGAGAGGGAGAGGGAGAGAAGAGAAAGAGATGGAGAGAGGGAGAGGGGGGAGAGAGAGAGAGAGAGAGAGTGTGTGTGTGTGTGTGTGTGTGTGTGTGTGTGTGTGTGTGTGTGTGTTGGGGGGAGAGAATGATTGCACAAGCAATATACCAGGGGATAGGGAAAGAGGGTAGGGGAAGATGGGATCCAGGGATTGAGAAGTGAGTTGGAGGAAAGAAAAGGATATGAAGAATTGATAGCTTTTTCTGGCACATAGTAGGCACTTAATAAATGCTTATTAATTGATTGGTGAGATATAAATAGAAGGGTTGGCCTTGCTGAAGATAAGGGTCATATACTAGAGTAAAACGCAGCAGGTTCTTCACTTGATATATTTGGGTGGGTGCCCCAGATGTCTCTGCTTCTTTGTGTATACGTTGACTCCCTCTGGAGAATGCATAAACTCCTGGAGGGCAAGAATTTATTGAGGTTTCTTAACCTTTGGAACTCTAGTCTCCAGTACAATGCCTTGCAGATATCAGAGGTTTAATGAATGCTTATTAAACTGAATTGAGTTAGATTTAATTGAAAATCAAACTCACTTCGAATTATTTTCCCCCAAAGTAAAGTACTGGAATTCAGATTCATTCACATTCACATCCATTCTCCACTTCTCCACCTCCTTTCTTAGAACAATGAATTGGAAATGAAATGGCTGCTTTTCCTACATTCTGTAGTTTTCCCTCAAACTCACAGTCATCCTTTTACTTAGTGGCCTATTTCATCCCAGGAGTTTCATGTAAAACATTTGAGCCAGTTTTTATTGATCATCATAAATAAGTGGGTGCCTGGCATTTTACAGAGGGGGAAGAGGAGGAGGCAGAGAAGTGAGGCAGGAGATGTGAATGCTTCATTATGATGAATTGGAGCTAAATTTGGCCCTGAGTTTTGCCACATTTTAGCCATCGTGCTGCAGAAACCTGCTTTCTATTATAATCTGTTCAATAAAAACCTGGATTGTTTTTCAGAATTGACTTTCCTTCGCCGTTTGTTTTTAGATGAACTCCCACCTGTACTAAGGAAGCTATGATTCCTCTGTAGGGAAGGGTTACGTAGGGGGCCCTGGGCTGGTGGTCTGCCAGAGTGACCAGCTCTTTTTAAACTTTCAGAGGGAGTGGTCAGGCAGAAGTGGTGACCTGTCTGCCACTTCCAAAGGACCATCCATTGGGCAGGAGTTACATGAATTTGTCTAGCCTATTTTGAAGTCATCCCACTCTGATCTGATTTGAGAGACATTCCAGAAAATGAATTGTCTAACACTAGGTCAATTGCAATGAAAATCATCTGACTTTAAAACTTACCACATTAAAAAAAAAAAAGAACAAAACTTTTGAAAAGACAGCTAACAGAATGTGTAACCACAAGTCTGAACCAAGCTGGGGCCAGTTATGACCCTATCTCTGGTTGGGGAAAGCTATTTAGAATGTTGATGTGTTCAAACATCTCCATCACGTGACCAGCCCTGGGACCTGGACTTCTTACACACACTGCTGGTCTCTGCAAGTCTCTACCCTTCAACAAAACCTGCCCTGATTTTTCTGGCCCTCACTGATCTCCTGCTTCTCTGAACTTTAGAACCACTTACAGCTCAGTATCTTAGGACAAAATTAGATATTTTTACCACTTGTTACTATTTCCAGAGTGTTGGTTGACTTAACTAGAGAGTATAAATGCCTTTCAGGGCAGAGATTATAGTATAATAAAATATACTATGGTGTAGTGTTCTACACTATAGTGTCATATCACATATTATATCATATCATATGACATTATATCCTCAGCACCAAGGAAGCACTTTTAAAAGCACAGAAAAAGCATTTAATAAATATTTGAATGCATATGATATCTCATTAATTCAAGAGTTCCTTCCAGTGGGACATAGATCTTGACCCATCCATGTCTGCCCACCATGTGCCATTCTTGTCTATGTTCTCACAAGAATTCCCCACAGAGGGTACCACCAATGTATGGAAGGCCTTTTTCAGTTTCTTCCAACATTGCTAGGTCACCTTTGATGGCTATTATTAATGATAATTCACATTTCCACAGCACTCTAAGGTTTACAAAGAACATCTCTCACAATGGTCCACTCTGCTCATTCAATCTACAAGCATTTACCAAGCACCTACTGTGTGCTAGACCCTGGGATACAAAAAGAAAGAGTCAGGGCAGCTTGGTGGTGCGGTGGATAGAACACTGGCCCCAGAGTCAGGAAGACCTCATTTGAAATCCAGCCTTAGACACTTAGTAGCTTATGACCCTGGGCAAGTCACTTAACTCTGCCTCCAACCCCTCAAAAAAGAAGAGTCCTTGCTTAAGCAGCTTAAATTCTATTGGAGAGAACATGTGCCCCCATACAAATATATAGATATATAGATAATATACATAGATGTGTGTATGTATGTAGGTATGTACAATATACACACACACACATACACACACACACACATATATATACACACATACATAAAACAAATAGAGGTAATTTGGTCAGTCAACAAGCATTTATTAAATACATACTATGTACCAGACACTGTGCCAACTTCTGGGTATATAATGAAAGACAAAAAGGTAAGCCCAGCTCTCAAGGGCTCACAATCTAATGGGGGAGATGAGATGCAGAGCTATGTATAAACAAGACACATACAGGATCAATCAGAAGGAAGACACTTGTATTAAGGGGGATCAGGAAAGGCTTCTTGCAGAAGACCGGATTTTAGCTGGGGCTTAAAGGAAGCCAGTGGAGCCCAGAAGGCAGATGAGAAAGAAAAGAATTCCAGGCACAGGAGACCGTCAGTGAAAGTGTGTGGAGTCAGGAGATGGAGTGTCTCCTACCAGGAATTTCAAGGAAGCCAGTGTTACTGGATCCCAGAGTATGCTGGGGTCAGTAAGGTGGAAGTAGCTCTGAACACCAAATAAAGAAGTTTTTGATCATGAAGGGCAATAGGGAGCCAATGGGATTTAATTTGGCCAGCAGCTGAAATTCCAGCCGCTGGGGAGGTTGGGAAAGGTCTATGTGAGAGATGGGTGGTGTAAAGCGTACTTCAGTAGTTCAAGAATCTTCACTGATTCAGATTATCAACCTCATTATTTCTCATATTTGGTCTTCAAAAGTTGTTATAGGCCAGTAGGACCATGAGCCTCTCTGGATTTAACATTGCTGATGCTGGGATAACAGAGATACACAGTCTATCACTGTTTGAAAACTTTCCAGGTTCATAGGATCTTGGAATAGGTTTGAAGAACCCAAGGTTCTCTCCACACCATTACAAAGCATCAGAGTTGGCTTTTGGTGGACTGCAGAGCACTATAAATCTCATTGTCCGAGGAGGGAAACAGAGTTTAATTGGTTTGCCTGGGGTCACACAACTAAAGAGTATTAGAATAAGGATTTAAACCCAGGCCTTGAGATTCCAAGTCTTGTGCTCCTTCCCCCATATGACACTGTCTGACTAATAATGACTGTGCAAACTTGGGACTAGAAATAGGGTAGGGTGCCACCCAGAATATAACATGTGGGAGCATGATTTTTCATAAATTGATATGATCTTTGTTGTTTGGTCATTTTTCAGTTGTGTTTTTCAGGCCAATTCTTCATGACCCCACTTGGGTTTTCTTAGCAAAGCACCTGGAGTGGTTTGCCATTTCCTTCTCTGGCTCATTTTACAGAGGAAGAACTGAGGCAATGTTAAGTGACTGGTTCCAGGGTCACACAGCTAGTAAGTGACTGAGGCCAGATCTGAACTTAGGAAGATGAATCATCCTTACTTGAGGCCCAGAGCTCTATCTACTGCTCCCTGTAGCTACCCTCCATGTGGTTTTAATAACAGAAAATCCCACTTCTTATGGTACTTAGGTTTTTATTTTGTGATAAGGAGAATATTGATAATGATTCACATTTATGTAAGTGCTTTTTGCTCATAATAATAAGTCTGTTGTGTCAAGATGAAGGTCTAAAGCCTTAGTGAAGGAGCTAGTGGCACAGTGGATTGAACACCAGACCTAGAGTCTGGAAGACCTGAGTTCAAATTCAGCCTCGGATATTTATTTGCTGTGCAACCCTGAGCAAGTTACTTAAGGCTCTATCTGCCTCAGTTTCTTCAGTGTTACACTGGAGATAAAAAAAAAATAACACCTGCCTTCTAAGGTTGTTACCAAGATCAAATGAGATAATATCTGTAAAGCAGAAATGCTTATTCCCTTCCTTTCCGCCCTGTCTGCCATCATTGAACAACAACAACAACACACACACACACACACACACACACACACACATAAGCAAAACAAATGTCTTGTCCTGGGTCTGTTGCTAAACCTCACTCTCCTCATCTGCAAAAATAAGAGACTTGTCAGCTAGGTAGCACAATGGATAGAGCACTAGGCTAGGACTTACAAAGACTCATCTTCCTGAGCTCAAATCCAGCCTCAGACCCTGACCCTGAGTAAGTCACTTGACCCTTTTGCCTCAGTTTCCTCATCTGTAAAATGAGCTGGAGAAGGAAATGGCAAACCACTCCAGGATCTTCGTCAAGAAAACCCCAAATGGGGTCACAAAGAATCGGACAAAAACGAAAAGATTCAACAGCAACACCTAGAAAGACAAAATAGTATAATAGAAAAAATGCTGAATTTAGTTGGGAGATCTAGGTTCCACACCTGGCTCGACCACTTACTTGCTAGTCACTCTCTTGGACAAGTCACTGATCTTCTCTGAGAATCAATTTCCTTCACTATAGAACGACAAGTCAGATGATTTCTACAACGCCTTCCAGCTCTAATGCGATTCCCTTGAACGTCTGTGTTCTAAGCATCCATGACTGGTCCTTCACTAGAGCAGCACAGGTCCTGCTGGGCACCTAAAGGTCACAATCGATGGTTAACTACCGAGCACTCCCTCATGACTGTCCAGATTCTGTCAACTGATAGTGTTTTTTTCCATTTTTCTCATAATCCAAAGATGATGATGAAATATGGATGGATTGAATAGGAGTATCGGGGACTGAGTCTAGAAGACAAAAAAACAAAACAGGGCTAATAATTGAGCAAGAGATGCCTTTTAACTCTCTTTAGGCAAGCAGCAGAAAACATGGCCTCCAACACTGATTGAGAAAAGTCCCTCCAGGGCTCTAGGAAGCCACTTCTGACAAAGTGAGAAGCAGTACTCACTGGGGTGGTGCCTTCTGGGAGAAGGAAGCACACACGGAATCTGGCAGCTTCCTCTTTTAACTAATTAGCTTACTAATGAGGAGTTAAGTGCCAAGGTTTTTACGTTGCTGAAGGGTTCTACATTTTGGTACTCTGGGGCAAAATCCTGATTGCTCCATCCTACTTAGGGCTCCAGGGAGAAGCAACGAGAAAAGGAAGTAGAGCAGGTTCCTAGGATACCTGAAAACTGAGGGGAGAGGACATGAAACCGAAAGGGAGGTGGTGAAATTCAAATGCCAACACAGTTGCTACAATAACCAGAACACAGAAACCACTGGGTGAAGCCTCCATTAGCAAACAGACACCATCACCATGACCACTGGTCCCTGTTTCCATTCTAATTTTTCCAGCCTCCAGGGTCCTTGAAGCCTTCTTTATGCCTCTGGTTTTTATTTTACATAAACAGAAAAGTAATTTTCATTCATCTTCTTTTTATAATACTTGTATTTTCTCCCGAAGCTTCTCTCATTGAGTCATAAATCAGGGTTACATTCACATTGTAAACAAGAGAACAGATAAAAGTCCCATGAATTTTATTGTGTTTCTCACAGGCCCAGAGAGTAAAAGATTCTCCAAAGGATTTCTTTTTTTCTCAGGTCCCTGCATAGTCCAAGTCTCTCCAAAGGGGCACTGTTAACTTCTCTTTGGAAGAAATCTCAATGTGATTCAACCATTCTGGAGAGCAATTTGGAACTATGCCCAAAAGGTTATAAAATGTGCATACCCTTTGACCCAGCAATACCACCTTGAGGTCTGTATCCCAAAGAGATCATACAAATGGGAAAAGGACCCATATGTACAAAAATATTTATAGCAATTCTTTTTGTGGTGGTCAAGAACTGGAAATTGAGGGGATGCCCATCAACTGGGGAATGGCTAAACAAGTTGTGGTATATGAATGTAATGGAATACTATTGTGCTATAAGAAATGATGAGCAGACAGACTTCAGAAGAAAACCTGGAAAGATTTATATAAATTGATGCTGAGTGACATGAGCAGAACCAGGAGAACATTGTACACAGTTACATTCACATTGTGCAATAACTGACTTTGATAGAGTTGGCTCTTCTCAGCAATGCAATGATCTAAGACAACTCCAAAAGGCTTATGATGGAAAATGCTATTCACATCCAGAGAAAGAATTATGGAGTCTGAATGCAGATTGAGTATACTATTTGCTCTCTCTTTTTTGTTTTGTTTTGTTTGTTCATTCTCGTGGTTCATTCCATTGGTTATAACTCTTCTTTACAATATGACTAATGTGAAAATATATTTAATATTTATGTATATGTAGAGCCTATATCAGATTGCATGCCATCTTGGGGAGGGAGGAGAGGAAGGAGAGGGAGAAAATTCAAAACTCAAAAACTTATGGAACTGAATGTTGTAAACTAAAAATAAATAAATAAATGCATTTTAAAAAAGAAATCTCAATACATGGGCAAGGTGACTCAGGTATTGCCAGCTACTGGGGAGGCTAAGGTTGGTGGCTCCCTTGAACTCAGAAGTTCTGAGTTACAGTAGGGCTAAAGATGATCAGGTGTGTGAAATAATTCCTGTACCAATACGGTGAGCCCCTGGGGGTTGGGAGAGTAAAAGGGAGGGCACCAGGCTGCCTAAGGAGGGGTGAACTGTCCCAGGTCTAAATCAGAGCAGGTCAGAGCTTCCATGTGGTTTAGTAACGAGATGGGATTATCCTGTGAGTGGAAGAAAGAAAGAAAGAAAGAAAGAAAGAAAGAAAGAAAGAAAGAAAGAAAGAAAGAAAGGAAGGAAGGAAGGAAGGAAGGAAGGAAGGAAGGAAGGAAGGAAGGAAGGAAGAGCCTCAGAACTAGTCTGAGGGTTCTTAACCTGGAATCCATATATATCCTAAGTGATCTGTGAATAGATTTTCAGGAAGTCCACAAACTTGAATTAAAAAAAAAATACGCCTCTATTTTCACTAGCCTATAACCAAAATTGAGCATTTCTTTAATTTAGAAACACAAGCAACAAAATATCATCCTGAGAATTGGTCCATAGATCTCACCAGAATGTCACCAAAGGGATCCCTGACTTAAAAAAAAGCTTAAGAACCTCTATATCAGTGGTTCTCAACCTGTGGGTTGCGACCCCTTTGGGGGTCAAACAACTCTTTCACAGGGGTTGCCTAAGACTATCAGAAAACACACCTCTGATGGTGTTAGAAACCGAGACACTGCTACTCTATCTTACTGTCTCTAGGTGGGTCCACCCACATGCAGATATATCCACATACAAGTATTAAAGGGTCAAGGCATTAGGAAGGTTGAGAACCACTGCTCTACACTGATAATCTTTAGGGTCCCTTCTAGCTCTAACATCCTGGCTTTGAACTCCTGGCTCTTTTGCTAACACATTTTAGCCCCTGTGGGAGAAAGCTGGGCCAAACTTCTTACATAGGGAAAGCATTTCACCTGGTTAGAGAAACAGACCCACCACACTAGAAGAACTGTAGCTGGGACATGAACATAGCAGGGCAGGCTGCCAGACAAATCTAGGCAATACATGCCCTGTATTGTGGGCTCCATGTTAATCCAGTTTGCTGTTCATTTAGACTTTTCACTCTATAAAAATGCAAGTCTGAACCTATACTCAAAAAAAAGATCTGCCTTTATTCTATTTGCAGCTCTCAGCAAACATAGCAAAGTAGTCAGATACTTTAGGGTAGTAGAATGAACACCATCTCTGAGGTCAGGAGAGAATGTGACTGAATCTTTACCTCCAGCCTCTATCAGTTTTAAGACCCTAGGCAAGTCACTTAGTCTCAGTTTCTTTCATCTGTAAAATGGGTATAATAATACCATAGACCCTATCAGATTTGTTGTAGAGGACTCAGCTGGTCTAACGAATGTGAAGCCCTTTGCAAACCCAACCAAGCACGTGAAGACTTCCCCTGGATAGCATGGGCAGATGAGAACAATTTGTTCCAACATCCACAAAGGCACCTGAAGCAGGCACTGTGGAATGCTTAGAGCTTGGTTAAATAGTGAAGACACCAAAGTCACCTACTGCATGCCAGCTCATTGCAAGTCATTCTGACTTTTGTCTTCACACCTGGCCTATGATGACTCAGGGAGACTGAGGCTGATGACTTTGCACAACTTTGCCTCACTTAAATCCAAGTCCTGCACAAGTCCAGACATCACCGGAGATAGAGGAATAACAACAACGAATGCTAGTTAATTATTCTTTCATCTGGCTCCTCCTAAAGCAGCTGTCACTGAGCAAGGACCACTCCCGGGCCAGGTTTTGACCCTTGGGCGTTGCATGAATCCATCTGCAACCTGAGAACTAGAGTTAGGCCAGAAAGCTCAGCTCCTTAACATGTAAGTGAACCCAATTTAGGAAAAGGAGTGGGTGTGTGTGTGTGTGTGTGTGTGTGTCTGTGTGTCTGTGTGTGTGTGTGTGTGTGTGTGTGTGTGTGTGTGTGAAGGTAAGCTTATGTAACATGTCATTATTTATTTGGCCAGATGAGTTCTGGAGAAAATTTACTTACTTGAATCGGATGTAGAAAAATAAAATCATTGACTTATTTACTGAGTGCTATAATAATAACTCAAGAGGCAATGTGGTGGAAAGACAAGAGTGATAGATTTAGAGTCAGAGGAACTAATGTATTTTAATTCAACAAACATTTATTAAACATCTACTATATACAAAGAATTGTGTTGGGTGGTACAGATATAAAGACAAAAATTTTAAAAACTGCCCCTGCTTTCAGGGATCTATGTCCTAAGCCCAGATCTTTATCATTTCGTGATTAAGTGAACGATACAGAGATAACTCAACCCCTGTCTGCCTCAGTTGCCTCATCTGTAAGCTATCACTTACCTTCTAGAGTTGTTGTGAGAATCAAGGGAGATAATGTTTGTAAAGGACTTTGCCAACCTCAAAGTGCTATGTAACTATCTGGTATTAATAGAAGATCCCATTATCTATCGATTACCAAAACGACAATGTTTGATTTCAAAGTGAAATAAAATACCACCTCACTGGCTCTTTTATTAACAATAATTATGATAACGACAACAGCTAACATTTATGAAGCTGTACAAAGTACGTATTCGGTCTCATTTGACCCTCACAACAACCCTACCAGGCAGGTACTATTATTTTCCCCATTTTGCAGATAAGGAAACTGAGGCAAACAGAGGTTAGATAATTTAGCCAAAGTCAGGTATCCAGCAAGTGTCTGAGGTCAGATTTACGAGAAAAATGGCTCCTACCCATACTTCAAGATCATCTAAGCTCCCTTGAAAGATGTGATGGAAATAATCCTTTTCAATGATCTTTGGATAACAATCAGACAAAGCCTAAAACAGGACAATGTGGGGTTGCCAAAGGTCTTTGGTATTGCAGTGTAAGAGAATCAGTGTAGAGCCCCTGATGAAGGTGGATTTCCTATGCATGGTGAGAACCTCCAGATGATCCTACTTGTAATTAACATTGTAGTGAAAGTTGTTGCTCATCCTCAAGAGGACCAATGAATAATATCATGGCTGATGACTTGACTTGTCTTGCCTTGAGTTGGACTTAAGTGAGGCAGAGACATACACAGTCATCAGCCTCATTCTCCTCCAGAGTCACTGAAGTCCAGTGGCAGGACAAAAGTCAGGATGACCGGCAATGGCCCGGGATACAGTGGGTGACCTTGGCCTTTCTAAATTACATTGCTGATTTCATCAAGCCCCAGAACATTGCAGAACTGCCTGGAAGAAATCTGTAATCACTTAAAAGAGTTTGGCCTGTCTGTCAACACAGGAATGAAGAGCTCAGATTTCAACACGCATTTGGATGGACACCCTCTAGACCTTGTCTCTAATAGACATATTTTTCTAGGACACATAATGTAGAGGGGCTATGAGCTGGGCCAAGAGTTGAAAAGGAGGAGGAGAGTGAGCTGGATTATATTGGGAAAACCGCACAGCTCCAAGAATGAGCTCTCTCTAGAGAGGCAATAAAGTGTAGTAGAGTGGGTAAAGAGCTGACCTCTGAGCCAACAAGTCCCGAGCTCAAGTCCCACTTCTAACACATACTGGCTATGTGGCATTAGACATATCTCTTCACTTCTCAGCCTAGGCAAGTCTCTAAAACTAGAAGGTGCCAACCTTCATTGGCGGAGGGCATTTCTTCATTAGGGAAATGCCTATACCAATGAAATTAAAAGTTCAGTCCCTTATCCCTTCCATCACAGAAAGAGCAACAGAGAGGTCCATAGAGGATATGAGCAGGCAGCAATATATAATCAACGAGGAACTCTGAAGAACAGAAATAAAGGGCGTCATCAGAGGAAGTGCATGATAGGAAAGGAAGATGAACTGATCACATGGCAAGAACAAGGGATCCAATTCCATTTTATTTTGTGTTTTATTCTTTTTTTTTTGAGGGGGAAAGGCAGAGCAATTGGGGTTAAGTGACTTGCCCAAGGTCACACAGCTAGTAAGTGTGTCAAGTGTCTGAGGCCAAACTTGAACTCAGGTCCCCCTGACTCCAGTGCCAGTGTTCTATTCACTGTGCCACTTAGCCGCCCCTCAATTCCATTTTCAACAATCATTTACTGAGCCCCTCCTGTGCTCCAGGAACCATATTAGGTGCTGTTGATACAAAGATTAACTATTCCTGCCCTCAGTGAATTTGCCTGTCTGTTGTTGTTCAGTTTTGTCTGACTCTTCATGACCCCATTTGGGGTTTTCTTGGCAAAGATACTGGAGTGGTTTGCCATTTCCTTCTCCAGCTCATTTTACAGATGAGGAAACTGAGGCAAAAAGGGTTAAGTGACTTGTCCAGGGTCACCCAGCTAGTAAATGTCTGAAGTCACATTTGAACTCAGTCTTCCTGACTTTGGGTCTAGCATTCTATCCAAAACGCCGCCTAGCCACCCCTAGGGGGAAATTCAATTCAATAATATTTATGCAGCACTTAACTATCTGTAAGGCTTTGAGCTAAGAGCTAGATACAAAAAGAGGCAAAAAGACAGTCCCTGCCCTCAAGGAGCCTACAATCTAAGGGGGAGATAATGTGCAAACAAATATATACAAACCAAGCTCTTTACAGGATAAATAAGAAATAATTAAAAGAAAGAAAACCCTGGAATTTAGAGGAATTAGGGAAGGTGGGATTTTACTTGGAACTTAAATGAAAACTTAAAGGAAATCAGAGAGGTCAATAGTCAGAGCAGAGAAGGCAGAGAAAGCACCAATGTACACAGATCGGCATTTACAAAATATGGATAGAGTGAGTATAAAGTAAATTTCAGAGAAAGAGAGAAGTAACAGAAAGAGTAGTAACAATTAGTTATCTCCTGAGAACAGAAAAAGTCTCAGGTGGGTGGTGGCCTCTTAGACATACTGGGGCCTTCACGGAAGCAGGGGTTCTTTTTTAATCTTTTAAATATACATGTATTAAATAATAGGAATAATAATAATAACATTTGCATAGCACTTTTAAAGTCTGCAAAGAGCTTTGCATATTTTAATTTTGTTTTTAATTTGTAGAATAAAACAAACATTTCCATAATGTAGTATAATAAAAAGAGATAATTATACATGAAACTGCAGCTCTATCATGTACAACTTACTATTCCTGTTAAATATACAATAGTTATCACGTAAATTTCTTTTTTCCCTTTTTTCCCTTCCCTCCCCCCAGATGGCTATTATTAGACACAAATATATATATATATATATATATATATATATATATATATATATATACACATACACACACACATATATATGTACACATACACACATACATGTACACATATACATATATATGTATATATAAATACATATACATATATATGTAAAACCATTCCATACACACTTCTATTTATCAGTTCTTTCTCTAGATAGCATCTTCCTTCATAGGTTCTTTGTAGTTAAGTTGGGTACTTATAGTCAAAATGACTTACTGGCTCAAAATCACTCTTAAAATATTTCTGCTGTTACTGTACACAACATTCCCTTGGTTTTCCTCATTTCACTCTTCATTATTTTGTGCAAGTTTTTCCATGTTTTTCTGAAATCATTGACTTCATCATTTCTTATAGCACGGTAGTATTCCATCACGATCATATACCACAACTTGTTCAGCCATTCCCCAGTTAATGGGCATCCCCACAATTTCCAGTTCCTTGCCACCACAAAGAGAGCTTCTATAAACATTTTAGAACCTCTAAGTTTTTTCCTCTTTCCCGAATAGTTCAGCAGAGGTTCTAAGAGAGGGACAACAACTGGACAGCCAGAATGCTCCATGTCAGGAGAAAGGAAGGCCTCCAGGAATACCCATGATGAAGACACCATCAGGAGTCACACTGGCTAGGTGGGCACGAAGAGTTTTTCATCTGCACCATTGGTGGGAACTTCCAAATCAAAGTAGATCCATTTGAGTAATGGAGTAAAGAAGTGCTAATAGCAGCATTTTCAAACAACTTTCATAGGGCAAATAATTAGGCACAGACATCCCAAATCTCTCTCTTCTGCCCTACTGGCATCAAGTAAACAATCATCTATTCTGCTGCCCTCATGCTGGCCCTAACAAGGACCAGCAGCAGCTCCCTGCTCCTTACTATGGATTTTTTGCTGAGCTTGTTTTTATATTTCATAGGAGTAAAGATTTGCTTTCTTTCCCTCTTTCTTTTATTGGTTTAATCTCTTTTCTCCAGAGTCTGGAAACTTGAGACTTACTGGCTTTCTGTGTTTGGCATCCATACTTGTAAGGTTCAGAGAGAGTTAGTCATGTTTCATGACTTAATTCTCTGGTTAAGAGTCTGCCTGAAGCCCTCAGAACATCGTTCCAGGTCATTAAATTTCCTTTGTCTTCCTTATATTCTTTGGTGCCTCCCAGGTTTCCTTTAATCATTTCTTCCTTGAAGCTCCCCACAACTTCTGTCAAGTCTGACATAATACGCCTCACAATCTTAGAGGAAGATTCCCGGGACCCTTCTTACTCGTTTTCCTTTCCCTCCTCTCTTCAGTAGACTCTGAGGCTGACTGTCTGTGGGGTCCTCAGAATAAGATAATTGCATTTTTACAAGTAAAAACAAAAACAACGCAGGATGAGAATTACTTCCTCTGAGTTTGGGACTAGTTAAGTCTGTCCCACAGAACATAGAATCATAAAATTACTGAATCTAAGTCTGAAGGACCCTCAGAGACCATCTAATCCAAAACCTTACCAGCATATAATTATCCATAAGAAGCAATGCTGGGTATTACTCAGTGTGATATTCCAGGCCTCCCTAGTTCTCAATCCTTAGAGTCTCCTAAGGGTAAACTTAAAATCTCATGATTAAAATCACAAGCCACTTAACCTCTGTTTGCCTCATTTTGTTCAACTGAAAAATGGGTATAAAATGATAGCATCTACTTGGTGGGATTTTATGAGGATCAAATGAGATGTTTGTTTAGAAAAAAAAAGCACTTAGCACAATGCCTGGTGCATAGTATGCACTATAAACACTTATTCACTCCTTCCCCTTTAACTTTCCACCCATCAGGCCCTTTCTGCCCTCTAGAGCTAAGCAGAATAAATTCAACCCGTCTTCCATATGGCAGATCTTAAAATGTTTGAAAATAGCAATTATTCTTCTTCCACCCCACCAAGTCCCCTCTTTTCTGGGCCAACTAAACCCATTTCTTCAATCAGTGATCATGGTTTTATTGTTCACTATTCAATTTGCTTTACTCTGGACTTTTCCAATTTATCAATAGTTTTCCTAGAATATGGGAGTGGTACTTTCTTCCTGAACACCATGCTTCTGTGAAAACAGCTTTGGGCAACCTATATCAGATTGTCTGCTGCTCAGCCCACAATTTGATCGTTCTCTTAGAGTTAGGGTTAGAGTTCTCTTAGAGCTCCTGGCACTGGATGGTATTCAGATCCCCCAACCCCACAGAAAAGGAGCGATAAACTAGAGACACAGAATTTCAGAGCAAATCTCATAGAAGCATAACTTCAGAGGGAAAAGAGATCTTACAGGTCATCAGTCCAGTGCCTTCATTTTATACTCCTCTCCCAGCCCAGTGCAATAGACCTTTCCTGTCGACCTTCCAGGTTGTCCTGGACTGGAAATTGGTTTCACTCTGTCATTTTGTGGGTTCTGCTGCTCTGGAATTTGTTTGGGGTCATTTTTTGCAGGTACTTGGGGAGGTTTGGGGGAGAACTCAAGCAAGTCCCTGCTTTTACTCCCCCATCTTGGCTCTGCCACTCCTCATTTTACAAATAAGGAAATTAAGGCCTAAAGAGATTAAACAAATTGCCCAGAGTCACACAGACAGTAGTAAGTGTCAGAGACAGGATGTGAACTCATGTTATCTGAACTCCAGATTCATTGTTCTTTTCACTCCAACAAAAAAACCTTAGAAATCACCCAACCCCAATTCCCTCATTTTACAGCTAAAGAAACTGAGGTCCTTAGAGGTTGAATGACTTGTCCACAGAAGCTGACTTGGGACCTGGTACTAATTAGTGGCAGAGCTGGGATCTGTCTTTAATTATTCTTGGCAGGAAAGGGAAATTAGCTCTGTCCACAGGACTTAGATCACGATGTCTTTGTGAATCTGTTCCCTTACGTCATTAGCCTTCAGAGTAAAATCAGGTCCCAGTCTTTCCTGGACATTTTTCATTCACTCATTCATTCATTCATCATTCATTCATTCAAGGGGTATTTACTAATTATCTTGCCCTTTCTAACTTGACTCTGCAGTAGTATGTAATAAAAGCAGAGCAGTCCTACCCAAGTATAAGCTGGTTCCCACAAATTGATTTTAAATTGTTTTCTTTCTTTTAGGTGCCTGTGGGATAGGCAGGAAACCACTAAAGAGAAGGTGTGGTAACAATAAGGAGAACTCACCAGACAGCTGCCTGCATGGTTCAAGGGATGACAGAAGCCAAAGATGGTTAAGTGAGATAGGATTAGTCAGGAAAGGCTCCGTAGAGAAATTGAGTATTTAGCAGGGCCTGCAAGGATTGCTATGCCACAGATTGGATTGGTGAGAGGAGCAGGGAGGAAATGGGTTACACTTGTGCTTCCTTCTCTTTAGATCAGGCTCTTCCTCTTAGCCTAATTCATTAAGACAACCGGGTAAGTAAACACCTACTATGTGCCAAGCATGATGCTAAGCATTTGGGATAGAAAAACAGTCCCTACCCTTGAGGAATTCACAGTCTAATGTCTGATCTTCTACAGCTGGAAGTCAGGGAGATACAGAATCAAATGAGATCCCAGATACCTCCCTTTTTCTCTTATCAAGCAGAAATGTTACTTCAAAGATCATTTGCATCACACTCATTACTGGATCTACTCTGGCCAGGATTAAACACACAAAGTCAGTGATGCTGGGTGCCATACTACAGTGAGCAAAGACAAAAGGCCAGAGGAAAAGATCTCCACCTTCTTTTGTGAGCAAAAACCTGACTGATTTTTTACAAACACTCCATTGCTACAAAATCTATTCTCCTGTGATTTTGGGGTGCTAAATCCTCTATATTCCTCACCAACCTGCTTTCTATCCCTTCACCTTAACTGACATATGACTTCCAAGAACTGGTGAATTCTGAGTACAGATTGAAGTTTACTTTTTTCACTTGCAATAATGGCTAATAGAGAAATATGTTTTGCATGACTTCACATGTATAATTGATATCGTATTGCTTACCTTCTCAATGGGCAGGGAAGGGACTGGAGAAAGGGAGAGAACTTAGAACTCAAATTAAAAAAAAATAAATGTTATAATAAATAAGTCAATAAAGTAGATTTTTTTTTTAACCGAAATACAGCTTTCACCTGATAGTACCACTTCCCTCCCAACACAGTCTTCTCCCACTATCTCACAGTCAAGGAATAGAGGTCAGCACACTCCTTCTTCTCCAGAATCACTTCCAGGCTATAGTCTCAACATTCTTGTCTCTATCACCTCCAAGATCTCTCACTTTCTCTAATATCTTCAATACCTGATTCAAAGTCATTCTCTGCACCTCTCCCTGTTGTCATCCTTAATATCCACCCTTAATGATTCCTCTGATATCCTTTCCCTTAGGAATGGGTGTCCTCTATTTTCTCAGTAAGGTTCGATGTCTTCTGCTGAGAGGGAAGAAGGAGGTGAAATAGGAGGTCTGAGAAAGTAAGAGGGAAAAGAAGAGATTTAGAGTAACCACTCCAGAGAATGTGATAGAGAACCAGTCAGGATTGCCAACAGCTGTGAGGACCCAGATGAAATTAGAAAACATGAAGATGATCTAGATTCTGAATCAAGTCATTCAATAAAGCCATCCAAGATGATTTTTCTCAATTTCTCTCCTTCCCACCTCAAAATATCTGTTTTCACCCACGCTCTCTTCTTTCAATCCTATCCAAGAGAAATAATGATTTTTTTTTTTAAGAGGGGAAAGCGAGGCAATTGGGGTTAAGTAACTCACCCAAGATCACACAGCTAGTAAGTGTGTTAAGTGTCTGAGACTGGATTAGAACTCAGGTCCTCCTGACTTCAGGGCTGCTGCTCTCTTCATTGCACTATCTAGCTGCCCCAATAATTATTTTTCTTCTTAGCCAAGACTAACCCTTCATCTGTATTCCCCATTCCATCATCTCTTCACTTCCTCCAGGATCTTGTGCCATCATTTATTTTATCTGCCTCTGGGAACTTTAATATTTTACTTGCTGTTGGGACCCTCCCTCTCTTCCTATAAAAATGCTTTCTAGCTTCCATAAAAATGCTTACTAGCTTCCTCTATTCTAAAAATCATTTCATCTAATGCTACTGCTCTCCAAAGCTAGCACCTTACCTCTTACTTCCCTTTACTGCAAAACTTCTAGAAGGATAGTCTTACACTTGCCACCTCCACCTCCACACCAGCCACTCCTACCCCTTTGCATGCTACCGGAATTATTCCTCTAGTATTCATCAATGGTCTCATAGTCATTTAAGCCAATAGCCTTTCTACAATCTTCATTCTCCTTGATATCATTTTTTTTAATTTTAATTTTAATTTTTTTATATTTTATTTTATTTATTTTAGTTTACATCATTCATTTCCACAAGATTTTGAGTTAAAAATTTTCTCCCCATCTTTCCCCTACCCACCCCCAAAACAGCCATCCCCTTGTTTAACCCCTCACCTCCTTGATATCATTGACTACTCTTTCTTTGTAATTTTCTCAACCTTTGGCTTTCAAGACAGCGCACTTTCCAGGTGCTCTTCTTACCTGTTTGGTACCTCTTCTTCCTTTGTTGACTCCTCTTCCTCCTTTTGTCCCTAAATATACCCATTCCCCAAGGTTCTGTCCTTGAGTTTCAAAATCTTTTTCTATCATCTCTTGGCATTCACCTCCATGGTTCCAAATGTGACTTCTATTCATAGTACTCCCCAAATTGTTGTCCTTGACAGGCCTCTTACATCTTTAGACCTCTATTTCTAGCTTCCTGCCAGACATTTCCACCTTGATATCCCAAAGACACCTCAAACTGAATATGTGCAAAACTTTCCCCACCAAACTTTTGCTTTTCCTATTTTCCCTACTATGTTATTAATGGTACCAGAAACAGTGGAGTAGTGTGAGTTAAGAGCTGACCTTGCAGTTAGAGAGACCTAGGTTCCAATCCTATCTCTGACATTGACTTAGCAACTTGGTTTAACTTCTAAGGGTCCCAGGCCACCCTCAAAGACTGTAAGTTTGCTGAATAGTCGATGTACATTGCTAGAGAGAGTTTCTTCATCAGAAATTCCTTCTATCAGTGAAATTACAAGTCCAGTGCAAAGAATTAATGGTATGCCTCTCCATTAATCATGATAGAAACTTCAGTCTTCTTTGAATCATCCTTATTCCTCAAGCCCGACATCTAAATCCTACTGGCAGCTAGGTGGCACAGTATCTACAGCACTGAGTTTGGAGTCAAGAAGACCTGAGTTCAAATCCAGCCTCCAACAACACGCACTAGCTGTGTGACCCTGGGAAAGTCACTCAACTTCTGTCTACCTCACTTTCCTCAACTTTAAAATGTGGAGGTTGTGAGGACCAAATGATTCCTTTCCCTCTATGGCTCCACTTTCGTCACATGGCTCTGAACTGTCCTTTATCATCTCCACTATCACCTCCCGAGTTCAGACTCTCTCTTGGACAAGTCATTTAACCGCTGTAAAAACGAGAGACTGGACTCATAGCTAGGGAACTTTCCATCTTTAAAATTGTATGACAATCTATTTCAATAAGCCTCAGCAGAAGGGAGGTAACTGTTATTTTCTAGCCCTTTTCCAAGGATAGAAGTGTGCTTAGAAGGCCTTGATTAGGCATGCAACCTCTTCCCAGTATAAAGGGAATAAGCATTTATATAATACTTTAACAGTTATTATCTCATTTGATCCTCACATCAACCCTAGGAAGGAGATTGCTATTATTATCCCGATTTTACAAATGAGAAATCTAAGGCAAACAGAGGTTAAGTGACTTGCCCAGGGTCACACAGCTAATAAGTATCTGAGGCTGGATTTGAACTCAGGTCTTCCTGACTCCAGGTCCAGTGCTCTATCCACTGAGATACCAGGTGCCTCTAGAAGCCCAGAATCTTCCCACTCTCTGTGGTGCTAGCAACACTTAGACCTCAAGGCTGTTTGAGCAATATAGCTTCAAGTGCACAATTTTCTAGTTATTGCAATGTAGTAGAAGACACCATAGTAGAGAATACACACAGTATCACACTCTCCCTCATTCTCCCTAGAAAAAGGCACCAATCCAGCAAATCGTATGACACTTCACATTGGAGGAGGATGCCCAGGGTTTTGGAACGACCACCGCCATATTGATTCTCTATAAAGAACCTCATTGGCTTCATTTTCTTTCCTTCTGCTGGAATGTGCTGGGCCATCCATATGGTGAAGGCTAGAATCCACTCCTACTTCTGGCTTTCCACCACCCCAGCATGAGAAAATAAGCTGGCGCCATTTGTTTATTCATACAAAGGGTCACCCTTTCTTCACTGTAGCCCCTGTGGTTCTGTGCTAATAGTGATGTGGTGAAAAGAAAAGCTGAACATAGGGTCAGAACACCTGACTCTTCAACTTATCTCTGCCCCTTCTTAGCTGTGTGACCTCAAGCTTATCTCTTAACCCCTCTGAGCCCTATAATTTTCTTACCAGTAAAATGTAGATAAAAAGACCTTCCCTCCCATTTTCACCAGGTTATTGTGAGGATTGAATGAGAGGAAGTACTAAAGGGCTATGTAATCACAAACGTTAGCTCTTATTAGATGCATATAAAAAGAACTAGGCTTCCTCCAGGGTCCCCTAATTTTGTTCTATGAAGTTGTACAGATCCAGACTCCTGTCAGTCTGATTTTATCCCAGTCAACAGATGATTTGGACCAGAAAAGGAAAAAACAGCTGGTGTTTCTCAACAGATACATGAAGTTGGGATGAAAATCAAGAACATTGCATAGCTTTCCCTACAAAGCTTTCACATTTTTGAATTTTTTTTTTCCAACATGGAATCAAGTCAGACGTGCAGTACTCAGCTCTTGATGTACTAAGGCTGGGCTGGAATGTTGGGGTTTTTTTCCTTGCCAACAAAGTCAAGTCAATAATCAGAGCCTCAGACTTCTGCGGGTGATTTCCAAGTTATGGTAATGCACCATAAGAATGCACATATGAGCTTCAGATGAGTTTCCAGGGAACCCAGCTTGAAAAGTCACCTCAACTTTGTCACTCTTTTGGATGCATCAGTGCGAAAGAGGCATGAGAGTACCAGCAATCTCAGCAAATCAGTTGGCCACTCTGGACTCTGATCTGCCTGTCTGTAAAAAGAGGAAGGTCAGCAGGATGATTCCTAAGGCTTCTTCCAGGCATTTTCTTTCTATAGTCTTCCTTCTTTTTCACCTTAGAACACACTGATATGGAGAATGAGAGTTAGGGACAAAGGGACAGAGAATGAGAGTTAGGGACAGGTCTAAGGGACAAGTTCCTAGAAGAGACAGGAGGGGACAGGACTAAAGGCTGGCATTTGCGGATAGCCCTCCTGCTGAGACTGAATAAGGAGATGGTGGTGTCTCTATCTCAGACACTGGAATAGAGACACAATCAAGAAAGAGTAAAAGGATTATTAGTATGCAGGGGAGAGAGCCAAGTGGAGGTTGCATAATATAAATTTTACATAATCTAAAATAATAAAAAATTGTATATAATATAAAATCTGGCCTCAGACACTTACCAGCTGTGTGACCCTGGGCAAGTCATTTAACCCTGTTTGCCTCAGTTTTCTCATCTGTAAAATGAACTGGAGAAGGAAACAGCAAATCACTCCAGTACCTTTGCTAAGAAAACCTCAAATGGGGTCACAAAGAGTCAGATATGACTGAAAAAACTGAACAACAACATGTAAATTTTTAACGGATCTAGTCAGAATCACTGTGACTTTAAGACAAACTGTCTACTGTACTTCCAAGTCTTATTGAATATTCTAAGAATGACTTGCCTGCCTCTATAATCAATTGACACACATTTGCTAAGCCCTGCTATGTGTCAGGCACTGTTAGGTGCCAGAAGAGAAAAAGACAGAAAAGAAACAACCCTACTGACTTTACAATTAAAGTGTTTCACCACATGTTTTCTCCTATGATCCTTACATCTCCTTGCGAGATAATGGAACAAATATCCCCACTTAACAGATGAGGAAGCTGAGGCAGAGAAAGTCAGACAAGGCTTTCTCCAGTCAAGGATCTCCTATAAATTGGTCCCCGATCACATTTTCAAGTTTTCAAGTTTCAACACCAACTCACCTTGCTGAAACAATGATTTGAGTATTTACAAGTCTTACAGGGAATTTTGGTTTCTGAGTCTGACTCAAAAAAGGCAAAATGAAAACAACAAAAGAAGAAATAAGAAGAAAGGAGATAATATAAAACTGGTCCCATTTCTCCAGAAGTTGTCTGAGTCGTTTTTGATACTCTAAACTCAGAGTGGATTCTGCAGCGCCCTTTACTCAAGTCTTCTCCTTTCTGCTGCCTCACGTTCTGCTGAATTAGTCACCCACCTACATCTTCTGGAAAGTCGCTTCTTCCTTCACTCATCATCTGAGGGCCCAGGAACCCACCAGTCTCTTTGGCCTTCGAGGTCCCATTGAGGTTATTACAATAGGTAAGTTTGGGACTCTTCCAGATTCCCCCACCCCCCTCTGGGCCAGAGAGGCCTTTACAAGAGACTCAATAATTTTCACATTGCTCCAGTTTCCCAAGCTCCAGGCAGACATCCAACATTCTTTAAACTGTTTTCCTTAGCAATGAAAGGGCTTTTTAGTGGCCCAATATAATGGCGGGACTTTTTTTTTTTCCATCATCTTCTCTCTGCAGCACTCTGAAATCCCTTTCAGTCTGCTCCAGCTGTTCTTGGCCCACCCATCAGTAAGGTTTTAAGTTCTAAAGCCTGGGCCCTACCTAGCATCTAATGGACTCAAATGCAGGCAATCTTTTCTCTTGATTTAAGATGGGGCTTTGAAGTTAGTCAGGTGCTCAAAACTCCCCGACCGACATCAAGATTAGAAGTATTTGGAAGAAACTGCTTTTCTTTCTTTTCAGAGACATCACTTGATTGGAAAGAGGCTCACTCTTCAATTCTGGGGGTCTATGCTGTAACTGAGTGTGATGTAGTTAGTGGTGACAGTGTGGGATTTGCACGCAAAGGAGGTAGTTTTAAATTCCAGCTCTCTGATTCTGTCCAACCTGGGTGACCTAAGACAAGTGCTTACTTCTTTAAGTCTCTCTTATTATATTCAAAATGAGAGGGTTGAACCAAGGCTCTTCCTGCTCTAGGTCCTGGGACTCTTCCTTTGCTGACTAAGGATACTGAGTTGGCTCAAGTTGGTCATTCAGAAACTAGCGGTCACTGGACAATGTTGTTGTTCAGTCATGTCCAACTCTTTGTGACTCCCTTCAAGGTTTTTGTTGCTATTGCTGTTGTTTTCGGGGTGGGGGGGGCAGCAATGCTGGAGCTATTTGCCATTTCCTTCTTCAGCTCATTTTACAGATGAGGGAACAGAGGCAGAGTTAAGTGACTTGCCCAGCGTCACACAGCTAATAAGTGTCTGCGGCCAGATTTGAACTCAGGAAGAGGAGACTTCCTAACTCCAGGCCTGGCACTCTATCCACTGCACCACCTACCTGCCCTTGGACAATGCTTGAAATAGAAAACAAAAATCTCATTAAGTTCATAGCATTTAGCAAATGTATGTATAAATGTATTATAAATTCACAACATGATGCAATTGCACATAGAACAACAAAAAATCTATATGTATAATAATGAAACATAATACAATCACAAGAGCACAATTTTTAATAAAAATCAGTAAGGAGGCCAGAGAGACACCAGGCTATGATTCGTTGGGGGCAAAAGTCACAGCTTTTTCCAACCAGACCAGCCCAGGCGATTCTTGTAGAACAAAGTAAGTATGATTAGAGGAAGGAATGCAAAGGTTGAACATAGACCTGGGAGCCAGAATTCAAGAAAAGCCTGACCCCTATTCTTTAGATTCAACTCCTGCCTTCAGCACGAACTCGCTGTATGACCACAGGTGAGTCATTTAACTTCTGTTTCCTTATCAGCAAGATGGAGATGGTAACACCTGTAATATCCACCCCACAGGAGTGCTATGAATGAGACAAAGGAGGACAAGAGCTTTGCTAGTTGGGTGGGAATGCTAGTATAAGACTCATTGCTTTGTGCCTTACCCCTCACCCCGACTCCTTCCTTAACATTTTGGAGCCATCTTGAAACTAATCAAAACTTCAAGACAATTTTATATGGGGGCAGGGATGGGGGGAGCCATGATGGGAGTCCAGAGTCCAATGAAAAGGATTGAGGGGCTTGCCTCCAACCTCAGAAAACCATAGCATGGGATTCAGAAAGTATGGCGGGGGAGGCATGCTACCTGCTGTTCAAATGATGAAGTTTTAAAAAAGTCATTCACCCTAACCCAGGTAGGGGTCGGGGATAGAGAGCCTCCATAGCCGGTGTCCTTAATCTTTTTTTTTTTTTTTTTGGTATTTTGAACCCATCTGGTGAAGCCTATAGACCCCTTCTCAAAATAATGTTTTATGAATTTATGAATAACCTATATTCATCATAGAAAGAAAGGCTAAATTTCAGGAAGAGTTAAGCGAAAACAAATTGGAAATGTTTAATAATGTATTTTTTTACCTATCCAAATTCAAAGACCACCTGAAATCTCTCCAAGGACCCCTGGTGAGGCGGAGTGGGGAAGGCGGAGGGGGGGTGGTGCGGTAGACTTCAAACCCCTGCTCTATAAAGGTAGAATTTGAAAACTGGAAGGGTCCTCAACAGCTCTCTAGCCCAACTCATTCACAGAACCTGCTCTAATTGTTAGGAAGTGGAACAAAGCTTCCCGGAATGGCAGAATAGGAGTCTTGAATGTTGGCAGCAGCAAAAGTGACTTCCTGATGGAATTGTGGCAGCTGACAGCTCAGTCCAAGGCCAGTGACTGGCAAGGAGCTGCTGGGGGGAGCTAGCTGTTATTGTTGTTGTTATGAATTTGAGAAAGAGACAGACAGACAGACAGACAGACAGACACACACACACACACACACACACACACACACCCTGAATATTTCCATATACAAAAAACAGAAATGGGTAGTAGGCTGTATATGAAACTGTATCTAGTACATAGTTTGGGATTTTTAAGTATATAATAGATCCAACATGCTCATTTCAAGTTGCCTGGCTTGTCTGTGCCTTTCTCTGAAATTCTTTCTGTTCTCTTCCATTCATTTTTAAAAGCTTCTATCACCCTCTTTTCTTCTATTTTTGGCATCGCTATCACTATCACCCCTCTCCAACCCAAATCCCTTCCCCCACCCAAAAAAAAAGCGCTTTGGGACAAAGAAAAGGGAAAAAGACCCATATGTGCGAAATATTTGTGGAAACCCTCTGTGGTGACAAAGAAATAGCAACTCAGAAGGTACCCGTCTATTGGAGAATGGATGAACAAGTTAATGTGAATGTAATGAAATACTATTGTGCTCTAAGAAAAGATGAAAGGGACAGTTTCAGAGAAACCTTAGAAGACTTGTATGATCCGATGTAGAATAAAGTGAGCAGAAACAGAACAATTTACACAATAACAACATTGTTGTAAAGGCAAAAAAAAATTTGAGAGACTTAAGAACCCTGATCAACATAATGACCAACCACAGTTCACAGGACTAATGATGAAGCATGCTACCTACCGCCTGGCAGAGAGCTGATGGACTGGGGGTACAGATTGAGACATATTTTTTGGACATGGCCAATGTGGGAAATAGTTTTGCTTAACTATGCATATTTGTTTTAAGAGTTTTGTTTTTCTTCCCTCTTTAAATGTAGAAAAGAAAATGAAAGTGAAAATTAATTTTTGTTAATTGAAAAAATAAAATTGAAATCATTTTTGAAATCAATATGATCAATAATGATAATGGCTAATATCTTTATGTCACTTACTACGTGCCTGGCACTGCATTCAGCCCTGCTCAGCCCTTTACAATTGTTATCTCATTTAATGGCACAATAATCCTGGGAGGTAGGTGTTGTTATTACCCCCATTTTACAAATGAGGAAACTGAGTCAAAACACGTTAAATAATTTGCTCAGGGTCACACAGCTAGGAAGTGTCTGAGGCTGAATTTAAACTCAGGTCTTTCTGACTCCAGGCCCAGTGTTCTATCTATGTGCCACCTAGCTGCCTCTAATTTTTAAATTTTTGAATTTTTTTGTAAAAACTGATGGGGGCACTATTGAAGCAGGAATACAAGATGATCTCTTCAGAGGAGGAGTTTCCACACAAGGTCTCCAGGGTGCTGAAGTGCTTATGAGACGTCAAGAAAGCTTGTGTGGCATGGGTTTTCCTATTATTTACATTTCACTGGTCCTGTCTGATTAGATTATTCCCCCAAGACATCCACTTCTTCCTTTTGGAATAAAGACGACCCAGGGTTCTCTAAGGCTATGCTATTCCAGCACAAGATCTGACCAGGCCTGGAAAGGCTCTGAGTATAGGCTCGGTGGGTCAGCCTGGTCTGTAAGGATTAGCCTAGCTAACCTCAGAGAGGCTCATTACCAGGCTGGCTAGACAGTGATATCTACTAAGCAGAGGGGGGAGGACCAACACTGGTGAAATCAAAGACCTTTGAAGTGCTGAATTTATATATGGTTGGTTGATAGCTGTCTTTCATTCTCAAAGAGGAACAAAATGGCATCACTATGTTAGAGTCAAGTCACAGTGTGTCCAACTATGACTGATCAGACCAATACAAGCTCAAGCTCAGAATGCTCTACCACAGGTCAGGCACAAATAGTCTGTGTGAACATTTGGGGTAGATTCTCCAAATTTGCACATCCTGCATTTCCTTTGAGCTATTTCAATTCTGCTTTGCTCATATAGCATGGCATCTTCTCTGTAGGCATGCCATGCTGAGCCATCCTGTGCCAATGTCTCCCATGTCACACAATCAATTCCAAAGTTCTTAAAAGAGACCTTGAGAGTGTCCTTGTATCACTTCTGACCACCATGTGAACACTTGCCCTGTGTGAGTTCTCCATAAAATGGTCTTTTGGGTGAGCTTACATTTTGCATTTAAACAATGCAGCCAGCCCATCAGAGTTGCTCTCTCTGAAGCAGTTTGAATGCTTGGTAGTTTAGTTCAAGAAAGAACTTCCGTGTCTGGTACCTTATCTTGCCAGGTGATCTTCAGAATCTTCCCAAGACAATTCAAATGGGAGTGATTCAGTTTCCTGGCACAGTGATGGTAGACTGTCCAGGTTTCACAGGCATACAACAATGAGGTCAGCACAATAGCTCTATAGACCTTCACTTTGGTAATCAGTGTAATATCTCTTCTCTCCCATACTTTCCTTCAGAGCCTCCCAAACACTGAGCTAGCTCTGGCAATACATGCGTCAACCTCATTATCAATGTGTACATCCCTGTAAAGTACACTACCAAGGTAAGTGGTTGAAGTCAATCCCTCCCTAGCTGAAGCTCCAACTGAAGAAGAGATTTTGACTGCCATAGGCTCCTTTCATGTGGCAAAGCATCTGGTGCTGGTTCTGTTCCAAGTGAGATTTACAAGGTAGGGGTCCATTGTTCATATAAAAACTGACTGAAATTTTCCAGGTTATATGGCAAGAGGTTATCCCCCAGGAGTTCAAGGATGCCTCCACTATCCACCTCTATAAAGGTAAAGGAAATAGATTGCCTTGTGACAATCACAGAGGGGTCTGTCTCTTAGTCATTGCTGGCAAAATTCTTGCCAGAGTCCTCCTTAATAGGCAGATCCTTCACCTGGAAGATGGCTGTCTACCTGAGAGCCAGTGTGTCCTCAGAAAGGGCCAAGGAACATCAATATGGTGTTTGCTGTCGGACAACTCCAGGAGAAATGCCAGGAGCAGAACAGAGGTCTGTACACAATGTTTGTACATCTGACCAAGGCCTTTGATACTCTTAGTCATGAGGGCTTATGGAAAATTATGTCAAAATTTGGTTGCCTAGAGAAGTTCATCAGCTTTGTATGTCAATTTTATGATGGCATGCTTACGTAGGTTCTGGATAATGGACAATGCTCTCGTGTCTTCCCAGTCACCATTGGAGTGAATTTATATATACATACATACACGTACACATATATATGTATTTATGTATATATATATATATATATATATTCCTTAGAAAGTATCCTAGTGAAAAAAAATTGGGGATGAATACTTTTGCAATTGTAAGGTGAATGGTCATCCCCTGATCTATTTGTTTTGTAAATTCAGGCCTTCATAAACAGGATTTTCTCTCTTTTTTTTTTTCATAAATAGGATTTTCTTAAAATGTGAAATAATAATAATATCTACATAGCATTTTCACATACATTACTAAACATTATTCTAGTCAAGGAAGAAAGTGAGTCTCAGTGATGAGAGGTGATTTCCCCAAGGTCATATAGCTAGCAAGTGGTAGAGATGGGGCTTAAGTGCAGGTCATCTGAGTTTAGATCCTAAGCTCTTTCTAGCACAGCACTTTTGGGGAGTAAGCTGTCACCTGGTCTTTGAATTATAGAGCCTTAGAGCTAGAAGGAACCTTAGGAGATCATTAGTCCTGCAGTGATTAATCTTCTTTGTGTCATGGACCCCTCTGGCTTTCTGGAGAAGCCTATGGACCCCTTCTCAGAATAACGGTTTTAAATGCATAAAATGAAATACATAGGGTTACAAAGGAAACCAATTGTATTGAAATAAAATCATTGAAATTTTTTTTAAAAAGTTTAAAAATCCCAGGTTAAGAGCCCTTGATCTAATCCAATCCATTTTGCAGAAGAGGTAGATAGGAAGACCCAAAGACGTTAATTATCTCATTCAAGGTCACACAGCAAAGTCAGGACTGGAACCTCAGACTTCAGATTCCTTGTCTTTCCATGAAACTACATTGTATCTTGTGAACTTAGCATGTAAAAAGCGGTGAGATTTCATAAGAGGAAAGAACACAGGGAGGTTCTTCCTCGTCACTAAATGATATTCTGAGCCCTAACCCACCTCCAGCCAACTCACACCACAGGGATAAACTCTAGGCATGCAATTGGATCAATTGTACCTCCCTCCTGTCCAGCTACAACAAACACATGCCAAGATGCGTAGCCTATTCGAAAGATAACACGTGACCTTTGCAGTAGCATTGGCAAGTATTGGAGGTGGCAGAAGCTGGCCAAGTGATCTACCTGCCCCTTTCTGCATCCCTTCCATCAGAAGGGAAAGATCTTTTTTCAAGAGAGGCTAGCTGCTAGCCCTGTCCTCTTCATGACAGCTGTCAGTGACTGCCCCCTTGTACCAGTTCCTGAGAGCCAATTGTTAAATTTTCAGTGAATATTTTTACCTTAGAAGTCAACACATGCTACAGATCAGGGTTTGATTGATTGTTTTGTCAATTATCTAACCTTAAGAAAGTGATAGAGTGGGACAGCTAGGTGGCGCAGTGACTAGAGCACTGGCCCTGGAGTCAGGAGGACCCGAGTTCAAATGTGACCTCAGACACTTAACACAAAACTAGCCATGTGACCTTGGGCAAATCACTTAACCCTAATTGCCCTGCCTTACCCCCTCCAAAAAGAAAAAGAAAAGATGATAGAGAAAACATTAACAACTTACAAGTGGGTTGTATTCTATTTGCACTTTTTCCAGAGAGCTGGTTATTATGTATTTACCAGCGTACCACTACTTGAATCCTTCAAAAGGGCAGTTTCAGTACTTCCCCCTCTCTCTCCCCTTCAATTTCAATTTTTCTGTTGAAAGTGATTCTTTTTCCTGGGCTACTCAGCTAGAAGCAACTTCAGGCAAAATTACAGATATGTCAGTATACAGAAGTGAGGGGTTCCACACCCCTGGTCGAGTATCTGAAATTTTGTTAGTGGAGAGCCTGCATAGATCATAATCCATCTCTAACTTAGAAGATAGGACTTAAATTGTCAGAGGCCCAATTGATCATGGTCACATAGCTAGCAAGAGGGAAAATAAACATTCAGAGTCTGGGTAATCCAGGTTGGTTAATTAAAGAGCCAAATTCAAGGTAACTGTCAAGCTTTTACTTTCCTTTTCCACCTAACTAGTGGCTTACATGATTGTAAAGGCTGGGGTGCTTTTGTTGTTGGCCCAGCACACAGTAGGACTTAATAAATGCTTGTTGACTTGGTTTAACTTGATTTTTTTTAACCCACTTGCTCCTTCAATACTCACTTGAAATATGTAAGACATTGTACTGGGGGCTGGGGACACTGAGGCAAAACTGAAACCGCCCCTGCCCTCAAACAACTTACATTCTATCCCATCAATAATTTTTATAGTTTTGGGTATTTTATATATATGTGTATATATATATTTGTACATTTAATATATATATTTATATCTTTATGTATAATATGTATTTCATATATAAAATATATTCATATAATTTATTTTTATTAATATTTATACATTTTATGTATTTATCTATGTTTATATAATATATATGTATTATGCAAATATAATGTACATGTGTGTGTGTATATGTGTTTATGTGTATATGTATTGTGTGGATATGCAGATTGTCCCAAAAGTATTAGTGAATTCCTGACTTCAAATCTGATCTCAGACACTTACTAGCAGTGTGACCCTGTCAAGTCACTTAACCTCTGTTCGCCTTATTCCACTAAAGAAGTATCCAGTATTTTTGCCAAGAAAAGCCCATGAGCAGTATTGGTATGTTATGGTCCATGAAGAGCCAGACACAACTGAACAACTACACACATACACACACACACACACACATAGCAACTTTCTAACACTACAAGTTTGTTTCTAGTCTGCATTAGTAGAGGAAATTTCTTCACTGGAAGCACTTAGTGAAATCACAGGTCTCTCTAACTAAACTCTAATTTCTTCAAGGGCAGTCCTGTATCTTCACTGTATCCTGAACAGCATCTACCAAAGTATCTTGTATGTAGATGGAAGGCTCAGTAGGAGACTCAATGGCAGAGTAGATAGAGCATAGTACTGTGTGTCAGGAAGACCTGGATTCAAATCCTGCCTTAGACACTTACTAGCTGTGTAACCATAGTCTAATCAAGGGCAAGTCACTTAATCTGTCTGCCTCAGTCTGCTCATATGTAAAACAGAGATAATAAATGGTAGCTACTTCACACGGTTATTGTGAGGGTCAAACAAGTTAAAAACATAAAATGCTGCACAAACCTTAAAGGGCCATACAGATGCCTGCCGTTATCATCTTTAATTATTTTTAGCATGATTTCCTGTTGGTAGCAATTGGGGACCATATTTCATCCTCTTTTATCCCCAACCAGGTCTCAAACAGTGATGAACATTCAACAACTCTTTATGAAACAGTCTGACTGAATGGATGAAATCCAACATTCTGTTCTTCCAAAACATAGCACAACTGTCCAAATGAACTCTTCTCCCATTAGTCCTCTCTCTCTGCTGATCTCCCCTCCTTCCTCTCAGCCTCCCTGAGAAGGGAGTTTATATAGTGTGATTGACCGATCTTTAAAAGTATGAAAACCAACTCTCCATTCCCTGTGTTCCCCTTGGCCTCTCACTCCCACTCAGACCAAACTCCCTCCTAATATTGACTCTTCCTTGTTTACCTGTGGCTGACCTCTCTATTCAAGGGGCATCTTTATGTTTCTTCATTTGGTGAGGGATCATTGATGGTGGAATAGGAAGGGGCACTGGGAGAAAGGAGAAAGGGCTTGCCAAACTATAGCAGACCCTTCAATGATATGTCAAATATGCAACTAAGCTCAATCTTATAGTGATTCACAGTTTCCTGTATAAAGCCCTGTTGTTCTGCAGTGCAGAAGATGGAAATGCTCATTTTATTTGGTGTGTGTTAACTTCAGAATAATAATTTTTTTAAATTAAAAAACAAGTGTAGCTGTTTGCCAAATTGTCAATGATGCTAGAAAAAGGGCTATTTTTACTACCCTGGGATTATTACCCTTTCTGCACTATTTGTTTAAATAACCTGGTCTACTTGGAAAAGTAAATGTTCTTTTTCATGTACTTTCTACTAGGCTGTATTTAGCTAACACAGAGAGAAGCAAATGGAAGTTTAACCCTTTTTATAGAATCATTAGCTAAGCTATCTAGGACTCTGTGGGTAATTAAAAATGCATAAGAGTTCTAAATTTACCTGTAATTAGTGGTACATTTGAAATCCATTTTCTTCCATAATATGCTAAGAGCAGAAAAAAGATGATTGGTACACACATCAGGATTTAAGACAGACAGTATACAATTAACGGCAGTTAATTAGGAAACTAATGTATTTGTTAAAAATTAAGAAAGAGACCATATTCACTTATTCGATAAACGTTTATTTCTACCTACATGAGAAGACTGAAAAAGTATTATATACCTGCATGCACAGGGATGTCCACTTATATCCTATACTAGTGCCTTACCTCCTAAGAAGGCAACCAACCCTGGTTTCTCAGACTGTGCCAGTGGAATGCCAAGTGTGGCAAGTCCTATTAAAGTGGAATAGTTTCGAGACCAGTTATCCCTTCCACATCTCGGGAGTTTGGGGCATCAGTGCCTCCTCAATCTGGAAAATCCTCATAAAAATTTTTGGCCTTTCCTTCATACCATAGAAGAAGTATGAATTTTTTCTTTTTCTTTTATGAGATGTTTATAGTATCTTATTGTAAAATTTGGGTTATTATAAAATACATATGTTTTATGCATTTCTGAGTTTCTAAACTTTTTTCTGTCACCTAATGGCCTTTGTGTGTCATCTGTGGCTTCTGTGAGACTCCCAAAAAAGCTCCACTGAATTTCCATGCCAACCATAATGTATCAAAACCAAGATGGAGAAGAGTCCAGATGTGGAAGGGATAACTATAAACCCAATGATATTACCCATAGTCTTCCATTTCTCCTAACCTTCCCAACTAAAACTCCTTAAGAAAGCTGTACACAAATGCTGCTTCTGCTTCCTCTTTTATCACTACATCCTAAACCCTCTGAAATCTGGCTTCTGACTTCATCATTCAACGAACACTTTCTTGTTCAAAGTCACCAATGACTTTTTAATTGCCCGATCTAATGGCCTTTTCTCAACCTTCATTCTTTCTGACTTTTCTGAAGCCTTTGACATTAGAGAATTCTCTTCTGCATTATTTTCTCCGCAGGTTTTCCAGACACTGTCGTTTCCAGGTTCCTCTATCTACCCATCTCATCACTTCTCAGTCTTCTTGGCTGGATTTTCATCCAGGTCACACCCACTAAAGCAGAGGTATCCCCCAAGGCTCTGTTGTGGATCCTCTTCTCTTCTCCCTCTCTACCATTTCACTTGGAAATCTTATTAGCTCCCATTTGTCCAATTATCCTCTCTATACAGATGATTCCCAGATCTCTGTAGTCAGCCCTAAATTGAACTATAGTCCCATAGCACAAACTGCCTTTTGGACACCTTGAATAAACAGGCATTTCTTTTTATTTGTTCGTTTGTTTATTTTATTGCTTAGTGTTTCATTTTTTCCCAAGTTATGTGTAAAAACAATTTTAAAGATTCCTTTTTTAAAATTTTGAGTTCCAAATTCTCTCCCTTCCTCCCTCCACACATCTCCACCCCCCTCCAAGAAAAATAAGGAAAGCAAACAAAGTATACTTTGATCCGTATTCAGACACCATCAGTTCTTTCTCTGGGCATGGATAACATTTTTCATCATAAGTCCTTCAGAGCTGCATTGGATCATCATATTGCTGAGAATGGCCAAGTCAGTCCCAGCTGATCATCTTACAATAGTGTTGTTACTTTGTACACAGTACATTTCACTTTGGATCAGCTCATGTAAGTCTTTCCAGGTTTTTCTGAGAGCATTCTTTCTCTTCATCATTTCTTACAGCACAATAGTGTTCCATCATAATCACATACCACAATAACAAACAAGCATTTCAAACTCAATAGATGAATGAAACAGAACATAGTGTCTTTCTTCCAAAACAAAACCAAAACACCGTCCTCAAGCTTCCAAGTTCACCTATTACTGTTAAGAGCCCTGTCACTCACCTATAATGTTGGTGTCTTCTCTCACACTTTTTCCAAAGATCCAGTCAATTACCAAGTCTTACCATTTTTCTTTTCATGGCACCTCTTTTATACATCTCCTTCTCTCCACTCACACAGCCACCACCTAAGGACAGGCTCTCATCACTTCACACATGGACTTATAGTAGTCTTCTAATTGGTCTTCCTGCCTCAGGTCACTCCTCACTCCATTCCATCTTCCTCTTAGCTGCCAAAGGGATTGTCCTAAAGCATAGGTCTGACCATGTGAGTCCCCTATTCAATGAATGCCAATGCATCATGTTACTGTCCCCTCCCCTCCCTGGATCAAATACAAAGCCCTCTCTTTGGCAAGTTGACCCCTTCTTACCATTCCTGTTTTTGTACACTTTACTCCTCTCAACATACTGTACAATCCAGTGACACTGGCTTTCTTGGTATTCCTTACTCACACTCCATCTCCTAACTCCATACTTTTTCTCCAACTGTCTATCCCCTGTGCCCAGTATGCTCTTCACCCTCACTTCCACCTCCTGGCTAGCCTGGTTTCTAGTAAGACTCAGGTCAAATCCTAGCATCTTCAAGAGGCCTCTCGAAGTCCTCCCTATTGCTAGTACCTTCCCTCTTAAATTATCTTACATGTGTTATGTTTATATATATGTGCATGTATGTATGTATACATGTATGCACACATGTAACTTATGTGTATCTATAGATACACAGATACGCATACATGTGTATTGTGTATATATGTATACACACATATATCCTCACTCAAATCCATCCTCCATTCAGCCACTAAAGTGGTTTTCCAAAAGCATAGATCCCATCATGTCATTCCCTTACTCAATAAACTTCAGTGCCTTCCTATTGCCTCCAGGAGAAACTACAAAATGTTCTGTTTGGCATTCAAAGCCCTTCATAGCCAGCAACCTTCAACCTTTCCAGTCTTTTTATACCTTACCCCCCAACATATACTCTTCAATCCAGTGACATTGGCCTCCTGGCTGTCTCACAAACAAGGTATCCCATGTCTTGGCCCCGTCCATTTTCTCTGGCTGTTCCTCATATCTGGAATCCTTTCCTTCCTCCACTCCAACTACTGACCTCTCCGATTTTCTTTAAATCCCTACTAAAATCCTACCTTCTACAGTAAACCTTCCCTAATCCCTCTTAATTCTAGGTTAGTTATTTTCAGTCATTTTTCAGTTGTGTCCAACTCTATGTGACCCTATTTGGTGTTTTCTTGACAAAGATACTGGAGTGGTTTGCTATTTATTTCTCCATCTCATTTTACAGATGAGGAAACTGAGACAAATAGGGTTAAGTGCTTGCCCAGGTTCACATAGCTAGGAAGTATCTGAGGCTGGATTTGAACTCATGAAAAAGTGTTCCTGACTTCAGATCTGATACTCTATCCACTGAGCCACCTAGCTGCCCTTAATTCTAGTATTTCAGAGAAAATGATTTTATTGTATTGCTTGGGAAAAATTGTTATACTGTTAAATCCAACCTTATGTGATTAAAGGTTGTTCACACTGGGGATGTTGCCTGACTCCAGCAACTCTCTAGGAATGCTAGAAACAGCTGCAAGGCATTTTGGGTCCCCTAGTTACTTACATCTATTTCAATCTACCTTGTTTTTTTTTGTTTTGTTTTGTTTTATTTTTTTGTTGACTTGTTTATTCACTTTTAGTTTACAAGATTCAGTTCCACAATCCCTTGAGTTTCAAATTTTCTCCCCTTCTCCTCCCCCCTGTCCCCCGCCATGGCGGCGTGCAACCAAGTATAGGATCTGCAAATACTTTCACACTGTACAATAGTCTGGTTGTATAGAAGGGTTGTAACCAAAGGGAAAGAGGAAACAAAACCAAACATGGAAAAGAATGAGAGCGTGTAGTTTGCTTCAATCTCCATTTAAACTCTGGTCTTTCTAGACCTTTCTCTGAATGTAAGTATCTCCTTCCATCCTGAGACTTTCTACCTTGCTTTCAAATTGCCAAGAGGGCAATTTTGCTTAACCTTATGGGGACACCCTTGTCTAAATCTTATACGATGTAAACCTTCCACAACCTGGACTAGAGGGAGCCATAGCTCCTTTCTAATTCATTCTCCTCTATCATTACCTAATAAATTTCTTTCTAAAACTACTTCAGACTTTGGGGTTTGTTTTTGCAAACCTTCTCTCTTTTAATTATTTTCTACTTATCCTGTATATAGCTCACTTTACACATATTTCTTTGCATGTTGTCTCCTTCATTAGACTGTAAATTCTTTGAGGGCAAGAACTGTCTTTTGTCTCTTTTTGGATCCCTAGCATTTAGTACAGGCACTGTACTAAAGTAGGCTCTTAATAAATGTTGATTGATTGATTTATATCTATATCTATATACATATCTTGTATATTCAGTTTTTTGTACATAGTTATCCCCCATTATAATGTAAGATGCATGTTTTTGTCATTCTTTGTATTCCTTTTTTAAAAATAATCTTTTATTCTTTTTTTAAAAATTATTTTTAGTTTTCAACATTCATTTCCACAAGACTTTGAGTTACAAATTTTCTCCCCATCTTTCCCCTACTCCCACCCCAAGATAGAAGGCATACTGAATACCCCTTCCCCCAACCTGTTCTCTCTTATATCCTCTCCCATCCCCGCTTTAACTTTCTAGTAGGGCAAGATGGATTTCTGTACCCCAGTACCTGTATATCTGATTTCACAGTTGCTTGTAAAAAACAATTTTTTTAACATTTGTTTTTAAAACTTTGCTTTTTTTCTTTGTATTCCTAATACTATACCTGCTACACAGCAAGCCTTTAATAAATGCTTGTTGTTAACTAACTATTGTGCAAGAACCAGCTTAGCCTAGAAAGCTTATCTCCAGAAGACAGGATGTCAAGCAATGGATTTTTTTTTTTGCCTCAATGACTTACAAAACCTCTATACACCATGGCATAAAGGTATTATATATCTGCATTTATGGAGAGAGTTCTCATACCAGAGAAATCCCATAATTTTTAAGTACATAAGAGGAAATAGTATGAAGACCAGCCGACATGGGAGAGTAGCAAGGAATAGTACAGCTGAGTTCTTCACACCACACTTCCTCTACAAATATTAGAAAACACACAGGACTGAACTTAGATGGGAAAATCCAAGAAAAAAGTCACAGTGAGTCATTTCCCCAGATTAAATTAGCAGAGGGAGATAGGCAGAGAGGTCTGAAGATGGTAGAGACCAAATCTGGCCAGAAGTGTGCCCCAGAGATTGAATGAGAATCTGCTGGCAGCTATGCACTAAGCAAAGAAGAGGTCCGAGTTCTGGCACAGGGGATCCTAACCCTGTGCAATCAATAGGAACAGGGAGCTACTGTCAGGTCTGTGGCTCACCAGGCAGCCAGGACCATAGAAAGGACCTGTGCCCAGGGTGGTAGTACCTTGCAAGAAAAGGTTATGCACCCCAGGCTGTGTATTGAGTGACAAGCAAGTTCAGAAACAAGTAGCAAATGTGTGACCCTGCGCCTCAGAATGGAATTATCTCTCACATCGAGCCCAAAGACCAATCTGAAGACCACAGCATAGTAACCAGGGAAGAAAGCCCAAATGAAGGGGGAGCCTACAGGCTCTGAACCCATAGGACTTTTCCAATGGCTGACAGTAACTGAATTCAGAAGTAGTCTACTGGAGCTCCAACCAAGGTCAAGCCCACAATTTTGTTGCTCAGGTCCAAACTGAGGTCAGAAGCTTGAAGAACTCAGACCAAACTCAAGTGTCGGTGTCCTAAGTTGGCTTCTTCCTGCTTGCAATAGGACAGAGAACACATTACTTTCCTCAGCTGAACTCTTCCTGACTTCAGAGAAGCAGAGAGATGCCATTCTATCTTGTTCCATCTTCTGACCTGCCTTACTTTCAGACAAAGGAGAGAAGTGCCATTGCATCAGCTCTTCCCACCACCCTTCACCTGAATTGCCTAATACCCTGAAAGGACTCCATCCTAAGGCCAAATCTCTAGGGCTGTTAATAACCCATATGCACTCATTCATCAATATGTAGCAAACACCCACTTAGTCATAACTCTTCCCATCTCAATGATTTCTGAATCACCTCCTAATATTATTCAAACCCTGTTCTGTCCATCTCTTCCTGTTCCCTTACTGCCATCCCATTCAACCCAACCTCCCTCAATAGCCCATTCTAAAAGTTACCCGCCCCTTCCACAGTGTTTTCTGGAATGCTTGATCCCTTGATTTCATCTTAATGTTTTCCCTTTTCCATTCCTTTTATCTTCTGGCTCTCACTGAGACCTAGCTCTCTCTGGCTCATCCTTTCCAACACTGATTGCACTTTTACTCATTCCCAGCTCCCTGGTTAAGGCGCTACCCAGTCAAAATTCTGGTAGCTGTTGTCTATTAATCTCCTACCTTTATTCTAGGAGACAGACAGAGAGAGAAAGAGAGAGACAGAGAGAGACAGACAGAGACAGACAGAGACAGACAGAGACAGACAGAGACAGAGAGAGACAGGAACAGAGACAGACAGAGAGACAGAGACATAGAGAGACCCTCAAACACCCTGAATTCATGGTTCTTCAACTTACTTATTTCCATGTATGGGATATTCAAGGAGGACTAACACTTGTGGTGTGAGGGCTTGCTGAGCCCTTTTCAGGGCTGCTCATCTGCCTTTGGTATTCACCTTTCATCTACCTCTCACCTGTGGCTCCAAGAAGCTGTGGCATATGCAATGGCTACACCCTGGTAAAATGACTCAGCAGATATGCTAAACCAGGTTGAGGGTAACAGATAGACCTCAAACCCATCAGTGATTTAGGAGGGTGTTTACCCCAAGCATGTGAAGACTTTCCTAAGGTGGAATGTACAGATGAGAACAATTTGTTCCAATGTAGACTCGCTCAAAATAGTCCTTCTAATCCAGGAATTCTCAACCCACAAAGGGTCCAGGATCTATGAACTTGAATTGTAATAAAATTACATCTTTATTTCAATACAATTCATTTTCCTTTAGAATCGTATGTATTTGATTTTATTCAGAAAAAGAATATTATTCTGAGAAAGAGCTCATAGGTTTCTGCCTATGACTGTCAAATTGGTCCCATGACACAAAAAAGGTTAAGAACTTCTGTTAAACTAAAGCCTGAGGATAAAGACCCAAGAGTCTGGTCCCTTGTGAGGGTACCAGAAGACTCTCATGATAACTAACAAGGGTGATTTTCAGAGTGTTCATGACTCCATCAGCCGTGACTGCCATGAAGAATGTCCACCGTATTTGTAGACAATGAAGTTCAATTCAATAAACATTTATAGGCTCAAAAGATTTTGAGTTGAAATGGACCTTAGAACTCATGAAATCATCTAGAGAGTGTTTGTGGACTCTGGCCTAGATTTTAGTTCCACCCTTTTATTTTATAGCCAAGGAAATTAAAGCCCAGTGGACATAAGTGATTGACCCAAGGTTACACAAAGTGGCAAAAGAACAGAATCAGGATTTGGACCTAGATCTTCTCACTCCAAATCCAGTGTCCTTCCAATTATACTATACTGCAATACCTACCAGGCACAATCCTAAGGGGTGAGGGATGCGGAGATGGGTAAGACACAGGTCCCTGCTTCCAAAGAGTTTACCACAAAAGCCTATATGCACATCAGTTGTTTATGTTAGGATCTTACCTTTTCCCTCCATAAAAAGAAACAAACAGGTTTGATCTTGGTCATTAAAAGTCAGTGGATAAAGATACGTGGGTAGGAAAGGTTGTGATCAAAACCCTGATCAGAACAGGGAAATCTGAATGTCTTGTCAGGGTAGTGTCAAAGAGTGAAGAGATAAACGCATTCAGAGATCTAGGCCTGAGTATGAACGTAGAGGTCAGATCTTCAGTCCAAAGCTGGGGAAAGTCAGAGTGCAGTAGGACACATGGGCAGCACCACGGAGAAATCAGCAAAAGACAGCCAGTCATGAGCAGGCTCTGGCCAATTTGGTGTCCTTTGATGACAAGAGGAGGGACCTTCCTTTCTTTGCTTCTGGGGGCTCAGATAATTCACCTTATTGGGGGTACACTATGGGAGGGAGTGCAAGACTGAGTCTGCACCAAGGAGAAGACCTCCTCATCCTCTTTTCACACATGTAAGTGCAGCTTAAAATCCCTTGTGTTCCAAAGGGCCCCTTTTTCTTTCTCTTGCGTGATAAGAGGGCCCTTAGTGAAATTTTTGTGTGCCTTGAATTAGTCCCTTGCTTTAATCCCAACACTAAAGTGACATCTAAAAGTCAAAACATTCCCAACCGTATCATGCATTTTAAATGTTTTTCCCCATAGATATATGTATATGTCTGTACATGTGTGTGCGTACAGAGAGAAAGAGAATATACAAAATAGATAGAGTGGAGTTTACAGCCAAAATTATTCACAGAGGTCTCAGTCTCATTTGTGTCCTAAATCCTAAGCAGGATTACGTCAGTACCCTTTAGTTTAAACAGCTAGGTGGTGCAGTAGGGAGAGTTCAGGGCCTGAAGTCAAGAAGAATTCACATCTGGCCTCAGACACTTACTAGTTGTGTGACCCTAGGCAAGTCACTTACCCCTGTTTGCCTCAGTTTCCTCATCTGTAAAATAAGCTGGAGAAGGAAATAGTGAATCACTCAGTATCTTTGCCGAAATCCCCACAGGGTCATGGAGAGTTGGAAATTACTTAAATAACTGAACAACAACAACGAAGCCCTCTAGTTTCTATGGTACCCCAAGTTTTGCTCTTTGCATTATCCAAGTCTGCTTTAGACCTCAGCTGTTTATCCAGTCACATCAACGCCCCTACATGTAGCAAGAGATATGATAGGCACATGGGAGATCTCCCTAGAGTGGAAAAAAAAAAAAGGTGCCCCTCAAAGATGTTAGAAATTCCACCACTGGTTATTCATTCCTTTGATTTAAACTTCCTGCAGGCCCTCTATTACAACATAAATAAATACCTCTGAGAGAGATAGTGAATTTAGTTTAGAACACTATTGTGTATATGGGTTTTATGAAATAGCTTTTCTAGAAAAGGAGCACCAGGACATGTAGAAAACACAGGGCACCCATGTGAGGGAAGGAGGCCCTGGAAGAAGAGGAAGGGGGGTGTTTGTAGGTAAGGTGAGAGTATCAAAAACAAACAACTTCTCAATTTTTATCTCAGAGAGGGCCTGGTTACACCCAAAGGCATTAGCCCATGTGTACGTAACTCAGGGAATTTTCTCCCATGGTCAAAGTAACTTTCACTATGAAAAGACCTGTCTAAAGACTAAAATTACACTTGAACTCAGATGCAAAACAACGGCAAATCTTAGTTCGAAAGAGTGAATCTATGAATAAAGCATTTATTATAAGCTCTTATTATATGTAAAGCACCATTCAAAAATCTAGAGATGCAAAAACAAAACAAACAAAAGAACAAGACAACTCACTGTCCAGAGCTGTCATTCTAATAGCAGGAAATGACATATTTAGCTGGTGTCAGAGGCATGGCAGCTGGAAAGGCCCCTGTGTTCTTTAGGGTACAACAGCCAAGCAGATGGTAACGCCTCTTCTTTAATGTGTCAGTTATTCCCACTAATAGAATCTTATGTGTTTCTGGTGTTGAACCATTTGACGGTGCCAAGAACTTTGGTGGTGACAACTTTCTTCCCGGAGTCTTTAGCTGCTACGGTTGCTGAGGAGGCAACCAGGCTGCATCTCCTTCAAAGTTGAATTCCTGAATAATGTTGACAAGGGTTGGGCTGGAGGCAGGACCATTTGCTCTTTTCAGGATTCTTGGGCTCGGGGTCCTGGGACCTCCATCTAGGTCTGAACCACAGGATGAAATAGACCCACTTTTTCAGATTTAGTCACTACACTTATTGGTTTTGTTTAATTGTTTTTCTTTGTTATAAGGGAGAGTTCTTTGGGTCTGGCTACATTGCGAAGTGATATACCAAAAACATAAAGCATCAGTAAAAATTAAGACACTAAAGTTAGGCCCGGGAAGTCCCTACAAAAGGGTAACCAACCTGAGCAAAAGGAAGAGTATGAATCACCTGTGTCATAAACAAAAGGTTGCAGAAATTTGCTTTTCACAAACATAATTCCTAAAAAAATATTACAAAACAAAACTGACAGATGTGTACATTATATATACAAATATGCACTTATCATAGTAACTGGTATATAGTAGGTACCTAATAAATGCTAGCAGGTACTTAATAATTCTTAATAAATGACTGAATATATCTTCATTTGCATATACAATCTGTAACAAGTTGGCCAAGAGGGCCTAATGTTGTTTTAAATGTAATTAATACAATTCACATTGCATGCTTACTCAATAATGCTCTAAAGAGGTCAATTAGCAGTAGATTAGTTGCTTCCCATTAAAATATAATCTCCTTGAGGGCAGGGACTGTGTTTGTCTTTCTTAGTATCTTCATCAGGGAAGGTAAGTGGTACAATGGTTAGAGCATAGGGCCTGGAGTCAGGAAGACCTGAATTCAAATCTGGCCTCAAACACTTACTAACTGTGTGACTCTGAGCAAGCCACTTTAACCCTGTTTGCCTCAGTTTCCTCATCTATAAAAATTAGCTGGAGAAGGAAATGGCAAGGCACTCCGTTATCTTTGCCAAGAAAGCCCCAAGTAAGGTCACAACAACAGTATACACAGAGTAAAGGTTTGGTGAACTATTGACTGACAGACTGTCTCGATCTAAAATAAAGGGGAGTGGGATGGGGATTTCCTGATCCTTCACTCCCCAGCTTCAAGATACGATAATGAAAAGCAGCATCAAAAAAAAAAAACCCAAAGTATAAATCTTTCCTACCCCCATCCTCCTATGAGGAAAATGTCCTCTTGTGCATGGGACATATGGGACATTCCTCTGGATCTTTATGTCAAAGATCCTACTGCTTGTTACAAGTGCATATTGGCGCCAGTACTCTGTATTTTAGAACCATGTGCTGGATTGTGATTTGCACCATTGGAGGGAATACATGCTGCCATGACATCACTGAGCCACTGGATTACAGAAATATCAACTAGAGTGTTTTGGATAATGTGACTGGCTAGGGGATCTATAAGAAAATGTTGCTGCTAATCATATTTTTCAGTAGTGACAAGGAAAAAGCACAAGACTTGGAAAAGGCAGGCCTGTGTTGGAGCTCTGAGTCAAAAACCTATGTTATTATGGACATGACAGTTACTTAACATCCCTGAGCCTCAGTTCCCCCTCTTGTCAAATGGGGATAATACTTGTACTACGTGCTGCAAAGGGTGATTTCAAGGAATGATCTCCTGGACTCCCAAGTCCAATACTATACCTACTATATCTGCAGTCACCATATGGAGGTTATGGGATCATAGATTTAAAGGCCATTGGGGTCAAGCTCTTCATTGTAGATGAAGAAAATCATGGTACCATCCACAGTTACTCAGCTAGTAAGAGCCTGAGGCAGGATTCCAATTTAGGTCTTGCTGACACCTACCCTTGCTCCATATCTACTGTGCTCTATCCACACAGGTGAGCTGTTATAAGTATTTCCTTCTGAAATATAAAATATCAGATTATCAAAAAATGCATTACTTGTGGCAATTTTTAAAATTTGAAAATACATTTAATTTCTTCTATTCATAGGTTTCCATGGTGAGTGATAGCACTCTCTGGGGGATGCCGGAATGATCCAGGTGGGCAATAGTAGCATAGGGTATAGTTGGGGGTGTTGAATAAAAATAAGGGGTTAGTGGAAGCAGAAGGAAAGAAGAGAAGAAATTTTGAAAAAACTGTTCGCATATGTTTCATCTGTTGTGTAACAGAGTTAAAGTTGTAGTAATTATGTTATTTTCCAAATAAACACACAAAATGCAAGTTATAACCAATCAGTCAGTGGTCAAGTCTGCCAACAGGTCTTACCAAGCAAGTGTTGGCTAGCGATTCTATCTCACATTGTCAGGAAATTCAGCATGCATCAGCAGGAATATGTGCGTATAATGACTTGTTTACAATATGATACTATACGGTTACATGATGTAATATTGCATCATCAAAATTTCAAATGCAAGAAAAAAATCCACAAATTTATAATAAATTATTAAATTTAAGATGTGTAATTTTTAAAAAATTCATATTTTTTTTGAAACGACACAAATTGTTTAAAAAATCATTAAAGAGTTAAAAAAAAATGTAGATTTCCATGGGGGTGCTAAGTAATTTTTTTTAAGGGGGTAGTAAGCCAAATAAGTTTGGGAACTTCTGTATATGGATCCCAAATTTCCCCAACTTTTTTTTATCCTTTTCCTATTATTTTGTCATTTCAGTCACATTCATCTCTTTGTGACCCCATGTGGCGTTTTCCTGGCAAAGATATTAGAGTGGTTTGTCATTTCCTTCTCCAGCTCATTTTACAGAGGAGGAACTGAGGCAGTGTTAAGTGACTGATCCAGGGTCACATAGCTAGTAAGTGTCTGAGGCCAGATTTGAACTCAGGAAGATGAGTATTCCTGATTCCAGGCCCAATACTCTATCCATCATACCACCTAGCTGCCAAAACCTTGGAGTAGTTGATACCCTTGGGCTCTGAGCCATATCTGTGACTGGAGCTTATATATTTCAAAACCCACCACTGCTACTGATATTCTGTGGGCAAATTAGTCTAGGAAATGCTGGCTTAGAACATTCTTAGACTAGAGAACATCTCTGTCTTAGATTAATCACTACATAAATTTTCCTAAGAGTCTGGGTTGCATAATGGATAGCACCACACCCCAGGAATGAAGAGACATATTCAGATCATAACTGGACACAAACTAATACAAGACTCACTGTAAACTGTTTAATCTACATGCCTCAGGACACTCTAAAATTGCTTACAACTCCCTAGGATTTATTTCCCAGCCACAGACTGGGTGAAGGGAGTTTCCTCTGCTAATAAAATCACAAATTCTGAGCTTTGACTATCTGTATATCTCTTCTAAAACAGTTTTTGAAGCCTCTAGGCCCTGGGGGAAATCTGAATGTAAATCCAAGGAACAAATACTAATGGCACACAGCCTCTCACTAGGTGGAAATTTAATATTAGAGTAATAAATTACAGTGATAGGAGTAAACAATTAAGTCCAGGCTCCAGGGACTTAGGGAACCCTGTGGGAGTAAATATGCACTCTGACCTATATTTTGTTTAAATATTTTTTCCTCTGATGAAATTCTAGATAGAACAATGTTGCTTTTCTTCATTCGAGTTAGGCTATGGGTTTGTCTTCAGATATGTCCTTTGATAAACATATTTGGTATGAATTGACCTCAAATAATCATTATCCTTCCTAAATACAAGCAACTTTAGAACGAGACATACCCTTTTAGGTTTAGTCAACGTGGAAATTTATTTTGCTTGCCTATTCATATTTTTAAAAAAAATTTTTTAAATTTTAAATTAGATACCAAATAAGAAAAGAAAAAAAGAAACAAATTTAAATACTAAAACTTAAATGCAAAATAAGAAGAAAAAAAATATTGCTGTGTGCACAGAAGATATAAAGCAAAATATAAAGCAATAAATTTCCATTACAAGAAAGCCTATAAGGGCGGCTAGGTGGCACAGTGAATAGAGCACTGGCCCTGGAGTCAGGAGGACCTGAGTTCAAATTTGGCCTCTACTAGCCGTGTGACCTTGGGCAAGTCACTTAACCCCCATTGCCCTGCCCTCCCCCCTTCAAAAAAAAAAAGCAAAAAAAAAAGCCTATATAATAAATACTACTCATTGTGTTCAGAGCTGTCCATCTTTTC
>CM053585.1:91413370-91473435 GCA_028646515.1 Pseudochirops corinnae
TTCCTCCCCCCCCCAGGCTACAATTAGGCACAGATACACACAGACATATAATACATATACACATATATACACGTACACATTCATATATACACATACACATATGTACACACAAACATATATAGACATACATACAGAGACATAGCTTCTATAATCATACACATACGTAGACATATATATTCATATGCATCTATGTAAGACCAAACTATACTAATTTGTGCTGTTTCTCTAACGTTGGATAACATTTTCCTTCATAAGTCCAAGTCTTTCCATATTTTTCTAAATCCACCAACTCATTATTTCCTAAACCCCAGCAATATTCCAACTTTACACAGTCTGGTAATTTTAAATAGCCTAAAACAATATTGATTAATATGGCCGAAATATAATGTATATTTTTCTCCTTTGATTAAGTCTATTTTAGCTTTAACTTTGTCTGAGATCATGATGACTAGCCCTGCTTTTTTGCCTAATAAATTCTCCTCGTGATCTTTATTTTATGTTTGTCTTATTTCCTATCCCTCCTGACTCCTCTAGTTTACTTCTACTACTACCTTGCTCTCCTATTGCTTAACCTGCCCCCTCCAAAGATCCCTCTCTTATCCTCTTGTCCCCAGTTCTTTTGTTCTTCAATATATGGTGTTCCAAGACCTGCAGTCTTTTAGTGCAGCCACTGTTAGGTCTTGTGTGATTCTAATAGTAACTCCACCATATTTGAATTTTTTTTTCTTATTTCTCATTATATTTTCTCCTCGAGCTGTGGGTTTCAGGACCTAGCTATGATATTCCTGTAGGTTTCCCTTTTGGTTTTTCTCTTTCAAGTGGGGATCAATGGATCTTTTCTATTTCTACTTTCCCCCCTTGTTCTAACACTTCAGGATAATTTTCTTTAATTATTTCTTGTATTATTGTATCTAGATTCTTTTTTTGATCATAGTTTTCAGGTAGTCTGATCATTCTTATGTTTTCTCTTCTTGAGCTATTCTCCAGATCAGTTGTTTTTCTTATAAGATGTTTCATATTCTCTTTATTTTTCATTATTTGTATTTTAATATATCTTGGTCTCTTGTAACTTTGATGGCTTCCCTTTACCCAATTCTAATTTTTCAAGGAGTCATTTTCTTCCTTAAGATTCTGGATCTCCTTTTTCAGTTGGTTAACTTTCTTTTCATAATCTTCTTGTTTTTCTTGGATTGTTCTTATTTTTTTTTAAGTTTTTTCATCAATCTCTCTCATTTGATTTTTAAAGTTTTTTAAAAGTTCTATGAATTCTTTTGGGGCAGGTGACATTTGCTATTACTCTTTGGGGCAGGAGAGGGTTTTTTTTTTTCTTAAATATTCTCTTTTGAAGATGAACCCCCACCTTCTCTATTTCCATAATAACTGTCTATGGTTGGGTTCTTTCTCCCTTGCCTGCTCGTTTAAAAAAAAATTTATAGCAACTTGTAATCACCTCTAATCCTGGGTATGGGGGATGGTGCCTCTGGCTTCAAGTCCTCCTTCAGCTCTCCCCTCTGGCCTGGAACTGAAAACAAGAACTTCATTCTCCTATAAGAATCCACAGCCAGTGGGATTCTCAATTCTCTGTATCTGCACTCACTGGCCACGTGCTGGTTCCATCTCATCCAGGGCTGCGCCTCGGCAGCACAGCTGGGCCTAGCATCCCATATCAGCAGTTTCCCTCAATCTTCCCATGCTCAGATGCCCAACTTCCCACACTGGCTGGGAGGTTAAAATTCCTGTGGTTGGGGCCAAGGCTACCTCCCAGTCCAGCTCACCCCAGGGCTTGCTGGTTGCTGTTTCCGTGGAACTAGCCTGGAGGTGTTTATATTTCACAGGAACCAAAACTCAGTCCTGGGACTTTTCCTCCATTCTCCTCCCAATGTCCCAGGAGGATGGCTGTTCTGTCCCATCTCTTGTTTATTTTTACCACTCTATATTTGCCCAGAGGTTCTATATTGTCTTGTCCGTGGGGGAAATCTGGAGAGTTTGGAATTTTCTGACCTACTCTGTCATCTTCCCAGAATCCTCTCTCCTATTCATACTTTTCAATAGGGCTTTGTCTTTCTTTCTTTCTGTTTCTTCAAGTTTTGGAAGGAGGTAGGAGAAAGAGGGAGGTAACCTCCACCACCAGTAACCCCCCAAAAAAGAAGAAAAAAAAAGAAAGAAAAAGAGAGACATTGAAGCATTTTTAAATGCACAGAAAAGAATGCAAGGAAGGCCAAGAGGAAACAGACAAATAGGATAGCTTTGAAAGTTGCATGTCAAATTTATTATATTAAGAGGAAACGCAAGTTGTGTGTAATAGATATTCACAGTTCTGCGTATGATCTTTTTCTATTGTATTTTGAACAAAGAAATCCTCATTTTAATTTGATGTTTAGAATTTCAGGATTGAAAAAAATAAAAGCAATAATACCAGCAACTTTTAAGAGATGGAATCAAATGAAAAGTTTATTATTGCTAGAGGAACTTCCTAAATATGTCTTTCAGCAAGGAAAAAAAAAGCAACAGCCATATTCTCCTGAAGAGATGAAAATTTGCATTTCTCCTAGGTAACTGCTTCCAGTTAAAGTTGTCACTATTTGACAAAAACTACTATCAATAAATCTCAAAAGAGCCAACTGTTTAAAAAAAGAAAAAGCCAAACCCTAAGATGGGAAATAAATCACAAACATTGTGACATATAACTACAACCTAGAATTCCTGGGTCCTGGGAAAAGCATACTAGTATAGCAGGAAAGGTCTAAGGTTTGCAGTGAGAAGTCTGGGTTCAAATCCTGGCTCTGCCACAGACTACCTTTATGACTTTGGGAAAGTCTTTTGGCGTTTCTGTGGACATTTTCCTCAGCTCCAGAATGAGGAGGTTGGACTAAATGCTCTCTAAATCCTCTTTCAACTATAACTCTATGGACCACCACTCAAATGGCTCTGTGAACTCACTCATCTAGGAATATGATGAGGCTTTCAACTGCATTGATGAAAAACTGCTGGGAAAACTAGAATATATTCTGGCAGCTAGTTAGATGATGCCGGGTCTAGCTAGAGTCAGGAGGACTCCCCTTCCTGAGTTCAAATCTGACCTCAGACACTTTCTTACTAGTTGTGTGACCCTGAGCAAGTCATTTAACCTTGTTTATTTTAGTTCTTCATCTGTAAAATGAGTTGGAGAAGGAAATGGCAAACTACCCAAGTATCTTTGCCAAGAAAACTCCAAATGGTGTCACAAAGAGTCTGACACAACTAAAAATAACTAACAATAACAACAAAAAAGTCTGGCAGGAACCAGATATAGACCAACGTCTTGTACCTTACACCAACATAAGTTCCAAATGAATATGTGTTTCATATAGAAAGGGTGACATTGTAAGCAAATTAGAGGAGCATGGAAGACATTACCTATCAGAACTATAAAAAGGAAATTGGTTCATGACCAAATAAGAGATAGAGAGATTTACAAGAGGTAAAATAGACAATTTTGATTATATAAAATTAAAAATGTTTTGCACAAGCAAAACCAATGCAACTAAAGTTAAAAGTTAAGCAAGAAAACAGACTAAAAGTATTTGCAGCAAGTTTCTTTGATATATTGGGAAATGAGTCAAATTTATGAATCATTCTCCAATAAGTAAATGGTTAAGGAGTATGACTCAAGCAGTTTTCAGAGGAATAAATCAAAGCTGTCAATAGTCATATAAAAAATGTTTTAAATCATTAATAGAGAAATGCAAATTAAAACAACCCTAACATACCACCTCAAACTCAATTGGCAGACAACAGCAGAACATCAGAAATTCCGGAGGGGCTCTGGAAAAACAAGTACTTTAATTCACTGTTGGTTGAGCTGTGAAATAGTCCGACCATTCTGAAAAGCAATTTGGAACTTTGGCCATGGCTCTTTAGCTATTGATCTGTGCCTACAAAACTACTACTAGGTTGTTGCGGTTTCAACTCTGCCTACCCAGGGATGCCAAAAACTATTGTGGTTTTATGGTGTGTTATGGTGGAACTGTCTCAAAGAATTCAGAGTCAGACCACCTCTAATTCCAAGTATAGGCATCTATTGAGATTAATGCCTCTCATGAAGTGGGCTAAATTCCAAGAGGAACCAGCAACTTCAGAGAAAGCAAGATGGCTTTTATAGTGTGAAGATGCAATTGCATAACAAAAATTATGAATATTAAAAAGGCAGGAGGGGTTTGTTAAGGGATTAGGTAATAGGGAAGAGGTCCCAGTCTCAGTAGAACTGCGCATGCAATTACCCACAATGAATACAGAAAAACCCATTGGAGGGGTATGTATGTATGATAATTGTATTACAATAAGCCTCTCTATGTCGTAAGTTCTCTCTAGGTCAGTTTTTTACTATTACTATCTACTTATGGAAAGTTCCTTCTACTGTTTTGGGGTCAACATCCTGCTTGGACATCCTGATGATGCTGCTTTCTCATTGGTTGACTATCGTGAGTCTGTCTGAGACCAGACGGATGTGGTTGTGGTTGAGTACCTGGACACACCTGCTGTTTCTGTGGGAAATATGAGGAATGGATCTGGGGGCAGTGCCTAGCTAGAGGCAGTGGCTGGGATCCCATCACATGGACACACCTGCTATTTCTGTGAGAAATATGAGTTCATGGACACACCTGTTGTTCTAGTGAACAGTGAGGCACATATGAAGAAGTTAGGATTGGAGAGCGGGGCTAGGAAGGGGCAGTGGACCAACTGTTCAGTGGGGCCTGTAAGGAAGTTAGAATAGTGGGGCTATGGCAGTTTTATTAGGATTCCATCAAGGTCTATACCTCAGAGATCAAAGAAAGAGGAAAAGGACCTATATGTACAAAAATATTTATGCCAGCTCTTTTTGTGATGGCAAAGAATTGGAAAATGAGGGGGAACCTATCAAATGGGGGATAACTGAACAAGTTATGATATATAAATGTGATGGAATACTATTATGCTGTAAGAAATAATGTAGAGGATGGTTTCAGAGAAACCTGGGGAAAACTTGTATGAACTGATGCAAAATAAAGTAAGCAGAACTAACAGAGTAATTTATACTATAACTACAATATTGTAAAGATAAATAACTTTGAAAGACAACTCTAATCAAAACAATAACCAAAGGTGATTGCTACTTACCTTCAGATGGAGAACTGATGGCCATTGAAGTATATTTTCTTTTCTTTGTTCTTTTTTTTGTTTTGTTTTGTTTGGATTGGTTTTACTAGATTATACATATTTGTAACCAGTTTTGTTTTTCTTGCCTTCTCAATGGAATGGGGAGGGGGAAAGAGAGATAGAATTGAAAGAAATCAGAACTGAAAATTAAATAAAATTAAATTTTTAAAAATAAAACATAATAAATAAACTAAGATTTTAATTTACAGGTAAGGGTAGACCCTGGTTCCAAATTAATCGCTAAAGGCCTATAAATCTTTATTAAACCAATCAATTAATCAAAACTCAATTTTAAAAACATTTATTAAGTGCCAGTGTGTTGGGCACTATGATAAGTGATGAGGATACAAAGAAAGACAGAAAATAGTTCTTGCTGTCCAGAAACATAGTCTAATGAAGGAGATAATATGTAAACAACCATGTCCAAAAAAGATATATACAAAAATCAAAATTGTTCCCGTTTTTAAGGCATTATTTATTACAAGTTTACTCCATTAGAACAGGGACAGTCTTGATTTTTGTATTTTGCATTAGTATTTTCACACAGTAAGTTCTTAATAAATGCTTTAGACTCACTCTTTCATTCATTCATTCATTCATTCATTCTTTTAAAGCACAAAGTTCAGCTTAGAATGACTTAAGATGAACCAACTAATAATCCACCATGATGCTAGAGAACCAATGATGAAAAATGCTACCCACCTAAAAAAAAAAAGCGAAAGATTTTATATGCACAAGGAGACGTGCGTTTCTGGACATGGCCAAAGTGAGAATTTGTTTTGCTGGACTAGGTATATTTATTACAAGAGTTTTGTTCCTTCCAGCTTTGCCCCCTCCCCCAAAGGGGGAAGGCAAGGGGAGGTGGGACAGAGAGAAAATAAATGCTTGCTAATTGAAAAATAAATAAAAATAAAAACAATGTTCCTTATGAGTTAGGCACTCAGCAAATATTTGTGGATTGATTGAGCAATGTGATAATCTTTTGTGAGCCTAAGGAAATATTAGAACTACTTTCAAGACTGGTCTAAGTAAAACTCTGAAATCCTGTGGCTTTGTATCCTATGAGAAAATGCAGTATGTTTCACATAGCCACTGTTCTTATCCTCCAAAACTATACACTGAAGTATGCAAACCAGTCAAATTCTGTTAAAACAAACACCATTACCCACATCTCTAAATAACAAAGAGATTCCTAAGCCCCGTTCAATTGCTTACTTCACACAGTAGCTGATAAAATAAAATTCCAAGACTATAACATTTAGATATGGAATTAAAGTTCTCATAAGGGCATCTTTATATGATGACTTGGAATGAAATGATTTCATCAAAATCACTGCTTGCATTGCACTCTGTGGAGAACATCAGAACCAATTCTCAGCTTTATCTTCTGTCAAACCCTTACCATGATCTCATCGATGCACTGGAGGCCTCCTCTTGGTGCTTTGCATATCTCTGGGCTACCAATGTAGCGTTCATGCTGGCCATCTTCGTCTTTTTTCTGCAGCCATATGTATTCTGCGTTAACTTTATTCCACCGTTTATATGTATATTATCATTAATAATGTGCTACAGCCTGCTTACAGCCCCTCACTTATATTAATTTGTAGTTTTGACTCTGAGATCCTGGGATTCCATCATTCTCAGCTCTGTGACATCATGATGGCAGGGGAGGAGGGTGGGGCCAAAATTACGGTCGTTTTTATTCAGCTGTTTCCAACTCTTCATGAGCTCATTTGGGACCCCATTTCTTGTATATGCAGGGCTGTGTTGTTCTGTCATTTCAGTCATGTCTGATTCTTCATGACTCCATTTGGGGTTTTCTTAGCAAAGGTGTGGAGCAGTTTGCCATTTCCTTCTCCAGCTCATTTTTACAGATGAGGAAACTGAGGCAAGCAGGGTTAAATGAGTTACCCAGGGTCACATAGCTACTGTGTCTGAGGCCAGAATTGAATTCAGGAAGGGGAGTTTTCTTGACTCCAGGCCCAGTACTCTATCAACATTGGCCCCAATTTATTATCCAAATACCACATTTGTCCAAATCGCATATATCGATGGACTAATTCAACAGGCCGTCCATCTAGCTTCATGTCACAATCTTAGCAATATGGATTTTTCTTCTATTTTGTTTTTTTAGTATGGATGGGTAGCCTAACCTTTTTTTTGTATTGCTACAGTTAGACTGAGGATACTTTGCAGTCTGCCTTGGTTCAACATAATCAGTACTATGTTTTGTATGCATATGGTTATCATGGAGTGAGGGACTGTTAGTGCCTGAAGCAATACAGATTTACCCTTTATTTTATAGAGGAAGAAACAGAAGCCCAGAAAGGTTAAGTAATTTGTCCAGGGTCAAAGAGTTCATCAGTGGGACAGTCAGGCACTATTCCACAGGGGATGGTATTTATTTATCTTTTGAAGGATACTTTATTTCTCTCAGATTTCAGAGCTGAGAGGAACTGAGTGTACTGGTTGGAACTGACTGGTGGCAAGGGGAATTTCTTCAAAGGAGACCACTGGCAGGGGATGAGTCCAAGCCCTGCCCTGGATTGGCCAGATTATCGGGACATTCTGTGTGAGATTTAAAGGGCAGAACCAAGGTGAAATGTAACAATGCCTATTCAGCCATCCTGCCCAGCAAAATTTATGACTCTACCTCCTAGCAGATTGTAACAGTAACTGTTATAAAATACTGATTGTTTAAGGCCTGTCAATGCATGTTGTAAGACTTACAGCATTTATTTTCTGTGTAGGAAATACCCATCCAATACCTGAAAAAATTTTTAGAGTCAGAAGGGACTTCTGTGGCCATCTGATTCAGCCCATAACTGAAAATCAGCCATTACTTGAAGACCTTCAATGAAGCGAAACCTACTATCCCCTGCAGGAGCTCCATTTTACTTCTGGATAGTTTTAATTTTGAGGGGAAGCTTTTCATTACATCAAGTCTAAATACAGCACTTTGCAATTTCCCCTCTGACTTCTGCCCTCTGGGCCAAACAGAACTTCTCCACGTGTCAACCTCTCCAAACTAAACAATCCTTGTTCCTTCAGCCAATCCTCATCTGGCATCATAGCAAACGAGCTTCTCCATCAATCCAGGCTATCTCCATGCAACCAAAATTTCTTATTAAGTGCCTATTTGCTTTAGGAAAGCGATTTAAAATTCCTTTTGGAAACCACAAATAGAAAATTTGAGCAACTTTATAAATGTGACGGTGAAATGCCATGTTGCAATATTTTTCTAAGGTCTGACTAAAAGGAAACATTGCTCTGGCAGTCTTTGCGGCTCCTACTGTGCCCCGGGTGGCTGGGATTTTGGAGGGTGTTTAAAATCATTTGTCAGGGAATCATTTGCACTGTGAGCATTCAAGCATATTCTCAGGTCACACAATTTCAAATACGTAAATAAAGAAATCCAACTAGAGAAAAGAGGAAAGACCAGAAGATATGAACTGCTTGAAGTTCTGCAGCGGTAATAACTGTACAAAGAGAGTTGGCCTCTTCCGCTTCCATTCAACCAGACAAAGCCTGTTAGTCTGGGGGATGCTTAATGACCCATCTGCTCAGTGGAGCTTCAGCCTTAATTCCCTGCTTAAACCTCTCCCGCCTGTTTTCACCACTGCGAACCGATTTCGTACAGCAGTTTGTAGTTTTTGTTGGTTTTTTTCCTACCTAGTCTTTGCTTTGTAATTATCCTTAGTTCACGCGTGTTGGATTTCGTCCCCCAAGGCTAAAGGTAAAGCGCAGAAGTCAACGCCAGCCCGTCTTTTCCCAGGACACTGTTATTCGTTTATCTCCCTCTTATTAGACACGGGACCTGCTGTCCTCACCAGGGCCCCATTCCGGAGAGGCCCAGGCTTGCCCTGCAGAGACCCGGGCACAGGCGGAGCTGGATTAAGGAGGTTCCACGCAGAGACACCTCTATGGGAAAATCCCCTCCTCAGCCCAACCTCCTAATCTCACTTTCAGGAGGAAACTCCCGGGCTCAGCGTAACGCCTCGTATATTCATTAGACCCGCTTTTTGCAGACTAGGCAGCCCCTATGTACCCCCTGAGCGGAGTGCGGAGGTGGTCTGTTCCGCATGTTATCTGTCCCAAGACCCTGACCTCAAATAGAGGGCTCGAACAGGTGCAAAGCCTCCTCCCCCTCTCCAAAGCAACAGTGCTCAACTCCATCCCAGCTTCCAGCAGGAAGGAAAGAGGCTGCTACCGGGCGATTGGCCAGACAGGCCCGCCCCTACGCGGGCTCAGACAGCGCCCACCGCCAGACCCCGCCCCAGCTCCGAGTAGAGCCGGGCGGGAGGATGTGTGGCTCGGGGGCTAGGAGAGGAGGGAGGGAGGAGGGATGAAGGGGGCACTTCTCGGGCTCTCATTGGTCGAGGCCGCTCCGGGGGGGCGGGGCGCCCAGGCGAGAGGGGTGTGAAGGGGACTGGCTCCTCTGCTCGTTGCATCATCCTCAGCCCTCGGCTGCTGCTTTGGGAAGCCCGGTGTGGTGCACACCACTCCTCCAGCGCTCCAACCCGTGCCCGGGGCCTCCTCGCGGACCCAGCCTTGCTCAGTCTTGCCCCGCACGTTCCTGCCGCGGCGCGCCAGCTAAGGAGGAAGAGGACGAAGCTGCGTGCTTCCCCCGCTCCACCCACTCCTTCCGACCCAGTCTTCTGGGAAGCATCTCCGGGGAACTCCAATCCTCTTTCCCAGCCGCGGTCCGGGGTCAGCCCCGGTAGAGCCAGCCGGGAAACATGGAGAAGAGCAACGAGACCAACGGCTACATCGAGGGCAAGGAGCCGGCCACCGAGCTGGGGGCCGCCGAGGCCGGCGCGCCAGGACGGGCGCGGCGCTGCGGGGGCTTCCTGCGGCGCAACGCGCTGGTGCTGCTGACAGTGTCCGGGGTGCTGGCGGGCGCCGGGCTGGGCGCGGCGCTGCGGGGGCTGGCGCTGAACCCCGCGCAGGCCACCTACCTGGCCTTCCCCGGGGAGATGCTGCTCCGCATGCTGCGCATGGTCATCCTGCCACTCGTGGTCTGCAGCCTGGTGTCGGGCGCGGCCAGCCTGGACGCCAGCTCCCTGGGCCGCCTGGGGGGCATCGCGGTCGCCTATTTCCTGCTGACCACATTGGGCGCCTCGGCGCTAGCGGTCGCCCTGGCTTTCATCATCCGGCCGGGAGCCGGCGCCGGGGCCCTCCTGTCCCGAGACCTGGGCTTGGAGGGCTCAGAAACACCCCCAGTCACCAAGGAAACCGTAGACTCGTTTCTTGACCTGGTCAGGTAATCAGACTTCTTTTGGCCTTCCCTCCCATCACACACACCTGCCTCCCCCCTCCTCCCATTCTGCATTGGAAGACCTTGAGCCTCCAGGCAGCCGAGTTTAAATTACCATTATTAGAAAGTTTCGCATCTCCCCCACCTTGCCACCACTTTACACCCCACCACCCTAATTTTGCAATTGGCTACACTGATTTTTCCAAGATGCAAATTAAAAGTCACCAATCTATACATAAAGTTAAACTATCTTTTGTAAATTTATCTTTGGCAGGGCCTTTATTACCCAACAGAAAAGTGAAATTGTGGTATCCTTTCATAAATCTTCCCAAATCCAGTCATAACTGCTCTGTCTTTTCCCTAAAGAGGCCAACAAAGCTTGCCAGTTATACTGGTGAAACAGGAGGGTGAGGGTTGCTTTAAGCTAAGATGAAATGCATGCTTTCCTGAGCAAAGATGTCAGAAGAGCAAGCATTTGGGAGCTTCTCTTGATTGTAATGCCTCTTTACTTTCCTAGGGACTAAAAACAGCTTGCAGATACTTTCTGAGGACTTTGCACAACCACCTTGTAAAGAGTCAGGTTATTTGCCTCTTTTTTGGAAGGACCTTGTGGTTTGAGTCATAGAAGCTTACTCCCCAACAAATACGGCTGGAAGCAGTAAAGAACCATTTTTGTACACTGAGGCTGCATGATTTGGTGACCTGGTACCTTCATTTCTTTATCTAAATAATGAATGGAACACGTGTTTACCACCCCATTCTTGGGAGATTGAGAGAAAGAATATGTAATTAGGATGAGGGGACCATAAGTGTCCTAAGATACTGAAACTTTGAAGGTAATGACAGCCTTGTGCAATCCTTTGGGAATGTAGAAACAAATCGAGTTTAGCCTCTAGTAAGCAAAAATTATTAGTTAAAATAGGAAGCCACCAGATTCACAGAAAAGTGTTCATTGAGCACCTAGTAGGTGCCTAAGTAATTGCTTTCAGTGGGAAGAGAAGACTAATAACTTGTTGGAGGGGAGGAGTGGGGAACCTGAAGTGAGGCCATTTGGCCAACTTGGGCTGGCTTCTAGGTCCCCAAGTGCAGCCCTTTGACTGAATCCAAACTTCACAGAACAAATCCTCTTAATAAAAGGATTTGTTCTGTAAAACTTGGACTTAGTCAAAAGGCCAAAACCAAGGACAGGGAAGGCCACATGTGACCTTGAGGCCACAGGTTCCCCACCCCTGGGAGGATGAAGCAAAACCTGTAGAAGGAGGCATCTGAGCTGTCCTTTGAAAGGAAGCTAGATATTCTAGATCCAGAAGATGAGGAGAGTTTTTTTTCTGGAGTGGGGGAGAAACTCACTTGGGTAAAGACACAGAAAAGTGAGGAAATGTGTGTACCAGGCACTGTTGATGGCTCCATTTGGTTGGAACAGAGAAAGTACATGAGGAGAAATAATAAGAAATGATGAAAGATAGGCAGAAAGGCAGCCAGTTATGGAGGGTTCAATTGCCAAGCTAGGGATGTTATTCTAGAGGCAATAGGAACCATTCAGGATTTTTCAATAGAGTTGGAGGTTACATGGTCAGATCTGTGGAGCCTATTACTTTGACAACTGTGTAGGGTATGGAACTGTTGGCAGGAAGACCAGTTCTGAGGTTGTTGAAATAATTCATGGAAGAGTTTATAGGGCTCTGAACTAGGGTGATGTCCTCTTTTCTCCCTTATCTTGGATAAGCTCCCCCCCAGCAGAGATCTAAAAATGGGGGAGGGGTGTTCTGTTCTTTCTACCCATTACTATAGAGAGATATCCCTTTCTCAAAGCCCCAAATGAAAGTCTCAGTCACAAAGTAAAGTATTACTGGAGTATAATAGTGTATATATATAATACATATATATTATATTATATATGTATATATATAATATAATATATATAAAGTATAATACAAAGTATTACTGGAGTAATATGCCATTTTCTTCTCATTTTACAGATGAGGAAACTAAGACAAACAGGGTAAAGTGACTTTCCCAGGGTCACACTGCTAGCGAGTGTCTAAGGCTGGATTTGAGCTCATGAAGATGAGTCTTCCTGACTCCAGACTGGACAGTCTATCCACTGTGCCACCTAGCTATACTAACTACTGGATTTGAGACAAATAAAAGCTTATACAGGCCTTGAACATTAGGACAAAGGGGAGGAAGAAAGCAAAGGTAGCCAGCTTCATTCATCCCAGCACATCAACCAGATTTTACAAATTGAGAAACCTCTGAAACTCTTTAGGTGTGGAGCGAAACAAATAGGTGACATGTAATAATAATTCACATTCATGTAGTGCTTGGATGAGAAACAGGCAGATCTGTAGTGAGTTCTGTAATCATTGGCTGTCATTGATCTCAGGGGATGACAGCGATAGTAGATTTCTTTCCTCTTCAGTGTGGCCAGGTAATCAAAGTGGAGGTCCTGCTCCAGTGACATCACAGATTGAGCTTACTACAAAGTTAGGGATGCCTTACTGTTGCGTGGTGAAGGCTGGGAAGGGGTGTCAAAATCTCCTCTGTTGCAGCAACACCAGCTGTGGGGTAAAGGGCTTATTGTTATGCCTTGATCTCTCCCGATTGTGGTTGGATGGCTTTGAATGTGAGCTTTTTAAGCTCCAGTTCACTTTAGCCAGCTTCTCTTAAAGGTGCAACTTTAACATAATTGGTTTGTTCAAATCCAGTTATCAGGGGACCTAGAAATTCTGACCCAGAATGTGCATCTTAGTATACCTGTTGTAAAATGACCTTGACTTTTGTAAGGAACGTATCAGTCCAGAGCTAGAAGAGACCTGAGAGGTCATTCCAGTATGACCCCTTGTTTTACAGATGAGGAGAGGGTTGAGGAGAGTTGAGTGACTTAACCAAGGACTCACACATCAGAGATACAATTTGACCCCAGATCCTTTGACTCTTTCTACTGTACCACAGTGCTTATTTTCTGTTTTTATAGCTTGCTTTAAAAAAAAAAAAGTTCATAAGGAGAAAGCAATTTAGGATTTAGGGAGCTAGGTGGTATAGTGGATAGAACACTGGGCTCTTAGAATCAGGAAGATTTCTCTTTCTGAGTTCAAATCTAGCCTTAGATTTTCTAGACTTAATCCTGTTTGCCTCAGTTTCCTCACCTGCAAAATGAGCTGGAGAAGGAAATGGCAAATCGCTCCAGGATCTCTGCCTAGAAAATCCCAAACGGGGTCATGCAAGGAGTCGGACACAACTGAAGTAATTGACCAACAACAACAATTTAGGATTTAGTGTAAATACTTAAGAACCAAGTGGGAGAGTAACCCATGGAGTTTGCAGCATCAATTTCCTCTCTCCAGGTTCAAAACCACTTTCACATATGTTACCTCCTTTCATCTAGCAGCCTTCCCATAATGCAGATAGGGCAGGTGGAGGCCTCCTGTTTTATTGTTGAACAAATGGAGTGAGAGATTAAGGGATTTGGCTATCTATGGTCTTATGCCAGAAATAATAACCAAGTCTCTCACTCTTAGTCTAATGGTCTCTCTACTGAACGATGCTGTCTTGGTTGGCCATGGAGGCCAAAGTTGGGAGGGTGAAGCCTGTGTTAGACAGTTAGCTATGCCCTGGATCCTGGCCATTCATCTCCAAAAATGTAAACTTTCAATCCCAAGGAAGAAATCAATGAAGATCCATTTCTCAACAGAAAAAAGACAAAAAATAAATCACATGCCTTGTTTCTTTTGGATTTATAGCAGCAACTTCTTGGGTATGAATGTGTGTGTATGTATTATATGAACTTGTGGTTTCATCAGTGTGGATAACTCATTCCAGTCTAGTTGTTAAACATTTCATCAGTGCTTTTATCAGGTGCTAGGCATCAGGTATATGAAAACAACAGGCCATGCCCTTCAGGAGCTAGAGTTCCATGGCAGCTCAGGACATTATATACACAGAAGAGTTAGTACAAAAAGTAAATGCAGAGTAATTTAGGGAGGAGAGGAGAGAAATCAGGAAAGGCCTCCCTAGCTGAACCTTCAATGGAGGTAGTGATTCCAAAAGAGGAAAGGTAAGAAGAGGAGGGGAGAACATCCTAGGCATATGAAACAGCCTGTGCAAAGACCTGGAGGTGGGAGGTTGAATAGCATAAGGGAAGACTTATTCTAACATATATTGAGAGAATACTCTCTGGTGTGATCCATAAGGGAAATGGCAATTAAGCAATTTTGGATGGAAGAGTATGGGAAGGGGGAAGATCATCTCCTGCTTGGTTCAGAGCTTTTTTGATGTCTATCTGTTGTTCCAATCTAGGATGTGTTTGTGTGTGTGTGTGTGTGTGTTATTGATGGAGCAAATCACCGTATCTGCCTCTATGTATGTCTGAAGGTATATTTGTGCAGATATTATATTTAATCATTATAGGGGCTAAATGTGTGATTTCATTGATACAAGAAACTCCTAGAAGAGGAAACTCTTCCTTCCAGTTGTGACTCAGCTCTTTCTCTTTGATTTATAATCTTAGAGATTTGTTTGGAACATTGTAAAGATAAGTAAGTGACTTGTGCAAGTCCCCAGAGCCACTATGTGATAAAGGTTCCAGGGGTGGGGGACCTGCAGCCTCAAAGCCACATGCAGCCTTCTAGGTCCTTGGGTGTGGCCTTTTGACTGAGTCCAAATTTTACAGAATGAATCCTTTTATTAAAGGGACTTCTGTGAAGTTTAGATTCAGTCAAAGGGCTACACTTGAGGCCCTAGAGGGCCACATGTGGCCTCGAGGCTGCAGGTTCCCTATCCCTGCTCAGACTCAAATCCTAGTGTTCTAGGCTTTGAGACCAGCTCTTTATCCAAGATGCTGCTGCCACCTCTGTTTACTTGGGATCACTCTTCAAATGCCGCTGTCAGACCAAAGCAAAGTCGTTGACAAGAAAAAAAGAAAAAACATTGAGTTCTGAGCCATGTGGAAATGTTTTCTTAAAACTCAGTATTTTATGAGTAAATATTCATTAAAAGAAATGTTGTAATGCATGACTGGTTTAAGTGTTACTTTAGATGTGGCCTTTGACAATTTAGGAATCTCAGACTTCCTTGCCAAACTGTAGTCAGACTAGACAGGAGATTGGGTAGAACAAAGATACCCAACGATTCTTTGAGATACAGTACATACAGCCAGAACCCCACTTACCTGGCAGCTGCCTGTCTTAGAACTCACCTGGAAATCGTAATGATGAGTATAACTGCTTAGACCTTCATAGCGCTGCGTAGGCAGCGCAGGTGTCATTCCAGTTTTATGTGGCAGTCACAGTAAATGACATTAAATCTCATACACAAAAGCATATATATTTTTCCTTGCAGGAAAGCACCCCAGTCTCCCTCAGACTCTATTTAGCCTTTCTTTTCCACATGATTCTAACAAGTTATGTGACTTCCCAGTACAGAACTCTGTGGGGAGTGTTTGGACACCCTGAGGACCAGACTTGGTGGGTACTAAAAGTTGGCATTGTGAAAGTAACAGCAAGTTATAGCTAACAGCAGGGGAGGAATTGGAGAAAGAAACGATCATATGCAATAACTCAAAGATCTTGAACTGTTCAGTGCATTTTGGGGATCATTTGGTGTATTCGGCAAATAGTTACTGAGGGACATTGCTATATTTACGTCAGGCATAGGCCAAGAATTAATTTTCCATGATGATGACCCTGAGTCATAAAGAAAAGGATAAATCACATTCTGAATGCCCAGTTTAAAGCAGGCAGGAGAAAAATATCTGTTTTTTGAGAGATTTTCATCCAAAAAAAAAGTCTTAAAAAGTTTTGAAATTGTTTTGTGACACGTCTGTACAGGTGAGCTTTAGTTACCTGGGTTGAATCCTCAGAAGTTATAAATGGGACACCACCATAGGGAGATTTTCTTTCCGTTATTTAAATAGGATTAAAAATGAGGGTAAAGGAAATTGAAAAAAAGACAAGGAGTTCTGGTCCCACGGAATGGAATGGGGGGGGAGGGGAGAAGAAGACTAGCAAAACAGGCGCTGAAACTGATGCAGCCCATGAGTGAGTCATTAACCATGGGGGTGGAGCAGGAATGGTTTCCTTGGAAAACAAAAATGGAGTTTTAACAAATTGTTTAAAAATGAGAAAGTGAAGAAATCGTCATGATCTCTGTCTTTGACATCCAGGCTTTTTCTCCACTTTAAGTTTTTTAACTTTTTGCCTGTAGGCACCAAAGTGAATAAACCCAGTTAAGTAAGGATACCTTTCTGGGCTTAACTTTTACACATTTGGAAAATGGGGGAATTGGTCCAACATCTTTAAGGCCCCTTCCAGTGCTGAGATGTTGGCTGACTGTGACTGATGTGGGATCATTCTGCTTCTGAACTTTGCCTCTCTGAACCGTGTCCATTGTGTCAACTTGGAAGGAAAAGGAAAGAGATTTTTTTCCCCCAATTTTCCAGAATTTTTATTTGAAGTTTTGGGTTCCAAATGCTATCCCTCCATCCCTTCCCACACCCCTCCCTGAGACAGTAGCAGTCAGATATAGGTTATGCATGTGCAATTATGTAAAATATAGGAAAGATTCTTTTTTGCCATGCAGAGCCCGCTCTTTACAAGAGTGGCTACTAGAGATGGGAGGAGAGTCCTCCTCCCTTTGAGTAAACAGTGCAGCCTTGTAGTATGTCAGCATTGGCTTCTAGTCTCTTATGACACTTAGTCTCCGACTTTTTTCCTCTTCATTTCTAACAAGTTTATAAACACCAAAGGCAATACTGCTGAATTATAACAGGAAGTGCCTTCAATTCCCAGGCCCTCAGTTTACTCGCAAGCCGTGCGTAAGGAGTTAATTTGTTTCAGGAGGGGAATGAGGGCTCAGAAAATACAACTGAGACTTCCTAAGAAAAATGTAACACTTGGGAAGTTTTTCTTTTCTAACTATTGACCTTCCTTGTATTTTTGTCTTTTATTACTGGAAGTAGATATAATTATTAAGTCTCACAGGGGATGATTGAGACTTAAGGTGGTATGGGGTTTCTTGTCCCTAAAGGAATTTAGGAATATTGCTTGTTATCATTGACCGTTCCACAGCATCAATCTCCCCCTAGGGAAAATATCCTGAAGATTACAGGGAAATGAGAGTCAGTCTTTTCCCAGGAAAGAAATAACATTATTATGATTTAATTGAAAGAGCAATCAATGAACTACAGAATAAATAACTGGACGAAAAATAGAGTGCTGGATTTTAGAATCGAAAGACCCCAGGTTCCTGGGCTAATTCTGCAACCTGCATGTTATTTGATTTTGAGCAAGTCCCTTAACCTCTCTAGGCACCAGTTGTTTCATCTATAAAATGGTAATAATCCATGTACCATCTCCCTCAAAGGGTTACTGTAAGGAAATTGCATAAGTAGGTTAGCGGTTCATCTGAACATCTGTCCATCATAAATGCCTACTGTGCACCAAGCACGCTGTTAAGAGGTGGAGACAGAGAAAACAGAAACAGCAGCCCCTGTACTTAATGAGAAAGACACATACATAAGTATAGACATTATATATATGTATGTGTGTGCGTGTATGCATATATATGTATACATAACACACACACACACACATACACACACACACCAAATCTCTAGGGAGTTTGGGGAGGCAAGGTAATAGTGACCGGGGGCATCAGAATAGGTTTCATATAAAAAATGGCTCCTGAATTGACTCTTTGAGGAAACCACAGGTTCTAAGAGGCAGAGGTGAGAGAGGGGGGCATCTGAAGGTCTTAGAGACATCCAGGACCAGGGCAAAGAGGTGAGAGATGGGAATGTTAGTTGTATAGAATGTCAAAGAGATTGGGATGGCCAAGTGAGAAGGTTCCTCTGAGTGGAATTCCACCAAGGGCCTACCTTGCTGTGGTAGGACTACCTCCTTCCTGGAGCATATCTTGAATTCTTAAATCATAGCATAGTACTCTTGAAGACCCTTTGCTGCAGAGGAAAGGGGTTTCCAGTAGTAGAAGGCATCACTTCACGGTGGTCATCAAGGTAGTAGAGAAAAAGAATTTATACAAATACTCATGTTGCCTCCCCCATAGCTAGGAACGTTCCCCAGACTAAAACTACTCCTAGCCCATTTTCCACTCCAAGATATGCAGAGAATTGATGCTTTTTTTTTTGTTTTTTAACAATGGGCACTGAGGATAACATGTATTTCATACAGTACCATATCCTGTCCCAGGTCACCTTTGAAATTTTCAGTTAATTCAGTAAAGATCTTTTGAACATTAAAAAAGTTGTTTGTTTGGGGTTTATTTTGGCAAAGGAAAACAGCCCTGGAACATAAAAATATACCTTAGCATAAGTTAAATAGTTGTACATTCCTGTCCCATATAACAAGGAAGTGGTTAGTCAAATTACAGTAGGCCCCAGACAATGAGAGTTAGCTTAAAACACCAAACAGCCACCAGACTTAAAAGCTGAAAGTTTTAGAAGTCTTGAAAGTGCTCTGTGAGCAAGCAGTTTGAATGACGTGTGGCCTAAACCATTTTTTAAAAATTAAAAATCACAGGCATCATTTTTGCTCTTTTTTCCCCCCATAAATCTCTACTCTGGGTCTCAAGGGACTCCTTTGGACTTTGCTGAATTTCAGCTATTTCCAGGTAGCTCAGGTTTTGTCATCGTGGGCTAGTGGAAGTGTGTTTTATCTGCTGTTCCTGGGGTTTTTTGTTTTGTTTTTTTTTTCTTTTTTCTAGGTAGGGAGAGGCGAAGCAGCAAAGAAGAAGCCTATTTTTCCATGCCTAAAGGGACTCATAGAGCAGTGGTTCTCAACCTTCCTAATGCTGTGACCCTTTAATACTCATATGTGGGCCTATCTGCATGTGGGTGGACCTGCCTGGAGACAGATAGAGGAGCCATGTCTTGGTTCCTAAGACCATCGGAAATATGTGTTTTCCCATGGTCTTAGGTGACCCCTGTGAAAGGGTTGTTTGACTCCCAAAGGGGTCGCGACCCACAGGTTGAAAACCACTGTCATAGAGCTGCTGATCTAATTCTCTTCCCCCCTCGTCCCTCTCATTTTATAGGTTAGGACACTGAGGCTCAGAGGGGTTAGGCTTACCCAAAGTCACATACCGGATGGTCTAGATAAGGTGATATTAGATGAGGTTTCTTTAAACACTCGTTTCAGACTGAGTGTTACTGTTTTTGTTCTGGACCTGTGAATTTATCAGTACCTGGATTTCCTTCTAACAATGCAGATTCCCAATTTGCCTGTAATTAAAACAGAGGAAATTTCCTGGGGGACCTGAAAGGTCAAGTCCCTTGGTCACACAGCTAGAATGTCTCAGGGGCAGGCAGGATTTGAACCTGGGTGTTCCTGACTCCAAAGCAGGACCCTTTACCCTCAATGCCATGCTACCCATCCCTTGGTGTGGTGCTGCTTGGTGCTGCAGCAACTCATATAAACGACTACTTGGTATCACATTTATGCAGACAGACCAGTTATTTCCTAGAGTCAGCTGGGGGAGGTCTGGGTGGAGAAGAGAGCTATTCTGAAACCTTTATGAAGACTCTTAAGTCTGTCACTGAAGAAGCCCCTTCTCCAGCATGGGGACCCCAAGGCCTGGGGGTTCTAGGATCCCTTAGCTGGGGGACAGGTCCCAGCTGTCTGTTATCTACTGCATTCTGGCTCCTCATGGGGCCGTAGGTCACGTTTGGCTTAAGACTGAAGCCTTCGGCCGGTGGTAGGTATTGAGTTACTGCTTTGACTTGAATTAGGCAGGGCAGTCTGTTCTCTCCTACAGTGGCCAGAGCCTTCCTTCATCGAAGATCTGGGCCGCCTTCCTGTTTCAGAAAGGAAGCAGGTGCCAAGTGAAGACAGTAGTAGCAGCAGCGGACATCTGCGCAGCCTGCGAATTTGCACGATGTGTTTTATATCTGGCCCCTCGTTTGATCCTCAAGCAGCCCTATGAGTTGGGTGCCAACTTGCAGTGCCTTGGGTGCTTCATCTTGTAGATGAGGAAGCTGAGGCTGGCAGGTTAATGAATTTGCCCAGAATCGCACGGCCAGTGAAATATCTAAGACGGCATTTGAACCTGGGTTTTCATCCAAGTCCAGCTCTTCATCCTCTGGACTGTGTAGGTGTAGTGTCTGCCTCCAGGAGGAAGGGCAGTGGGGTGACAAAGGGGAGGGACCCCCAAACTCTCATGTCTTTCCTCCTAGAGCAGTGGTTCTAAACCTTCCTAATGCCACGACCCTTTAATACAGTTCCTCATGTTGTAGTGACCCCCAACCATAAAATTATTTTTGTTGCTACTTCATAACTGTAATTTTGCTACTGTTATGAATCATAATGTAAATATCTGATATGCAGGATGTATTTTCATTGTTACAAGTTTAACATAACCCACAGGTTGAGAACCGCTGTCCTAGAGTCAGCATTGTATGGAGAAGGGGGTAATATAGAGAGGAATAAGCTGTGATGTTTTTAATGAAAGGCCCTCTGCACATCCTCAGCTCACCCCCAATTTCTCTGACTCTACCATAAGTTTCAACAATTATAGATTGATTTGGTTTGAGAAATAAGCATCCTCATAGTAAGATTAAGAGCTTTCAGGCATTCATTCATATCCTAAGAATGAATTAGATAAATCAGTTTTTCTATACCCTTCTGAGATTGAAAGATTGGAAGTTTTCATTGGGGGTATAAGAAGAAGTAGTCAGAGGATAAAGGTAAAGGTGATTTTGTGGCAGTACAGATGATCTCTGAGGGCCTTTCCAGCTCTGGATGCTGTGATTTTAGGACAGAGTAGCCGTAGAAGTAGTTGAGACAGCAAGAGGGCAGAATCTGGCCAATCGAGTCCTAGAGCCAAAGGAAAGAAATTGGTGCAGAAACGGAGTTAAAAGGAGATTCCCAAAATGGGTCTACTAAAACCTATGGGCTGAAGGTTCTGTGGTGCAAACAGAAGTACAGAGTGGTATTTTTATACTTTAGTGGGAGCTGGGGGCTGGCATAGCTTAGAGTCAGCATTTACTATGTGTTTCTTGGTTGGCCGATGGATTGACTTGGCTCTCAAGAACTCTTCCAGTTAGCAGAGCCACTAGACTTATTTGAGAGTATCCAAAAGTCCAGGTGACCCAAGATGAAACCAGAATGTTTTGTTTTCTACTTAACTACTCTTTTTTTTTCTCATTGGCATTCTTCCATGTATTAACACGTAGAATGAATCAAACATTTATTTTTTAATTAATTTATTTTTAGTTTTCAGCATTCACTTCCATAAATTTTAAGTTTTCTCCACCTTCCTCCCTTTCCCCCTCCCCAAGAAGGCATGCAATATGATATAGGCTGTACATGTACTTCTTATTAAACATATGTTCACATTAGTCATGTTGTATAGAAGAATTAGAACAAATGGGAGGAACCACAAGAAAGAAAAAAACAAAAAAAAAAAGAGCAAATAGTCTGCTTCGATCTGCACTCAGACTCCAAATTTCTTTTCTCTGGATGTGGGTAGAATTTTCCATCATGCACCTTTTGGCCTTGAATCAAACATTTATTAAGTAAATAATTTTTAATTTCTATATGCCAGACTAGAAAAACTAGTGGTGCGATGGATAGAGTACCAAGCTAGAAATCAGGAAGACTCATCTTCCCGAGTTCAAATCTGGCCTCAGACACTTATTAGCTGTGTGATCCTGGGCAAGTCACTTAACCCTGCTCACTTCAGTTTACATATGCGTTAAATGAGCTGGAAAAGGAAATGGTAAACCACTCCAGTATCTTTGCCAATTGGGGTCCCAGAAAGTTGTACACAACTGAAATGATTCAATAACAACATGTGCCAGATATGGTTTTTTGTTCTTTGTTCTCAAAGCAGACCATGGCATCTGGAAGGTGATGCCATGACATGCAAGTGAATTGGATTTAAATGAGGTCACCAGCCTCACTTCTCCTCTAGGGCTATCAGATTCCGGTGGCAGGATATAGATCAAGACCCCTGGAGGTGGCCCCCGCCAGATGTAGTGCTATGAGCTAGAGATACAAAAAAAGGCAAAAGATAGTCCCTGCCCTCAAGAGACCTACACTCTAAAGGGGAAGACAACATACAAGCACATATATACAAAACGACCTACATACAGTAAAGCTAGGAGACAGTTAACAGTGGTAAGGCTCTGGAATTAAGAGGGGTTGGGGAAGGCTTCTTATAGAGGGTAGGATTTTAGCTGGGACTTAAAGGAAGCCAAAGAGGTCAGTAGTTGGGAGCAGGAGAGGAGGAATAGCCAGAGAGAATGCCCAGGGTTGAGAGATGGAGGATCTTGTCCATGGAACAGCCAGGAGACCGGTGTCATTGGATCAAAGGGGACGTGTTGGGAATTAAGATGTAAGAAACCTGGAAAGATAGGAGGGGGCTAGGCTATGAAGGGCCTTGAATGCCAACCAGAGCATAGAGGTAATTGGAAATGACGGGAAGTTATGGGAGGAGGGTGTAGAGGGTGTCTGTGTGACACGATCGGGCCTGTGCTTTATAGTGAAGATTCTATAAGCTGCGTACAACAATCAGTCTTATTATTTTATAGCCCCACATCTTGGGTGGCACAAAGAGAAATGCAGATTCTAAAGAAATGGCAGGGGGCTTCTGTAATAAGTCTGTGTTACAAAATGCATCCATCATCAGTTAATTTCTACAGACAAGGGTGGTTCCCCATGGTCAGCTTATCTGCTCACAGGGAATCCAATCGGCTCAGAGCCTAAAAGGTCATTCAGTCCAAATCCCACATTTTACGAACGGGCAGATGACTCCTGGGAGTTGAAGTCATTGTCTGCTCCCAAGCAAATCCTGACTTACTTGGAATAAACTTAATTGGACAAATACTTGCCCCTTTTCCCGCTTCTTCTATGTGCTGTCCTTTGCTGTCAGTGGTTGCCGCCGCTTGGCTATTTGTGATTCCTTAGAATGGCTTAACGCGCTTTACCTTTTGGTCTAGAACAAGGTTCTTAACCTTTTTTGTGTCCGGTGAAGCCTCGGGATCCCTTATCGGAATCATGTTTTTAAATGCATGAAATAAAATACATTTGTTAGGAAGTTTTTCTTTCAGTACCTCCCACCTATTCCTCGGTTCTGTTTCTGCCCTCTGGGGCCAAAGCAAACAACACTTACCCCCCTTCCATGGGACAGCTGTTTACATATTTGAAGGCAGCCTCTAGGGGCTCACATACCCACTAGGGTCTTCTCTAGGCTTAAGTGTCTACTTCACAGCCCAAAGGGTACTTAGGGTCAGGGGGCTGAAATGGCGTTTTATCAGATCCTGGAATGTCTTTCAGATGCGGGCAGCCCGCATGGTGAGGCTGGTGTACTCAGACATCCCATTCAATATCCTCATGGTACAGGCTGGGTTGTCATAATAACTCTCTATTCCTCCTGCTACAGCACAAGGTTACCCTATCAAGTCTCAGCTCTTTGTCCTGATCTGCTTTGGACTCTGCCCACCTCTGTTTCTGTTTGAACTTCGGCTCTCCTTGTCTTTTCCTGTTTGCATTGTGACTGTCCCGGGATAGCTGCCCCTGCCCACCTTTGAACACCATTCTTGTCTACTCCCAGAGGTCCTGTTAACTCCCCTTCTTTATCTGACCCTGAGTAACTATATCTGCCACTCTGCAAAAGAACTCAGCCCTGCTAGCTGTCACCTGTTGTCTATGCACCTGCGTTGGGACTGTCACCAAGTGAACAGAGTAGAACAACATTCAACATCACCTGCCTTTGAAGCTACTGGGTTGATTTAAGGCCATTATAGGCAGTTAGCCAAACCACAGACTAATGTGAGGATTAGTGATCAAGCTTTGGCCCAGCCAACTCTAGGAGACTCTCTGGGGTCCTTTTTTATGCCAGAATCTTGTATCAAATATTACTTCAAGTAAGTGGGCACGTTACAAAGGAAGGAGCAGGAGAGAATCATGCAGATTGCCCAGTGTAGTACTCTGGGGACAGAATGAACCTGTTGGGGAGGGGGGAGGAAGGGAGAGAAGTGAGCAGGGGGCATTGTCTAATCTTGAATCCTGTCAGGGACCCATTATCAGCCCTATAGTTGTTCAGAATTCTCTGGGCTCTTCTGTCAGGAAAAGGAAAGTTTTCTTCAGCCAGTCCCCCCCCATGCTGGATCATTCCACAAAGAAGTAGCCAAGACATAACATGAATCAGCTTCAGCAGCGTGGAGCATTCTGTCATGACTTGGTTTCTTGCATCAGCCTGGTGCATTCCACCACAAGTCAGCCAAGACCTAATAACCTCCATGTAGGGCTGCTTCTGCCTCCCTACTCAGACACATACAAAAGCCTGGAACATTCTACCTTGAGATCTTCCTCGTGCTCTTCCCTTCACCACCACCTCCTCCCCTGCTAGTCCAGGACATTACATCAAGCATTAGCCAGGTCCTAATAACCTCCATGAAGTGTCCTTCCCGCCAGCAAGCCTGCAGAATTCCACCATGACGTGCCCTAACCACCAGTCCAGCACATTCTACCATATGGTAGCCACTCCTCAGCCTTTAGCAGTTCAGAATATTCAACTATGAGGTACCTACCCCTGTCCTACCAGCACAGGATGTTATACCAAGAGATAGCGTCTCTCCTGTCCTGCTAGCCCATGACATTCCACCATGGAGTGCCTTCTTTACCAGTCCAGGGCATTCCATCAAAAGATAACTAGGACATGATTTCCATGAGGCAGTCTTACCAGCCTAGAGCATTTCACCAAGAGGTGGTCCGGATCTCACCTAAGCAATGACTAGAAAGATTCCTACTCCCATGAACCAAATAGGGGAAACTGGAGACTAGGCTCCCTTGTCCACCACTCTCCAACCGTCTTAGCCACAAAGTCCAACATTACTGTGCTCTGTATCTTACCAGCCAGCCAGCAAGGCCAGGCTCTCACCACCAGGCCACCTTTGCCTAGGTCTAGAACCTCCCCTCAACCAAAATTAAGTCAACATATACTGGGACCTGCTAAGGAAAGATGCTTGAATCAGTCTTGCCTCAGCCCTCCACAGCCAGTGAGGGACAGTCTTCATATTCCCAACATTAGGTCTGTTGACAACCAGCCACCCAGATTGTCTCAGAGCCCCAACCCCAGTTTTGGGTGAGAAAATCAAGTCAACATCCGAGTATAAGCCTTGTACAAAATAGTTGTTCCCAGAGAAGGGTATGATCATCTCGCTAAATGAAGGCTGCCTACGTGGGAAGCTCCTCCCTCTGCTACCTAATCTCTATCTACTTCATCCATTATTTGTAATCCTGCCCTTATCTTGCTTTGTCCTCCCTTCCCTTGGTGCCCTCTGGAAGACTTGTGCCATTGTTAATTCATTGCCTTTGATATTTAGGCACCCACTCTTATGTTGCTTGCAATCCTAGAAACCTGGCTTTCACCAGGTGACGCTGTACCGTGTGCCGCCCTTTCCAGTGTTGGATGACCTTCCTCCACACTTAAGGAGCACTGAGCCATGAGGAAAAACAGGCATATTCCTTGGTTCTCTCTGCCACTTGCAGTCTCTTCTCTGTGCCACCATCAGTCAGCAACCTCATCTCCTTTGAGATTCATTCCATCCAAATAATGATAATAGCATAATAACATTGTTAACACAATAATTATTCTATACCATATAATGATATGTTTATTGGTATAAATATGTATTTGTTCTATATCATAACTGTGTTTGTATTTAATACAAATATATTTATATAATGATGGATGCTTTGTAAAGACTGATTTCAATATTTGTTGAAGATGCCTTTTTAGGAGAATCTCTGTTGTGGTTGTTTATTCCTTTCAGTTGTATCCAACCCTTTGAGATCTCATTTGGGGTTTGCTTGGCAAAGATACAGGAATTGCTTTGCTATTTCCTCCTCCAGCTCATTTTACAGATGAGGAAACTAAGGTAAATAAGGTTAAGTGACTTGCCCAGGGTTACACAGCTGGTAAATGTCTAGGTCACATTTGAACTCAGAGATGAATCTTCCTAACTCCGGGCCTGGCACTCTGTCCACTCTGCCACCTAGCTATCCTAGGAAAGTCTCTGCTACCAGATACATTTCTACTTCTCTAAAATTCTGTAGAATATTCATCAACCCAGTATGCTTTTTTCTTTTCCAACAGAAACCTGTTTCCATCTAACCTTGTGGTAGCTGCTTTCCGCACGGTAAGAATACTTTTTAAAAATAAAGTATAAATTGTTAAAAAAAAAAAAAAAAAACAACTTTTAAAAAGAGCTCAAAACCTTGAAGAAAATTGTACAAAATGGGCCTCAACAAGGGTTGGGTTGATAGCACTGGGCTAAGTTTTTTTTGTTTTGTTTTTTTGTTTTGTTCTAAAGATCTAAGCCATTCGATCTAAAATATGCCAGAAAGTGGTAAATCCTTCAGTACTTGTCCCCAAGTATTCCCATGGTTTTTCACAGGAGAGTTTGTTCACCTTTTTCCTTCGACAGAATTGAAAATTATGGCCTATATTAGATTATCTATATAGATGGAGCTATAAAGATGTGGCAATCATTTTCCAATTAAGAAAGAACCAGACTTTATGAATATCTCAGAGTACCAAACTCACTCTACTGACATAGTATATTTCTTTTTTTTGCCCAAAGCAAAAAAAAGGAAGCATAATTTTTTATTTTGAAGTAAAATTATACATGCTTATAATTTTTAATAATTTATAATTATATGCTTGTAACTATATTTAATGTTTATACTTAGTGCAATATATGCTCATAATTATTTATATTTAGAGTATATTTCATGGATAGGAGAAATTATAGTAAATTACAGTAAAATTATTTTTTAAATGTCACCATTTGGTTTGCCCTGTTCTGCTATTGTTAATGATTGTTTGTTTATAAAATCAGGGGGTCATATGTAAAAGGTGTGATGCTGAACCCATGCGTGGCTTAAATAAAGCATTCTAGATGGAAAAATGGAAGGTTTGTGGAACCTTTTAGTGTTTCTCCTGGGGGGAGAAGGCAAGTTTCTTTTCTTTGATGTTGATCACAAAATCTAACAGAGTATTTCGGAGTCTACCAAAATTCAAGAAGGTAAAATTTATGGTAATAAATGGTGTATACCAGCAGCTGGTCCTAATGCTGTCCCCAAGATGCTTTTGTTCTTTCAGTATCCAAATCTTCTTGAATGGCACCCAAGGTAGACTCTGCCTTACTGTATATCCCACTCTGCAATAATACGCTAATGAATATTATTACAGTGAGACTCTAAGAGGCAGATATATTCCCAAGCCACAGACAGGACAGAAATTAGGGAATGATTATATTTCAGATAGGGTAGCTAGGTGTTGAAGTGGATAGAGCACCTGACCTGGAATCAAGAAGACTCATCTTCCTAAATTCAAATCCTGCCTTAAAACTTACTAACTGTGTGACCCTGGGCAAGTCACTTAACCCTGCTTGCCTCCGTTTCCTCATCTGTAAAATGAGAAGAAAATGGTAAACCATTCCAGTGTCCTTGCCAAGGAAACCCCAAAGGGGGCCATGAAGAGTCGAACAGGACTAAACATGATTTGAACAACAACAATATTTCAGATAAATATGGCAATAAAGAGTCCAAAGAAATATGCTACTGCTAATCTTCCTACCCAGTGTGGAAAGCAAAGACAAGTGTTAAATTGGCCCATAAAAATAATATAAAATCCCTGTACTAACTCAGAGAAAGATATAGAAAGATTATAGTTTAAATGGAGACTGAAGCAAAACTCTTTATCGTTCTCTTTCATGTCTGGTTTTGCTTTTTTTTTTTTTCTTTTCCCAGTGATCACTCATTGGTTACAGCCCTTCTATATGACCAAACTATTGTATAATGTGAAAGTATTTGCAGATCCTATACATGATTGCACGCCACCATGGGGGGGGGGGGAAGGGAGGGGAGAAAATCTGAAACTCAAGTGATTGTGGAACTGAATTTTGTAAATTAAAAGTAAATGAGTAAATAAAAAAAAAATTTAAAAATAAAAATAAAAAAAATAAAAAAATAAAAATAAAAAAAATAAAAAAATAAAAATAAAATCCCTGTACTTAAGTCAGATCTGAAATGAATATTGAAAATTCAGTCAAGAATACTGTCTCTGGTTTAAGCCATGGCAAATTAATAAGTGAACTTTGTTCTGCTAAAGAATTAATTGTTAATAGAATTAATCATAGCTAAACCTTACTAATGTATTTTATTGACAATATAATGTGCAACTCAATGGAATAAAATTTGAAAGAAACCTCCTTGAACGTTCCACAAACATAAGTTTTTCACCCAGTGCTTTGCTACTCCCCCCCCTGTCCTCTGCCCTTCCCCTGCATATTTCTGGGACCGCTTGGAGAAGTGATGTCTAAGCCTACATCTTATTCCTTTTGTAACTTTTGTCTCATTTTCAAAAGCAAGACTTGGTCCAGCACACCTGAGTCAGGAATTCCCCTTCATGACTCAGCTGGATGTCAACCAGGAAGGCTACAAGGAAATCATTAAGCTATCATAGCCACACATTTGTATTCATTCTTCTGTGAGAGTTGTAACCCTGTGAACTGAGGCTTGTTTTTCTCTTGCTTACAGTATGCTACTGACTACAAGAGGGTCACCCACAACACGACCTTTGAAAACACCACTGTAGAAACGGTAATGACAGCTATGATCACTTACTTGCTCTGAAAAGCACTTGACATTTTTCAGAAGTTTCTTCTTTCCACGTTTTCCCTGCATTGTTTAACAGCCAGATTTTCAAAGGTTATATTTGGCTGAAAGGTCATAACTCTGGGCTTTTGTTTGGGCACGGATGCAGATGGTGAGTAAGGGACTAGATTCTGGTTGGGGAGCTTGGAAGCCAGGCAGGAGGAAGAGTTGGTGGACCACACATATTTTCATTCTTAAGACAGAGCAGAGTAGGAGAGGTGGAAATCAACACAAGGTCTTCTGATTCTACATGCAGAGATCCTTCCACTATACCATTTAGTCTCCTAGTCAAGGCCGACAGTGACTTTTTAATCAGTGCACTGGGCAGAAGACTACCTGTATCAGCAAGCACCTGAGCATACCCAGGATGGCTACTAACACAGGTTCTGAGATCTGCTTTTCTAAAGGAAAGCAACTCAAAATGGGTTAACAATCTTACTTTAATCAATCAAACATATGTCATTTACCTAGTTCAGGGGAAAAAGTCAGCACCCTGAACTTCAGAGATTGTAAACGGAATACAAACACAAGTTAACAAGCAGAAGTTACAAGCAGACAAAGAAATAGATCAGCAGACGAGCTTCCAACCATCTGACCATCACATCTATACCTAGTCAGTTACCAGAGAGGGAAGCACCAACATCTGGGTTTTTCAAAGTCGGGGGGCTGAGTGGCTTCCCAGACTCTCATCTGGCCAGATCACACAACTCTTTCCAAAGTGAGCCCCAAAGCAAAACCTCACATGAGGCTATATATAGTCTTATAGTCTTCTCCTGGATCAGGGAATGTCACAGCCCTTTTGACCCCATGCCCAATCACAAAGCAACAAGTGGGCATTCCTGGAAAACAAGCCTCCCAACACAGGCTCCACATGACCACATTCAGCTTATTAGGGGGCAGAGTATGTTTTCAAATCAGGGAAGGTTCTCAAAGTCACTTGGGCCACTTAAGCAAAGGGCCTAGGGGCAGGGAAGATCTTCAGATTACCATAACACTACCCCATTGGCTAATTAGCAGCTCTAGTTGATCACCTGTGGACTTCCTAGGAGAAAAGCAGTTCCTTCACCAGCAAAAACTACATCAGATTCTTCTGGGGCAAAAGTTTGGCCCTGCAGTCAGGTCATAATTAAGCACCATAGGCAACTGCTACCTTCAGACCATTTGGGGACTGCCTACTTACTAAGTGACTGCTTCATTTCATAGGCCTACTTTAATCTTATATGTTTCCCCCATCCAAAAAGCACACTGCATGTTTCCACAAACTCAGAGATGGTCAAACCCAATTCCCTCATTTTACAGATGAGGACATTGAGGCAGAATTTGAACTCGGGACTTCTGACTCCAAATCTTGCACTCTCTCCTCTACTTCATTGAGCTGCCTTGGTACCTATCCTGGTGGCTTAAATTTAATAAGCTCTGACTGACTCATCTGTAAAACGATAGGATTAAACTAGGTAATTTCTGTAATTCTGTTCAGGTCTTGAGTAGCCAGACGCTAAGGCAGCAGCTTACAATCATTTTAAAGTTATGACATCTTAGCCTATTGGATTAGGGTCATTTCTGCCCTCTCTTTAAATGCCCAGTGGCACTTAGATTTTTCTCAAATGGAAGTAAGTTCAAATGCATTCTCTTTTCCCAGAATTTCAGAACACCCCAGGGAACTGGAGAAGCCCTGGGAAACAAAAAATGCAAATTAAAAGAAAACCTCCATTTTAAATCTCATTCTTCAAGATTTGCTTGTAAAGCAGAAGAGGGAAATTGCTTCCTATGGAACACAACCCGACCATCTACACTGCCGTTAGATGTATGCAGTCAATCAGTATAATTAGCATAGGATTAAGAAGCTGTTTTTTCTTCTTCTGGGTACCAGTAGGTACTTTGCTTTGTGTTACTCCCTTACCACATATGATGCACATGAAACACACTGAAAACCTGAATGCAACATCATGAGAGATGAATAGTAAAACTGAAAACTATACCTTTTGTTCACCTTTTGGGGAATTCTACCAACATTCAATTCAAGAAGTATTTTTATCTACTCTGCATTGTGCAGGTTGAATCTCCCTTCCCCATTAGAACATAAAGTATTGTTTTATTTTTTTCTGTCTCCTCCAGCACTTAGCATAGTTCCTGGTAGTAGGTGCTGAATAGTAGTAGGTGCTTAATAAATGCTTGTTGAATTGAACATTGAATGAATGAAAAAGTATTAAGTACTACTATGTACAAAGCTATGGAAATAGATGTAGAAAAACAAGCCAGTCTCTGCTCTTAAGAAGCTTCCATTCAAATGGAGGAGATACCACATTAATTCTAGGATCATAACTGTGGGTCTTGATTCTCCCCCTATGTATTACTTTAATCACAAAGCTTTTGTAGGTTTCTTCACCTGATTATCTTTTATGAGAAATTTGGCCAAAGAGAACCCCAGCAGCAGGAGCACTGAAGTCAGGAGACCTGGGTCCTAATTTTAGCTGTCACTAATTAAGCATGTGACCTTGTGTGAGTTACTTCAGTAGGGAGGGGTTGAACTAGATAATGTTTTATTTCCTTTCTAACAAAAATTCTATAGTTCTATGAGCTGGAGCTCCGATTTCCTGTGTAGGTTTGGTATGAATGTATTGGGTAACTAGATTTGGTGTTAGTCTATTCTTTCTCATCACCCAGAGTCATAATGCAAAGTAACAGACAAGAATCAATTAAACTAGTCAATCAGTTACTTTATTACTCATGTAGAATCTGGCCACTGTACAGCCATGTTCTATCCAAGAGAGTTCTGAATTTCTTTCTGATTCATTCTTTTAATGATAAAGACTGTGGATACCAAGAAAGAGACATTAATGTTTGTCCTTTATTTTCCAACAGGACCAATGACATTACGGGGTGGTGTCTTGACTTGTGCGTTAGCTGGATTTAAGTGAGTCAGAGTTACACAAAGTCATGAGCCCCGCTCTGTCTTCCAGAGTCATAGAGTACAGTGGCAAGAGAGACATGGATATATGTGAAAAGGAACAGTACAAATAATTTCTCTCGTATAGCACCTCTCCCTCTGAAAACAATGCCAGGAGAAAATGGATTTACATGGTGATTCGGTAATAATACCGGGATAGTGAAGGGATTGGAACTGTGGTTTTGCTGGGATGGAGAGTTCTCATTGAGAAACTTTCTCTACTGTTGCTGAGCAGTGATATCTGAGCAACTTTTAGTCTCAGAGTTGCCTAGCACAGTGGTACCAAACTCAAACAGAAATGGGGGCCCCTAAACCATATGGCAGCTAAGTAGTACAGTGGGTAGAGTGCCATGTCTGGAATCAGGTAGATCTGAGTTCAGATCTGGCCTTAAGACACTTACTAGCTGTGTGACCCTGGGCAAGTCACTTAACCCTCTTTGCCTGAGTTTCTTTATCTGTAAAATGAGCTGAAGAAGGAAATGCCAAACCACTCCAGTGTCTCTGCCAAGAAAACCTCAAGGCGGGGGTCATGAAGAGTTGGACACTACTTAAAAATGACTCAGCAACAACAGCACCTGTTTCACAGGGTTGTTGTGAGGCTCAAAATAGATATTTGAAAAAAAGTGACTAACATAGTGCCTAGAACATAGTAGGGATTTAATTAAATGCTTATCTCCTTTTCCCTCCTTCCTACTTTCTCATGTTCTTCCTCTTTCCCCTACTTTATCTGGACTGTTCATTTATTTACCACGGCCACCAAAACGTTGTACAACTCAGTTTTCTAAAGAGGCTTCTCTGAAGAACAGTTCTTTCTTCATTCTCTGTCTCTACCCTTTACATTCCTGCAGCCACATATTTATTTTGCCCATCAAAAGCCTCCTCTCCCATTTCTGCCCTTCCGCACTCTTGTAATGTCTGTCTATCTGTCTCTCTTTCTTCCTCCCATTTTTCGGTGATGGCATTTCATGTGACTGGTCCCTAGCCAGAGCTTCTAATTCATTATTCCCATTCAGCCCTCTGAGTTTTCTTTTTCTGTCTCCTGAGCTTCCTTCCTCTTCCTTTCACAGGTCCCTTTAAAGAGGAAGATGAAATAAAACTGACTCTTTCTTTCTTTCTTCCCCATTGCTGTGCTTCAGTGTGGCCTGAAAACCCCACAGGGCAGATCTAAATATTTCCCATTTTATCACACGGAGGGGAGGCCTGACCACTATATCTTCTCAGTCTGTGCAGGTCCCCTCTGGCACAGAGATTGAAGGGATGAATATCTTGGGCTTGGTCCTCTTTTCCCTGGTGTTGGGAGTGGCTTTGAAGAAGCTAGGCTCAGAAGGAGAAGAACTGATCCGTTTCTTCAGTGCCTTCAATGAGGCAACAATGGTGCTAGTGTCTTGGATCATGTGGTAAGTGCAACTTCCTCCTCGTGTCCCCCAGTGCATCATGCCCTTCCCCTAGATAAGAATGTAGAATTAGACACTGAATCATGTATTCAGACCACTTAGCCATGGGTGCCATCTATGATGCCAAGGAATATTTCACAAGAATACGCAGAGATGGTGTGCTACAGGGGGAGGAGCACCATCTCTGAAATAAGGCAACCAGGTTCAGATCTTGTCTGTGAGGCTTAGTGCCTGTGTCTGTGTGACCTTAGGCAAATGACAACCTTGTTGGACCTCTGTTTCCTCATCTGTCAAATGAAGGACTCAGTTGAGATGACTTTCACAGTCCCTTTCAGCTATAGATCTGTCACCCTCAGTAGCCCAGCTACTGAGAATAGGTATGGCTTTTCATTGATAAATACAGCTAAACCTGTCTTGAATCTGTTTATATTTTCAATAAGCACCATGTGTTGGTAGTAGTGAGTTTTGTAAGTTTGTAATTTACTGTATAAAGCAGTTTTGTCCTAAAACTGACCGTTTCAAGGGCCCTTATTCTGGTCTCCAGGAATTAAGAGAACCAGTCACAACCAGTGTGTAACCTATTTATATGCTTCATAATTTTAAAGGTTTTGATTATATCCTGTGATAGTTTTTCTACACTAAAGGGCCTTGGTTCTTTTTTTATTCACTAAAAATAATTTTAAAACATTTCTTGCTTGGAAAGGTTGGGAAAAAAAGGATTTTCCACCTTGACTTTGACTTGACTCTCAATTTACAAAGAAAAAAAAGGATTCTGAATTTAACAAACTCCAAAAAATGGAAACTTTTGAGTAGGACAAAAAAAGAGGATAACATGTGAAATTTAAAATCTCTGTTACATACAGCTTTTTTTTTTTTAGCACATAACAAATTAAATATGCTACTTTGAATTGACTCAAAGTGGTTCTCCAAAAATAACTATTAATTTTTATTAACGTCAAGAGCTTAACCCTTTTAAAAAAAAACACCATACTGATTTTTGGCCCTTATGACCGGGATAATTTGCTTATCAGAACCTGATTTCTTTGTGTGTTAACTTCCACCGTCATCAGTCATAACATCCGGGGCTTATCCTCCTGCATACCTTTCATCCACAAAGCACTTTCTTCTTTGTTAACCCTTACAAGATTCCTGGCCCTTCCCCTTTTCAGAGAGATTCCTGGAAAGGAAATGTTTTAGTTACTATTTTGTAGATGAAGAAGGAAAGATGCTTAGAAGCTATTGGAAATTCTAAGAATGGGTGGGAAGGTGAGGAGAGCCCACAGCATCCCATGATTATCTTTCCCCACTTGAAACATCCTGTGTTGGTTTTGATTTTACCCACATAAACATTTAAGCTTTGTATCACTGATGTTGTTTGGGGAAAGATCTGACACTTTCCGAAAGGAAGAAGTGTGTGGGTTTTTCAAATCACATGTTAGTAGTTTGAGGTTATTGGCTTGTTAAACTCCCAAGGGTGGTGGCCTGGGGCAGCCATTGGCAAGAAGGCAGCCCTGTCTCATTAAGCCCCTTTTATCTATAACCTACAGTTGCACCCTCATTCATTCTTTCAAGTGGATGAGCTAGTGATGCTCAGTTAGGCAAGTCCCTAGGCCGTCCAGGCCCAGCTTGATACTTTTTACTCAATAAACAGACTTTACATGAAACTGTCATTTAAAATGACATCAGCTGCTTTGACCAGTTCTAGGAAAGATCTTAATCAGTTTTGCTATTAATTCCTCTTTCCATTCTGCCCATCTCCTCTTTCCCTAATTGCATAAAAACCAAAACTCCCTGTTCATTTCCTATAATATTTAATAAAACAATTGAAATTGTACTCTTCCTAGTCTAGATGATGAATTGACTTTCCCTAACCTAACTCTCCGAGTAAAAATCTCTACCCTAGGAATATGCATAACATTATTTTAAATAGATACGAACACCAAAATCAGTAGACCTTTCCCACAAAATCCATTTCTTATGTCATAAAAAAATCAGAAAACCTTCCCAAAAGATCAGTTTTGCATCACAGCAATTCTGTTAGGTAGTTGTTAATCCTTTGTGTTCATCATCAGGGAAATAGGCAACAAAAGATAAACATAACCAAAAATAGGGAGAAGTTACCTATTAGCTCCCAGGGTCTGATCTCACCCTTCATCCTACTTTGAAAAGGTATTTTATTGAGTTCCATTCTTGAGGGCAATAAAGGTCATATAGCCTAAGGAAGAAGCCAGGATTCTAGTCGTGGTTATACTGCCATTTAATCATGACTTTGAGTAAATCAGTGAATAATACTCTTCTTCAGTTTTCTGGTCTGTAAAATAGGGAAAAAAAATACCTCTCACTCCCCCATCATATCATGGATATTGTTCTTCACTCGTATTTGCCAATAGAGAAATAGTTAAATAGCTTAACAGAAGTCACAAAGCAAGCAGCAACAGAAGCAAAATTTGAGCTCAGAAACCCCAGAGTCCGGCCTCATACTTCATCCCACTAGGAGAAGGTAATTGTATTTGAGTTCCATTCTTTAGTAAGACAAAAGTGACAGTTTGGAGAAGAGGCTAAAATTCTAGTTATGGGTGTACTACCAGTTAATCAAGACCTTGGGCCAAATAAGTAAAGCAAACTCTGCCTCAGTTTCCTGACCTATAAAATGGGGGAAATGCCACCAGTTCTAACCTACTTTAACATGGATATTGCAAAGATAGGAAAAAATAAGGGAGATGAAAGCCCTCTGACTCCTATAGCAGAAAGACATTAGCTGCATAAATACTTCTAAACTGAAAGGTCAGGATACCTTTCCTAAAGCATCTTTTATATTTATCCTATAGGTACGTCCCTGTAGGTATTATGTTCCTCGTTGGAAGTAAGATTGTAGAAATGAAAGACATTGTCACCTTGGTGACCAGCCTGGGAAAGTATATCTTTGCATCAATTCTGGGCCACATCATCCATGGAGGGATTGTTCTGCCGCTCATTTATTTTGTACTCACACGGAAAAACCCATTCCGATTTCTTCTTGGACTCCTCACACCATTTGCAACAGCCTTTGCAACTTGTTCCAGGTGAGTAGCCTCCAGGTGCTATTGTTAACTAATGCCAGCTGAAAAATGAATAAGTTTCTATGTCCCCACCTTTTCTCTGAAAGGACCCAGTTCCCCCAAACATCCACTTAAGTGAAGAACAGAGATGGGGACAGTTATATAAACAGATTCCAGGGCCATAAAGAGGTTAGATTGGTCTTCTCACTTTTAATTGTTGACTGCTTCACGTCATTAGTTGCCTTGGGCTGTATTTCTGGATTTGTCCATCCAACTCATTAAATATCTGTTAAGCCCCTATGCTAAGGATTGGCCAAAAATGCTCTGAAGATACAAAGACAAAAACAAAACAGCCTCAGCCTTCAAGGAGTTTGTACTCTGTCTACTCCTGGGATATGACATATACACAAGTACACAAAGAAATACATATGTGTGTATGTGCACACATATGTGTGTGTATATATACACATATATGCATATATATACATATACATATACACACACATATGTATATAAAATAGTACAAACTAATAAGAGAGAGAGATACTAATGATCAGAGGTGTACATGGTAAGGGAGGACAGGATTCTGGAAAGGCCTCCATGCATTTTCATTGGCCCACGTTCCCTGTGTCTGGAATTCTCTCTATCCCTCATCTCCACCTCCTGGCTTCCCCGGTTTCTTTCAAGTCCTAGCTAAAGACTTTCTTCTATAAGAAACCATTCCCAGTCCCCCTTAATGCTAGTGAATTCTCTTTATGGATTATCCCTGATTAATCCTCTGTGTGTATGTGTGTATACATCTAATTCATATGTACATAGTTCTGTTCCTGTTGTCTCTCCCACTAGATTGTAAACTCCTTGAGGGCAGGGAGTAACTTTTGGCTTTCTTTATAACCACAGTGCTTAGCACTGTATCTGACACATTTTAGGTGCTTAATAAATGCTTATTGATTTCCTTCTGCAAAAGGTAGCACATGAGCTATGCTTGGGAAAGAAATTTGGAACTCTTGGAGGTGTAGATGGGGAGAGGGAAATGCATTCCAGACATACAGCATCAAATTCCCTCCTCACCATTCATGTCTAGAGGAAGCAGACAGAAGTAATCTGGAATAGTCTACTTATGTTGCCCAGAACAGCAGCACACCTTCACTGCAGCCAATGAAAACTTGGCCTGTGTAAAGTAAACAGATTAATTCAGTAAGAAAACATATTCTGGGTAAGTGCCTGGGGTGGTCAGCCTTGCATTCTCTGAGAGGTGCTCAGGTGTGCTTTTGGCCCCAGAGGGAAGAACCGAGAAATAGGAAGCCATTGCAAGAAACAGATTTTGCCTCAAATCAAGTCAACAATTATTTATTAAATACTCATGATGCACTGAACACTGGAGATACAAAGAAAGGCAAAAGGACAGGTCCCACTTTCAAGTAGCTCTCAGTTTAATGTGGGACAACATGCCAACAACTATGTATGTCTAAGATCAAGAGAATAATTGGGAGGTAGTTGACAGAGGCAAGGCTCTAGCATTGAAGAGGATTGGGAATGACCTCTTCTAAAAGGTGAGACCTTAACTGGGATTTAAAGGAAACCAGAAAGCAGAGATAAGAAGGGAAGGAGTTCCAGGCGTGAGAGAGAGTCAAAGGAAATGTCCAGAGCTGGAAGATGTTGTATGTTATGTGAGGAACATCAAAGAGGCCAGCATTGGGGACCTCCATGTAAGGAAAGTCTTTCTAACAATTAGAGGTATTTGGAAGTAGAATGGACTGTTCTAGGAAGTGGGAACTTCCTTCTCAAGGAATAAGACAGGGTTAGAGAGTCACCTGCCAGCAATATTACAGAAAAGATTCTTGTTCAGGTTATGGGTTAGAGGAGATAACCATTGAGCTCCCATACAACTCTTAATTCTCTGAGGTATAAATTTAGGAAATAAGACAAAAAGATTATGATGGGATATTTACTGCCTACCCAAAATAATGGTATGAAATAGTACCAAAGGATGGCTTAGTTAATATTAAAGGAGGAGATGGGCTGAGTTAGTTTTTCTCTAAATCACATCTTATTGTTTTTGCTTAAAAATCTGTTTTCTCCCCCACCCCCAACTTCTTGTTATATAACCCTTAAAACAAATATGTATGATCATGCAAAACAGTGTCCCCATTGGCCATGTCCAATACATATGTGTCTCAGTCACTGCACTCTGAATCCCTCCCCTCTCTGTTAGCATGCTTTATCATCAGTCATCTGGAGTTACCATTGATCACTGTCTTAGAATTCTTAAGTCTTTCACAGTTGTTTGTCTTGTTAATGTTGTCGTTGTATAAGTTGCTGTTATGGTTCTGCTCATCTCACTGTATCATTTTATACAAGATTCTTCCCAGCTTTCTCTTAAACTCTTCAAAAACATCAATAGATTTTTTTAAAAAGAAAGAAGAGGTAAAAAAAAGTAAATCTGTTATGCTGGGAATCATTTAAGACCCGCAAAGAGATGCTGAATTGAACTTGACTGGACAGACTGTTTACATCTTTCTTTCTTTTGTTCATTTCTAGCTCAGCAACCCTCCCATCCATGATAAAGTGCATTGAAGAAAATAATGGTGTGGATAAGAGGATCAGTAGGTTCATCCTTCCCATTGGGGCCACCGTGAACATGGATGGGGCAGCCATTTTCCAGTGTGTGGCAACTGTGTTCATTGCCCAGCTTAATAACGTGGACCTGAATGCAGGACAAATCTTCACTATTTTGTAAGTGACTATATTCTCTCAAGCCGGGTCATAATTTTAGGGATTTTTCTGGTAAACATTTTTCAAAAACATTCCAAATAGGAAAGAATTCATGGGCAAAATGGACTTTTTCCAATCCGTAAGCCAACCCAAAAGGCTAATGTCGTCTTTCTGAGGCTCAGCTGTAACATAGGAATGATAATAATAAATCTACTCTCTGAAAACAGATGGGGGTTAAGGTTTAACACTAGCTCACAGGGAAAGGCAGAGTGTGCCGTCCCCCAAGGGAAACTCTTAAGTGTCCTCATCCGTTCCCCCACTGTGGTCATGTGTCTTGAAGTATGTGGACTCTGGTTCAGCAGCTGCAACCATGTTTATTTTTATTTAGCACAAAGCAAGGCATAGGACAGAAGCAAGAGTATGGCTAGCGGGTTAGTAAGGGGAAGGGGGTCAGCCAGTGTGGCCGCTTTAATGGAGGAGATGGAGGTACAGGTGTCAGTCTCTAGGAGCAGGCGTTCAGGGTTGGCTCCTCTGCACATTGACACCCCCTGTTGCTTCTGGGAACACAGCGGAGGGAAGTCAGCTACAGCTGCCAGCTGTCATACTGGGATATGTCGGCTGTTAAGGCCACAGTGCATAAGCAACTCCATATTTCTATCATTACATAGCAGACTTCTCACAGTTATCCCCTTGGCATTGGGGACTGTATCAGGTGATCCCTGCAAGACTCTTTCATCTCTGAGGTCTGTGATTGGGAAATGGGGGACAGGGGAGGGATTTTCAGACCATGTCCAGTATTCTGTGAATAATCAGAAAGTTGGTCAATGGAAAAAGGTCTCACACTTAGAGTAGAACATACATAGGGCAGCTAGGTGATACAGTGGGTCTGGAGGCAGGCAGACTCAAGTTCAAATCCAACTTCAGATGCTTAGTAACTGTGTGACCCTGGGCAAGTCACTTAAGCTGTCTGCCTTAGTTGTCTCAGTTGTAAAATGAAGATAATTATAATACCTGCCTCCCAATGATGCTGTGAGGATCAAATGAGAGAGTAATTGTAAAGCACTTATTAGAACAGTGCCTGGCATACAGTAGGTGCCATATAAACGTTAATAGTTATCACTGTTATTTGTTAGGGTGCCAGCAGTTACTGTGAACGAGCAGGCTCACAATGGCGAGATCCCAAAGCACACTCTGCTGCCTAGGGCCATCTTGTATTCTTTGCTTCGGAGACTGCTGTGGCCAAGGCATTCCTCCCCAAGCAGCCAGACTCCCACTGACTAGCCTCTCCATACTTAGGCTAAGTACAGTTTAGCCAGATTAATCTGAAGCCAGTCTGGTTGGTTTCCAGGTCCCTGAAGCCTTTCCAGGAGAGGTAAAACCTGCCAGTTTTCCCTCCACTCAGAAAACCTTCAGGAACCCAGACTCACTCACCTCCACACCATCACAAGGCATGGATGGGAGCTGGGCAGTCAGTATATGGCTAATAATTATGTGGGTTCTCAAAGGCCAGGCCAGCAGGGCACAAACTTTGGCAGGTCCTACCAAGCAGGAAAGACATCAGATGCAGGCCTGGCAGCAGGCTCTGAGCCTGTTGTCCAGCGGGAAGGCTAAGTTCTGAGATGCTTCTATGATGATAATAAGAGCCAGCACTTTAAGGTTTGCAAGATGCTTTTTTTACATATGTTGTCGTCCTCACAATGATCCTCTGAGATGGATGCTGTTATTATCCCTCTTTTACAGTTGAGGAAACAGAAATTGAAGTGACCTTCCCAGGGTCACAGGGATAGTAAGTGTCTAAGGCAGGATTTGAACTCACATCTAATTGGCTCTAAAGCACTGTGCCATTGAGGCAGTGGGGCACATCCTCTAACCATAGCCATTCTCACACACGTGTTAAGGTGCAGGGGAGTTGTGTGATCAGGATTCATAGAATGGAGTTCCCACCTTGACCAAATAGTGGATCCTTCAAGTAATAATAAGATAATAATTTTTAAATAATAATTAGAATTGTTGTGATAGATTGGTTGGTTTGTTCTCAGAGAGGACCAAAATGACATCACTATGCTAGAGTCAAGTTTCATTGGGTCCAATTGCAGCTGATCAGACCAATACAAGCTCAGAAGGCTCTACCACAGGCCAGGCACAAATAGTCCATGTGAACATTTGCGGTGGATTCTCTAAGTTTATGTGTCCTGCATTACCTTTGAGCTGTTTCAATTCTGCTTTGCTCAAAGAGCATGGCATCTTCTCTAATGTGGGCACGCTGTGCTGAGCGGTCCTGTGCCAGTGTCTCCCACGTCAGAAAAACAGTTCCAAAGTTCTTAAGAGAGACCTTGAGGGTGTCCTTGTATCACTTTTTCTGACCACCATGTGAATGCTTGCCCTGTGTGAGTTGTCTATAAAATAGTCCTTTAGGCAGGCATACATTTGGCATTTGAACAACGTGGCCAGACCATCAGAGCTGCACTCTCTGAAGCAGAGTTTGAATACTTGGCAGTTTAGTCAGAGAAAGGACCTTGGTGTCTGGTACCTTGTCCTGACAGGTGATCTTCAGAATCTTCCTAAGACAATTCAGATGGAAGTGATTTCATTTCCTGGCATGGTGCTAGTAGATTGTCCAAGTTTCACAGGCATACAACAATGAGGTCAGCACAGTGGTTCTGTAGACCTTCAGTTTGGTAGTCGGTCTAATACCTTTTCTCTCCCATACTTTCCTTTGGAGCCTCCCAAACATTGAGCTAGTTCTGGCAATGCATGCATCAACCTCAATATCAATGTATATAGAAAAACTTCTGTGTATCCACTCCACTTTCTGCTTAATGAAAGGGAGCATGTTGTATGTAGCAGCAGTGACCACCTATGCCTTGCCCTCCTGCAGGGTGACTGCTACGGCCGCCAGTGTTGGAGCTGCGGGAGTGCCAGCAGGAGGTGTTCTCACCATCGCCATCATCCTGGAGGCCATTGGGCTGCCCACTCGTGATCTCTCCCTGATCCTGGCAGTGGACTGGATTGTGTAAGTACCCGCCCTCTGGGGCTATGTGCAGATGGGAGACAGCTGTAGTGTGAGCCACAGGACCAGGGTTCATATCCCACCTTTGCCACTTAATACCTGTGTAACCTTTAAAAATTCATTTCACGTCCCTGAGCCTGTTTCCTCATCTGTCAAATGAGAGTATTGGCTTATATGGCGTCTGAGGCCTCTTCCAGTTCTATATCTGCATCCCTGTGTTCATTTCTTTGATACTTTCTTTTATGGGGCAGCTGCTCTGTATCAAGCCCTGTTCTAGGCAGGGAGAGGGATGAAAAAAAGGTAGGTCATGGTTGCTTCCTTGTAGGTCACAGCCTAGCTGGGAGACAAGATTTCTGCATCAGAAAAGTCAAATAAATGAGAAAAGACAAATGCTCCTAACTATTAATGTGTATATAGAGTCCCTTTAAGCTCACAAAGTAGTTTGCATATGTTAAAGTCTCCCAACAACCCTATGAGATCCCTATTACAAGAGACCATGTGATTACAAGTATCATTATCTTCCTTTTAAAATGAGGAAAAGGAGAATTTGAATCCAAGCTTCCTGACTCCCCATCCAGCCCTGTGTGCCCTATACCAGGCTCTCTCTCCTAAAGCCAGATGATAATTCTCAAAGGGTCATTCACCACGGACTTGGAACACCCCAGAAAGAAGCTGCTCAAACTCTAAATGTGGTCCCGTCACCATGGAGCCAACAGAAACTGGGGTGTGATGGCCTGGTCAAAAATCCTACTTTGGCCACTTTACTGGCTGTGAGACCTTACGCAAATTATTAAACCTATTATAATCTGAGTTTCATCATCTGAAAAATCACAGGCTGGACGAAGGGATCTCTAGGGTTCCTTCCAGTGCCAACATTTTGTGGGGAAGGCTTATGGCACAGTCTTCCAGTTAGCCAGAGATAGAGGTAATCCCAGGGAACAAAGGCTTAGGAAAAATCTTGGTCGCTGAGTGGTACCAACCACTAGGAAGAAAGCCAGTGCAACTAAGGAGAGAATCTTTCCCCAGTTGGTGACTTCCTCTGCAATCCACTGACACAAATAGGAGAGAGATTCCGAAAGGGAAAGGGAGCAACATGGTGGAGGAGACCAAGCAGTAATTTAGGAATGCTGACCTTAGCAACATGGAAGTTGGGAAGCCTTGCTAATAATTCATATTTATAGATATAAAACCTCAAGGTGTAGAAAGCACTATAGGGTTATAGTTAGGGGTGAGGTTCAGGTTTGGGTTAGATGTAGGGTTCAGGGTAGAATTAGGGTTTGGGTTAGAGTTAGGTTTGGGGTTGGGATTAGGGTTTCAGGTGAGAGTTAGGGTTCTAACTAGAATTCACCCTCAGATGTGGTGGGAAGGTGTTGTTACAGAAAAGTTAATCTCTTGGTTTTTCCTGTCTATAAAATGGGGTGAAGATAACCCCTTGCCTCCCTCGGGGGGGGGGGTTAGTTATGGGAAGCTCTGTCTATGAGAAGCCAGTTTTAATAGCAAGAACTATTTGAGAGCCAGTTACTATTAATAAGTTAAGTGTTAGGATACATTTGAATCAGGAGACATCATACTCTTAGTTCATGCTGAAAAACACAGCTTCTCCATAATCATGACATCATAGTTTTAAAGTACCTTCCATCTGTAAATCTATCCAGCTCCCTCATTTTAAAGATGAAGAAACTGGAGTTCTGTGTGACCTGCCCTTAGGTAACATAGAGAGTAAATGACAGAACTAAGATTCAGACCCAGGACCTCTGACTCCAAAGCATTGGAGATATATATATGTGTGTGCATACATGTATGCATACACACATACCCACATATTATATATACATATGTACATATATACATGCGCATATGTTTGCGTATATTAATTTGTACATATATGCACATGTGTACATATGTGTGTATATTTTTATGTTTTATCATATAATATATTCATATAACCTATAATAATTTATGATGTTATATTTTATATTTTATCATATAATCTATTCCTATAAATCATAATATAATAATTTTATAGTGTTATATTTTGTGTTTATTATGTAATATATTCCTATAAACTATAATTAATATAATAATTTTATGATGTTATATATGATATTTTATGTTTTATTATACCTATTATAACCAGTAGTTATAATACTGAGACAGGGAACGCTCCACTGTTTGTTGTACATTCAGGATCAACGTAAGTATGGCTTTGTCATGATAGCTTCTTGTTTCTTTTTGGCCTTCCACAGGGACCGTACCACCACCGTGGTGAATGTGGAAGGGGATGCTCTGGGTGCTGGCATCCTCCATTACCTGAATGAGAAGGCAACGAAGAAGGTGGACCATGAACTCAGTGAAGTGAAAGTAGAAGCGGTCCCCAACTGCAAGTCTGAGGATGAGACCTCCCCTCTGGTGACCCATGGAAACCCAGCCCCTGCTCCGGCCAGTGTCCCTGAGTTAGAATCCAAGGAGTCAGTCCTGTGAGCAGTGGCGAAGCCTCATGCTGGGCCCGCCAGAGGTGGTATGCCGGTGTGTTGGCCCTGTCACATCAGGACCGAGCACCTCTTGGACCTTTGTGCCTCTTGAGGGATACTTTGAGACGACGCCCTAGGCGATATGTTACTTAGTGTGTGCCCTGGGGCTTCCCAGTGGGACCCATTTATCTTGAACCGGAACAAACACTTCCATGTTTCTTGCTGTTCATGTACAGATGCCGCTCTGTGTATGTGTATATGTGTGTGTGTTTGCTCTTATATGTGCATACATGTGAATATCCATTTCTAAACATCATCCCCAAGACCTATCACCAGCACATGTCAATTAAAGCTTGGAAAAGAACAAATAGATTCTCCACTGAAACCTAGTTAGCTATATGGGAAGGCAAGGTATTGGTTAATGTCCCTACAGACTCCCTAACATTGCCTAATGAGTGGAAACAAAAAAAAGAAAGAAATTGGCTTTCTCACCTCTCTCTTCCACACCTGCTCTTCCAATCTCCCTAGCAAATAGAATCAGTAAACCAAGAGCATTCCAGTGTTGTTGGAGAGGTTGTACCATAAGATAAATGTGTGTGGCTTCTCCATCCATGGTTGTGCTGGGCCAAATAAGACCCTACTAATTTAGCTTTAGCATAGTTCACATGCCAACGGATGACACAGGGTCTCTAGTCTTCTAGGGAGATGGAGGTAGACTCCCTTCTATCCCAGAGTCCTGACTAGCTCAGTCCACCTGCCCCCACCCTCAATACCTATCAAAACTGATCACTTCCCTGAGGTTGGCAAGCTTGAATTTTTGCAATGCTGCAGCTGTATGTATGTCTGGTAATTAATTCTGGTCTGACAGAAGGTCACAAGATCACACTCTCTGTGGTGCTGTGCCCATAGTGTAATGTCAGCTGTCTCATTTAACGGTGTGTGTGTGTGTGTGTGTGTGTGTGTGTGAGAGAGAGAGAGAGAGAGAGAGAGAGAGAGAGAATTATATATTTCATCAAAGTATTTTAATTCTGCTGCTGAATTTTGATTCAAGTTGGCTGTTTTGAGTGGAGCCAGACATACTTTAAAAAGAAATGATGGGAAAAATAATCAGAAACTGAGGCATGCCTGGCATGCCTCCAGTGACATATTGACTCCAACCAAATCAAACTTTGTGAGAGGTTTCAGTGCATTGAGCAAAGAAGGCCAGGTATTCCTCTTAGAAAGAATTAGACTCTAGAGGGAGGAGACCACAGATCTGCTTCTGACTTTGGTACCTCGTCCTTGTGAGTCCTTGGGCAAGTCTCTGTGTCTCCCTCTTTCCTCCTCCCTCCCTAATCTGTAAATGGTCATGGTAATACCTGTCTTGTACCTGCCTCACAGGTATTTGGTGAGGCTAGCCAAGTTAATCTAAGAAAAGACCACTGAGCTCTTTTGAAGGGAATATCTGGGAGATATTTTTATTTAATGGCCAAGTAATAACTGTGTCCAAACAGGCATCAATCATAATCATTCAGACTGATTTTTATAAGCAGAGCTTTGTTCCGTGTTTGTGTATATGTGTGTAAACACAAATCTCCATTGTGTTTCATGAAATTTTGTTTTGTTTTTTATGATGAGTTCAGTCAAATCTGTTGCTGGATTTTCTTAGTACACAAGGTTTCATCCCCTTAAATCATTGTCATTCTCTCCCACCCTCTTGGTTTCTCTTCACTGGGGTGAATAAAAGGGCAATTTTTTACTGCCTGGCTTTGCTGGAGCTCACAGTTAAGAGCAGTAATCATCACAGCATATATTCAGCTGCATTTGAGGTGGGCCTCATTTCCCAGCCCAAACTGGTCCAAATCCAGCCCCAGTTTTCTACCTGTCTTTCTCACTTACCCTAGAGCCACAGGCAAACTCTCACAGAGATGCACTGTATCTCCAGTGCTTAGCAAAGTGTCTGGCATATAGTAGGGACTTAATAAGTCTTGATTGATTGATTGATTGAAAGGGGTGGGGAGGAGGAGGATGGGACAGGAAGAATCCATCCCTCCCTCCCTCCTCCTCCAGACATCCTCTGTCTTTGTAGATGTGTGTACTCTGGACCTGTGCCCAGGCAGGAGGCAAGGAAGGAACCAAGGAGTGTGTAGAGGTGACAAACAAGTCTCAGTTCCCCCATATTCCAGAGAAAAGTTCTCTTATGTAGCTCACTTGAAGCCAGCTTAGCTAAAATAGTCCTCTCCTAAAGCTCCATGACAGCCAAGGCCAGTTTTTTAAATGGAATAAATCAAGATCAGTGAGAAAGGAAAGCAAGGGGCAGGCACATTTTTCTCTCTCTTAGACATAAGGGAGTTCATTGCTGTTTTCCTAGACTCAAAGGGGAAGATACTTTAATGGTTTTTAAGTGATTAAATCTTCCCTTCCTATTTCCCACTCTTCCTGCCCCAAAAAGTATGTTACGTGCACACTGATGGTTTGCTTTTTGTTTTAGTTAACCATTGAAAAATAGTTTCTGTCTATTAAGCCCTTCCTTGCTTGGACTTTGGTCTAAACTGCCCCAGAAACGAATGGCCAGGTGCCCTGATCAGGTCCCCAATTTCCCCCTTGATTCACTTATTCAGCCAAAGGCAGTTATGTTGTAGGAAGGAAAAAGCAGAGCTGGGCAAATAAAACCCAGTCATATAATATGTCAGTGCCTGACTGTAGAAGCTTGGGGGGAAGAGAAGGGAATCCAAGTTAATCTATTCAGTTCACCTTAACTCTTTGAGACACTGAAAGGAATGGGAATTGATGACTTCTTTTTGCTTTTTTTCCATCCCAAGCCTGCCAGAAGATGTACAACTAGGACTAAGACATCACTTTCTCGGTGCCCATGACAAGGTCTTCCTACTTGTACTTTTTTGATATTGTTGTAAATTGTGGTCCTCTCTAATGGCTTGTGTGTGTGTATGTGTGTGTGTGTATGTGACTTGCCTTAAAACAGAGCACAGTCTTTGCCAACAAATACATAATTTCTACTAGTTTCTGCTGCCTTTTTATCCGCCTCTGTTCCACTTATCCTAACAGGCCATGTTTTAAGATCAGATTTAATGGAGTTTTCACTAAAAGGAGGACCCACTGATCATCTTCTTGGGTGCCTTTGGTGAACCTATATTGGGATTTATGCTTTCCTATGCCAATGAGGATCATAATATAGTATTTTTGATAGCTTCAAGTCTTGTCTCTGACACATACTAGCTGAGGAGCCAGGAGGAAGTCACATAACCTCTTGGTGCCACAGACAGCTCCCTTAAGACTATAACTGTCAGAAGAGTATGGCCAGTTGCAAAAGTGGAGGAGCTTTCCATATTGGAAGCTCTTCACATTAATGATGAGTTGAACCTCCAAAAAAATCCTCCATAGAGGAGCAGTACTATCCCAGAATACCATATGAGAACCTGGAGCAGTCAGTGTAAGCAAGTTAAGGAACAGGTAGCTATTGTGACAGGCTAATGTATGTTAGGTGGTATGGAGTGCCAGGCCTAGAGTCAGGAAGACTCCCCTTCCCAAGTTCAAAACTGGGCTCAGACACTTAGTAGCTGTGTGACCCTGGGCAAGTCACTTAACCTTTTTTGCTTCACTTTCCTCATCTGTAAAATGAGCTGGTGAAGGAAATGACAAACTACTCCAGTATCTTTGCAAAAAAAAACCCAACAACTCCAAATGGGGTCATGAAGAGTCAGATGTGACTGAATAACAAAGCTATTGTGACATAACAAATTCAAGATGTAATAATTAACTTGCCACCAGTGAATCTTGGATTTCCTTCTTTAAAAAATTAGGAAACAATTAAACAATTTTGAATTGCCACTGGCACTAGCATGGATCTCCAGGTCAACTTTCTGTGTTGACTGGTAGGTTGAGTCATCACATAACAACTCTGATTAGAGCTGAAGATTTGGAGTGTAAAAAATGGCCAACCCCCAAGTGGTTCTGTACACATTCCTTTCATTATGCTACACACAAAATTGCAGTACAACTAGAAATTCTGTGTGGTGATAAAATAACCTTTAGATAATAAAAATTAGTTTGCAAATTTAGCCTGGAAGATTGCAGGACTGGATTTCAAGTGACGTAGCTGTGAAAGGAACAGACCCAGGCTAACGTATAATATCGCTGAATCTAGACTTTGGTCTCTTCACTTGACACTGGAGTTTTCGATCAAAATGTAGGATTGAAGAGAGATAAGCCTACGTTTGTAAGGGGACAAAAGTGGCCTGTCAGCTTGTGATATTTTGAGAGTGACTTCACTCTTACCACTTTAATGATGGTGAGTATTTATTTCAGAGTTGAGTCTTTCGGAAGTAGATAGCACCAAAGAATTCAGACTCATGGGAATGACTCGACTACCAAGCTCTCCTCACTGGCTTCTTCTGTTACCAATGCAAAGGGTGCTGGTGCTACTAGTTTATGATTTGGGATCCTTAAGTTAATTTGACCATTGTGGGGCCCCATGTGTCCAGAAAGGTGAAAATGTTTTCAGTAAATGTTTTCAGTAAACTTTTTACTATTCAGTAAAAAGTTTTCAGCCAATCAAGTCTCCTGAGATGTTAGGAAAAGGAATAACAATTTTAACTTCCTTTTCCACTCCTGACTTTTGCAAGTGCATCAGGAGGTGTGGGTACAAAAACAACTAGAACCAGGATGTGATTCTCTCTGTGTTTATGAAGTGTTTCATTGCTATCCCCTTTCTACTTGCAAATGTTTGTTGAGCACCTAAAGTCCTCCCTCTGCCTAAGCCCATCTTAGCCCCAGGTTGGCCTATTTTGAAATGCTCAGAGTTAGCATTAATATGGTTGGGGGCATTCTAACTTGGACTGATCTAAGCCAGATGTGAAAAGATGGCCCATTTCACCCTCCGTTAAATGGATACCATCTCATGTTATCATAGGATCTTTACCCTTTTGGTAACTCATAGTAGAAAATGACAGAGGGGAAGTATCTCAAGGGCATGTTTTATCTATTGCCTGATTGTTGGGCCCAGTCCAAGACTGGTTCACTGGTTGCGAATTACTAAATCCAAACATCTATGGTAACCTCTGCCCTTATGTAACTTAGTGCAGCAAAGGCCACAGATAAAGGCAGCCCAAACAGCAGCAAGCTTTTGGCAGAGAGGTGGATACCAAGCATGGCAGAAAAATGTATGAAGTCTGCAAGGAAGAGGAGAGTTGGTATCTGAAAGGTTTCTGGGACTTCATCCTGCTCCTGGCCAATATAGAGTGGCCACCTTTAAACAAAAGTTTTGCAAAAGGAATGCCCAGGAAATTTCCAAAAATATAAAGAAGTCCAGCTGGCTGTCATGAGTAATTCCCCTAATTAGGTTGTAAAACTTCTAGAGCAAGGGCTGTCTTCACTGACGCATAACAAATGTTTAAAACAACACTAGTAATACCAAAAATAACAGATAGCTAATTCAGAACGCATGTGTAATAGGTTGTGTACTGTCTTTAACAGGGAAGGGACTAATTAATCTGTCAAACAATGGAGAAGTAACCCATCAAAGCAGCTTAGCAGGGTATCTGAGATAGCCTTAGCTGTGCTCCATGCCATTACGAGCCATGTGATCGGGGGCAGTGCCCACTCAGACCCTCAGATTGTGGTAACACATGATTAATGGAAAAGATAGAACAAGCAGTAGCTCAAAGATATATGTTGAGTGCAGTTTCTTGCCCTGTGAAAACACATTCAAAATTTCCAGATGGAGGCAGCACACACCTAACAGGGTCTGAGAAGATACCTGCCATCTTTCCAGGCTCACAAAGCATTAAGGGAGTTCTGGGAAGCCCCACTTGTGAGTGGTCCAGACACTGTTCCACTGGATACCTGGGAGCCCACCAGCTGCAGTGTGATAACTGTTGCTTCTTAGTGCTGCATGGCATTTCCAGCTTCATCAAAGTGGTAGCCTGCCACATCTGGCATATCAATCTTTTTTTTTTCTTTTAAATAATGGAGGCCAAGGGAGATTGTTCTTCAAATTCTTGAGCAATTTGATAAAGTGGTGCCCTTTCAAATTGAGCTAGGTAAACTCAAATTATATAAAGAATCACTTAATATTGTGGATAATAAACTTAGGTAACTCCTTACCACCAAGAGGTGATACTGGTGGAAATGCACATGGATTCCCAAAAGATTTGGATAGATTTGGTATGACAGAACCCAGAAAGGGTCACCAAGAGGTTGATATATACACACTTACTCTTTAAAGTTGATAGCAGGGAAGACAGCCATTCCTTCCTATTGCCAGTTCTCTTAGGGCTGCTACTGGTAACAAAATACTGAGTGCAACCCAGTAAGACAGTACCTTTGGTGTGTGCTTGTGCATGTAAATTTTCTTCCTGTCTCCCTCCCTTTATGCCTTTGTCCTCTGATGACTTTCTTCTTCCTTTCCCTTCTGTACTCATGCCTTAGGCCAGCTAGGGACATATACATGTCACACACACACACACACACACACGGTCACTTGATGGAAAGAATACTGGGTTTGTAGTCAAGAGGAACCTAGATTCAAATCCTACCTTCTATCCTTCCTGCTTGGATGCTTCTTGTCCAAATCAATCTCCGGGGCCTCCTCTGTTTCCTCATCTATAACAAGGTCAATAGGATCAAATTAAACAATGTTTGTAAAACCCTTTGAAAATCTTACAGCACTATGTAAATGTTGGTCCCCTAGAATCCTGAGCACTCTTCAAACCCCAGCTCCAGTGCCAAACTGGTAGACTGTTCTTGCTTCCCGCCTATGCCCCTAGGCATTGAGCACTTTCTGCCTTTTGAAATTACTTTGTTGGTATATAAGTTTCAGACCCACCTCTCCTACCCACTCCCCCCACAGTAGAGGGTAAGCTGCTTGAGGGTAGATCGTGTAGGTGCATTTTTTGTTTTTGTCTTTGTCTCCACACAGAGCCTAGCATCAAGTCACACTCAACAAATGTGTTCCACTGAACTGCATTAAACTGAATTGGTGACTGAATCTAAGAGATTACTGATTAAATAAAAAGTGCTGTCTTTTATGGTCTCCTCCTGGGCCTCTAGAGCCTGTTGAAATTGTGGTCACACACACACCTATTGGATTTGATCCCAATTTTTAAAAATAACTGTACATTTGAAGTTTAGGCTCCATCACAGAATTCTAAGAAAGTTATCCCTGCTGTGCTCCTGGCCTAGTGACTTTTAAATGTCAGAATCAGCCAACTTAAATAATCAGTATACAAATTAATCACAATGTAGCCCCAAAGTTTTCCAAACAGTCCTGAATCAGTTTACATCCTGTCAAAGTCATTAATGCTTCTCCACTCGCCAATGTTTGTGTCCTTTTTCACTCAGGGAGCCTGAAAGAGGAAGACACATCTGAACAATCTGGCTGGCTCAGCCAGTCTATGCCTCCACAATATGGGAGCGTGGAGATTCCAAACTGTAGCCCTGATAATATTTTGACAGCTGCTTAGGAGGAACCGGGCTTTATAACAGAATTGTTGCTCACACAGGCTTCAATCTATGCCTTCCTATATCCTTGGGCCCTATTGTTTCCACCCCCATCTCCCACCCCACCTCCCCACTACTAGCCCCAGAATAAGCTAAAGGCTAACAATCCTTCCTAGGTGCAAGAATTATCTCCCTTTGCTTCAGTTTCTGCTTCTTAGCAAGGGAAGACATCCCACCCCCCAGCCCCACCCTTAAGAGCCTACATACAGTATTCCTCAGCTCTGGCCCACAAAGAGAATCAGTAATAACTGTGGAGGTGGGCTGACCCTGAGAAACTATTTAAATGATTTTGAAAGAAAGCTGCTCCCCAGGCCAACTTTGGGCCACCGATACAGTCGAAGCAAAGATAGGGAGCATGAAGGTGGTCACTGTTTTGTTTTGGAGTTGTTAACTGGATCTATTCCTTTGATAGAAGCAATTTCATCTACCAAGGCCCTTCTCTTCAACTTAAGACTCCGAAAGTTGTCTAGGTTACTGAAAAGTTAAGTGACTTGCCTAAGCTCACACAGTCCCATCAAATCACAAACACTTAAATTAAGCTCTTACTGTGTTCCAGGCACTGTACTAATCATTAAATACAAACAAAAAGAGAGACATTCTCTGACCTTAACAAGCTTGCATTCTAATGGGGGAAGACACCTCAAGAGGAAGAGGGTTCATGTGCAGGGGGCAGGGGGCAAAGTCCAGAGAATGAAGGGTGGCTGGTCTGTACCCTTCCTCAAAATGGAGATTCTGGGAGGAATTCACCAATGGGAGAAAGGGACCACCAGAGCAGAGGGAGAAGACACCTGAAACATGGTGGCAAAATCTAGAGAGAGAAGCCAGACTGGCCTGAATTCTTCCTCAAAATGGAGTTTCTAGGAGGAAGTGGCCAAGGGAAGAAGGAAAGTATATGGTACATGCAAGGCCTCAACTCTGTCTTCCTGACTGCAAAGTCAACTCCTTATTCCACTATTCCTTGCTACCTTCACTTTTCTGTGTCACATAGTCCTAAGGAAAAAAAAAAGCAACCCACACCATGCCCATCAGCCTTTTGATTTCCTAACTGCAGACATGCTAAGCATGGTAGGGTTTGGGGCCAGGCCATACAAATTTCTGATTGAGTGAAACAGACAAACTGGGCCTGGACTTCTTAGATTGGCTTGTCTCCAAATTGAATTTGCATTGTTTTCTGGATCTGAAACTCAACCTGCATTAGTATGTCAAAAATCTGAGTTAGTTGGTGTGGGAATTCCTTTCACCAACAACAGAATGTAACATCCATATTGGTCAAAGTTTGCAGTGCCAAAAAATTCAATTAATTAGAACTCAGGTAATCAGAACCTTCTACTGTAATTTTTCCACATCACATGCAGACTGAACCTAGCAACAGTGTATCCTAGGAGCAAAAATTACCTTTTACAATTAGAAATTGTCATTTTTTTAGAAAAAAGAAAAATCATAATAAAATGAACCCCTATCCAGGATTTTTTTTTACTTATCTCATTTTCCAGGTAATATCCTCCAATCAATATAAATTTTGCCCAATTTTCTACCCCTTTTACAAGTATAGTCTTATGGGACAAAAACATATGTGGGAGGATAACCCTGCCTCCCAAGTGAATTCAATTCAATAAACAGTCATTAAGATAGCATATAACACTAAACCCATTCATCAGAGCCCAGGGTGGTTCTGGGAGCAGAACGTAAGGTCCCAGTGGGGAGGAGGTAGATCTGATGGAACATCAGAGGGAAGATGATGTGGTTTGGAGCACCTTGTTATGTAATCACTTGCCCCTAAATTCCCAATTGTCAAAGAAAGATTCACATTTAGCTTGACAATTTCATTTTGGATCTTTCAGCAAAGGTTGAAACATCATAAGATCCCTGGTTTATGAATTAACCAGAAAATTAAATGAACTGTGATATACACACACACACACACACACACACACACACACACAAACACATCTCCACCACTTACTGGCAACACACTGTATTTCACAACCACATGGGAAGTTTAACTACAACAATGCAGTGAGAGATATTACATCTCCTGACCCTAGAAATGAGCATTATTAAGTAACTTGAGCTGAATTTGAAGCACCTGTGAAATTAATGTAAGATCTTATAGTTAGAGTCAGAAGTGGTTGCGTTATGCAGTAGTGCAACCCTTCGTGACTCCATTTGGGGTTTTCTTGACAAAGATGCTAGAGCGGTTTGCTGTTTCCTTCTCCAGTGAATCCATTCTGTCATGTAATCAGCAGTTAAGCAACTTGCCCAGGGTCACACAGCTAGGAAGCATCTGAGGCTGGATTTGAACTCAGGTCTCCCTGACTCCAAGCCCAGTGTTCTATACACTGAGCTACCAGCTATCTCTAAAATGAGCAGTAACTAAATTCATCTCTCAGCTCGCCGTTTATGATTTGGGTGCCCTGTGCGAGTCATTTTACCTTTCCTTTCCTCATCTGCAAAACAAAAGGGGAATGGAATTTATATAGAACCTACTGTCCTGTGTGGTGGGCACTATGCTAAGTGCTTTACAAATATCCTCACAACAGCTATGTGAGGTAGGTATCGTTATTATCCCCATTTCACAGTTGAGGAAACGGAGGCAGACAGAGGCTAAGTAACTTGCCTAGGGTCACACAGCTAGGAAGGGTCTGAGGTCAGTTTCGAACTCAGGTCTTCCTCACTCCAGGCTTCCACTGTGTCATCTCGCTTCCTCTGAGAGAATTAGATTAAGTCAGAGATTATACAGTCCACAGCACTCCTGAGTACAGACTGAAATGTAGTTCCTATCTGATTTTAATGGGTTGATGTATTAACAAATAAATATATATATATACATATATATGTAAATGTATGGTTTTCTAAATTAATATGGGGCCCAAGGGATCCTTACATATGACTTGGAGGCCCCCATTTCTATTTGAGTTTGACACCACTGGATTAGATGACCTCTGTCTCTTCCAATGATCCTATGATATACCCAGTAAATATGGTCTCACTACACTGTCTCACCTATAGAAGATACTTTTGTCAAATTGGATTTAAAGGGGAACTAAAAAATCCCAGGAGGCAATGGGGTTGATATCTAGAGTGGCATCCTCTGTCCACCCTGCCGGTCAGAATTCATCTTTCATGGAAGCCAACATTGAGCACAGTATTAGCCATGCCTCTAGAAACATTTTCACAAAAGTATAGGAGGTAAATATCCAGCTTCAAACTTTCAAGAACACGGAACTACTCAAGACTCTCTCCATTAAACCTTGTCTCTTCTGAAAGCTCTTGGGGAATGTGGCTTCACAAGAAAAGAGCTCTCCATGAGATATTGTTATTAATGGCTCACTCCATTCAACCCAAGTTTTAGGCCCTGGAATAATATATACCTCGGTGCTATGCCTATGAATTGGTTTTGGTGTCTTCTTTTTCTCCCAGGGAGGTCATGAGTAGATGGGAGAGTCTCTCTGTGTAGCAGGGGTCAAACTGGGCCCCCCCCCCCCAATCTACTTGATGAAGTTATAGGATATGAACTGCTATCGGAAAGGATAATCATCGTGGGGTTGGACATATATTCTTGCTCCTTGCTGAAGCAGATTCTCTTTGCTAGAATTAATAAAGTCATAGATTGGTCTCTATGACTTGGGGGCAGGGGAGGTTATCTCTAAGGTGAATGGCCACTGAGAATCAGGAGGAGATTCTAGTCATTCTATAAACTATACTATAATACCTAGCCCAGAATTCCTCCTGGATCTTGTAAATTGTCTGCCTGGGGCAGATCCTAGGTGATGCAAAAGTAAAATATCTATTGCACTAACCATGGTCCTATAAAAGGTTTTTGTCTTCCAGAGGAATGTAATGAGTATAATGAGCCTCGTAAATGTTTTCTGTCTGTGTTTGTCCATGCATGCCTTTGCCTCTTTTTGTAGCTTAAGCATTTCCTATGGTGAAGGAAATCATCCACTGTCCTATATCTGATATCCATATTGTATCTTTTCTAGAAAGGATCCCCACTTTGGGTAAAATCCCAGATCAGAGGCACATCTAGCTTTGTTATAGAGATTTCCTCAAGAGTTTTTTGCTCAAGAGTGGAGGCAGAGCCAAAGAGAGGAAGCCACCTGGCCCCTTTCTTTGGGGTCAGGCCCTCCCCCAGGATGAATCCAATGTGAGCCTAGATACCCTTTTTTTTTTTTAAGTCCCTTTTGAGAATAGTGGGGGGGAGGGTCGTTTATGGAGGTATATCTGCCAATGTGGTTTTAGCTCCTTAGATCCAAGGTTCCTTTCTCCTGACTTGGTTACCATGGACCCTGAAAAGCCCCAGGTAGCCTAGGTCTGGGTCCTTACACCTCAGGGAGAAGTACTCACCTAGCCCACTGACTAGAGCTGTGTGTCTTGTACTGATAGATGGGAGAAAGCAACGTTTCAAATAACGAGAAGACAAACTGAGGCACAATTCTAGGGTATATGGCAAAATATATTCAAAGTAACTTCCTTCTGTGGTCAAGTTGCCTTCAAAAGGCTCCTCCCCAAAGCAATTCTCCGGCCCTCAGGTTTTCAGATGCCCCTATTATTAATCACATCCCATTTCACGGAGAAAGGCACCAGGCTTTAGCTCTGCAGCATTCATTTCTTAAACTTTAAGCCACAGGTTTCTTATTTTAGGTTACTTTTTCAAATATACAAGGTCAACGTAAGAAGTACACCTAATTTTGTTGAACCTGGAGCTGATTTTCTTTTGTAAGTCAGAGAATCGCAAAATTTTCAAGTTGGAAGGAACCTCAGATACCATCAAATCCAAGGCAAACCATAACATATTCATCTTGCTATATAGATGTTAGCTATTGTTATTACTGGATGACCAAGGATAGGCCACACCCCAAGATCTTTAAAAAAAAACAGGACATCCTCTGTAAACAGACACAGAAGGTCAGAAGCAAAGCAGCTTCAAGGAATATGACCTCTGGTAGTAAAAAGAGAGAGTGGATCATAGATTCAAGAGAGAACAGTGACCCCAGAAGAGCAACCCATCCATCCATCACTTTGCCTTAGAGTGGGGAGGCAGTGTGGAGACGCCACCTGGAGAGAAAGGACATCGGGGCTCTTCAATGCCTGAGACCTAAGCTGCTCCTGCCACATCTGGTCCCTACCTTCTTGCCTCACTACCAGTGTATTCTAAGTTTGATTCAGCTCTCCCCAGTGAAGCTCTGTATTTGTTGAAATGCCCACTCCAGGAATGTTGTGTAGTTTTTTTTTTTAATTTTACTTTGACATCTTAGAAAATGCCTTTACCCTGAGTGAATTTTGTCTACTCGCTGACTATGAAAGGTGAGTATTGTTGCTGGAGTTCATGAGCTATAATTTTTGGAGTCTGAAGATAGACCCACAGAATGTTCTTTGAACTCAAGATAGCAGCTGTCCTCCAAGAGGAAGGACCAATGAAAGTACGAGCTAACTTAAACAGAAAGGCAACAAAATGGTTCCAAGAGAGGAAGAGAAGTAGTTTCATTGAATATATCATATAAAAGCCTTTCTTCCAGAATTTTCAAGGCAATACCTGGTCTCCAGCGAAGATAACATCATGGAATATGGAATTGATAACTCACAAAGGAAATGCAAATAATGAATTAACGATAACAATTTATTGCTGTTTAGTCATTTCAATTGTATCCGACATTTCATTTTCCCATTTTGGTAGGTTTTCTTGGCAAAGATACTAGAGTGGTTTGCCATTTTTTTCTCTAGCTCATTTTATAGATAAGGAACTGAGGCAAACAAGGTAAATTGACTTGCCCAGGGTCACACCCCTAGTAAGTACCTGAGATCAGACTTGAACTCAATAATTTAAGAATAATAGCCAGCATTTATATAGCATTTTAAGATTTAGAAAGCTTATATAATCTCTCTTGATCTTCACAACAACCCCATGAAGTAGGTGCTATCAATGTCCCCATTTTATAAATAAGAAAATTGAGACTGGGAACCATTAAGTAACTTTTATTTTTTTTGCTTCTTTGGAGGGGGAAGGCAGGACAATTGGGATTAAGTGACTTGCCCAAGGTCACATGGCTAGTAAGTATTAAGTGTCTGAGGTCAAATTTGAATTCAGGTCCTCCTGACTCCAAGGCTGATGCTCTATTCACTGTGCCACCTAGCTGCCCCTACCATTAAGTAATTTAACCAGGTTCACACAACTAATTAGTTTCTAAGGTAGGATTTGAACTCAGGACTTCCTGACTCCAACGCCAACACTCTTTCCACTAAGCCATCTGGCCGCTACTCGAAAAAATTTTCAGCCTCATTTTCCTTAAGGAAAGTCAATCTAAAACTAATTAAGAGGGCCCACAACACAACTATTAAACTGGTTGTTGTTGTGTCTGTCATTCATTTTCAAAAAGGACCATGGTATGGGGAAATGACCACAGGACTTGCAGTTGGCTTTGATTTGAGTGAGGGAGGGCTGTGCGAGGTCACCAGCCTCACTTTCTCCTCCAGAGTCACCAGGATCCAGTGACCAGATATTCATCAGGATAACTGGAGATGACTCAGGATGCAATTGGAGACCCTGACCCTTTCAGGCTAAGGCCTTTACAGGTTCTCACTTAGAGTGAGATAACAGCCCTCCCTCATTAAACTAACAAAAATAAATAAAAAGAATAAAACTCACCAATAGATGTGAGAAAATAGTCATACGTTAAGGCTGCCAATATAAATTGGTGTCATCTTCCTGGTAACACCTCCATTAGAAATATATTTCAAAGAAAGAATTGAAATTTAAAAAAAAAACAAAAAAAGACTTTGCTCCAGCTTGTCAATATCTTTCCTAAAATCAGGCACTGAGAACTAAACACAAAACTCCAGATTTGGCAAACAAAGTTGCTTTTATCTCCTTTCTGCCAGTCCAACTATGTGGCATTGTTCTAGACATGGCTATAAAGAAATTCCCCTGGTTTCAATACAGATAATTACAGATTGACAGAAGGTCATTTTTATCCTTCAACCTGCCTAACTACCAGATCTTACATCAATAATCCAAAGGCCTCCAGTCTTTGGTTTTGCCCAGGAATCCATAAATTCTTTAGAAAGAGGAAGAAACAGCTCTTCAGGGGGTTATTACTCCTTTCTCATAGCATGCCCTGTAAGAGAGAAAACTAAGTTACTTTATCTTATCTAGAATAATATGAGGGAGATAAGGGTTCCTCTTACATTTGGTAAAGAATGAACTGAGTAGAGGTAATGCAGGGGGGTGCAGAGCCAAGATGGCGGCGTAGCAGCAGCAACATATCGCAGCTCTCACATAGCCACCCCAAAATACCCATAAAATAGGACTCTAAACCAATCCTAGAACTCCAAAACGCACACAAAGATACTTCCCACTAAAGTCAGCTCGGCTACAAGGAACCATATCAGCACTGCGAACCGAAACCAGCCTGGCCTGAAGTCGCAAGCTGCGGCTGTGCCCCGGGGGCGGCTGGGCGGGAGGACCCTCTCAGGTGAGCGGATTAGCACCAGCTGTGAGTGGGGATTGCGAAAGGGGGAGATAGGCAATCCAGCCAAAAGGCCTCCAGAGCAGAAAAGCGAAAGGCAGAGGTTTTGCACCCACCTCCGCGTTGTAGCTTCCCGCCCGCGGCCTGCAGACGGCAGGGGGACTGAGTGATTGTTCTCAGGCCAAAAGCTCTCGTGTTGAGCGGCCTGGATCTGGATCGCGGTCTTGGGCCTCGGTTCTGGAGTCTTCACTATCCTGTCAGCCAGAAGTAAATAGGAAGAGTTCCCAGCCTCTTCCTGAGAGCTAAGGCAGGCGGGAGGACCCCAGCGATTTGGGACAGAGCTTTCCCCTCTGGAAGCAGAGCCCCACAGAGATTTTGAAAAAAATCACGGACTGAACAACCATGAGTAAGAATA
>CM053585.1:91473935-91491318 GCA_028646515.1 Pseudochirops corinnae
GGGGGAAAGAGGGGGAGAAAATATGTAACTCAAAATCTTGTGGAAATGAATGATGCCAACTATAATAAAATTTAAAAAAATAAAAAATAAAATAAAATAAAAAAGAATGAACTGAGTATGAGAAGAATGACCTACGGCACTTTGCAGACTTTAAAGCACTCTATCAGACAATCCGTAAGCATTTATTAAGTGTTTGCTGTGTGCTAGGCACAGTGCCAAACATTGGGGTTACAAAAAGAGACAAAAGACAGTCCCTGTCCAAAGGAGCTCACTCTCTAATGGGGGAGGGTGATGTACAAATGACTATGTACAAACAGGATAAATAGGAAATAGTTAAAAGAGAAAAGGCACTAGAATTAAGAGGGGTTGGGAATCTCAAAATCTTAAAAATAAATGTTAAAAATTATTTTTACATGTAATTAGGGAAACATGAAATACTATATATATATATACATATTTTTTTTTAAGAGGGGTTGGGAAGGGCTTCCTGTAGGAGGTGGATTTTAGTTGGGACTTGAAGGAAGCCAGAGAGGTTAGCAGTCAAAGTGGAGGAGAAAGAGCGTTCCAGCGCAGAGCTGGGAGACAAGAGTCTTGTTTGTGCAATGGCCAGCAGGCCAGTGTCACAGATAGAAGATGATGTGGTGGGAAGTGAGGTATAAAAAGACAGGAAAGGGGAGAGGGGGGTAGGTTATGAAGGGCTTTAAAAACCCAATGGAGGGTTTCATCCTAGAGGTAATAGGGAGCCATCAGAGTTCATTAAGTAGGGGATGACATGGTGGAATGCACTTTAGGAAAATTACCTTGGTGACTGAATAGAGGATGGACTAGAATGCGGAGAGACTTGTGGCAGGCAGACGCACCAGCAGGCTATTGCAATAATCCAGGCACGATGTGATAAGGGCCTGCACTGGAATGGTAGCAGTATCAAAGGAGAGAAGGGAGTACATTTGAGAGATGTAAAGGTAAAATCAATAGGATATAGGAGTAACAGATAGTAAAGAATCCAGAATGACACCTAGATTGTGAGCCTAAAGGACTAGGAGGGGGGTATTGCCCACTACAGTACTAGGGAAGGTAAGAATCAAGGAGGGTTTAGGGCAAGAGTGGGGGACTTGTTCTATGAAGTTTAGATTTAGTCACAGGGTCACACTTGAGGACCTAGAGGGCCACATGTGGCCTTGAGGCTGCAGTTTCCCCACCCCTGGTTTAAGGGAAAGATAATGAGCTCATTTTTGGATATTTTGAGTTTAAGATATCTACTGGACATCCAGTTTAAAAAGTTTGAATGGCATTTGGAGATGTAAGACTGGAGGCCAGCAAAGAGGTTAAGCCAGGATAGGCTGATTTAAAAATCATTAGCATATAGTAATTAAATCCATGGGAGCTGATGAGATCACCAAATTAAGAAGTATAACGGGAGAAGAGAAAAAGGCCCAGGACAGAGCCCCGTGGAACACCTATGGTTAGAGGACATGACCTGGATGTGGATTCAGCAAAGAAGACAGAGGAGTGGTCAGATAGATAGGAGGAGAACCAGAAAAGAGTAGTGTCTCAAAAACCTAGAGAGAAAAGAATATCAAGAAAGATTTCTGCTTCTGCAACTTCTACTCATTGCAAAGGGGCTGCCCTGACTTGACTGATTCCACTTGAAGGACCTTAAGGCATCTTTGGCATAAGGGCATATTTTTATTCATCCATTCATTCAACAAACATTTATTGACTGTCTACTATATTTCATATTTATATCCCTAGTTCCTTACGCACAGAAAGTACTTAAATATTTGTGGAATTGAATTTGTAGAGACCTAGAGCTAGAAGGGGTCTCTGGGGCAATCTAGTCTAACCCCCATTTTACAGATGAGGAAACTGAGTCAGAAACAGGTTAAATGACTTGCCTTCAGTCATACAGGCAGTAACCGTCAGAGGCAGGATTTGAAGCTAAGTTCTTCCTACTCCAGCATGAATGCTCTTTCATGGTCAGCCACCTATGCTATGAGAGAAACAAAGACGAACAATTTGTCTTCCTTACCTTTTGACCCACTAATTCTTCTACAAAGTGCACACCCCAAGTAGATCAAAGACAAAGGTAAAGGTTCTATATATACCAAAATATTCAGCCCAGTTTATTTTGTGGCAGCTAAAAATTAAAGACAAAGTAGAAGTCCGTTGAATAAGGAATAGCTAAAAAAAGTTATGGCATATTAATGTAATGGAATATTACGAAGAAACGGACACTTTCTATGAGCATGACCTTAGACAATCCGTAGGCCTCAATTTCCTCATCTATAGAATGAGGAGTTCGAGTAGATAACTGAAAGTCTCTTCTGGTAGTGGTGTCAAATTCAAATAGAAAAGGATTCTCACAGCATATCAACCTGGAAAAGAACAGATGAATATTATCTATGTTGTACTGTATTTTTTCAGCTAAACATTTCCCAATGATATTTTCATCTGATTCAGGCCATACTGGGAGTTTTAATAAAGCTTATCACCCCTAGGTAGGGAGTTTGATGCCTCTGTCTTATGGCTTAAGGCCCTGTGACAATTATGAGGAATTCAGAAAGTTATTGAAGACTTTTTTGAACTGCTACAAAGTGAAGAAACAGCTATATGTTGACTATATTTTATTTGTTCCTTTCGTTGCTGTCGTTGTTTGAGAATAATATTCAAAATGATTACAATTCATTCAAGGAAAGAATAGTAACAGACATCAGAATTCGGATCAAGGCCATGATGTCAGAATACTGATGATGAAACATCCTTTTGATAGAAAGGTCATGGGTAACAGGTGCATAGTGAGACATAAGTTATCAGACTTGGTCAGTGTTAGTTTCTTGTGCATAATTATAATTCTTTGTTACAAGGAAAGGATCTATAGGGAGGAGGGTATTTTGAAAACTGACAGTGATGTTTAAAAATAAAAAGCAAAAGCTCAAGTAAAGGCCTGCTTTCCCTCACACCAAGGACCTATTGCAGACCATCCTCTGGGGAGCTCTAGAATCGGCAGTTTGAGCCTTGAGACAGCATTTCGAATCCAGGACTGAGATCCTGCATCACCTAGGAGCAGGTACTTTCATGTATCACCTGGAGTGTCTGCATGAAAGTACTGGCTTCTTCCCCAGCTGCACTCCTCACAAGGAAATGAAATATCACATAGTTTGGGATGGTGGTGGATTCCATGAAAAAGAAAAGAAAACAATGAGAGAGGTGGTGGTACTTTCCCCAATCATGTGGAGCAGGAACATCTGTGATGTCATTGCCAGTTCCTCCTCCTCAACCCCATGTTTCCATAGAGAAAGAAGAGCTAAAAGCTCTCAAGCAGCTAGGTAAAAGACTTAAAAAAAAAAATCCTGAGCATTGTTTCAGATTTGTTGTGGGGAATTTGGAGAAAGTGGCTGGCAGTCAGTCCTCATCCCCTTCCCTTGCCTTACTTCAGCTAGGTATGATGGGTACCTCTTTCTAAACATGTAATTTTTATTTTGTTAATGATTGTATGTAACTGATCAAATCTTTCTCATAAACATTTGTTGTCAACCCTGTCCTGGGCATGTTCTTAAATTCCTTTTTTAAAGCACAAAAGTATAGGCAGCTCTGAGAGTCATACAAGATGTTGTTACCTTTCTTAGTGCAAGGCCAGGATCCCAACACTCTTCCTCCTACACCCCTGACTATCTATCATTAGAATTTCTTCTCTGTAACTGGAGACGTATGCACAAGTCATTCACATATTTCATAACTATACTTCTAAGGGAAGAATCACTATGACCTTGAGTTTTTCAATCTTCCCAGTGATACCATAAGCCTCACCTGTTCTGAACACATAGTGTTATAATACTACTGAACACATGAACAGATAGATGAAATAGATAAGGAGTCTGGGAAATAGAATATATCTTCCATAAAGGCAAAATATGGCAATGATGGTGTTCTTCATTTATAAAGTTCTTTGTTAGAGATGTATTTGTACAAAAATATTTATAGCAAGTCTTCTTGTGGTGGCTAAGAATTCAAAATTGCAAGGATGTCCATCAATTGGGGAATGACTAAATAATTGATTGTGATGGAATGTTGTTGTGCTATAAGAAATGACAAACAAGATGATTTCAGAAAAACTTGGAAAGACTTACATGAACTGATGTGAAGTCAAGTGAACAGAACCAGGATAATGTTGTATACAGTATCAGCATATACCATACAATGAAGAACTGTGAATGCCTTAGCTATTTTCAGCAATACAGTGATCTAAGACAATCCCAAAGGACTCATGATGATGCCTACTACCCACCTCCAGAGAAAGAACTGGTATTGTCTGAATACAGACCGAAGCATGCTATTTTCACTTTTCATTCTTTTCCTTTTATTTGAGTCTTCTTGTACATAATGATTAATATGGGAATGTTTTACATGATTGCACAGGTATAACCTATATCTGATTGTTTACTGTCTCAGGGAAGGGGAAAGGCAGGAGACAGGGCTAGAATTTGGAACTCAGAACAAAAAAAATGTTGAAAATTGTTTTATCATGTAATTGGGAAAAAATAAAATATATTTAAAACGTTTTAAAAATTCAAATAAAATAAATTGTTATAATTTGTCTTGTACTTTACTTTTATTGAGTGTGTATAGTCATAAACCTGAGGTGCCACTTTTTATCTTCTAATAGATTATCCTATCATATTAAAAAATGAGGACCTTCCTCCCATAACAGACTTTTCACCAACATGTGTGAGCAGGGATGATTCATGCAATCCTCCAGGCCAGCCCTAGCCTCATTGCAGACCTGGCTGGGAATCCTACAGCATTTGTTTGGCTGCTAAATTCACAAGTCTCAGATGAGAAGCACTTTGCTAGCCAGAGGACCAGCAGCTCAGTCTGGCACGCCAAAAGGAGCTGTTTTAATCTGAGGGTCAGCAAAGCAATTAATGGGAAAAAGACGACACCTCGTGGCCATGTGGGAGAAGCATGATCTGTCCATACCCTTTTGTATTCTTTTCCTTATTATCAGAAAACCACAGGATTTAGAAGTGGAAGGGACCTTAGAGATTATCTACCAAAAGTTCCTATTTTTTAATATCATGGGCCCCTTGGGCAGTCTGAAAAAACCTATGGATCTCTTCTCAGAACAATGTTCTTAAATGTGCAAAATCAAATACACAGGATTACAAAAAAGACAAATTATATTGAAATGCTATATATAAGGGGTGTGTGCATGCGTGTGTGTGTGTGTGTGTGTGTGTGTGTGTGTGTGTGTGTGTACAAAGTTCTCAACCTCTGGTTATTCTTATCCTTGATCTACTCACATACATTGTAGAAATGAGGAACTTAAGGCCAAGGTCATAATAGCAGTAAGTAGCAGAGTCAGGAATCAAACCCAAGGGCATCGACTTTTTCCATTGGTTTTTCAGGATGATGTCAGAATTTGTCTATATCCAGTTCAAGGAATGGAGTTAGAATGGACTATTTGCCTTCAGAGCTAAAAGGTCTGGAACCTCTTGATAGAACAGCATTTTCAGTAATAACTCTGATAGGATATTTATCCATTTATTCATCCATTCATCCACCCATCCATCCATCCACTCATTCTGTTATTACTCCTCGAATGTCCTCTACCTACAAGTCATAAGTCAAAGATGTAAGTGGTGTGAGCACGAAGTGAGGGGGTTATATTCTTTTTTCTCAGTCATTATTTGACAATAATAGACCATGTTTATATAGCACTTTGAGATCTGCAAAGTGATTTACGTATCTGATGTCATTTTATTCTCAGGACAACCATGAGGGAGGTAACATTATTTCCTCCATTTTACAAATCGGGAAACTGAACCTCAGACAGGTTAAGAACTCTTCCCAGAGTCACACAGCTGGTAAATGTATGAAATGGAGCTTGAATTCAGACCTTCCTAACTCTAAGTCCTTGTGCTACATATTTGTGGTTCAGTCATGCCCGATTATTTGTGATCCCGTGGACCATACTGTCCGTGGGGTTCTCTTGGTGAAGATGCTGGAGTGGTTTGCTATTTCCTTCTCCAGGGTGCTATATATACACTCAGGCTTTCTGGCTGTATAAACTGGCATTCCTCCCCCTCAGAGAACTAAGCTAGAGGAGAAAACAAGAACAAGCAAATGACTATAATCAGAGGCAATATAAGATAAATACAGTATGATCTAGGCCAGAAAGTAGCTTAAGAGTTCAGAAGAAGTCTCAAGCCAGTCATCACACGCATACACCTATTTCTGGGTTTTCCTAAGACTCTAATGAGGTAATGTATATAATGCACTTTGAAAAACTCAAAACATTATATACATGGGACATACAATTGTAAAATAGTGAGAAGAAAAGAAGATTCTTTGTAACTCATTACAAATGAATGAAATAGATTTCTATAAGTTTCAGTGAAAGCAACAGCCTTTGCAAATGCACCAGGGGAATTCAGATCATAGAGCTGAGCTGAATCTCTTAGGGCTCGCAGAAAAATTCATTAAGTCACTCAACATACAGTTCATTTAACATACTTTTATGGAGGGCCTCCTATATATCCCAAGCACAATGCTAGGGTCTGAGGGAATCAAGTGAAAAAGGCAACTCTCTGCCCTTTATGAGGTTACACAGCTAAGTAGGCTTCCAGACCTCAATCTCTATTATAAAGCAACAGTCATCAAAACTATCCGAATTTGGTTAAAAACTAGAGAGGCAGATCAATGGAACTAGCCAAGGGAGAATCAGAAACAATGGAACTCAATAACCCAGTGTTTGATAAACTGGAAAGCATAAATTACTTAGGAAAGAAGTCCCTATCTAATAAAAACTACTAGGAAAACTGAAAAGCAATTTGGCAGAAATTAGGCTTAGACCACTATATTATATAATATTCCAAAATATATCACCTTAAGATTAAAAAAATCATACGGTAAAAAACTTCTAATAGAAGCAGATCATATACTTCTCACAGGTAGGGTAGGAGATATATTCTTTTTTTTTTTTTTTTTTGAATGACTTGTTTATTTACTTTTAGTTTACAAGATTCAGTTCCACAATCACTTGAGTTACAGATTTTGTCCCTTCCCCCCCCCCCCCCATGGTGGCATGCAATCATGTATAGGATCTGCAAATACTTTCACACTGTACAATAGTTTGGTTATATAGAAGGGTTGTAACCAATGAGTGATCACTGAGAAAAAAAAAGCAAAACCATACATGAAAGAGAACGATAGCGTGTTTTGCTTGGGAGATATATTCTTAACTAAAGAAGGGATAGAGGCAATTACAGGAAATGAATTAGATTATTTTGATTATATGGAACTGAAAATCTTCTGTGCAAACAAAATTAATACACCTAGGATAAAAAGGGAAATTGTCAAATGGGAAAAAAAATCTCTGTTATCAAATTTCTCTAATAAGGATTTAATATCTAAGATACATAAACAATGAACAATCCCATATACATGAACTGTTAGTATGGGTTCTGGAGACACATTTGGACTCAGGTCTTCCAGACTTCAGGCCCAGAACTCTATCCACTGTATACCACTCAGGTGCCACTGATACACATTATTTCATTTCTTCCTCACACTATCTCTGTATGGTTAGAACCCATGTTATTCTTAACCCAATGTTACAGATGAGGAAACTAATGCTCAGAGAACATTAGTTAGGCAATCTACACATTGTCACACAACTAGTATGTCAGAGGTGGAATTTGATATAGTCTCTCCTAATTCTAAATCTAGCCTAAACACAATAACTACAATAACATCATGGAAAGAACTTCACACACACACACACACACACACACACACACACACACACACACATACACATACACACACCCCAAAACCAAAAGTGAATGTAACAAAATTACAAAGTTCAAGTAGGACTTAAATACAAACGAAGAAGATACTCCCCACCCACCTCTCTGTGAAGGTGGGAGGTGCATAGGTGTTACACAAGTTTTCAGACTTTTTCAAGGCATTGATCAGTTATGCTGAATTTTTTCCCCTCAAAGAAATGCTATTTATAATGGTTCTCTGGGAGAGGGAGATGCTTGGGATAACTATGATGATTTAAGAAACAGAAAACATTAATAAAAATTTATTTTAAAAAATAAATCTAGTCTAAACAATTAAACATACAAAATAATGAATAAAACCTTAAATCTGCCATACATTTTAATAAAGTTGAACCAAACACATTTTTTAAAAGATGCAAACTTTGAAAATATGAATAGCAAGAAGATGAACCAGAAATCCTAGTGTGAGGAGGCAAATTTGACTTCCCAGGTATCTTCAGACTCAACATTGGAGAACAGCTTTTAAAGGGTATGTAGTATTCAGAAAAAGAAAAAAAAAACAGAATGGGTCAAAGGGGACAGAGAGTAGTGTTGTATATTAAAAGGTGTGATAGCTATTGCAGAAACTGTTCTGCATGAGTTTGCATATTCGGAAAAGGTTTTGTTTTTCTTGCTTTCTCATTGGGTATAGGAGGGGGAGAATTTGGAACTTAAAAAAAAAATAAAAACCCATGCTTTAAAAAAAAATTAATTAAAAAAATTTTAAGAAGCTATGCTCATTTTTGAGGAAATCCAGGAGCCAGAAGGGGTTGCAGGGTGGGGACCATATGCATGAAGATCAAGAGACAGAGACAGAAGCAATCTTGTCAGCAGAATGTACTACATACCATATGGACAGAAAGAGGAAATAGAAGAAAAAAGAAGGAAACAGATCATAAGTCTTGCACTAAAGCATGATATACTAGTAATGGGGTATTTTGAGGTATCCAGACAGCAGCCAAAACTCTTGCAATGTCAAAACAAATGCCACTCATGTGTTCTCAACTTGTCTTAATGACCATTCCATCCTCCATAATGTGGAGAAACCAATCAAGGCAGATCCTGTCTGAAGGTATGACCTATGCTTAATGGAATTATGCTGGTTTTTCCTGATCACTGCTTCTTCTAGAAAGTAACAAAAAAGTTTGCTGTTGTTAGGAGTCAAAGTCAAACTTGCTACCTATAATTTACAGATTCTACCATCTTCTCTCCTTTGAAAGTCAGCATGAGGCTGGCTCTTCTTTAATCCTGTAGCACCTCTATCATTCTCAACCATCTTACAATGATCCCTGACTGGTTCAGCAATCCCATCAGTGGGTTCATCCCAGGGTAGGGAATCTGGAATTCATCAAAGGGAGTTAAGTGGTTTTTAAAATTATTATTAGTTGCTCTCTTCTTATGATTAGTTTCACCTCCCTATTGGTCAATATTGTCTTTTCCTTTCAAGTCCAAAGATTATTCTTCTTAATGAGGAGAATAGGAATAAAGTGAGTTAAGAAGTTCTGCCTTCTCCTACTCTTGGGTTATTATTATCCATTATCACATTCAGAAATGGTTCTATTACTCCTTTGGTCCCATTTTCTCCAATGGTTTTTAAAAAAAAAAACCCAGCTGTGGTTTGTCAGTCAACAAGTATTTATTACATTTATACTTCATGCCAGCCATTGTGCTGGGTACACTAAGAAAGGTAAAAACTCTGTTCCTCTCCTTGAAGAGTTTACAGTCTGTTGTAAAGCCAAGCATGAGCAGCTTTCCAGAGGACTGTTGCTGTGAACAACTTTTCAAGGTTCTGATTACACAGTATAGTGAATTCTCTATTCAGTAACAAACTAAGACTAAATATTCAAAGAAAATCAAGGCACAGCATTCACAATGTTACAACTTATGACAGAAAATCAAAATATAGCATTCACCATGTCACAACTCAACAACTTATCATTAAAATGGCCACATAATTTTCACCAAAGTGATCACATAGTTTTAAACAAAGTACAATCATTTAGCAACTTAATCATTTAGTAACTCAATCATTCAATCATTCTTGCCTCCTTAAGGGGTACAAAGTACAAAAGTCAAAGTCCTCCACCCATGGGGTACAATTAATTTACAACTTCAACAGTCACTACTCAATACCCTCTTAAGGGGTAGGGGAAAGTACAAAAGCCATCCACCTCTAGGTCACAAGTAAGTTACAATTTCATCAGTCACTACTCAGACAATTTCATCAGTCACTACTCAGTATCCACAGAGAGGTCTTTTCATCTCGACTCAAGGCAGGCTATCAGCTTCCATGGTTCCTCTTCCATGGTCCCAGTTCCTGCCCAAATCCACCAAATTGTCACCTGGGTTCAAAAGCAGACAGCTCCCAGTTCCTTGTCTGGCTTTGCATGCAGTTACTGCTCCAAACTGAAGTTCACGGTGTCCAATCTATCTCAAATCCTTCACAGTCTCTGTTACTGGGAAGACAAGACTTAACAAAGCCACAATAACATTCATACACATTAGCAAAGCCACAACATTTATACAAAATATGGGCACCACAGTCATGCTTCCTCAGTCTTTGGCAGCTCCAGCTGGCCCTTGAAAGTCTTAGGCACAAGTTTGAGTTCTGCCACCACAAGTTTGAGTTTGGCCACCACAAGTTCCTTTCTCAAAATCAAAATCACTTTATCCAGCCTCCACTTGGCTTGCTCCAAGAAATTCTGTCTCAGTTCTCAATTCTCATTTCTCTTCTCAGTTCTTCTCAATTTTCAGTTCAATCTTCAGTCCAGCAGTAGCAGCCCAGCCTCCAGATGTTTGCTGAGAGAAATTCTGTCTCTCTCTCTCTCATAGCAGCTGCTCTGCCTCCATGATGCTTACCCAAAAAAATTCTGACTCTCCCAGCTGGGACTTTTCCTTATGTATGGTATTAGCTCCTCCCTGTTCAGCCCCTTCCTGTTATGTCAGCAACAGGGGTTCATACTTTTCGTTTCTTTAACAGAAGCTTGATATAATTAGCTTGACACTAAGTGCTAAGTACCTGTTAGCTTATCAATACAAAGGGATCTTCAAGTTTCTTTACTATTATATCTATTAAGAGTGAAAATATAAATAACTTAATACCTATAAGAAAACATGCTGAATAGATAGAAGGTGATCTCAGAAGGAAGAAATTAGCAGAGGAGAGAGAGGAGACCAAGAAAGGCTTCTTGCAGAAGGTAGAATTTGGTTCCTGAACTTCCTCACATGGTACTTGGTTGAGGTTTTAATGACTTAAAATTCAACTTAAGTCAAGTGATAAGCATTGATTAAGCACCTACTATTTGTCAGTCATTGTGATAGGCATTAAGGCTACAAATACAATAAAAGAAGTAATCTCTACCCACAAGGCATTTATATGCTAGCGGCAGTGACAACAGGTGAGTCCATTTCACCAAAATAAAGTTAACATAACCCTAGGCTTCATTAAGAGGCATAATACCCTGGATGAAGGTGCTAATGATCGGTTAAGGCATGAACCAAGCCTTCAATCCAAATCACTCTGGCTTTCACTGACTGGTCAACAATAGGTCCCCAGACAAGTCCCACTTGGTCATTGTTTGGGCCCTGATTGGCCCCGAGTGAATGTAAATAGCAATTGTTTCTGTTTTGGACAGTAACTCTGGGTTACTGTCTTCCTCTCACAGACTGATTTTTTTTAAACTAGGTAAAAGAGGTCATTCTCTGCCAAATTTCTTACCTAGCCTTAATCACCGAATGGGCATTGCCTTAGACAAACTGAGACCTGTTAAAGACTTTAGCTTAAAAAGACCGTCTCCTACTGCATCTGGGGCCATCTCCAGCCATCCATTCATGCCTCTGAATTCATGACTCTGAAGAAGAGAGTGAGGCTGGTGACTTTGCACAACCCTCCCTCACTTAAATCCTAATCAGCTACACATCATGGTGTCAACCTCCCTGATGTCCTGGTCCTCTTTGAGAACAAAGGATGAACAACAACAGCTAATGGTGGTGATGGGCTCTGCTCTGTTCAGACCACCCAGACAGTTACATTCAGTTCTAGGCACCCCATTTTATAAACACAGCCAGGCTAGAGAGCACCTAGAGGAGTATGACCTGGATGATGAATGCCCCAGAATTGGGGGTGTATAGTCCAGAAAAGAAAAGACTCAAAGGAAGCTGTTATATGGAAAGAATATTATCCTTCTTCTGCTTGACTCCCAAAGGTGGAACTAGGAAGAAGAGAAGCTGCAAAGAGGCTTATTTAGATTTTGTTTCCAAAGAGGTTCCATATGGAAAGCAATGAACCACTCAGAGCCTGAGGGCTTAGATAATAAATGTACTAAAAACATACTTTTTGACACACACACCACCCCCCATAAAAAGATCAATGGGATGTTCTGTGGCATCTTATGAGCTTCCAGCTCAAAGCATAGTTACCCTTTATATAATTTCTTGACCAAAGGGCCCACAGCTGTTTTTTACAACTGGGGGCAAAGCTAATGCAGAACATGACCGAAGTCTTTTCCCAGTGCTCCCAGTCTGTTTCACATTATCCTCCTGGCTCATAACAGCCCTGAGGATAGGATATTAACTCAAATTGTCCTGGGGTCTGTATCAGCATCCTGACCCAACAGTTTGATATAAAGAAAAGATTCCTAAAAATTATAGTTATTTAAAGTTGGACTGTATTGTCTTGGAATATAGTAAGCTCCCCCTTACTTTGGTCTTCTGACCAAAATTGGGAGGATCTCTTGTTGATATACTATAGACAGGGGATTCTTGTTCAGGTATAAGTAAGAACAGGTGGTATCTGAGATACTTTCAAAACCCTGAGATTCTACTCTAGTAAGTATCTAAGGCCAGATTTGAACTCATGAAGATGAGTCTTCCTGATTCCCAACTGCCCTGGGTGAAGTTTACCCTTCTGGATACTAGTCACAAGGTTACCTTTTTACAAAGTTTCAGTGATATCTGTGAAATCAAATTTCCTTCTGCACTAGGATATCCAGTTTATTTTGCTTGACACCTGTGCTTTGTGCATTTGTCTAAAGATTGTAGGATTTAGGTTTTATTGCCAGTTCCTTTTTTGGATATTGTGTCCTGTGAATTTCTGGGTATCTCTGCTTCTAGGAGAGGCAACATGGAATGCTACATAGAGTACTGGACTGGGATCAGAAACACTTGGGTTCAAATCATATCTTAGGCATTTACTAGTTGTGTGACCCTGGTCAAATCATTTAACCTTGCTGTGCCTCAGTTTCCTCATCTGAAAAATGAGTAGGTTGGACTTGATGGCTTTTAAGCCTTCCAGTGCCAACTCTATGATACTAGTTTTCTTCTGATATTAAAACTACTATCTGTAGTATCTAGGTTAGTAGAAACACCTAGGCAATTTTCTCCGTTCCCCTTCTTTTTCAGTTTAAAGCCCTTCCAATTAGATTTAAAAGACGAGAGGAAAATATATTGTTAACAGCTCTCTTATTGAGTATACTCCATTGCCATCCAATAGCTCGTCATTCCTATATTTTAGAATGTGGTCCAAAAATCCAGATGTTCCCTTCTTAACCAGCAGTTCACTTACCAAATCTGCCTTTTTCTTCTAAAGTCCTTGCTTTCAACAAGCAGAAGTAAAAAAAAAACAAAAAAAAAACCACCACTACCTGTGTTCCCCAGACTTTAGGTTTCTTGTTTAAGACATCAAAATTCTTGGCAATGCTTTTATATTCCTTCTGACAGTGTTATTTGTGCCTCTGTGACTCACCAGAAGCAAGTAGTAACCATCAAGTTGGGTAGGTCTAGGGAGGTTCTCCAACATGGCCTGAATACTTATTAATCTCACCAACATTGATATGACTCAGCAAGAAGTCACCAACGACCATCATTCAGCTCTTCTTACCTTTGCTCAATAATCTATCACTCAGTGGCATTTGTGACCCCTACATCATCATTCTTGGTGGATAAGCAGTTGTGTATGAGTAGAACTCTGTGGATCCAATACCCCACTCTGTGAGAAAAACTTCATATCTATAACTTAGTCCCAAGTGTTCAGTGGTCCTCCTTCCCTTTCTCCTCAGTCACCTTCTTTTACCCTCCAATCTCCTGGTTCAGGGCACAATTCTCCTCTGCCTCTTTGAGTCTTTTTTTTCCTACACTTTTGTCTACCAACTAACTGCCACCCAAAGAGCAGGCAAGACAGTCTTGTTGAAGGATCAGGGCACCCCCTCTGCATGTGCCAGACAAGTTAAACCACTACCATTTTGACCACCATTTTACCCAGGACCCCAGTGCATTCAGTCTAAGACCCTGAACCCAAGAATCTTGGAAATATGAATGTTTCCAGCCCAATGCCCACAGCTATCACTCCAGGAAATAACCCCTATGAAGAAGCAACCTGGCATCTGCTCCTGCAGGTTCTACAGATACTGGAAACCAAAAAAGAAAATTCTTATCACTCAAGTCTTTGGTACTGGTTCAAAATAAAACGCCAATATGGTTTTGTGGATGGAAATGACATGAAAAAAGAGTCATTATCAACTGCTTTGTTGCCACACCCTGAGGACCAAGGGACCTTTCCATCTGACTCTTACCTGAAACCTTCCATATGTGTTACCTTCCCCATTAGAAGGTGAGCTCCCTGAGAGCAGGTGCTGCCTTACTTTTCTTTTTGTATTCCCAGCATTCAAGGGGTTTGCACATAGTAAGCACTTAAATGCTTCATTCATTCATTCATTTATGTAGCAAAGGACCTTTTTCTGCTACAGTTCCCTGGAGTTAACCCTCAGCTCATGATTAAAATTCAGCTAAATCCACTTAAGTTCCTCTTCTGCCATAATTTTAACCCATTTCCTCTTACTGAGTCCACAGTGAAGAGAACACAGCTGATTGCCCTCTTTGCTGAAATAATTTTTCATTTACATGACAACTATTATTAATGCTCCTCAAAGTCATAATGTTGTTCTGGTTTGAGAAAACTAAAGCTGTACTTCTAATGGACTGAAATAGAAATTCCTGGTCTAACCAGTACCAGATTTCCTTTTTCCTTGAAGGGTAGAGTAAGAGAATTCATCATGCTGGACTTATAGTGACTGAGATACCTGTTTCCAGGAAGTGTATTTTCTATCCAAATACAGGAAAAATGGAATTACTTGAGTTATTGCTCATGACGTAAGATTTCAAGCATATATTTATTCCTCAAAAAAAAAAGTGAATTCATGCAGCCAGCAAAAGTGCCAATATGAGCAATAAACAGTTTGTCGCATTAATTGTAGCTCATCTCATTAAGCAGCTTTATTCACTGTAGAGAAGAAATATATGTGAACTAAAAACACTCCTTAGTAGTGAAAGCCTATGCTTTTGTTTCTAAAGTAATAAAATTTACATTTTCAAAAGACATTATCCTTTTCTCTCAAAAGGTTTTATCACAAGCATTTCTTGACAAATGCCAGTCCCCACCACTGAGCCCTCCCTTATAACAAGGAAAAACAACTAAGCAAAACCAACAAATAGAGGACCCATATTAACATTCAGTTCCTGTAGGAAACTGTTCCAGTTTTTGCTAAAAGGAAGGATATGCCTTTTATTACACGTTCTCCAGGACCAAGATTTACCTTATTATAGTCACTGTGTTTAGTGTCATCTTGGTTCTGCTTTCTTTCCTCTGCATTAGTTCATACAAATCTGTCCGTGTTTCTCTGAATTCTTTATGTTCATCATTTCTTGTTGCTGTTGTTATTTAGTCATTTTAAGTCATGTCTGACTTTTCGTGATGCCTTTTGGGGTTTTCTTGGCAAAGATACTAGAATATCTACCATTTCCTTCTCCAGCCCATTTTACAGATGGGGAAACTGAGGCAAACAGAGTTAAATGACTTACCCAGGGTCACATAGCTAGTAGGTCTGGTGCCAGATTTGAATCCAGATCTTCCTGACTCCAGGCCCAGCCTGTTATCCACTGCACCACCTAGCTGCCCCTGTGACACATATAGCTGTCAATAAATGGGTCAATGGCTTGCTTCAGTCTATGCCAAAGACCCCCAACTGAAGATGCAGAATTGAAGTAGTTCAAAAGAAGTGTGAAAATTTAGAGATATATCCACTCTAAATGTTCACATGAACTATGTGTGCCCGACCCATGTAGAGGTTTCTGAGCTTGTATTGGTCTGATCTGCCACGGTTGGACACATTGTATATTGACCTCCTCTGGCCACACTCTGAACTGAAAAAGAGGTTTGGAATGTTATTAAGCTCCTCTCTTGTGGCAAAGCTCTTGGTGCTGAGTCCACTTTAGCAGAAATCTACAAGGCAGAGGGTATACCAATCATACAAAAGCTGACTGAAATCTTCTGGAGTATATGACAAGAAGAGGTTATCCCCAATGAGATCAAGGATGCCTCCATTGTCCATCTCTATAAAGGAAAAGGAAATAGATTGTCCTGTGATTATCATAGTGGGAACTCTTTCTTAGTCAATGCCAGCAAGATTCTTCTCAGAGACCTACTAAATAAGCTTATCCTTCACCTGGAAGATGGCAAGAGCTGGTGTGACTTCAGAAAGGTTCAAGGAACAATCAAGTTAGTATTTGTTGCCTGTTAACTCTAAAAGAAATGCCAGGAGCAAGACAGAGGTCCAAATACAATTCGTTCTTCAATCTGACCAAGGCCTTTGATACTGTCATTCATGAAACCTTGTGGAAGATCATGATGAAATTTGGTTGTCCAGAGAGGTTCATAATTTTTTTTAATACCAAAATCAGTTTGTATTTTTTTCTTTTTAAATTAACTTTTGTTTATTTTTAGTTTACATCATTCATTTCCACAAGATTTTGAGTTACAAATTTTCTCCCCTTCCTTCCCCTACCCACCACCCCAAAACAGCAATCCCATTGTATATCCCCTCTCCCAATCTGCTCTCTCCTACATCCTCCCCCATCACCCCTCTGACTTTCTGATAGAGCAAGATGAATCTCCCTCCCCATTGCCTGTATATCTTATTTCCCAGTTGCATGTAAATAATAATAATAATAATATATATTTTAAAATTTTGATTTTAAAACTTTAAATACTAGATTCTTTCCCTTCCTTCCTCATCACCCAGCCCCACTGGAAAGACAAGCAATTCAATACAGTCCGTATATGTGTAGTTACACAAAACATCTCCACATATTGTGAAAGACTGGATTTATTTCCCTCTATCCTATCCTAACCACCCCCCCCCCGTTCTATTCTCTACTTTGTCCCTGTCCCTTTACATAAGTGTGTGCTTCTAACAACCCTTCCCCTCAACTGCCCTCCCCTCCATCATCCCCCTTCTCATCCCCTTCCTCCCTACTCTCCTGTAGGGCAAGATACCAAACTTAGAGTGTATGTCATTCCCTCCCCAAGCCAAATTCAATGGTAGTAAGGTTGACCCATTCGCTTTTGCCTTCCTGTTCTTCCCCTCCATTGTAACAGTTATCCCTTGCCTCTTCCATATGAGACAATTAACCCCTTTCCATCTCTCCCTCTCATTATATTCCTCTCTCACCTCTCAATTTCACCTTTTAAAATGTCATCCCTTCCTATTCAGTTGATCCTGTGC
>CM053585.1:91500051-91515352 GCA_028646515.1 Pseudochirops corinnae
ATGATTTTCTTCTATCACTCTCAATTCTCTTTCCAATTTTTCCTCCACTTATCTTACTTGATTTTCAAAATCCTTCTTGAGCTCCTCCATGGCCTATAATGAGCTCATATTTTTCTTGGAAGCTTTTGATACAGGAATTTTGACTTCATTAACTTCTTCTGGTTCCACATTTTGGTCCTTTTTGTCCCCAAAAAAGGATTCTATGGTTTGATTGCACTTCCGTTGCTTGCTCATATTGGCAGCCAATTACTTGACTTTTGAGCTCTTTGCCATGGTAGAACTCTGCTTCAAGATTGCAGAGAGCTATGTCCCAAATTGCTGGGGTTTTCACAGATGTTGTCAGAGGTCTCAGGAGGGCGCCCTCTCTACAGACACCCCAAGCTCTAGCACATTGGCTACACAGCCCAGGACCACCACCCAAGACTGTGATCCAGATTCAAGCAGGTCAAAGCAAGAGCAATTACCCTCTGAATGGTTGCTTGGTCCCCCTATGATCAGTAGGCTAGGAGCTTCTGAGGCAGCCATGTGGTAACAGCTGCAGCCACCACACCTCCTCTGCCTCTCACCCCTGGGGCAAAGGCTGGACCACGCTCTTCCATCACCCAGTTCCAACAGAGTTCCCCACTGACCTATTTGGCATTTATGGATTGAGAAGTCTGGAAATTCAGACTTCTGGCTGGTGATTCACTGTCCTGAAATCTCTTCTGGTCAGGGCCACCCTGAGGCTAGAACCCTCCAGCTCATGTGAAACTGTGCTCAGCTCCTAGTCTGGTGCAATAGACCCTTCCTGTCAGCCTGCCAGGCTGCCTTCAGTGGGAGATTTGTTTCTCTCTGTCACTTTGTGGGTTCTGTAGCTCTAAAATTTGTTTAGAACCATATTTTACAGGTATTGGAGGTGTTTGGAGCAGGAGCCATGTGGTATTCCTATTTTTACTCTGACATCTTGGCTCCGCTCCCAAAGAGTCTATGTTGGTTTTCTTTAACCAGTAATATATGCTGAGTTTATAGTTGATCAGTGCCATTCCCTGTCTTTGGTTGTCAGCATCCAATGCAGCATTTCATAGGATATGTGAGTGGACATACTTAAAATTGTGCTCTGTATGCAGATTCTCAGATCTTATCAATGTCAGTCTACTTTAGTACCAAGAATTCTTATTTGTAGAAGGAATAATGATTCTCAATGTCAGTGAGTTCTCTACTGACAATGCAATGGGCTTCAGATGGCCATTACTCTCCTAATCTAAATCTGCTCCCAAGTTTTCCTATGTAGGCTGGTGTCAGTGTGTAACACAAAGTGTTGGCTTGGCTCTAAAAAAAAAGGCAATGTGTGTGTGTGTGTGTGTGTGTGTGTGTGTGTGTGTGTGTGAGAAGCAGCTCAACAAGTTCTTAAAGACCTCATTTCTCATTCCAACAATCTTTAAACAGTCCTAGGGGACAACCGGATTGTTTCTTTTCTCCCTCTTTTGCCTTTGGTTCTTCTTATCTGTATACCCATAAGTAAAATTGTTGTGAAGCTTTGAGATACAGTTATTCACAGATTTCCAATAGTAACTATCAAACCCCTGAAACAAAGAATCATAGCACCACAAAATTTGAGAGATGGAAGGTAATGGTCATCTTGTCCAACCCATATGCAAAAGAAAGTCCAGCTATAACATAACTGACAAGTGGTCATCTAACCTCTACTTGAAGACCCTCAATGAGGGTGAGCCCACCACCTCTTAAGACAAATCCATCCCACCTTTGGATAGTTCTGAGAGTTAGGAAGCCTATATTTACCTCTGGAGTTTCTACCCACTGGCCCTAGTTTTGCCCTCTGAGGTCAAACAGAGCAAAGATAATTGCTCCTCTATTTGACAGGCCTTCAAATATTTGAATGGCAGAGAGGAATTTACAGAGATGTATGGGATGCTCCTTGCAATATCAAACTGGCCAACCACCATCTGCAAACATTCAATTACTGTAACCTCCAGGCATTTAACATGGATAGAATATGAAGGTCAGATCTCCGCGGGTGTTCTAGTAAGTATCTACATTTCTCTGTATTGGTCACCTACCATCCTGTCAAAGGCTTTCATTCCAAATAATCACTCTTCTCCCCCTTGGGAATAGCCTTATCTGTCCATAGTATGTAGCATAATTTATATAGCCTGTCCCATAATCTAAACTCATCCCTGTATTGCTGACAGATCATTGTCTAAAGAGTTCTCACACATCAACAAAACCCTCATACTGTCCATAGGCCATCCTTCTTTCATTGTTGCTATTGCTCATCTTTCATTCTTAAAGAGGACCAATGATATTATGAGCATGATGTCTTTACTTGCACGTGAACTGGATTTGAGTGAGGCAGAGCTATGCAAAGTCATCAGCCTTGCTCTTTCCTCCTGAGTCATTGGAGTCCAGTGACAAGACAAGGGTCAAGATGACAGGTGATGGTCCAGAATCCTTCTTTCTCTATGAAGGGTCTCATTTTTAAAACCATCTCATTTCTAAGGACTCCCTTTCCTAGACAGGACTCTGGGTATCTGGAAAGGCCCCACAGTGTCAGGGAGCCTCACACAACGAAGTCACTGAAATATCTTCTTCTTACCTGCTGGCTTCTTGTTGTCTACCTGACCACTATTCAGAGCCATGTCTCCCAGAGGAAAAGGAGATTCAGGTCCAGAGGTAAATGTCACTCATCAGCAGTTCCTCTCTCCCTTCTGAGAGGTAATTTAGAATGTGATCTTGTACTTATAGGAACTGATGCAAAGCAAAGTAAGTAGAACCAGGAGAATATTGTACACAGTAACAGCAACACTGTAAAGAGGATCAACTGTGAAAGACTTAGCTACTCTGATCAAAACAATGATCCAAAACAATTCCGAAGGATCCGTGATGAAAAAATCTCTATCTCCAAAAAGACAACTGGTGAATTCTGAGTGCAGATTGAAGCCTACTTTTTTCACTTTCTTTGTTTTTCTTCCTTTTTTCCAACATGACTAATTATGAAAATGTTTTTTGCATGACTTTGCATGTAAAATTGATGTCATGTTGCATCTCAATGGGTGGGGGAGGGTGGGAGGGACAGAGAATTTGGAACTCAAAATTTTAAAAAATAAATGTTAAAAAAAAAAGAAAAAATAGAATTTAATTAAATAATTTAGAAAAAGAATGTGTTCTTTTTTTCAAGTCACTGTTCTCGCCTTCCTATCTTCTTTATTATCTCAGGAGATTTAATCAGTTACAACTGTTTTTCATCCAGTGATGGTTACAATGGCTCACATACAGGTCCAAGTGGTCATTTTCTCCTTTTTATGCGGTTTATATAGCAAGCCAGGCTGGCTACATCTTTCTCTCAGTTTCCTAGGTATACTCTGAGACTTTTGGGGAAATCTTTTCTCTGATGCCACTGGCTTGAGCCCTATTAGTTATAAATCCTATCCTCTACCCCCACCTCAGACACCTAGCTAACAGTGACAACAGTGATAACACTCCAGTTCCATTTAAACTGTTAACATCAATGTATTTTTACAAAGGGATATTTGCTTCAAAGATACAGCGAGAACAAAACTAAAAACAATTTCTCCAAATACCTCAGGGGCATACTTTCCCTTCTTCCATTTTATTCTCTGGGGAGAGTAGGCACAGGCTTAGCTCAGTTCTTACGTAGCCCTGGTCACCAAGTTCATGTTCAAAATTTGATATTGCTGCTAGATGATTCCTCATCTCAGCTATGAATGGGCAGGGTTTGGAATGTCACTTCTGAAGGTCACTCGTTGGTCCTTGGGGTGCTGATGGTAGGCTGGCTGCAGAACCTGAACAGGGAACTATGGAACACTCTAAAGCTTGCCATTCTGATTTCTGGGGTTTTGTTTTGTTGGGTTTTTTTTTTTATTTACAAAGCTGGAGTCTCTAATCCCTTCACCTAAAATGGAAAAGAATAGATATAAAGGCAAAGGACCAAGGCCTATTTCATTCGAGCTACATGGCAGCTTCAATGGGAAGAAGGCCCAAAGGTCTCTCTGATTACAGCCTTATCTGTTCCCAAATGTTATCAATTAAGAAGAGAGTAGCTAGAAAGCATGTCCAAGACCAAAGCCTTTGGAAGGCATCTCCAGTTCTGCAACCTGGAGCCAGTTACAGACTGTCTATCTATACACCAACAGTTCTCTAAAGCATTTACATTACATCTCGGCACGACTCTCCTAGAAGCTGGGGAAGAGACACCATCAGAGACACTTGAGAAACTTTCTAGTTCCCATTATGTGTATAACTGATAAAAAGTTTACTACAATCACAATAGCTTAGAGACCCCAGTCAGGAAAATTCCTAACATTTACACAGAGATTCAGTCCTCCGTCCTTATGAACACTTTTTCTTTATCTCTAGCTAACAGTTGCCAGCCTCTTTATGTTTGAGGCAAAAATTAAGATACAGGAAATGTTTAGTTACATTTAAAAAGTGAGCAGAGTATATCACATAGTGTCTGTTATTGGACAAGCCCAGGGAGGGGAAGCTGGAAAAGAGATGGCTTTGTTTTTTGTTGTTTTTTTTTGGGGGGTGGAATCTTCCTTTACTCCTTGAAGAGATGGATACACTCAGTCTTCTCTTTAAAATCTTTTCCTCGTTGTTTTTCTTCTTTGCTGCAACTCAGCCCTCCTCTTACTCTCCCCTGCTGGGTTCTCCTTTTGCCTAGAGCTCCTATGCCAGGGATAAGGAACCTGTGACTTCAAGGCCACATGTGGCCTCAAGGCCACAATTCCCCCATCCTATACCATTGATTTTTTCTGACTCAGGCACCATGCCCACATCTCTGTTGCTGATTCTGTTCCCCACTTCTTCCTCTCAGTTCATGAATCCAAGGCTGTGTGTACCTTTAAGAACTCCTGGGTGTGACTCCAGCCTTCTGGCTCAAAGATCAGAATAGACCAAGACATTCTCAGGGCTAAGAAAGAATGCTTGTTCCTCTAAATGATGAGTCCCAGGATACCAATCAGTTCTCACATGCCTAACACATAAAATCTTAGAATGTCAGAGATGAAAGGAACCTTGGAGGTTATTGACAACTGAGAAGAGCCCTGAGGTGGATGCGATTCACCCAAGGTCATTTAGCTAGTTAGTACCAGAACTACACCCTCCCTGTCCAATCCATTGCTACGTACGTGAGTATTTATCTGGGTATCTCTGGATATTATCTGCATGTATTTATGTGAATCTGCATCTGTGTGTAGGTGTTGGTCTTAGGGGTCACCCTCTCTGACTCCATTGCCCCAGGACCCGACATACTTAGAAATTTGGAGGACCTCTGTTCAGTAGCTATCTTCTATCCATTCACAAGCAGGGTCCAAGGAAATGCCTCTCATCATTATATTCCCAAGTAACCCCCTCCTCAGACATAAAAAATATTTTCCTATTTCTCTGCGTCCACATTCCAAGTCTTTGGTTTGAAAGTGAGAGCTGAAAATAAGAGGTAGTGATATATAGTGGAAAGAACACTTAAACTAAGTAAAGATCTTACTTTTGGTACTTATTATCTGTAGTTTAACAACAACCAAGTTGCTTAAACTCTCTGAACCTTGATTTCCTCATCTGTAAAATGAGGCTGATGGACTAGATCAGAGGTTCCCAAATTTATTTGGCCTACAGCCCCCCTTTAAAAAAAATTACTCAGCACCCCCTGGAAATTTACTTTCCTTAACTCTTTAATTTTTTTTAAATTTGCATCATTTCAAAAAATATTAAGTTTTTTTTAAAAAAATGACACATCTTAAATTTAATAATTTATTGTAAATTTGTGGGTTTCTCTGCATTGAAATACTTACAATGCAATATTGCATCATGTAACTATATAGTATCGTATTGTAAACAAGTCGTTACATGCACATATTCCTGCTGATGCATGCTGGATTCCCCCAACAATGTCTGATAGGCTCACTTGCCAACACTTGCTTGTTAAGACCTGTCAGTGGACTTGACCACTGATTGGTTATGGCATGCATTTTATGTGTTTATTTGGAAAATAATGTAATCACTATAACTTTAACTCTGTGACACAATAGATGAAACATGTATGAATGGTTTTTCAAAATTTTCTTCTCTTCTTTCCTTATGCTTCTACTGCCTCCTTATTTTTATTCAATGCCCCTCAACTGTACCCAAGGCTATTACTGGTGCCCCTCCCCCCCTGCCAGTCATTCCAGCCTCCCCAGGGGCAGTATTGCTCACTTTGGAAACCTATGAAATCCAATTATACTTCCTTTGATCCTATAAATAGAGTCTCTTCATCCCCACTCCAATGTTTAGTTTGCTGTGGGGGTGTCTATGGTACATTCCTTTTTAAAAAATTTGCTTATTTCTACTATTTAGCATTCACTTTTATAAGATTTTTGAGTTCCAAATTTTCCTCCCTCCTCAAGACAGCATGCAATCTGATACAGAATATAGATATATACAATCATATTAAACATATTTCCATATTAATCATATTGTGGAAGAAGAATCAGAACAAAAGGGAAAAAACACAAGAAAGAAAGAAAAAAAGAGAAAAGTAGTATGCTTTGATCTGTATTCAGACTCCATAGTTCTTTCTCTGGATGTGGACAGCATTTTCTATGATATATTCTTGCATGCCTTGCATATTACCTTGCAAAAGACAAGCTAGGAATGAAGGTATTGAAAGACGATTCCTTCAGCTAAAGAATCCTGGGAGAACAGGTTTAGAGGGGACAAGAACCCTAAGAGAGCTCATTGAATCTAACCTCCTCAATCTATAGATGAGGAAACTGAAATCCATATAGGTTAAGTGACTTCTTCAAAGTCATAGGGAGTAGAGTCAGAATTTAAACCTAGGTCCTCTGCTTTCAAATCTAGCACCCTTTTCATTTCATCATCCAAGAAAGCAATTCCTATGGAGAAGGGACCAGCCATCCCTACCAATTGCCAACCAATGGCCACACATAGGTCAAGCAAGCCAGTCTAGCAAGGCATCTTGAGGGAGAGACAAGAGGCAGCATGGGCCAGGTAAGCTGAATCACCACCATCACCTTGATGACCATTTTCCTTACAACCCTGAGGTAGATAGCCCAAGGCCCTGACTCCATTAGTGCTGGAAATAAAGTATCTCTAAAACTACCAGACCTATGTCCATCTCAACCCCACAGCCATCTTCCATGAGGGAAGAAAGCATTGTAGAGCAAGGGCTCCTCATCACCACCATCACCACTGCTGACCAAACACTACTAATAAATAGATCCAGGAGCTCTTGAGATCTTCTATCCCAACCCTCACAACCACACCCAGGGAAGCAACTCCTGAAGAGAAGGGGTCAACCATTCCCACTAAATGCCAACCAATGACCACACACATCAGGCAAGTTAAAGCAACAAGGTACCCCGAGGTAGAAACAGGAGGCAGTATGGGACAGATAAGTCAAATCACCATCACCATGGTGACACATTTTCCCTCTGACAGAGACAGCCCAGGACCATTCAGAATGGCTATGTTTACAGCCCAGTAACCTAAGCCATTATCCTAGGAAGCATCCCCTGATAACCTGCTGCTACAGTTTCTACAGCCACAGCTACTGGAGACCCAGAAGGGAAAAATTCTTGCCTCTAAAGCCCATGATATCATCAAATGGTTCAACATAAGAAACTAAAATCACTTTATCAGTGGAAATGACATTATAGAAGAGAAATTTGCTTTGTTGCTGCATCCTTTGGAATCATGGGACTTTTATATTTGACTAACAGTTGAAACCTTCCCTGTATATTGTCATGCCTACCTGAGCTCACTGAGAGCAGGGACTGTCTTACTCATCTTTCTGTATCTCCAGCATTTAATTCAGTGGTTTGCACACAGAAAATGCTTAATAAATGCTTTATTCATTTAAATTTTGGACATAAAATGTTGTATGAGTTCTAAATGATCATCAAACATCACTCCCACCCCCACCCCCATTTAACTGCCTCAGTCCATTCTGGTCACATATTTACTCTCTTCTGGGGACTATGTTATTGAATAAACTTTGAACTCTGATGCATATTTCTCCCACACTCTATACAGGAGCTGCAAAACCCTCAGTTTCCAATTCTGTGCCACCATAAAAAAAGAACTGCTATAAATTTTTTTTTTGTTCATATGGGTCCTTTCCCTTTTTTCTTTGATCTCTCTGGGATATAGACCTAGTGGTGGTTGCTGTTTGTCCTTTGTTCTGGAAGAGGACCATGACATCAGGGAGATGACTCCATGACATGCAAGTGAACTGGATTTAAGTGAGGGAGGGCTGTGCAAAGTCACCAGCTTCACTTTCACCTCCTGAGCCATGTGGGTCCAGTGGCCAGATATGGATCAGGACAACTGGAGATGGCCAAGGAGGCAGTGGGGGACCTTGGTCTTTTCAAGTTAAGGTCTTTAACAGGACTCAGTTTGACTAAGGCAGCGTCCATTCAGTGATTAAGGCTTAATAAGAAATGAGGCAAAGAATGGCCTCTTGAAAAAAAAAAAGATCTGGGAAGAGAAGACCCTCAGGGTTACTGGCCAAAACATAAACAATTATAGTAGTATTGCTGGGTCAAAGGATATGCACAGTTTTATAGCTTTTTGGACATTATTCCAAATTGTTCTCCAAAATTTTTGGACTAGTTCATAGCTCCACCAATAGTACCTTAGCATACCTATTTCCCCACTTCCCTTCCTGAATCTGTCATTTTCCTTTTCTACCATGTTAGTCAAGTTGATGGGTGTGAGGTGCCCTCCTCCTTCTTGATCTCTTTGTAGACTCTGACATTCTTGATTACTCTCTTCTCACTCTCTTCCATCTAGGTTTCCATGACTCTGCTCTCTCCTGGTTCTCTTCCTGTCAGATTGTTCCTTTTCAGTTTCCTTTGCTAGACCTTCATCCAGGTTACACCCACCAACCACAAGTGTCCCCTAGCATTCTGACATGGTCCCCAATCTTCTGCTTCTATATTATCTTATTTAGTGATCTCATCAGCTCTTGAGGATTCAGTTGTTATTTCTATGTAGATCATTCTCAGGTCTATGTATACAGTCCTAACCTCTCTCTCAACCTCCAGCCTTACATCTCCAACTGCCTCTTGCACAGCTAAAACTGAATATCCTGTAAACATGTCTTAAATTTAGCATAGCTAAAACCAAACTCATTGTCTTTCTTCCCAAAGTCTCCCCTCTTCGTAACTTCCTTAATATTGTCAAGAGTACTCCCATCATTCCAATCACCCAGACTGGCAACTTAGGTGTTAATCTTTGACTTCTACATTTCTCACTCCCTATTCAATCATTTGTCAAGTCCTACCCATACTATCTTCATAACATCTCTTGTATACATCACCTTCTCTCCTGTAACACTGCTACCATCCTGGCAAAGTCCCTCCTAACGTCACTCCCAGACTACTAATGTCCTGCTGGTCTCTCTGGCCCATCTTTCCCCACCCCATCAGAATGAAGTAAGAGGAACCAAGAAAACAATATATATAATGACTACAACAATGTAAACGAAGAGAACAATAAAATGAAAATATACACTGAATACTCACAACTAGTTATGATTAAAATGCTTTTAAAAGTGGGAAAGAATAGCATTATAAGGTGAGAGAGAGCTCTCACATCCTGGCTGATAGTATCTTTCTCTAATGGTCCTTGACTGAGGGTTCCTGCATAGCAAGTGTAGACTCTAGTTTACCTATTTCTGATGCTGCAGTCAGCTTCAGACTAGTCAGAATTCAAGGTCAGGCATTATACAGAGCAGATTGCTGGCCCAAAGGTTTCATTGGGTTACAGTGGAACTGAGGTCTTATAGTTCTCTTGGATGCTATGGTAACACCCATTTGGGCTTTTCAAACACTTTGGATTTTGCCTATTTGTTAACAATTCTACTTGTCCTTGTAGAACATGCTTATAAGGACAACTCTGTTAAAATAAGAGGCAGTATGGCCTATGGCTAGAGTGTTAGATTTAGGGTTTGGGTTCAAATCCTGCCTCTGACACTAATTAACTGTGCAACCATGGGTATGGCATTATCATGTATAACAATCTAAATGAAACTGTTTCCTCATCTATGAAATGAGTATAATAATTAACCTCTAGTACTGACCTTACAGAATTGTTGTGAGATTGAAATGAGATAAAATGTACAAACCACTATATAAAGATCAGGAATTGTGATGGAGGCCTTGGTCAATCAGTTGGAAAACATGATACAATGCTGGCTCTGGATTTCCTCATTGGTCAAATGGAATATCTGAATGTTACAAGCATTGCAATAATAAAACATCTAAGAGATGGATTATTGCCAACTCAGGTAGTTTATTCCTGGAATGTCAGTCAGCTAATATGTACTTTTTTAAAGCACCCACTATGCGCCAGTCACTGTGGTGAATGATACATAGAAAAGCAAAAGACTGTCTCTACTCTGGATGGCGCACACAATCTAATTTTGGGGGAGAGCACAAGTAAGCAACTATTCACAAAGTACATTGGGATAAAAAGGAAATAATCCAGAGTCCACCCACCGGAAATAAAGAGGAATTGGGAGAGGCTTCCTAGAAGATAGGATTTTAGTTGGGACTTTAGTTGGAAGCCAAACCATTCCTGTATCTTTGCCAAGAAAGCCCCCAAATAGGGTACAAAGAGTGTGACACAACTGAAATAAGTGAACAGCAGGAAGGCAGGAGGCAGAAATGAGGAGGGAGAGCATTCCAAAATAACAAAAAAGTACAGGAGCCTTGAGAGATGAGACTTTTATTCCAGGAATAACATGGAGGTCAGTGTCACCGGATCAGAGTATGAGGGGGAGATGAAGGTTTGGAAAGGTAGTAGAGAGCCAGATTTTGGAAGATTTTGAATGTGAAACCAAGGATATACCTCAGTGGAGATAGGTAGTCCCTGCAGTTTATTTAGTAGAGGAATGATATAGCCCAACATAGGTTTTAAAAAAAAAAATCACTTTGCCAGTGAATGGAGCAGAAGCAGAACATTGCACACAGTAACTGAGATATTGTAAGGATGATCAACTTTGAAAGACTTAGCTATTCTGGCCCAGACAATGATCCAGGACAATTCCAAAAGACTCATGAAAAATGCTATCCACCTGCAGTGAGAACCCAATGGACTCTGAGTGCAGACTGAAGCATATTTTTTTACTCTTTATTTTTCTTGCTTTTTCCCCCTTGCAATATGGGTAACATGGAAATGTTTTGCATGACTTCATATGTACAGTGGTTATTCTATTTCTTGCCTTCTGGATGGGAAGGAGAAGATGAAGAGAGGGAGAAATTTTGGAACTGAAAATAATTTTTAAAAAAAGTCTTGTATTGCATGCCATCTTCGGGAGAAAGCAGGGAGGGAAGGGGAGAAAATTTAAAACTTAGGGAAGTAAATGTTGAAAACTAAAAATTAATTAATTAAAATATAAATTAATAAAAAATTTTAAAAGTCTTGTGTTTCACTTGAATAGAGAACCGAGGCTTATCTTCATATTGAGATGAGGCATTACATTATATAGAATTTTTGTAAAGGGGTCTTTAACAACAATTTTTTAAAATTCTGCCCGCCCCCCCAAAAGAAAGATTTAACAGCTTAAAACTGCACGAAGACCTTTGAAACACTTGATACTTTTTTTTTTAACGAATTTGGGGCACACCCCAAAGTACCAAGAAAAATAATAGCATTTAAAGTAGTGCTTTACGATTTGCAAAGCACTTTACAAATATTATCTCATTAGTTCCCCACAATGACCCTAGGAGGAGGGTACTATCGTTATTATCGTTACCCCATTTTGCAGATGAAGAAACTGAGGCAGACAGCGGTTAAGTGACTCAGTCCCGGGGACAGACAGGTGTCTGAAACTGGACTTGAATTGAGGTCTATTCTGACTGGAGGGCCCGCGCTTCATCCTAGGCGGCTTGGTAAATAACTAGATGGATGGATGGATGGACGGATGATTCAGTGAGAAGTGCAGTCTTTAACCTCATTTTAGGTCGTTTCCTTTCCCTTTCGCCTTTCCTTCTTTTTTCCCTCTTTCCCCTTTTCTCCTGCTCCCTCCCCTCCCCAGGGAAGGGCACAATAGACAGCAGACCTCAAACCTCGCGAGTCAAACTGGGAAACGACTTCCAGAGAGCAGCGAGCAGAGAAAGGGGCGGGGCGGAAAGGCGAGGCTCCCCGTTGGCCAAGGCCTCTTGTCGGAGAGCGGATTGGCTAAGGAATGTCCGCCCTGGCGCCAGATCTGGGAGTTTCTTGCTGGGGGCGGGGCGCTGGGCGGGGGGGAGGAGCCTTTGCCGCGGGGGCGGAGGAGAGGAGGGGAGGAGCGGGCTGGCTGGCGGGGCTGCTGGGCGCTCGAGCTAGCGTGCAGCTAACCCCCTCCTACTCCCCCGGCTGCCCTGGGAGGTGTCGAGCCCCCAGGTCGTTTGGGGTCGGTGCAGAGGCAGGACAGCGGATTCCTGGACACTGCCGGTAGGAGCCGTGGCTGAGTGTGTTGCGGAGCTGGGGGCGGGCGCGGCGAACGCCGAGCCTTGGCCGGGCCACCCCGCCCTCCTCGAGGCGGGCTGAGGCCGAGCCCGCTGCCTGGGCCCCCCCTCCCCTCTGCCCTGGCACGGCGGCCGCCCGCTGCGCGGCTCTTCTGGAGCTGGGCCATGCGTGCATGGCCATGTGCGGCCTCCTCTGGGGGTACCCCCCCCCATTTTGCAGGTGGTTGTTCTGATCCCTTGGGGAGGGCGTGCATGTGTGCATTGTGCACTTGGGGGTCGCAGGCCAGAGTGGGGGGCTGGACCCTGAATACTAAAACACGCAGAGGGCGGAAAATGCCGAGCGTTGTGCGTGTGTGTATCAACAGGCTTTGTGCTTCTGTGTGTGCATGCGCGCTGCGGGGAGGGGGCGAGCGAGTTCAGGGTCAGGGCGGCGTGAAATAGTGAGCGCTTGATATGTGCTCGATCGCGACCTCCGTCTGTCTTTCTGTTTCTTTCACCTGTCTTTATTATCTGTGCATATCTACTTATAGTTGCCCCTACTTACCTGTCTCTAACTACTCATTTCAATGTCTTTATCTTTTTATTTTTATCACCTATTTTTATCATCTCTCCACCTATTTATTTCTGTACCTCTATCCATCTGCTTAAATCTTCCTGTCTCTACCTATTTCTCTCCTTCTGTCATCTGTTAATGTCATCTGTCTGCCTCCCTATATCTTTACCCACCCATCTCTACCTATCTCTTATCTATTTTATCTATCCATCACATCCATCCATCCATCCATCCATCTTTCTATCCATCCTTCTGTCTGTCTATCCATGCATCCCTCGCATGCATCCTTCCATTCATCCTTCCATCTTTCTGTCCATCCATCTACATCTATCTGTCTTTCTATTTATCTATCCATCCATCCATCTATCCATCCGGTGAGGAATAATGCAGAATCACTATTGTAGGCAGTTGAGTGCATTGCCTGGGAGAGGGTGAGAGTTTCTAAAGAAGTGTGCGTGGTCTGTCCGGTGAGAGGCAGTAGCACATCTGTCGGCCTGTTCTGAACAGCTGCTTGCCTACGCAGTGCATGTTATTGGAACTCAGCTTCCTTTTGGGATGTCCTGGAGCCTCGGGCTGTTTTTTCCGGGTTTTGTTCATTAGGGGCGGTGTATCCCCTGTGGGAGTGGGTTAGTTTTTCCTGCTTGCCGCAGTTCCAGACAGTTATTCTGAAGACCTGTTTCTCGTCCAGTGGAGGAGACATGTCAAGCGATAGAAAAAAAATGAGCTTTTTAATTGTGATAGCGGATTCTTCAGGGCTTGACTGTAACGGGTTTCTTTTAGAGCTCTCATTACCAGATCAGTTAGGGCAAAGGAACATGCAGAACCTTTAAAAATTTTTGATAAGACTGGGTTCAGTTAACAATAATTGTGTTGTATGTGATTTAAAAAAAATAAGGGAAATGGGCAGTGCCAGTTAGTGGTGAGGTAGTAACAATTTACAAAAGTTTAGCTAGTAACTTGGGGTTGGGTGGAGCTTTAAAAAAACCCAACTCATTCTTATATTGCAAACTACAATGTTGGAACATGGAAGGAAATTTGTTGCTAACCAGATTGATGCAGAGCTAAGAGACTTAGGTTACAAATTTAAATGGTCACAGACCACAAGTAGGCAGTTTCTTAGAGCTGAGGATTTCAGGTATTTGGTGATGGTTTGGGGTCTGAATAAGTGTAATGATAAAATGATAAAATAACAGGCCAACTTGCCTCTACCTGTGTAGCTAAATTAGAGGAAACAATGAGGTCATGTTTTTGATTTCCAGCTGTTCCCCTTAATTATTCCCGTCATCATCATCTAGCTCTTCCTCTACCTCCAGCGCTTTAAGACTACTTGAATCAATTCTGGACTTCTGAGTTATGGGGGGGGGGGGGGAGGTAATACTAATTATAGACTGAAATAATGGAATTTTAAAGTTGAAAGAGAGGTCATCTATCTAGCTTTTTCATATTACAGCTGAGAAACTGAGGAACACAGAGTCTGGTTTTAAATCTTGAACTCTTGTCACTAAACCTGATGTCTCACTAATTAAAATGGGAGTGAGAAAAATCTCTCCAGCTAAATTAATTGAACATTTTTTTAAAAATAAGGTTTTATTTATTTATTTTTACATCGTCATAGTTTTCTCCAGTATCTCTCCCCGCCTACTCCCAGAGTATTTTTAAAGACCCTCCTCCCCCCCAAAAAAAGGAAAGAAAAAAAGAGGGAAAAATTAGCACATCTAGTCAATATGTTGAAAAAGTCCCCAAAAAATGTGAAGTGTGCATCATTGGACCTCCCACCTTCACAGAGGGGTGCATTTAGTGTCCTCTCACCTCTTCATTCAGGTCATGCTTGAGCTTTATAACTTTGTAAAATTCACTTTTGGTTTTTTGATGTGTGGGTCTTTCCATTTTCATTGTGGTAGTCAGATATTTTCTTGGCTTTGCTTACTTCATTCACTCAGCAAAGTTCATATTTTTCTTTCAGTTTTTTGTATCCACATATTTCTTACAGCACCGTGATACTCCATTACATTCATGTACCACAGTTTATTTATTAATTCCTTAATAGATAGGCATCTAAATCTGGAACTGTGCCCAAAGGGCTATAAATAATTGCATACCCTTTGACCCAGTAATACCACTTCTGGGGTTGTATCCCAAAGAGATTATAGAAGTGGGAGGAAGACCCATATGTACAAAAATATTTATTGCTGCTCTTTGTGGTGGCAAAAAACTGGAAATTAAGGGGATGCCCATCAATTGGGGAATGGCTAAACAAGTTGTGGTTTATGAATGTAAT
>CM053585.1:91515852-91534317 GCA_028646515.1 Pseudochirops corinnae
AATACCACTTCTGGGGTTGTATCCCAAAGAGATTATAGAAGTGGGAGGAAGACCCATATGTACAAAAATATTTATTGCTGCTCTTTGTGGTGGCAAAAAACTGGAAATTAAGGGGATGCCCATCAATTGGGGAATGGCTAAACAAGTTGTGGTTTATGAATGTAATGGAATACTATTGTGCTATAAGAAATGGGGAGGAGACGGTCTTCATATTCACCTGGAAAGGCCTATACAAACTGATGCTAAATGAGAAGAGCAGAACCAGGAAAAATTTGTACACAATCACAGACACATACATATACAAGATGACCAACTTTGATAAACTGGACTCATCTCAGCAATGCACAGCTATAAGACAGCTCTACGAGTCTCAGGATGGAAGGAGATGTCTACATTCAGAGAAAGATCTAGAAAGACCAGAGTTTAAATGGAGACTGAAACAATCTACACATTATGTTCTTTTTCATGTTTCGTTTTCTTTCTTTTTTCCCATTGTTCACTCCATTGGTTACAACCCTTCTATACAACCAGACTATTATACAGTATAAAAGTATTTGTAGATCCTATACTTGATTGCATGCTGCCATGGGCGGGGGAAGGGAGGGGAGAAAAATTGAAACTCAAGGGATTGTGGAACTGAATCTTGTAAACTAAAAGTAAATAAACAAATCAATGAAAAAAATTAAAATTAAAAGAAAAAAAAAGAAAGTCCTGCAAGGCCAAAAAAAAAAATAGATAGGCATGTACTTTGTTTCTAATTCTTTGCTATCACAAAAAGTGCTACTATAAATATTTTGGTGTGTATGGGGATTTTCTTATCAATGACTTCTATAAGCCCAAGAATGCAGTCTTTGGGTGAAAAGGTATGGACATTTTAGTCAATTTATTTGCATAATTCCAAATTGGTTATACCAATTTGCCTCTCTACCACATATATTAAATTAGTGTGCTTATCACTCCACAGCCCCTCACAATCAACTGTTGCTATTTTTTGTCATTTTTGCCAATTTGCTGGGTGTGAGGTAAAATGTGAGGGTTGTTTTAATTTCCATTTCTCTTTATCATTAGTGATGTGGAGCATTCTTTCATGTGGTTGTTAATACTATACAATTCTTTTTTAAATACTTTGTTAATATCTTTCTACCACTTTGGGGAATTAACTGAGTGATGTTGTATAATCTCTTTATCCAGTACTTACTTCCTTTTTATAGGTATCCCATTTTTTAAGTCTTTCATTCCTTTTCCTTCACATGATAAAGTCATTTCCCAGAAGTAATGTCATGTGTGCAAGGCCTCACACACTATTATTATTGTAGCATAGATTTTGATATATTCTTAATCTAGACTAGAGCTTAAAAATGAAACACCAGGTTACAAAAAAAGCAACTGGGTCGGTATATTGAGGTATTTCTCATCGGAAAATTAGCACTCTGTTTGCTAAGGTTTGGGACTATGGATGTGGAACATTGTATATACTGTTAGACACAATTAAAGTGCTCCTTTTGCTGAACTGCTCTCTGCCTTCTCTTTTTCTACTCATTGTTTGCTTTTTTGGAGGGGGGAAAGCAGGGCGGTTGGGGTTAAGTGACTTGCCCAAGGTCACTTGGCTAGTAAGTGTTAAGTGTCTGAGATCACATTTGAACTCAGGTCCTCCTGACTCCAGGGCTGGTGCTCTATTCAGTGCGCCACCTGGAGGTCCCATCCACCCCCCCAAATCATTGTTTGAGAAAGGAAGGGCAAAAGACTATAGAGACAGTTCTTGCTTTACATAAGTGGATCATTCTTCAGACCTCTTCACAAAGTGGTAAGGTATGACACTCACTAGCTGTGGGACCTTGGGAAGTCTTTTTCTCCTTTCTAGAAGATTAGTTCTTTCATCTATAAATTGAGGGAGTTGGGCTCTTTCAGTTCTGACATTCTGTGTATGGTGCAGTGTGATGGTTTCTTTGGAAAAAAGCCTTTTATTTTCTTTAACCAGTCTTCACAGAGGAAAAATTTCAGATCACTTAAAAGCAACAAGCCAACAGAAATATGAAGAAGTTCTTTGCTGTTCTAGAGAAATGGTATCTATGTAGCAAAATCTGGTAGCTGCTGCCTGAGATGGCATGATACAAGAAAGGATATTAATTCACTTCCAGTTTTTTGTTTTTTACTAAATAAGCTTCTCCAAAGGGCTGGATTTAAAGTCTCAGAAGGAAGTAGCTGAAGAAGTCATTCAGGAGTACTATTTTGTTAACTCAGATAAGAGCAAATCTCACAGACTCACACCCTTCTCTCCCTGTTTCAACTGTAAATGACAAAACCTAAGCAGTTTTGCTTCAAACTATGTTCTTATGTAGCAGCAATGGCAATTTGTCACCAAGCTGTTAGAAGGTGACATTCCCTTGCCAAACTAACCTCTTTGGCAACTTGGTGTCTGATTTTGTATCAGGGACAATAACTCTTCAGTGGATGGGGTCTCTTTTAGTGGCAGCAGGGATCAGGTTTCATTTACCTGTGGAATTAGGAGAAAATTCTAAATTTGGGAAGATGTTTCTGATTGTTGAGATTTTTATAATTTCAGGTAACATATTCTTCCTCTCCCTGTACGCTGAGAACAAATTAGATCGACTTGCACTATCTATAGCATCAGAGCTTTGAGCTTTGTTACTACGCTCATTAGCATGCAGCTAAAGTGGCCTGAGAAGTTGGAGAATCAGGAGAGTATTCACCCAAGTTCCTTTGTCTATGTGGCAGCTGTGTATCTTTCATGGGCATTTGAAAGCCTTGCATTGACTAGTCAGCAAACCAGCCTTCTCCTCCTCCCCCCTTAAGAGTGAAAGTCAGTCATCTTGCTGCTCTTGTAGTTGGAATCAACAGAATGGAAAAGTGGGCTGAATATAGGTAGTTAAGCAGTAAAATACTCTGTTCCTGGGCATTCATGAGACACTCATCCTAGCCCCACACCTCCAATACAGTGGGATGCAGACTAGGGTCATGGGATATTTTTTGTGTTTCTAGAATTCTTTAAGGTTTACATAATACATTCCTTACAACTCTTTAATGTATTAAGTACAAAAACCACTACTCCCATTTTAAAGGTAAGAGAACTGAGGTTGAGATTTGCTTAATGCCTCCCTAGTACCTAGAAAGCTTGAATTTCAGCCCCAGTCTTCTGATTTCCAGGTCCACAGATCTCTACTGCACATTTGCCTTCCAGCATGGGGAAACACTTTTGACTGGGCAGGAACTTCAGAAGGCAGTGCTAGGTAGGAGGTGTGACTACTGGTGTTTTAAAAAAAAGACAAGACCCAGACTTTAAATCAGAACCAGACCAGTCGTATGTAATCAGCCTCACTGATTTTTATTACATTCCTCCTCTTCTCCCCAAAGAATCTAGAAGGATTATTTTTTCCATTTTTCTGGTTTCTGAAGAATCTTTGAAATTTTCTTCCAGGTGATAGTTCCCAGGATGTTTACAAGGATCAAAATATACCCATTAGAGGGTAGAACTAAAATTCCAGGCCTTCTCCTTAACCTGTCCTTAATGTAGTCACTTTGTTTCTTTAATTCTTCCTTTTAGCTTTTCTCTCTTAGTGCTTTTAACTTTAAGTGTTCTATAAGAATCAACATAAACCCTTTTCTTTTTCTTTTCTTTTCTTGGGATGAGACTTGGTTGTATGTGACTTCCTGATAAGTAGCACACAAGGCTTCTTTGATTCCCTTCCACATCCCTCTAAGACAGTCGTTTTTGTGGATTATTTTTCCCTTCAGAGCTGCCCTCGATGACCACTTTAACCTGACTTCACAAATGTGCAATGTTTTGGAAAGTTGTATATACGCTGACTTTACCCATGTCTGGGGAATCCAACCTAGAGGTTATCCCTAAGCCTGCCCCCTGGGGAATGCTGAAGATAACTGCTCATCTTGGTATGTTTGGCTGCCCATTCTAGCTCCTCAGCTATGGCTCCTCTGACGTCCCCTCCTCCTGGTATGACCAGGCTTCTCTCGTGACGGCCTTCCTTTGTTGGCTTCTGCTCCGTATAACCTGCCTCCTTTTCATACTCCCTACTAGTCCCAGATCCGGCCTCCATTTTTAAGTTCTTTTCCATAAATCTCATTCTTCCCAAAGCTTCCAGACAACCTAACAATGCCCTGGCCTTTTTTTTTTTCTTTTTCCATTCCTTGCCAAAATTTTTGCTTGCCTAGACTGGGGTGATCTTTTTGTGGTTAAGTACTCTGCATTTTCATAGCACTTAGCACTTGAGCCAGTTGGCTACCATTGTGTAACTGAGCACTGGATTTGAGTTCTGACCTTAATGCTTACCAGCTACGTGACCACTGGTAGCCACAGTTGCATTTTCTGTAAAAAGGAAATAATAATACTTGCACTGCTTAGTTCATGGGGTTTTTGTGAGGCATGGTCCTCTGTAAGCCTTAAAGCAGCTACATGGCACAGTAAATAGAACACTGGGCCTGACAGCAGAAAGACCTGAGTTCAAATTTGGCATCAAATACTAGCTGTCTGACTTTGGGCAAGTTACTTAACTCCTGGTTGCCTTAATTCACTGGAGAAGGAAATGACAAATCACTCTAGAATCTTTGCCAAAAAAAATCCCAAGGACAGTATTGGTGGGCTATGGTATGTGGGGTCACAAAGAGTAGGACACAGCTGAACAATGGCAGCTTTATAAAGGTGAGTCTTCATTACTCCCAATGATGAGGTGAGGTGGACAGGAGTGCTAGAGGCAAGCAGAGCAAGCAGGATGCAGGATATGAGATACAGGATAAGATACAGAGTATGTCCAGCCAGAAAAGCAATCAAAGAAGACACTACATGGAAGCCCCCCAGCCAGGACTTAACTGTGTGCTTTCACAAAGCACACCCAATTCCAGAACAGCTCTTCCCCTCCCCTCTCCCATTCTCTTTGCTTATCTGTATGATAAAGTCACCTCTGGACTACCAGATATCCCAGGCATCTCAGAACCATGCTTGCTCCTCCCATTCTGTCATCCCTCTTCCCCCTATTCCATAAAATTGTATTTAAACCAAACACTGAACCCCAAAAACTGCTTTTGCCTTCTGTGGAAAGTTAGGGGAGCAGGGCCTATGCTCTGGCTCTCTCATGCGTGGAAGCAGGCCCGCTTGGGTGCGTCACCCCAATAAATGCCTTTCTTTAACTTGGAGAACTGTCCGAGTAAATTTCTTTCAGGTCAGTAGAATTTGCATGTCTGTTCCTCATCATTTCAGGTGGCACCCCAACATTCTTGGAGTACATCCTGAGCTCATCAAGAATAACAGAATTAATCTGATTTGGCTTCTGAATCCTAGGATCATAGAACTGGAGCTGAATCTAGTCTAAGTCCCTCATTTTACAGATCAGGAAACTGAGGCTCAGAGAGTTGAAGCGGCCAAGGTTACACAGGCAGCAGAAGCAGAGCTGTGATTGTTCTGTTTAGCTGAATTCTGGATGTTCTCGTTCTCATGAATGTGTATGAATATGTATAAAGCCCCCTTGCTTCATTTCATATGATTGATACATTTGTCAGGGAATGGTTCTAAATTAAATCATTTTAAAGGCAGCCAGAATGTTCATTGGAATCCTGAATTGAATCTCTTTTATGGAAGGGAGCTGTCCCCTGACTTTATAGGCATACCAGGATTGTTTAAATCAAGGTCCTCCATGTGCAGTTCCTTTTTTCAGCTCTGTACAGAGGCAGTGATATAATCTGCTGGAGACCCGAGAGTCATGCTGCCTCAGACAGCAGATAGCGAGCCACGCCTCACCAAGTTAGAGTTACCGGACGGGTGATGTGTGTGCATATTTTTACTGTGCAGTAAGAACAGGCATTCTCGGCTGAGGACAGAGCTCCTCTGAGCTGCTGGAGATTTGGATAATTGCAAGAAAGGTAGTAACAAAGTCCAGTTTACTCGGATATCCTGAAAAATCTCTCTGGTTTTTGTAGCTGGTTTTAGACTGGAGAGGGGAGACAGATTTGGTTTTGTAAGGGTTCCTGATAAGTCAGTAGTGGGGCTGAATTCATTATTCATATTGTGGAATCTGATATCCTCTCCTGTTACTGTTGTTGTGAGGGTTAACTGAGACCATGTCTGGGAAAATTCTTTGTCAGACACTTGTATCATTTAGGTACCTAGCCTAGTGCTTTGCTTTAGTAAGCTAGAAACTGCTAGAACCTGGTGGTCTGGATGCTTGGGTTGTTGTCCAGGCCTTGGCCTTAATTTTCTCTGTGACCTTGGCAAGTTATGTCAGCTCTGTGGCGCAAAATCTCTGATGGCCCCGACAACCCTGATCTCACTCTGACCCCATGGTTTGAAGCAGTTGTATGTATCTGAAAGTGGTAATACTGCCTTCCTTTAAAATAGGACAGAGTCTCTGTTTTAGATTGTCAGGCTCAATCCAAAGAAAAGAGCTTTTATTATACAATAAATGCTACTCTTGTGGAAGAAAGGGAGGACAGGAGAAAATGACAGGTTTAGACTGGACAGTCATAGGATCACAGATGTAGGATTGGAAGGCCCTTAGAGGTCATGTAGTCCAAACCCCTCATTTCACAGGTAGGGAAAGCCCTGGGAGTTCAGGTGACTTGCACAAGGTTACATAAGGGTAGCAGGTCAGAATCTCTAAGGTCGTGCTAGTTAGTGACTAGAAAAATTTTATTTGCCTTCAGAATGCAGCCAGGAATGTGCATAGATATGCACATTTAACCTGTATACCCAGTCCTGGCTAGAACCCTTTTGTCCTTACAACAAGCACCTTTGTAGGGAAGAAGAACATAGGATCATAAATATAGAGTTGGAAGAGATCTTAGAGGTAGTCCAATCCATCCTTTTATTTTACAAATAAGGAATCTGAAGCCCAGAGAAATTAGTTATTGGTCCAAGGTCACACAGGTAAGGGGCAGACTGAGGATTTGAACTCACGTCCCATGACTCCCAAGTTCACGTATCATTTTACTTTATAATTCTGCTTGCCAAGAGGCACAAAGGTTACTTCTCTCTGCCCAAGGAGAGATTTTGTAGGGGTGAAAAAAGATAGAATAATCCTGCTTAAAACCCTCAGTTTAATTTCATCTGGTTCAGGTGAGTAAGAACTCATCTTTTGAATGTATCATGGATCCCTTTGGCAGTCTAATGAAGCTTATGGACCCTTCCAAAGAAAGATGTTTTTAAATGCATAAAATAAAAGGAAGCCAATTTTATTGAAAGACTGTTTTAAATCCAGTTTACAGGTCCCAGGGTAAGAATCTATGCTCTGGTTAATGAGGGGTGTACAAAAAAAAGTCCTCTCTCTTCATCTGCATGGTTGTGGAACTAGAATGTGGAATTGTCTTTTGCTGTAATATCCTAAAATGCTATGTGCTTAGAATGTTGCTTCATGAAAATTTGTCTGCTTTTGTCTCCTATACTTGTCTGCTTTCTCATACCACTTTCGTGATTGTCACCTGCCTCTTTTTGTCTGATACTTTCCCCCTTACTGTTCTATGTTGATTCTAAATAAACTTAGCTTTGATATAGAAATTGACTTTTGAAATACTTATTTATACTTTCTCTTTGCCTAGAAAAATTTTAACTCTAATCTCATTTTGTAAAACAATTTGTTCTTCATCCTAAGAGGCAGCTGGGAGATAGAGTGCTGTGTCTGGAATCTGGAAGACTTGAATTCAAATCCAGCCTCAGACACTTCTTTGGCTCTATGACCTTAAGCAAGGCACTTATCCTCACAGGGTTGTTGTAAGGATCAAATGAGATAATATTTGTAAAGTGCTTAGCACAGTGTTTGGCATGTAGCAGGAGCTTAATAAATGCTTATTCGCTCTCTTCTTTCCCTTTTCCCCATACCACTCTTATCCCAATATTCCCCTTTTGCCTCTAATCTTGAAATACTAACTTATCTAAAACCTGCATTTACATTTTGTAGTTTTTTGGCTATGGGAAAACTGGTTAGCATATAATCAACAATAAATTAATGGGGAATGATTTTTTTTTTCACTGTTGGGTCATTGGCTTCATAGAAAATACTATTCCTGCCCTAGCAGCAGGGGAAGGTTGGCCTTCCTGCCCAGGGGGCTTCAGAGGTGTTCTGGGTAGCATCAGTCTAGGCATGCCCCAACTTGTCGTCCTCTGAAAGTTAGGCTCCTGATAGGAAACGGGGCAGGAACGTGCCAACAGTAACTTGGTAGTCACAACAGAAGAGCAGCAGATGCTTGGCATAGAAGGATCTGACTTCTCTTTCCTGTTAGAGTGGGGTGAGGGAGTATGCATAAATGTGACATTTGTAGTAGAAGATCAAAATCCTGACTGATGAGGATAGGTCTTAAAAAGGTCTGTTTAATTTGGGTTCCTCTTCTGGGGTACCCACCTGAGACTGGGACCTGTAGTGACTACTCTGAATTCAGGTGACAGAATGCTATGTTTTCACAAGCTACATTGGAAGGATTTGGCACCAGGGTAAGTTATGACTTCAGACTTCCTCAGAAAGTTGCTTTTTGCACACAATGCTTATGGCTTTGGAGTTGTGTTCTTCTTTAGCCAAATTCTGAATTGAATTGTAAGAAAAATAATTACTTTTTTCCTGTTCCTTTCCAGTTTCCTTTAGGGAGCCGACAGCCGATGGGCCCCGAACTAGGGAGAGTAAGAAGTCTCTCCTCAATGGCACTCAGTGAAGAAAAGACTTTGGCAGAGAGTGAGAGTGAAGCAGAGACGGTGCTGGATGGGAATGTGAAGAACCATGGAGTCTGGAACAGCCAGGAGCTAGAGACAGACTGCTCGATGGCTCTGGGCAGCATGCAGCACTTTCTAGATGCCAGTGGGGGAAAGTGTGCCCCACTGGAGGAGGAAGAAGAGCTGACCAACAGGAAGGCCATGCCTGACCACATTCCTGTGGCTGGAGTGTGGAAGCAACACCATACAGATAAAGAAGGCAGAACAGCCCAGATCTCAGAGAGAGACTCCTTCATCACTGCATCGGAACCTGTTTGTAGCCGTTTGCTTCCTGAAGACAGGACTGGAATGGGAACAGGAGACCTTTTACTTGGAGTAGGCGCCCAGGTAGGAAGTGTTGCTTGTGGCACATTGGTTTGATAGAAGACCTTTCTTTCAGGTCGCTGTAGCTTTTTGTCAGATCCCGTTTTATTTGTTCACTTCAACCATGATACAAGATGAGATAAGAATTTAGGTACCTGTTTTATGGATGTAAAAACTGAGACATGATGAGGTCAAGTTATTCTTATCTGGCTGGTTGGCTCCCAGAGGTCAGTAGCAAGGAAAGGTCAGAGTTAAATGTCATCTCTGAGATAGAGCCCTGTGTACTGGATTACCTGCCCTGTCCCACCTGTGGCCACGCAGAGCACTGCATCGCTACCTGGATTGCGTCTCGTTCTCCCACCCCCAAAAACCTGCATCGTACTTCTGTGTGTGCTTTTTATTTACTTGTTTGTAGAAATGTTGTCCCCTACCACCACCTCAAGGAGAATGTGAACTCCTTAAAGGGCAGGAGCTGACTTGCTCTTGTATCTGTTTCTCCTGTACTTGAGCCATGCCTGCCACTTAGGAACACCTAATAAAAGTTTATTGATTGATTGTTTTGGCATCCAGGGACCCAGGGCAAAAGTGGAGGTTATCTGTAAAATGGGGATAATCACGATACTTATACTGCCTGTACTGCTGATGATACAAGTGCTGCCTCACAGCTTAAATAAGAGAGGGTAAATGTATGTAAAAAGGGCTTTCAGAATCTAAAGTGCTGTGTAAATGTTAGCTGTCATTAACTAGACTCTGAGAGACTGGTCCTTGAGCTCTGTTCTCTGGTGGTACAAGTTAAGGAGTTATGAAGGATATTAGGCCTTTGGTTATCCCCCTTCCATCTCCTTCAAACATGAAGCCAGGGTACCAGCGTCCCAACTAGAAGAGAATCTTGTTCCATCACCCGACACCCTCAGGAGCTTCTGTGGTTGGGATGTGTTCTTTCTTACTCATGAAGAGAAGGTGCCACTTGATTAGAGTCTTGAGAGAAACCAGGGATTTCAAAGATGGAGGGGAGGGAGGGCATTCTAGGCATGGAGGACAAAGTGTTCAAAGGCCTGGAGACGAGATGCAGTGTCACGTGTGAGTAATAGCAATAAAGCCTGTTAGGATGGATTATAGAATGTGTGAAAGGTACTAATCTGTTGAAAGGTTGGGAAGGTAGGTTGGGGCCAAGTTGGAAAGGGCTTTCAAAGTCAGATGGAGGAATTTATATTTCATCCTAGATGAATGAGGAGCCACCCTAGTTTATTGAACAGAGAGGTGATATGGATAGACCTGTGCATTAGGAAAATCACTTTGGCAGTTGTGTGGGGGATGAAGGGGAGTGGAGAAAGACTCTTGGCTCAGAGGCCCGTTATAAGGCAGTAGTCTTGATGAGAGTTAAAAGGACTAAGGTGGTGGCTCTATTCCGGTGAGGAGAAGGGTGCAGATGCAAAAGATGTAAAGGGAGGTACAAGACAAGATTGGGCACCTGGTTGGCCGTGTGGAGTGAGGGAGAGAAGGGAGAGGAGGATGACAGCAGGCTTATACAACCAGGTGACCAGAGGGGAAAAGATAATGGGTTCTGTTTTGGACAGGTTGCATTTGAGATGCCTTTGGGATATCCATTTTGAAATGTCCATTAGGTGATTTAGGACTGGAGTTCAGGAGATTGCTTAGGGCTGAAGATCTAGATGCTGGGGTCACCTTGGTAATTAAGCCCAGTTAGGCTCATGAGGTCACTAAGTGACAGAGTATAGCGAAAGAAGAAGCCTTGGACAGAACCTTAGGATACCTTCTCTGGGTCTTTATTCATCCAGATGTTTATCTTCCTTTTGAAATCAGTTGACACTGTCCTATGAAGAAGTCCAGACTTCAAATCTCAGAAAGAAGATAAAGGATCCATTCTAAGATCTATCTGTATTATCCAAGAACTGGACAGTCTGGAGTGGCCTGGCCTGAGTTGAAACATAGTACATAGATTTCCAGGGCCCTGGGGCTCACAAGTATCAAAGATGTAGTATTGGAATGTAGTTAGTTCCAAGAGCATGAGTTTAGCATTGTTTCTTCCATTGGGATGCTTGAAAATGCTAAAGGAAAATTTTGAGATTCGCCTCATTTTCCCCTCCTGTTTATTTTACTCTTAAGGGTTTGATATGTGTATCAATAGTAACTTATCGGTAACTTCATAACCCCTTTCTGTCTTTCTGAATTATGTATTCACATCTATGCCTATGCATACTTAGTAATACTTCACAGAGCTTTAATTTCAGCCAAGACCTCTTCTTCCATTGACAAACTTTACTACAGTATTCTTGAGCTTCCGTAGCTGAAAAATTCATCACCCTGCACATGATGATGAACTTTCTGAATTTAGCTAGACTTGTCCTTGGATGACACAGATTTGAGGTCTTTTCTAATTTGTGTAGTACCATTGGCAGTAGGCTCCAGGAACCCAGGGTCAGGATCAGTACTCCACAAGGGGTATTAGGGGAGAACTTAACCAAAAAATGGCCTTAGCAAAGAGAAGCAGCAAGGCCTAGTGGATAGAGTGCTATTGGGTTTTCAGAAACTTTGGAATCCAAATCCTCCCTCTAACACTTAATAGCTGTATGATCCTGACAAGTTCACCTAAACTCTGCTGTGCCTCAAGCACTTCCTGATGATTTAGGGTTGCAGTTTAACCCACTTCACAGATCCTGCCTTTATCCTTTAACCAAAGCTATTTTTAGTGGTACTCCTTAATCTGCTTTTCCTCAGTTGGAGCTATTCAATATTACCACAATCACCACTCCTGGAAATAATGAGCTGTTATTTATAGGAGGGCCGAGTTATACACTGCTATTTGAACATGCAGTCAAAATAAAAGGATAGTGTAGCTCTGAATGATGCCTTCTCCTAGTCCTGGGGTCGCTATGAAGAAGATTCAGTGGTAGAATGAGGTCCTTTCTACTTCAGACATTTCTCAAAGGTTTTCTACCAAAAAAAAAAGGAGAATTTATTCCATTTCAGAAGGGACATAAATTTGGTACCAGTCGTCACTGGCCTGTTTGGCTGACCCATATCCTATATGGGCAGTCTTTGGTGTTTTGCTATTTTATCTGTTGAGAAAGAAATCCTATGAAAGCTGGTTTCTGTATTCCAAGACAATCATATTGTGCTAGTGCCATTCATCACATTCTTTGAGTCTTACACTTTGGTAATTCCCTGAATTTTCCATTCTAAAGGGTTCTTTTCCTAAGTGAGGCCTTTTGATTGTCATCCAAGTGCCGAATAAAAGTCCTTGGTCCTGTTGTTGCTTCAGTACAGTCACCTCTGTGGTTATATTTTTTCTTTGTTTTCCTTCCCTCTCTTCCTTCTTTATTACAGATGGAGGAGAAATTGTGTCTTGGCTCTCCAGCGCTTCCTCAGAATGTTGCTGATCCTCTAGCCAGGACTCTCAGCTCAGGAGAGGTTGCTGATGATGAAGATGACTGCTCCAGTTTTGAATCTCCCCAAACCCGTGGTCCTAGGCAACAACCTTACAACTCCAGTTCTTCTTTCTCGTTGAGGTGGAAATCTTTGCTGAACCTAGATTTGTCTACCCATTCTCCGTCCAGTCACAGCTTTCCCACTTCACCTACTCCAGAGGGTTTCCTAAGACAGAGAGAGAAGACAGGATCCCCAAACCTGTGGCCTCCTAAAAGCTCTTCACTTGAGCACACAGCCTCATGTTTATCATCTGGTTTATTGAGCTCTGCACTGAGCCCCATGCCTCCAACACATGGAATGCCATGTCTGGCCTCCTGCAGTGGTGGAGCTGTAGCTGAGGCAAGCAGGAGACGGTCCTCCTTTCAGACTGATTACTGGGCCTGTGTGCTGCCTGATTCCCTGCCTCCATCTCCTGATCGTCACTCCCCTCTCTGGAATCCAAATAAAGAGTATGAAGACTTGCTTGATTATACTTACCCTTTAAAGCCCAAGGCCCAGCTTTCAAAGCCCATTGACAGCCATGTGCTCACTGACACCTTCCTGCATGACTCTGGTGTTGACCTGGACAGCTTTTCCCTCTCACCTGAAAACACCCTGAAGTCCCCCACTACTCTGTCCCATGACTGCTTACCAACAGAACCACATGTTCAACTCCCTCCAGAACCCAGAAACTGTGATGACAGGTTTTCTGCTGTAGTGTCCCAGACCCAGGGTAGCTTCGGATTGGCGGCTTCTGGTCAATTGACATCTACTCCCAAAGCCAGCAGTAGACGTGCTCTTCAGAATGAAAAGGAGCAACCTCTAACGAACTTCAGGAAATCTCTACCTATGGGAAGATGCCTTGAGGCACACTTGCCATCGCCTGGAGAATGGTCCAGAGGGAGTTCCTTTTCGACACTTAGAGGCAAGAATGCTGGAAGTAGTGATCTCCAGAATCTTTCCCATGAGGTTCCAATGGAATCAGGGTGGAAAACACAAGAAGATATTGAAATTGAAGAAGAGTATCTTGCTCTGCCCCCTCGACTGACCCAGGTTTCCGGTCTGGCTCCATATCTGTCCACCATTCAGACACCTGATTCTCAGCCTTCTGTAGCCACTGAAAGGCAAGGTTTACCAGCTGCCTCTAGTGACAAAGAGCCAGCTCCCCTTCTGCAGCAGAGCAAAAGGCATTCTACTTGGGAACACTCCAGAGGGAAGAAGGGTACTGCAGATAGGGATTGCTGTACCCAGATCCCCCACTTTCAGTTTCAAAGACTTGATAGGGAAGGTGATGCTAACATATTGATCAGTCAGGACCCAGGAGGCCCAGCCGACAGACTGAAGACAATTTCTTCCTTTAGGAAAATGCTTGCTGGGCTGGCTTATCCTGACTCAAAACCAGAAGGGCAACATCTAAAGAAAGAGAAGGACCAAGAAAGAGAATCCCTTCTACAGTGTGTGAAGGTAAAGAAAAGAAAACTTAAAAAGATTTACGTGAAGATATCTCTTACCACTCCCCCCTAACCCCCAAATTAAATTATTGACTGGGTCAGAGCTAAGCTTTACTTTGTAGTGTATCATGTGGTACATGGTCTTAACTCTCCTTATAAGAGAGGCCATTTCGATCCAACCCCTTGGTGTTGGTTATAAAACTGGGGTTCTATATCCAAGGACTTCATCATTTCAGTCCAAATTCACATGTTCCAAAAGTCAGACTGATCCTTCTTGGCAGAGTGGGAGAGAGTATGTGAGCTGCCCTACTGGGTTTCAAATATAGAAGCATGGTTTCATCTGCTACATTGTTACTTTGGAGGGCAGATGCACACACAGGATTTTCTTCTTTCTTCCTGTGGTCTGTCACTGTCAACGTCTCATAGAAAACATTATACTTCACATAAACAAAACTCATCTGCTCAAAGGGGATAATGCTGGGCAAATAGTATCTTCATTTTACAGTGAGGACATTGAGACACAAGAAAGTTGAAGTAGCTGGCTGAACCAAGACTATACCCAGGGACAGAGCCAGGATTCAAATCCAGGTCTCTTGAATTGTAGTGTAATAGAAAAAGCCATGGACTGGAACTCAGGAAACCCAAGTTGTAGCCTCAGTTCTGCTGAAGGGGAAGTCACTGCACCTACAGTGAATGACAGCCTATGGGGGCAGAGTATTTGTGACGCTGGTGAGTCACCATAATGCAGTTCTCAGGGCTTTGGTGTCCTCATCTATAGAATGAAGCATCTGAAACAGATAATTCTCCACCTCTCTTCTAGTTCTGAGATTCTGTGACTTTAGTGTTCTGGTCCTTAGGTTTGTGGAGAAAGATAGAGGATGCAACTTTTTATTGTTATTTTCAGCCATGTTTTAAGGCCAGGGATGTTTGTAGCCATTTGTTTTCAGCTAACCTTTTTCAGCAGAAGTAGCTTTTTAAAGTTAACGTGCTGAAACAACCATACCAGCCGACATTTATGTAACCCTGTTTTAAACATGGCTGCCCTTTCCCCCAGATTTTTCACAGGCAATATTGCATTTTCTAATGTCTAGGTTAGCATCTCTTCTTCTAGGTATTAACCCAGATGGTAGCAATACTGAACTAAAAGGTTAAATGTTTTTAAGTGTCAGTTATGATGGAGGCCTTTTGCAGGGCACGGCTTCAGAAGTATAGGTAAGGCATCAGGGAGAAATGAGATCCAAGAGTCATTATTCATACATTAACCTTGGAAAAAACCCCGTGTCTGCAGTAAAAGGATATTTGTCTTTACATTGGTATCCCTGGAACACAAATAAGTAACAGTTATATTTGGCCTCAGTAGATATTTTGCTGTTACCTGGAAGAGCTGATTTGTTGGCTGTATAAAGTAGCTGAAGTTATGGACAACTTGATTCCACCAAAGTCTAACCTTGCAAGTCTCAAGTCTTCCCTACAGCTTTATCGGGTAAGTATAAAACCCCACATGTTCCCTGTACCCATTGTCCTCTATGGGAGGTTGGGGGGGAGGGGGGAGGGCGGGGATTGGCTAAATTATTTGCCACTAACATTATAAACCTTTGTCTTATCCTGTGAACTAAGAGTCCCCCTGACTACTGGGAGGGAACAGTTATTTTTCTCTTCCTGCCAAAAGTAGAAAAAAGAAAGCTAATAAATCTACTTAATGTGGGGCTCCTGGTTTTTTTTGGATTAGTGGTTCACATTTACATAGCACTTTAAGGGTTACAAAGCACTTTCCTTACAACAACTTTATGAAAAAGGCAGGGCAAATATTATTAGTTCCATTTTCTAAATGAGGTTTAAACAAGGTAAAGCTTGAGAGCCAGGTGCTGTGCTGGGCCCAGGCACTTTACACTGTCTAGTGCTACCATCTTTGTTAATCATCTTTAGTTGGATTCCTCGATTCATTTCTCTAGGGCTTTGTCTTGATAAATTACTTCCTGTCTTGTGAGGGCAGAGTATTTGTTTTCTAGGAAATAAGGTAGTTCAGCAAGGATTGTTTCTCTAGGACTCTTTCTGCAGATTGTTAGAGCCTTTCAAGTGTAGAATGCCTGACTGAGAGCTGTTCCACAGAGAGAAGCTGTTGTCTTACTTTGTCTGAACCTGGACTCTGTCTAGTTGACTAAATCTGGTTCCTGCTCCACCCTCTTCCCAGGGGTTTGCCCCCCTTGTTAAGAGTTGAATGAAATGCAGTTACTTGCATATCATACAGGAGAAAGGCATGGCAGGGAGTACAGGGAGTCTAAGCTAGTCTAGTCCTTTTGGAATGGCCCACTCTTGATGAGACTTGAGACTTACTCTGGAGCTAAAGGTGTGAGGCAGATTTGTCATGGAGGGTCTACTTAGACTAAGATGGGATTGTGGCAGAAATAATTAAGAGGCTACCTTCTATCTAAGCCTACACAGAGACAACATGGTATAATAAAAAGATTCTTGGATCTGGAGTCAGAGAACTGGGTTCTAATCCTGGCTCTTTCCCCAGTGCAGCCTTAAACAGGGTACTCCTGGGCATATTTCCTGTAAATGAAGGGGTTTGTCTAGATGACCTCAGAGGTCCTTCCCAGCTCTAAATCCAAGATTTACTAAGTCCAGATATGAGCTGGTAGTCAGAAAAGCCTCCAGGGGAAACCCCATGGATGACTTTTGCTTACCTTGGTCAGCTGGGTGTCACAGTGGTTAGAGTGCTGGCCTCGAGTCAGGAGGACTTGAGTTCAGATCTGTCCTCAGATGCGTAATAGTTTGTGACTCCAGATTAGTCATTAAACCTCTGTGTGCTTCAGTTTTCTCAGGTGCAAAACGGGGACAACAGCACTGAAACAGCTCCTTAGGCCCCATAGGGCTTTTGTGAGGATCAAATGAGATAATGTTCCCAGAGTACTTGGCACAGTGCCTGGTACATGGCAGGTGCCATATAAATGCTGGTTCCCTTCCCCTTCTCTCTCTCACCATCCAAGACCAAAATCACCTCCAAACTGGGTGAGGCTGTGCAGGGGACCTTCACCTGGTGAAGGAGAGTGCCATGATTCTTCTCCCTGTAGAGGTCCTTGGGCTTGGTGCCCTACTCTGGGGCCCTCAGATATTTTCTCTTACACTCTCCCAGGGGGTGATGATCTTCAATGCATTTTATTACAATTTGAAATAGTCTGTGTGGAAGGGCATCCTTCTCTGTCTCAAACAGAACTGTCTAAACCCCAGCACACACAAAAAAGTGTTGCCTTGTACCCCCTGGTATTCGGGTAAGTATTTTTTTTTCCCAAAGCCAAGTTAATTAGAATTAGTTTTGCTTTGAGAAGTTTATGAAGAATCTTTGAGACAATTTGTGATGCCCTGGGTTATGGGGGGGGGGGGAGTGAGGAGAGGAGGAGTGGGAATCTCTTCCCAAGAGAAAGAGTGCAGAGATGGTGATAGATGACTATGGTGGATTCGGCGTTGGAGGACCTGGGTCCAAATCCTGGCTCTGTTGCTTATTACTCAACCTCTCCTGTGTAAAATGAGGAGGTTGGACTAGATGAACTTTAAGATGCTTCCTAGCTCTAAATCTGTGGTCTTCTGAAAGACTACCTCAAACTGCCCTTGACCTGTGCTCTGCCATTGAGACAGTCTCATTTGACCATCAAGCAGGCATTTTCTAGCAGAAAACAGTGAAGCCTGTCTTGGATTTTTCTTAGTTTCAAAGACTTTCTGATGTTAAGGAAAACTGTCAGAAGCTCTTAGGATAGAGGTTTTATTTATTCTTCATCTTAGAGCTTAATATGGTGGCTTTGTATTATTTTAATTTGGGGGCACTTTTTCTTAGAAAACTTAATAAATTATGCTCATAAAATGTTCATTTTTCTTTATCCTGATACCCTTTTTAGCAATTTAAAAAAGACATAGCTGAACACCAATCCCTGACTGAGAGTGTCTTACAGAAAGGGGAAATTCTGCTCCAGTGCTTGTTGGAGAACGCTTCAGGTGAGATATTTGACATTTTGCTTTTTGTAGACTATAACCAGTGTCCTTCTTCTCTCAAGAAAGCAGTATCTGGAACTGATATTTACTCTGCACAGAGATAAGAAACCTATATTGTAAAAACCCTAAGTTTTATGCCATTGGATTCCCATTAACTCCCCTTGTGGTAACTAAACATCTGTACTGCTCATCTTTCCTTTGCACTTCCTGGCTATTGCCTAGTCTTTCCACTTAAAAGCATAAAAATGTATCTTTGCTTTGGCCCTGAAGATAGGAAATTGAATCTGCTTTTGACAGTATTTGATGTTCTTTTATTTTTGTGTCCATTGGAAGCTTGGTTTTTAGAGGAGCAGATACGATTACACAAAGATGAATAATTTATCTTCAGTCTAGAGATGTACAAGTATTTCATAGAAGGTAGGAGAATGATGGTGTTATGGGAATCTGAGGATCTTCCCTGCCCCTAGGCCCTTTGCTAAAGTGGCTACGTGACTCTGAGGACCCTTGGATATTTGAAAGTATACTCTGTTCCCTAATAGGCTGAATGTGGTCACGTGGAGCCTGTGGCGCCAG
>CM053585.1:91544435-91588981 GCA_028646515.1 Pseudochirops corinnae
GGAATGATAGAAGGGAGGGTGGATTGGGGGAGAGGGTAGTTAGAAGTAAACACATTTGATTTTTAAAAATTTGTTTTTTACATGCAACTGGGAAATAAGATATACAGGCACTGGGGTATAGAAATCCATCTGCCCTACTAGAAAGTTAGGGGTTGTGGGGGAGGATATAAGAGAGAACAGATTGGGGAAAGGGGTATTCAGCAGGCTTGCTATTTTGGGGTGGGGGGTAGGGGAAAGGCAGGGAGAAAAATTTGTAACTCAAAATCTTATGGAAATGAATGTTGAAAACTAAAAATGAATAAATTGGTGGAAAAAATTTAAGTCGTCTGTACATGTAATTGGAAAAATTAAAATACTATTTAAAAGAAAAAGCCCACAAACTCAGAAGATGACAACAATGTTAAAACATTACATACGACACCTCAGAGAGAAATATGGATTGATTTCAGGTACAAAAAGAACTGGAAGAGCTCAAAAAGGATTTTAAAAATAAATTAAGAGATATAGAAGAAAAATTGGGGAAAGAAATGAGTTATACAAGAAAGTCATGAAAAAAGTCAACAACTTGGTAAAGGAATCACACAAAAAAAGAAAAGATGTACAGAAATGCAATGAAGAAAACAACTCCTCAAAGAGTAAAATTGGCCATCTGGAAAAGGAAATACAAAAGCTTACTTTAGAAAATAATTCCTTAAAAATTAGAATTGGGCAAGTGGAAGCTAATGACTCCATGACACATCAAAAATCAATCAAACAAAATTAAAAGAATGAAAAAATAGAAGAAAATGTGAAATATCTCATTGGGAAAACAACTGACTTGGAAAGTAGATCTAGGAGGAGATACTTTAAGAATTATTGGACTTCCTGAAAGCCATGATTGAAAAAAGAGCCTGGACAGCATCTTTCAAGAAATTATCATGGAAAGCTGCCCTGGTATCCTTCAACCAGAGGGTCAGATAGTAATTTTAAAAATCCACTGATCACCTGAAAGAAATACAAGATGAAAACTCCCCAAAAAAACTCACCAAATGCCAGCACTCTCAGGTCAAGGAGCAAATACTGAAAACAGCCAGAATGAAACAGTTCAAATGTCAAGGGGCCACAGTCAGGATCACACAGGATTTAGCAGCTTCTACATTAAAAGACTGGAGGCCTTGGAGTGATATTCCAGAAGGCTGAGGAGCTCAGATTACAACCAGGAATCACCTCTCCAGCAAAAGTGAGCATAATCTTTCAAGGCTTAAAAAAAAAAAAAGTCAGTAAAATAAAAGATTTTCAGACATTCCTGAAAAAAAAAGGGCTAAACAAAAAATTCAGTTTTCAAATATAAGACTCAGGAGAAGCATAAAAAGGTAAACAGAAAAGAAAAATATAAGTTATTCAGTAAGGTTAAACTGTTAATGTCCCTACCTGGCAGGGCAACACTTGTAACTCTTGAGAACTGTATCACTATTAGGACAATTAAAAGGAGTATATGTAGATGCAGGGTGTGAGTATAAGTTGACTGTGATGGGATGGTTTTTAAAAAATTTAGGGGTGAGAAAGGATTGCATTGGGAGAAAGAGGGAAGGGAAGTAAAATGGGGTAAATTATTTCACATGAAGAGACACAAAAGACTTGTTACAGTGGAGGGAAAGGGGAGAGGGGTGTGAGCATTTCATGAACAGTGCTTTCATGGGATATGGCTCAAAGGGGGAAGGATATATACTCAGTTGGATACAGGGGTCTATTTTATTCTATGGTGAAATAGGAGGGGAGGAGGACAATCGGGAGTGGGGGGGAATAGATAGAAGAACAGATTGAGGGAGGCAGTGGTCAGAAGCAGAACACTAATGAGGAAGGACCAGATGAAAAGAGGGAGAAAGGAGAGAGAATTATAAACAAGGAAAATAGGACATAGGGAAATACTTAGTAAGTATAACCAGGAGTGTGAATGGGATGAACTCACCCATAAAAAGGAAGCAGATAAGAGAATGGATTAAAAACCAGAATCCCACAATATGTTGTTTACAAGAAACAGAGAGCCAGAGAGACACACAGAGTAAAGGTAAAAAGACAGAGAAGAGTATATTATGCTTCAACTAAAGTAAAAAAAAAAAAAAAGCAGGGGTAGCAAGCATGATCTCAAACAAAGCAAAAGCAAAAATAGACCTAATTAAAAGAGATAAGGAAGGAAACTACTTCTTGCTGAAAGGTATCATAGACAATGAAGTAATATCAGTTCTAAAAATACGCACCAAAAGGTATAGCATCCAAACTTCTAAAGAAGCTAAATGAGGAGGAAATAGACAAACTACTAATGGGGGACCTCAATTTTCGTCTCTCAAAACCTGATCAACCTAACCAGAAAATAAACAAGAAAGAAGTTAAGGTAAACAGAATTTTAGAATAGTTAGATATGATAGACCTCTAGAGAAAATTGAATGGAAATAGAAAGGAATATACCTTTTTTTCATCAATTACATCACACCTAAACAAAAATTGACCACATATAAACACACATAAACACCTCACAATCAAATGCAGAGAGGCTGAAATCTCAAGTGCATCCTTTTTAGAGTATGATACAATAAAAATTTTATTTAATAAAGGGCCATGGAAAAATAGATTAAAAATTAATTGGAAATTAAATAATCCTAAAGATTGTGTGAGTCAAAGAACAAATCATAGAAACAACAATTTCATTAAAGAGAATGATAACAATGAGACAAAGCAGTACTTTAAGGAAAATTTATATATCTGAATTTTAAATCAGTAGAGAAAGAGCAGGTCAGTGATTTGGGTGTACAACTAAAAAAGCTAGAAAAAGAACAAATAAAAGTCCTTAATTAAATACCAAATTGGAAATTCTGAAAAATCAAAGGAAAGAATAATAAAACTGAATAAGAAAACCACTGAATAAATAAAACTAAGAGCTGGTTTTATTAAAAAATACATAAACCGTTGTTTAATTTTATTGAAGAAAACCAAATTACCAGTATCAAAAATTAAAAGGGCCAACTCACCATCAATGAACAGGCAATTAAAGCAATAATTAGGAGCTATTTTGCCCAAGTATAGGCCAATAAATCTGACAATCTAAATGAAATAGATGAATGTTTACAAAAAAAATATAAATTGCCCAGATTAGCAGAAGAAGAAATAGAATACTTAAATAAACCAATCTTAGGGGGCAGCTAGGTGGCACAGTGAACAGAGCACCGGCCCTGGAATCAGTAGGACCTGAGTTTAAATCCAGCCTCAGACACTTAACACTTACTAGCCGTGTGACCTTGGGCAAGACACTTAACCCTAATTGCTCTGCCTTCTCCCTTCCACCCCCCAAAAAATAAACCAACCTTAGAAAAAGAACTTAAGCCATCAACAAACTCCCTAAGAAAATATCTCCAGGGTCATATGGATCCACAAGCAAAGCCTACCAAACATTTAAAGAACAATTAATCTCAAAACTATATAAACTATTTGGAAAAGTTGGCAAAGATGGAGTCCTACCAAATTCTTTCTATGATGCTGATACTTAAACCAGGAAGAGCCAAAACAGAAAATTGTTGACCAATTCACCTAATGAATATTAATGCAAAACAAAATTAAATAAAATACTAGCAAGGAGATTACAATAATATATCACAAGGATTATATACTATGTCCAGGTGGAACTTGTACCAGGAATTCAGGGGTGGTTCAGTAATAGGAAAACTATCGATGCACAAAAAGCTTTTGACAAAATGCAGCACCCATCCCTATTAAAAACACTAGAGAGCATAAGAATAAATGGAGTTTTCCTTAAAATAATAAGTATTACCTATCTAAAACCATCAGCACATATTACCTATAAGAGAATTAACTAAAAACTTTCCCAGTAAGATCAGGTGTGAAGGAAGGATGTCTATTATCACCACTATTATTCAGTATTGTCTAGAAATGTTAGCTGTAACAATAAGAGAAGAAAAAGAAATTGAAGGAATTAGAATAGGCAATGAGGAGACAGACTACCACTTTTTGCACATGATATAATATACTTAAGAGAATCCTAGAGAATCAGCTGAAAAACTAGTTGAAATAATTTAGCAAAGTTGCAGGATATAAAATACCCACATAAGTCATCAGCATTTCTGTATATTACCAACAAAGCCCAACAGCAGGAGATAGAGAAATTTGAAATAACAGTTGACAGTATAAAATACTTGGAGATCCACCTGCCAAGACAAACCCAGGAACTATTTGAACACAATTATAAAACACTTTTCACACAAATAAAGTCAGATCTAAACAATTGGAAAAATATTAATTGCTCGAGGGTATACTGAGCCAGTATAATAAAGATAACAATTCTACCTAAATTAATCTACTTACTCAGTGCCACACCAATCAGACTACCAAAAAATTATCTTATAGAACTAGAAAAAAATAATAACAATTCAAGTGGAAGAATAAAAAGGTCACCATCTCTAGGGGGATCCCACCTAAATGCTTGTCCTGTCCTGGATTCTCATGTTTCCACAGTCTCTCTGATTCAGGGATATCAAGGAAATTAGTGAAAACAAATATGAAAGAATGTGGTTTACTCATACCAGATCTCAAATCATCTTATAAAGTAATAATCAGTAAAACAATCTGGTACTGGCTAAGAATTGAACACAGGACTGAGTAGTAAATGACCATTGTAATTTAGTGTTTGATACGTCCAAAGACTCTAGTTTTGGGGACAATAACTCACTATTTGACAAAAATTGCTGAGAAAATTGGAAAACAGTATGGCAGAAACTGGATATAGACTAACATCTTACACTGTATACCAAGATGATATCAAAATAGGTACATGATTTAAACATTAAGGGTGATACCATAAGCAGATTAGGAAAGTAAGGAATAGTTTACTTGTCAGATCTATGGAGAAGGAAAGAATTTATGACCAAACAAGAGATAGAGAGCACCACTAGATGTAAAATGGGCAATTTTGTTTATATTCAAAAGGGTTTACACAAACAAAACCAGTGCAACCAATATTAGAAGGAAAGCAAAAAGCTGGGAAACAATTTTTACAGCAAGTGTGTCTGATAATTTCTCAGAGAATTTATTCAAATGTATAAGAAAAGTCATTCTCCAATTGATAAATGATCAACAGATAAATAGACAGTTTTCAGATGAAGCAGTCAAAGTTATCTATAGGCATATGAAAAAATGCTCTAAACCACTATTAGAGAAATGCAGATTAAAACAACTCTGAGATACCACCTCATACTTATCAGATTGCTAATATAACAGAAAAGGGAAATAATAAACGTTGGCGGGAACGTGGGGAAATTGGGATACTAATGCACTAATGGTGGAGTTGTGAACTGATCATCCTTTCTGGAGAGCAGTTTGGAAGTATGGACAAAGAGCTATCAAACTGGGCATACCCTTTGATCCAGCAATAATAGATCTGTAACCCCAAGAAATAAAAAAAAGTGAGAAAAAAGATGTATCTGTACAAAAATATTTAGAGCAACTTTTTTTGTATTGGCAAAGATTTGAAAATTGAGAGGATGCCCATCAGTTGGGGAATGGCTGAACAGGTAGTATATGGTTGTAATGGATTATCACTAGGCTGTAAGAAATTATGAGCAGGCAAATTTCAGAGTAACCTGGACTTACATGAACTGATACAAACTAAAGTGAGCAGAACCAATAGAATGTTGTATACAGTAACTGCAATACTGTATGATGATCAATTGTGAATGATTTAGCTATTCCCAGAAATGCAGTGATCCAGGCAGTTCCAAAGGACTCATGATGAAAAATCCCATTCACTTCCAGAGAAAGATGAGATCTGAATACAGATCAAAGCATACTGTTTTTCACTTTTTGTATTTTTTTTCATGATTTTCTTTCCTTTGTGTCTGTATCTCCTTTCACAACATGACTAATATAGTAATATGTTTTGCATGATTGAGCATGTATAACCTATATCAGTTGCTCACTGTCTCAGGAAGAGGATTGGTGGGGGAGAGAAAAAATTTGGAACTCAAAATTTTTAAAAAATGAATGTTAAAAATTGTCTTTACAAGTAACTGGGGAAGAAATAATTTCTTTAAGAAAAGAAAATTATATGAAATGGGTAATTAATAACATCTAGAAAGAGAAGTGGTGATTACAGACAGCCAGCATAGCTTCATCCAAATCATTTCCGACTAATCTAATTTTTTTCTTTTTGGACAAGATTTTTAGACATTAGGTCAGAATAATTCTGTAGATGTAGTTTACCTAATTTTAGTAAGGCATTTGATAAAGTATCTCAAGATGTCGTAGAAAAGATGGAGAGATGGAGGTGGGATTAAAACATCTAGTTAGGTGGATTCAAACTGGGTGGATACCTGTACTGAAAATAGTCATTTAGTGATTCCAGGTCACATTGGAAGGTAGTCTGATATAGATGCCATTTATTTATACAGGTCATTGCTGAAAATGCTAAATAGATGAGAGCCAAGAACAGACTGCAGGCTCTCTCCACCACAGACCTCCCTCCAAGATGACCCAGGATCACCTCATGACTGTTTTCAGTCCAAGTATCCAAACAGCTTGAGTCTACCTAATTATATGAAAGCCCATGGCTTCTGTTCTTGGCCCTGTGCTCTTTAAAATAACTTTTTCATTGATGTCCTAGAATAGATAGATGAATGGCACGCTTATCAACAAGACAAGGCAAGATAGCAGACATTTATTAGAGGTTTATTGTGTGTCAGGTTTATAGTGTGTGCTAAGAGCTGAGGATACAAATATGTGAAAATCAGTCGCAGGCTAGTCCTTGCCCTCAAGGAGTTTACCATTAATAAGAAAAGTCAATACACAAAAGAAAACTAGAAAGCTAGGGGATGGGGTGTCAAAGTTACAGGTATAGCCAGGAGGGAGATGAAAGTTTGACCAGCCTGGGCCCCTCCCCAAAATAAAGACCCAAGGAGGAATTTGCCTATGGAAGAAACAGGCTGCCATAGCAGAGCAGAGGTTTAGGATGAGAAGACCATGAGGCCTGATGCTTGTTCCATGGTGAGACTATAGATGAAGCATGCATGGTGTGAAAACCTAGCAAATCAGAAGCAGGCACAGCAATTGAGATTTGCATGTGTTATAAAACTGGGAGGATTTTGAGAGCTAATATAATGAATGGTAAAGTTAAGATCTAAAAAGATTTTGACAGCCTAGGATGGTGGGCCAAATTCACTGAGATAGAATTTTAGGAGCCTTACATTTGGGCTTATGTAAGTGCAAAATGGGGAAGCATAGGTAGATTGCAATTCATCTGAAGAAAGATCTGGGTATTTTATTGAACTGATTTCAAGCTCAGGGGGAATCATCAGGTGATACCATAAACAAAAAAAATGGCTAATGTGATCTTAGCTTCCATTAAGAAAAGATTAATGTCCAGGAATAGGAAGAGCATGTATGGGTGAGAGTAGATTCCCTCTAGCTGACCTCTAGTAGGTCCCATCTAGCTGATGGTATGATTTTGGTTTAGCTATAAAAGTGGTTTTCATTTTCTGACCTCACTCTGAATTTCATACTGCCTGAATCCACTAAAATATACATTATTTTTCACATGATACTTGGACAACTTGACTGCCTCCAAATCCTTTTTAGTTACCTTTTTATATCAAGACTTGGCTGCTGCTACTTACCAAAGCCAAGACTAAGATTTTTTTCAAGTTATTCCCTGAATTTACACTGGGAAATAGAATTCTATTCTGCTACATTCTTTTGATTCCCAGACTTTTTCCCCTTCTCCCCCTAAATATTTTCATAAGAGTTTAAGGTGCTTAGAAGGAGAGCATAATCTCATGGTAAGGTTGAAATTCAGAAAAAGAAAATAACAAAATTTCAGAGAAATACTGTGAGAAAGCGGGAAGAGTTGTCTTTGTTGAAATCAGGAAGGCCTGGGTCTGAATCCTTTGAGCCTGGGCAAGTCTCCCAGCTTCTCTCCATCCATCTGCTGACCCAGAGTTCTCTTCTTATTGTAAATCTGCTGTTTAGAGCCATAGATCTGCTACACACACAAGGGGGAAGCCTACTTAATTACATTTCATATTACTTTCCTCCTCTTCTGGCTCCTCTTGTTAGCCCACAGTGCCTTCTTGCCAGTTCTCTTGTAAGACTTGTGTTTGCTGATGATGCTGCTTTGGTGTGGCTTCCTCTGGAAGCTGATCTCCAGCCTCTGGCCCTCCTTCCTTTCATCCCATCAGCATCTGCAGATTAGTGGTTTCCTGGTCCTCTCCTGGCAGATGTTGGAGCTTTGGCAGGAAGCTTGCAGACTCCCAAGATTGATAAAGGCCCAGGGAAGGAGATGATCTTTGTGTTCCAACAATGGCTGCAAACATTACAAAGGAAAGGAGGACACTAATCTGTTGCCAAAATCCGGACCACAAGCATCCCACCCTTCTGTGCCTCAGAGGGCAGGGTGAGGAGGACTGCTCGGACATTAAAGGTGGTAGCCTGAGGATACAAGTGGAGAGGGTCACCTTCCCTGTTTTTCCACATCCCCACAAGCTTGGGCTTTTGTCTGCTTTGAGAACTAAATCAAAAGTGTAAACAGTTTCTTTGAATGAGAGACACGAGGGCTTTTGACTTTGCTTTAAAACAGAATTAAAGAATTTAGTGAGAACACATTCCAGATTGGTAATCCTTCCCTACCAGGGGCCCCATAGAACCTGAACTGACCTGGTGATTGAAGTGAGAGCCCATAAATCAGGGTCCCATCCCGGCTGTTTCCCAGGGCAGCACTCCCTCAGCCTCCAGGGCCAAGGCCAAGAGTCATAAAGGAGGAAACTAAGCTCCAAGACATTAAGTGACTTGTCCAGCATCCCTATTGGTAAATATTGGGGCTTAGGCCCCTGATCCCACTTCCCTAACTAGTGATTTGTGTACTTTGTCTAAACCCCAGGGTTTGTGGGTCCATTCAATATACTACTTTTCTCCAGAATTCCACGTCAGTGTTCCTATTCATTAGATTATAGGGCCCTTGATTTAGAGTTGAAAGGGACTTCAGAAGTCAGCCTCTTCATTTTGTAGAAGAGGAAACAGGCCCTGAGAGGTTAATTTTTTTTTCAATGACTTGCCCTAGACCTCATCACTGCCAGCTGCCTCCTCCCAGTGCTGACCCCTTCTCCAATTCCAACAGTTAAGTCTTTTCTGCAGCCTCCTTTTTGGGGAAGGGCCTAGACCAGCCATTCCTCGTTCTTTATACTTTGCTACCATGCTGCCCAATTAGATGAACTCAAAGACTGAGCTAACTTGGGTAAAAACGTGGATTTTCACTGTTGATTAGAGAAATGCAAATCAAGACAACTCTTAGGTACCACATCACATTGGTCAGATTGACTAACATGACAAAACAGGAAAATTATAAATACTGGAGAAGATGTGGGAAGATTGGAACACTAATGCATTGTTGGTGGAATTGTGAACTGATCCAACCATTTTGGAGAACAATTTGGAACTATACCCTTTGACCCTGCAATACCACTTCTAGGGCTGTAAGCCAAAGAGATCATACAAACAGGAAAAAAACCCACATGTACAAAAATATTTATAGCAGTTCTTTTTGTGGTAGCCAAGAACTGGAAATTGAGGGGATACCCGTCAGTTGAGGAATGACTGAACAAGTTGTGGTATATAAATGTATGGAATACTATTGTGCTATAACAGCAGTTCTCAACCTGTGGGTCACGACCCCTTTGGGGGTCAAATGACCCTTTCACAGGGGTCACCTAACACCATCGGAAAACACATATTTCCAATGGTATTAGGAACCGAGACACCGCTTCTCTATCCATCTCCAGGCGGGTCCTGCCCACATGCAGATACACCCACATAGGAGTATTAAAGGGTTGCGGTTGAGAACCACTGTGCTATAAGAAATGATGAGCAGGCAAACTTCAGAAAAAATATGGAAAAACTTATATGAACTGATGCTGAGTGAAGGGAGCAGAACCAGGAAAACACTGTACAGTTACAGCCATTTTGTGCGATGACTGATTTTGATAGTTCTTAGCAATGCAAGGTTCTGAGACAACTCCAAAAGGCTCATGATGGGAAATGCTATCTACATCCAGAGAAAGAATTATATAATCTAAATGCAGATCTAAGCATATTATTTGCTCTCTTTTTTTTTGTTCTTTCTTGTGGTTCATTCCATTGGTTCTAATTCTTTGCAACATCACTAATGTGAAGATGTTGAATGTGAATGTTTAGAGCCTATATCAGATTGTAGGCCATTTTGGGGAGCAGGGAGGGAAGGGGAGAAAGTTTGGAACTCAAAAGATTGTGGAACTGAACGTTGTAAACTAAAAATAAATTAATTTAATTTTTATTATTTTTATTTTTATTTTTTTTGCTTTTTGGAAGGCAATTGGGGTTAAGTGACTTGCCCAAAGTCACATGGCTAGTAAGTGTGTCAAGTGTCTGAGGCCAGATTTGAACTCAGGTCCTGACTCCAGGGCCGGTGCTCTATTCACTCCACCACCTAGCCGCCTTCGTTAATTTAATTTTTAAAAAATCATGAATTTCGTGATGTGAACCAAAAGGTTTTGAAAAATCACCTATCTCCCTTCACCCTCTGGAGTCACCATGGGTCGCGTTCAGACCAAGACCGCGAAGAAGGCGGCGCAAGTCATCATCAAAAAGTACTATACCCGCCTGGGCAACAACTTCCACACCAACAGGCACGTGTGCAAGGAGATCGCCATCATCCCCAGCAAGAAACTCCGCAACAAGATTGCGGGCTGTGTTACTCATCTGATGAAGCAGATCCAGAGAAGCCCTGTGAGAGGTATCTCCACCAAACTGCAGGAAAAAGAAAGAGAAAGGAGGGATAACTATGTCCCTGAGGTCTCTGCTTTGGATCAGGAAATCATTGAAGTAGACCCTGATACCAAAGAAATGTTGAAAATCCTGGACTTTGGCAGTTTCTCCAACCTGCAGGTTACTCAGCCCACAGTTGGGATGAACTTCAAAACACCAAGAGGAGCTGTTTAAAATTTACTTTTACCTCCTTTCCAATAAACTTGGGAACCCCTCCCCCCTCCATAAAAAAAGAAAAGAAAAATCACCTATCGGTTTCTGGGCATTAGTACATTGGGCTTTTAATAATAAAAGTAGTAAGACTGTATCTTTGAAACAAGGATTGGCATCTTGATGGGGAAAAATCTCTGTAGGATACAATGATATGGTTTTTTTTCTTATTCTTGGATAGCACTTGCACATTTCGGATGCTAATCACTTTGATCCCTCATTAGTTTTAAAGGATGTCCTTGGGTTGATTGCAAGGCAATCCAGTGAACTAGAGGACCATGCAGAACACCTATATGACTCAGTCTTAGCAACTCTGGACACGATGGCTGGGAACACTTCTGGCCAAGACAGCAAACCACCTACATGTGAAAGGATATAACCAGGTAAGCAAAGAAGGGAGCGGGGGGTTGGGGAAGGTTTCTCTGTTTTCTCTTCAGAAGCACTTGTGCTTAATAGATATTTGTAGAATGAATACATATCTGCTATGATCTTTAAAACTGGCTGAGCTCAGAGTTGTTTGTGATAGGTTAAAAATTATAGAAAACTGGTGCAGCTAGGTGGCACAGTGAATAGAGCACTGGCCCTGGAGTCAGGAGGACTTGACTTCAAATGTGGCCTCAGACACTTAACACTAGCCGTGTGACCTTGGGCAAGTCACATAAACCCAATTGCCCTGCCCTCCCCCAAAAAAAGCAAAAAAAAAAAGATAAAAAACTGAGAGAAGGTAAACAGTATAAAAAGTTGCCAGTTGGAGAAGGACGAGGACAGGGAGGAGTGGAATCAGACCATTTTTAGAAGGCATGGTGGTACCTGTCTCATCTCGTCATAGTGGGCAGAGGACAGGACTTGAAGTCAGAAAGACTTGAGTTTTAACTTCTCCAAGCATTTTTCAGTTCCAGTGAAATGATGTCTATGAAGTGCTTTGCAAACCTTAAAGCATTATGTAAACACAAGCTATTTTTAATATTGGGGCTTTGATTTCATCAGTGGAGTGATTGAGATTACCAATGCATATTGAATCAATTGAACATTTATTAATGTTCTTTCTGTGTGCCAGGCCTAGGGATACAACCAGTATATGTGTATGTTACACTTATATTCATGATATATATTACATAATTATAATTATATTTACTACATGTGTTGTGTTATATAAGTCTATTCTGTATATACACATATATTACGTGCGTACAAAATAAATACAAGGTAGTTTGGAGAGAGGGCTCCTGAGGCTAAGGCATCAATGAAGATTTCATGTAGGTGACCGCTGAGCTAACTTTTGAAGGAAACAAGGAAGGGATTCTGGGGCAGAGGGGAGGACAGTGTGCATACTACTCATGGGGGCCAGCTATTGCAAAGAAATGGAGGTGGAAGGTTGAGTGTTTTGTGAGGAACCGCAAGAAAGACAGTTTGACAGGTCTGTAACATGCAAGAGGATTTGTATACATAATATGGTTGGAAAGGTAGTTTTTAGCTGGGTTCTGACAGGCTTTAAAATCTGGATGGGTTTATTTATGAGCCTAGGGGAGAGCCATGCACATGTGGAAAACCATCTATAACTTAATTTTCCTTGCCTGGGACAGCAAGAGCCTGAGCGACTTGTCCATATCATCCTAGAGCCAGCAGGACTGGAACCTGTGTCTTTATTTTCCTGACTGTTAAGGCTGGCCTCTGTTGTTACAATCATGGACAGAATCAGCTCACATTTCTATTAGCTTAGAGAAAGGATAGCTTAATGGTGCCATCTCTGCAGCAATACTGATTGAGAAGCAAGGTCTCTCTGCCTTTTTGTCTCCCCTAATCTGCAAAAAGGGGCCAGTCTTTGTCTTCTCTGAAACCTCCAGTTTTCCTCATTAGCATTTTAAGAAACTTAAAACACATTTAACCCCAGTATCTTTTCTCTCTATGCTATAGCTAATCCCTCATGACCAATAGGGGCTCAGTGTCTCAAGTTTTATTCTCTCCTGCCTCCCAGTCAGGTTCTGATCAACCTGTTTTTCATCACAGTCCTCCTACTCTAACTTTTAAAAAGGAAGTAAGGGGGTTATTTCTCCATGCTTTTTAAAGAAGAAACAATTCCATCTTTAGATCTGTGCAGAAAGGTGAGGTGGCTGTTAAGGAATGGCAGGACAGGGACCGTGGCAGGGGCACATGCGAGCAAAGTGCTCACCACCATTCAGAGGCTGTTTCTGCTCATCCCCACTCTCTCCGGAAGGGTTTAGGAAATGGGTTAGGCTGGTGATTCAGCATGGAATTCTCTTCCAGAATGGTCCTCTGGTGAACAGGATTCTTCTTGTGTCGAAAGAGTAATCTGTGTAAGAGTTCATGTATTCATAGAATGACTTAAAAAAACAAGAATTAGGAATCCCCAAATCCTAGTTCCAGTACCAGCTGTCTCTTGGTGTGTGACTTTGGGTAAGGCAGTTAATCTCTTTGTATCCTTAATTCCCTCATTGGTTAAAAAAAAAAAAAAGATAGGATGGTCCTTAAGTCATTTCTTATTCTAAATTGTGCCTAAAATTCAAACTACTAAAGTCAGCCTGGCCTGCCTAAGGATGCACATAATTCTTGAATTCTGTTTTTCTTTGCTGGCTTATTCCTACTTGTAACATATGGTCTTCTCTCTATTTCAGGTAACATCTCAAGCAGTATTGGGATCTGCCAGCCGAGACCTGGTAGTTTGGAAAAACAAGAACTTGGGAAGTCCAGCAAAAGCAATGATTTTTTGCCAGATCACACTGATGTAGCAGAGAACCACAGCACTGACCTACTGGCTCTACGTGAATTTCTCATGTGTGAAGTGGAAAGCTACTTGAATTATTGAAAAAAATCAATCCTCTGATGAGAACCTGTAAAAGGGGAAAAGCAGATGCCTTCCAGGCCAAGGTTTTTTTCAAATGGTGCTTCCAGCAACTCTATGGGGATTGCCAAACCACTCAGTTTTTTACTTCTTAATAGAAAATAGCCTAAGTGACAAGTCTAGTCTGTCCCATGAAAAGGGAATGGCAACAGTTCTCATAGCCAGACAGTTGTCTCAGGAACCAGTTTGCGTCACCTGTTTTATTTAAGAAGGCTAGGAAATATGACATTGAAAATACTTGGCCTCTCAACTGGGAACTAAAAGAGGTATCATTGGCCAGAGGCTTTTGATCTTTCCACAAAGAAACCTCATTTGGGAAAACCAAACCTTGTGTGGGAAACCTAATTTTGCATGTTTACAACAAGGACATTTTAACACTTGACCTGCTGATGAAAGTGAATACGGCCCATTGAAATGTTGGGAAGATATTAAGACTAGTTTTCTTGCTGAGGACAGTTCTCTCTTGAATTGAAAGAGGACACCTCATGGGCAGCTAGGTGGCACAGTCAGTAGAGCACTGGCTCTGGAGTCAGGAGTTCAAATCCAGCCTCAGACACGACCTTTACTAGCTGTGTGATCTTGGGCAAGTCACTTGACCCCAATTGCCCTGCCTTCACCCCTCCAAAAAAAGGGCGGGGGCACCTAAGTAAACATTAAATGCCTGTTACTTGAAGGCACTTTAGATTCTTATCAAATGGATGATTTGATGTGATTTTTATGCCCAATCTCTTGGGTAACTTATAATGTTTGGCCTCAGTTCCTCAAAGTTTAGATTATAAATGTACCTATATCCTTAGCAAAAGCACTAGAATAAGAAGGAGTGTCTCCTTACCATCTTAAAGTAGAAGTATAACTTAACCAATTAAAATAATTCTGTTCCCTTTTATAACAGTGCCACTATATGCCTGCAGAACAGAAAACTGTATTTTCACAAACTGAATTCTCTCAGATCATGAATGAATGAAGATAGAAGAGGAAAGCAGGTTGAATATAAAAATCCTAATAACTAAGAATTGAGAAAAGGGTGTTAGGTAGTGGAGTATTAGAAAAAAACACTTAGAGCTTATGGGGAATACTTTCAGATTTGAGTATGTTGCTTTCGAAAGAAAAATCTGTTATATTTATGAAGAATGGAAGAGGTCAGCTGCAGATTTAATCATTTTCTGAGGTAAACCATGAGGTACACATTTCTAAATGATTGGTCGTGCATTACAAAAAGGTAATTCCTACCTCGTCTTTTATACGGAATTCTCAATTAAATGGTAAAATGTTTATGGGGAAGAAATAATCCTCTGAGACTTGAGGCCAGTTAAAACATAAAATGAAATCTTTCTAGATATGTTGTTAATTAAGTTAATATTATACACTATGGAGTGACAGAAGGCTAGAATAAAGAATACTTGGGTTCAAGTTCTCCAGATGTGACTCTGATCCCAGGGAGGTGCGACCTAAACTTTGTAGTGCCCTATGCCCTCTCTCCTTCCCTTCAAGCAGTTATCTAAGGCTGGAGGAGTTGCTAGTCTAAAGCATTGATGGAGGGAGTCGATATATTGGAAGTTCTATATACAAATGAAATTTTAATCCTGGAAACATTTCCCCACCCCTTCAAAAAACAAACAAACCTTTGCCCTATAGAGACAGTTTCATATAGGAGAGAAAGAGTGCTAGGCCTGGAGTTCGAAAAACAAGCCATAGGTACTGCCACTAGCGATATGACCATGGGTCCATCATTTCACCTGTTTCCTCTGAGAATGTACAACTAGCCATAGTATGCGTTTCATGGGTCATACTGTGATACTCAAATTAAAATGTTAAAAAAACTAGTCAACAGCTTCTCAAAGTGTTGTCAAGGAATAACTAGATTCCAGGAGGTCAAAAAATTTTTTTGTAATACAGTTCAATTTCTAAACTAGAAATCTGAGGGTCCTCAGTTTTTTAAATATAAAAGGGTCTGGAGACACAAAAGTTGGAGAACCACTGATGTGAATGACAGATTGGCTGTGATCCGTATTAGTGGAAGGAATTCCTGATACTAATGAAATCACAGATGTTTAATATTTTGCCCCTAAATACATGGTAATACTTAAGAGAGGTACTAGTTTGCCACATTTGGATCGATTTTAAAATTAGCAATTTGTATATGAGTCAGGTGTGTGAATAGAATATCCAGTAGAAGGAAACTCCTTAGTACTGTATAACAAGTGATAACAGAAAGTGGAATTCTATACTCATGATGCCTCCTAAAATCTAATACTGATTTACACAACTTCTGAAAGGAAGTTCAACAGACCATTCTCAGGAGAGGCCCTTTTTCTATAAGTGACACTCCAATTCTACTTCATACTAAAGAATTTTTAAGCTATTAGCATTTGAATCCTTTTTCCAGTGAGTAGCAAAACACCACAATATCTGTGGAAGATAAATTTATAGCTGGCTGAGAATGCCAGTAAGCCAGTCCATAGCCACTATTTCTTAGGCACTGTTGTAAGAAAAATAAAATTATTTTGGCCTACCAGTCGTTCATCAGGAATGCTAAAAGGTAGGCCAATCTAAGAACCTTGGGGAAAAAAAACGAATTTTTATCACGGAAGTTTGAATCTGCCTGGGGCAAAAGTGCTGAAATCAAGACAGATGGGAAATGTCGGGCATTACAAACTCTTGAAAATGAGTTTTATTAAATCTCAGGTTCCTATTGGAAATACTTTAATGTTCCTCTGTAAACAAAAACAGGCATAATCTAGAATGGTAGAATGAACACTGGACTAAGCCAGTCCTACAAATGACTAGCTATGTGACCATGCATCTGAGCCTCTCATCTGTAAACTGAAGATGTCAATGTAGTTACTACGAGCATGTTTCAAAATGCACACGCCAAGCATAAAGCAGTACAGACATGTTAAAAGGTAGTCTTTTACTAAGCATATAACGTCAATATTATTGCTAATAAATGAAATTTCAACACAAGATCAGGGAGGCTCAGAGTATACAATGGCTTCCACCTCACAAAGATCCTCATTTTCTTCAAAAAACTGTTTCTGAACTGTACTGTATTATCCCCAACATCTAGCCACAATAAAGCCCACATTCCCACATTAAATAACTTGTTTCTAAAGATGAGGGCAATCAAACAGGCATAATGAAGGGCCACATGATTTTCCTGTCTTGAAGGTCTTGGGGAATCCTATCAAGATTTTCCAGATTATTCAATAAGCATGTAAATCTCATGGAAACTTTGCTAGTACACCAAGAATAATGACTTGAGCAACCTAATTATTTTATGTAATCAAATTCTGCTTCAGAATCCAAAGTTTGTGTTTTATTGTTATTTTTCAAGTGTTTCTGCAAGTTGTGTTTTATACTGTTTTAAGGCAATGAGCTATTTGAAGGTGTTTTTTAAAATTACTCAAGTGAAAAAAAAATTACCCAAGTACTGTCTGATTTTTCAGGAACTGATCAGTTGCCTTATGTAGTATGAATAGATTCTCAATAAGCACATCTAAAATACAAAGTAAACTATGATTTTATTGTGAAATTCTCATAGATGGAAAATTCAATTGTATATTTATTCTGTTCATTCATTTTACAATAATCTTACCCACTTATTTTTGTACCATGTATTACGATTGCCTGTTTAGTGAAAATAAAAAATATTTTAAGGGTTGCTTTTACTTGTATCTTAACCCCTGAATTCTAAGTTCAAAGACGTCACCAGAGGATGTGTTTGTGTACAGTGTTTTGGCTATTGTAGCATATACTTAAACAAACAATAAGGGGAAAATCTTAAATGAAAGTGTTGAGGGGAAAAACAAAGATTCAGAACCCAAGATTTTCTTGAGACTTATATTTCCATATGGGTGCAAAAATTCACCCAGGCAAATAACTTCCTTTGATTATTTCCACCCAGCAACAAAATGGTTTTAACTCATTTTTAAGGGTGTCATTTTTCAGGTAAGGGTTATCAACTAATGAGAGAAAGCCTACTCCCCCAAGCTTCTTCAGTGTTTTAACTTTTCCCTCAACACAAGTTATATAGCTAGTTTATGGAGGGCAGAATAATTATTGAAGATAGTATGCTAAACTTATTTAATAAAGTTGAAACGGTATTGATTCAGAATATGGAAGTAACAGTATATATAAAAAAAGCACATACTGGCTAAATTACATCAGCTTGAATTGTTAGTCTGATCATTCAGAAGTTAGGAAAAAGATACAATTTTCCATCCCTACTACAGATGAATTAACAAAAGCATTTCTAAATAAAGCCATTTTAAAATGGTTTTAAATTTCAGAGATAATAGACTAAATATTGTACATTCAAAATGTACTTGATTTCCATAAATACCACTTTAATCTCCCTCCAAACCAAACCTGCTAATTCCCTGTACAGTATACATGCCTGCACTGCTGCATCATTTATCAGGTATATTAGCTGGGAAGCATTGTTGTTGCTATTCTAAAATAGGTCTAAAGTGCCCTGGTTGAACATAAAAGGCTATGTTTTGAGCACAATGCAAGCCTATATTTCCCCTTAACCATAAGAATTAAGACAATACTTATCACCATACAGTTTGATATTACTTCCAATAAGTACAATATTTATTAAACATTTCTTCAGTTGTTTGTTACATATTGTGCAACAAATTACAATATTCTGCAGCCACAAATTATATGCAGAGTATGAAGAAACTAGTAATCAGATAGTGTAATCTTTCCATTTATAACTCTACAAGAAAGAACTAGCAAATCAGATCTTACATATAACATCTCACTAAACTTTTATGCATGGAAAGTGACAGACACTGTTGTGCTGTTTGATACAAAATGGCTGAACTTCATCTTCAGAAGACTAAACCTGACATCTAAACATGCCAATATAAACATCAAAACAAAATATATTCTAACCAACCACGGGAAACAGTCTGGTATCAGGAAAGCAACAAGGATTACACACATTATTTTATAAACCAGCACACAAAGGTTTAAAACAGTTCTGAAAATGAAGTTAGCTGTCTTGAGTCAAGGGAATAAAAAAAAAGTCAGTATTGACCATTTACAATCTCTGACCTTTGTGGAGACGGTAAGAATCTGTTGTAGTGCAGCTACATACAGTACAATTCAGGCAATTTGTTTTTTTGTTTTTTTTGTTTTTGTTTTTTTTTTCACTTGGGTTCAGATTGCAAATTCATTGTTGTGAGAAAAGAAGGGAGGCAGATTTTAGCAGCAACCTCCGCTAGACTGCTTGACTGGAGTGCTCTGGATCTTAACATTGGATTTCTCTGCACCCCCAGCTGTTGCTCCAGGGCCCATTCGCTTTTTAATCTCAGCCGCCATTGTCATGAAAGACTGTTCTACGTTTGTTGCATTCTTTGCACTGGTTTCCAAAAATGGAATTCCAAGAGAATCTGCAAATTCCTAAGAATATAAAAATATAACATGAAGAATAAAGTTAGACCCATTCTCCATATGCATTTGCATATTTTAAGCAAAAACTTAATAAAGTTTATTGGTAACAAATTTATTAAAGCCTTTCCTCCAGAATGGTGTCAAGGAATGAATTTTTCACTCTCCCTTTTGCCTGAATTTCTTCCCATTTTAAATATCAACTCAAATGCTAACTCTTCCAGGAAGTCTTTCCTGATTCTACAGAGCAATTTGTTTTGTACATGCATCATTCTGTATTTGAATTCTGTTAGGTTAAATTCTCCAAGTTTACTCTGATTCAAATGAACATTCCTCTAAAAACTACTTAAATAAGAAATGACAGTAGATTTTTAAGTGAGAATAGCTATTCTTACTTTTTCAAGCCTAAACTTGAAATAAAAGTATAACAATAAAATCTAAAGAATAAAATTCACATACCTTTGCTGTTGTGTAGTCTACTACTTTCTTTGTGGTCAGATCACATTTGTTCCCTACCAATAACTTGTTGACATTTTCACTGGCATAACGATCTATTTCCTGCAGCCACTGTTTTACATTATTGAAGGACTCCTATAAAAACAGGCATTAATATAGTCAAAACCAACTTCTGGACATCAAATAATTCAGTTTCCCATACTAGAAATCTTAGCATTATCTTTGTTTCTTCTCCTCCTTCATTTCTCAATTCTACCTTTGTTACCAAGTCTTATTGATTTTAAAGTCTTTCTCAAATACATTCTCTACTCTACTCCTCCTTCCACCCTAAGTACAAGCCTCACTGCTCTCCACCAATTCATCTCTTTCATGCCACTATTAGAATAATCTTCCTTATTAGTACCTAGTCACTGAATGTTACCTCTTTCCACAAAAATCTTCAGTGGCTCACTACTACCCACCTACCACAAACTCTCTGACATATTAAGGCCCTTCAAAATCTGACATAACTGGACCTTTCCAACCTAACTTCAAATTACTCCCACCGTATACACTATACCAACTCAACTGGCACACTGTTCCCCCAACTCTGTACTTTTCACAGTCTCCAAGTCTTTTTTCTATAATGGTTTCTAGAAATGAATTGATCTCTCTCCCATTCTTCAAAATTTTAAATCTCAACTCAAATGCTAACTCCTCCAAGACGTCTTCCCTCATTATACCATTTGGGAACAATTTTCTTTAGACCAGACTTTAACAAAACAGTAATTTTGTACATGTATTATTTTGCATTTCAGTTTTAGAGCTATATATCCCCTCCCAGGACATAATAAGCTCTATGAGGCAGGTGACAAGGTTATCTAAACACTATCTCCTCTGGAGTCTATACAATGCTCTGCCAACTGAAGGTAATTTAATGTTTGCTGAGTAATAGCAAACCGAATACATCAAGACGGAAGAATCCTCCTTCTTGCCCACTAGAAAAGAGAGGGTAGGTGAATGGGGGAAGAAAGAAAAAAAGCAAGCAGAACCAGAAAAATGTGTGTAAGTTACAAAGAAGATAATTAGGTTCTATGTAAAGTAAAATTTCCTTAAAAAAAATGAAAGCCATCTCTCTTTAAGAAGAATGTGATGCCGGGGGCAGATCTGTAGTCAAGATTAATCCTGCAAGCAAGGCTAGAGGACCCTCGACAACAAGGTGAAGCCACAGAGAAGGGTTTCTTGTCCTACATCATAGTTTGTACAAGGAAGTCCCTAAGGTCCCCCCCCAACTCTAAAGTTCTGGGAAACAGACATAAACAAGAAAATACTCCCAAATCTACATACCTCAACTGACAAAGCATCAGTATTAGAACTATCACAGGAGAATACTGTATTTGGAAAAAGAGTTTAGAAAGAATGTGGTATAGGACATAGAAAACTGGCCATAGAGTCAGAAAGATTCATGTTCATTCTGTGCTTTGCATACATATTAGGCTCTCCCTCCTTCTGAACATGTCATATAACTTCCCAGTGCCCCAGGCCAAGTCACTAAAACTAAGTTACAAAGGAGTTGTTGGCTTGTATCAGTGGGGTGAGTTTCAACACTTAGAAAATTACCAAAACAGATCCCATGTCCCTCCCTAGCTTAATATTAAACCGCAGCTAATGTAAATCTAATACAAAGCAAAGGATAAACTACAGCTAATGTAAATATAATGCAAAGCAAAGGAAGTTCTACCTGACCAGAATACGGTACAACATTTGTTATTCACCTAGCATATGCAGACTCAGGGCCATCTCCAGTCATCCTGAGCTATAACTTGCCAATGGACCCAGATGGCTCTGGAGGAGAGAGTGAGGCTGTGACTTTGCACAGCCCTGCCTCACTTAAATCCAATTCACTTGCATATCATGGCATCACCTCCCTGATGTCATGCTCCTCTTCAAGAAAGGACAAACGACTACAGCATATGCAGAGCACTGGGCTATGTATTATAGACAATTCCCAGTTCCCATTCTTATAAAGTTTTAGTATCACAACAAGGTATTAAGTTTGTAAAAGACAGAAGCTGCGATGTGAGATTTGGATGCTAAGGGGAAATCCTAACGTATGATACTGATGGCGTACTAAGTATTATTGGATATCTTCACAAAAGGTACTACAGGAGAATAAACAAGTTAATTCCAGAGGATTCTATGTCCCTTAATTTTCTGGATCTCCATAATAAAAAACTTATTGAAATAGGAAAACAATTTATGTTTCCCATTGCACCAAATCTTAAGAGACTAAAGGACATTTTAAGAGTAGTGGGAGCAGCTAGATGGCACAGTGAACAGAGCACCAGCCCTGGAGTCAGGAGGGCCTGAGTTCAAATCCGACCTCAGACACTTAACACTTACTAGCCATGTGACCCTGGGCAAGTCATTTAACCCCAAATGTCCTACCTTCTCCCCCTCAAAAAAAAAAAATAGTGGTAACTTTTGGCCAGTCTAAAGGAAGACCTTTTCCACTCCTTTTGTTCACACTAGTAGGATTTTTACTAGTCTCTACTCCAAATGAATTTCATTGTTCCAGAAAATAATGTAAGACCATCAGTCTGAGGGACAGAAATGATGATAACGAAAATAATAGCGAGCATTTATAGAGCACCTAGTACATGCCAGGTACTACTATATGCTTTACAAATATCTCATTTGATTCTCACAATGACTCTGGGAGAGATCCCAAATTATCCCCATTTTACAGTTAAAGAAACTGAGGCAAACATTTAAATGACATAACTAAGATCATACAATTAAGTCTTTAGGGACCACAGATGAACTCAAGACTTTTGATTTTATGTCCAGAATTCTATCTACTGCACCACCTATATGCATGGCCGTGGCAGGAGGGGACGGGGAGGGCTGTCAGGGAGGGTTAGCATTTAAAATTATTTCTCAAGATGATTTTATTTTCCATGTAAAACTACCTAAGAAGTACTTAAAGAGCCCTTGAGATATAATCATATTCTCTCCACTACCAGCCTGCTTTCTAAGACTATACCTAGACCTCAACAAACAAGTAAAAATTCATTTTAATTTTGCAAATCTGAGTCAATATAACAGAACCTCTGTGTGTGTATGTGTGTGCGCGCACATGCGCACACAGAGATAAAATCACATTTATCTATGTGTTCTTCTCTGTACCTAGCTGGCTACACTATACACAATTGGCCCTTAACTGAAATTTGTCATTCAATACTTTTTATTTGAGGGAGCAAGGGACAGGATAGTGTGTCTATCTTATTAGGCCCCTAGGCCAGGCCCCACTACCTATCATCAGCATAAACTTTAACTGACTTGCTTTTTCTGAATGGGCAATTTATGGTGCTCTACTGGAATACACAGTATCAGTATCAAAGGCACCAGAAGCAGCATCTCCAAGGAAGATTTATTGGGGGGTAAGGTGGGGTAGAATGGACACACATGGAACACACATACATAATAGATAATATACATCTGTAATAAATAAAATAGCTAACATTTAAATAGTATTTACTATGTGCCAGCAACTATGCTACACACTTTACAATCATTAATTCATTTGATCCTCACAACAATCTTGGGAAGTAGGTGTTATTATTATACCCATTTTACAGAAGAGGAGATTGAGGCAGACAGGTTAAGTGAACTTGGAAAGGACCTCAAAAACCACCTACTCTAGATAGTTTTTTTATAAGAAAAAATCCTGATTTTTGTCACTTGAAGTACACACATTAATGTGATCACAATCCACTGAAATACCAATGTTATCTTTAATTACATTCTTAATGCCACTTTGGAAAACAATTCATTTCAATTTTATAGTTAAAGCAAAAATTTTTTAAAACTCTGAAAAAAATTGTAATTTAAATATATCTCACTCTTGTTTTTTCAATAACAACCAAAAAAACCCCTTAATTATAGGTTTTAGAAACAACAGGCTCTTTTTAATCAATCAATAAACATTTATTAAGCACCTTCTGTGTGCCAAGCACACTCCTAAATTCTGGGTTTTACTACACTAAATTTTAAATTATAATTTACCTCCAAAATCTGGGATTTGAAATAATTCTGGAAGATAAAACCTACCTAAATATAAAATCACTTAGAAGTGAAGCTTTATCACCCATTTTTTTACAAGTGCCTCTTTGTGTCTGAATTCTGTATATTCATAAATTTCCACTCCCAAACAAAACAGTTTCTTGGTATCTGATTGTTATTCTAACCTTTGTCTTTTCTTTAATCTAAGTCACTTCTGCAAGTAGGAACCTATCAAATGTTTACTGAATTACTTACATACTACTTTTCTTCCCCTCCAAATGTTCTTCAGTCTCTCATATTCTTATCCCTTTTTTCCAATACATACCACTTGCAATACCACAATTAGAAGAGACTTCATTCAAATCTCACTTTTAACAACTTTATAGATCTGACTTTTAAGTATGAAACAGTAAAAAAAAAATTTTAATTAGTTTCTTCTCCTAAATCTTATCAGTGAAAGTAAATTACAACAAACCCCCTGGTTTACTGGACATTAGATGCTATCAAGGTATCAGCAGGTATCAATCTCACTGTGATAGCACTGCCCTCTAGAGATCTGCAGGATAAAAAGCAATCTGAAGACACTATTAGTAAAAGCCAATTAAAACTAAGACTGGTCAAGAAGCAGTTTCAAAATCAAAACTAATGCTGGCACACAAGGGATTCAAGACATTAAGTGAAATCTTTAAAGGAAAGATCTCTACTATGCTGATTATGCCTTTTTAAAAACTCAACAGTGAACTCCCACCCCTTTAACCAAGGAATCTTGTCCTCTGAAGGTAAACCGTCAAACTCACTGTTGATGTACTGAAGATATGAGTGGGAAATATTGAAAACCTGGACTGTAAAGAAGATGTGATAACCTGGTTTAGAAATGTGAAATTCAAAAACCAAATAACCACAAATGAAGCATCCCCAAGTTGATCAAGTTAGGACATCCTGCTATACATCTTCCTTTAAGAACTATAAAAATTACATCCTCAAAGTATTAACCTGAGAACAACTATATTGATTATAGTCTATTATTTGAAAAATGGCCTTTCAAACTCAAATGAGAAAAAAGTTATTTGTTCTCTTTTAACAGAATGAAATTGGCTTTTCTTTCAGGTCTTAGGGTATTTTCTAGATTTAAAAATACAGAATATTACATTTAAACATTTTGTTTTGTTAAACACAACAATTTGAAAACAGTTACATTTTAAAGTAAAATGTCTAAATATGACCATTCTCACACAATATCTTGCAGAGTTAAGCAACAATTTCTGAAGGGCTCACCTGGTCTGTCACATCATACACTACTATGATGCCATGGGCTCCTCTGTAATAACTGGAAGTGATTGTTCGAAATCTCTCTTGGCCTGCTGTGTCCCACTGTTATTTAAAAAAAAAACCAACGCAAATTGTTAGATTAGAGTAACCTTTAAAAACTCCTCAAATATATCAAGCAGTTATTTGCTTCAGACAACTGATGGTAATTCAACTGCTGAAATACCTTAATATTAAGATAAGAATGAACACAAATAGAATGGACAGTTATAATATGTAAGATCTTTATATGAGTAGTAGTACTGTTTGTCACTAAAGAGGTCACAACTATAATTCAACCATAAATTATTATTATATACCAAATTTTTCTATTCATTAGTTAACTCCAAGGTAGGGACCCATGTCAGGTTTTTAGAGAAAAAAAAGTTACCACACTACCAAGAACTGCATTGAACGTATTAAAAAATGCTTGTATTTTTGTCTCAAACTTCCTTTAAGCAACATGCCTTATCATATGAGCAATATCATGCTAGAATTTAAAATTATTTCTCAAGATGATTTTATTTTCCATGTAAAACTACCTAAGAAGTACTTAAAAGAGCCCTTGAGATATAATCACATTCTCTCCACTACCAGCCTGCTTTCTAAGACTATACCTAGACCTCAACAAACAAGTAGAAATTCATTTTGATTTTGCAAATCTGAGTCAATATAACAGAACCTCTGTGTGTATGTGTGTGCGCGCACACGTGCACACGCGCACACAGGGATAAAATCACATTTATCTATGTGTTCTTCTCTGTACCTAGCTGGCTACACTATACACAATTGGCCCTTAACTGAAATTTGTCATTCAATACTTTTTATTTGAGGGAGCAAGGGACAGGATAGTGGGTCTATCTTGTTAGGCCAGGCCCCACTACCTATCATCAGCATAAACTTTAACTGACTTGCTTTTTTTGAATGGTGCCAGTTCAATCCTCTTTAACACAGCTTGCTGGTCCCCTATTCTTGGAATTCACCATACTGGTGGTTAGACTTAGCTTGGAGACTCAATAGGCTCTAGTCCCTCATAGCTCAGAACTGAGCTCAAGTGACCCAGCAAAAACTACAGTTATGTACTACCGTGGTCAGCTCAATACACACTTAACACCTACATTAAGTAAGGCACTGTATATTTCTTCTTGCTTTAATGGAAGATTCTGAGAAAGCAACATAAAACACAAATCAATTCTTAATCCCAATCATTTGACTTTGCTGCTTGCTTTGGCTTTAGATTTCCAAAAATTAATTTATAATTACTTGATTTTATTAAAATATATCTCATGCAGTAACAAAACCTAGATCATTCATCTTAGATTTATATTCTTAATATTAAGATAATAGTACAAGTCTTAAACACTTACTATTTGAAGTTTAATTGTTTTTCCATCTAACTCTATGGTTCTTATTTTAAAATCCACACCGATTGTACTGATGTAGCTTTCTGTATATGTATCATCCTGTGAGAACAAAAGAAAAATGAATCAGCAAAATTCAGCACATTTCAATATGGTAAAGAAAGAATGCCATAAACAATCTTATAGTTTCAGGTTTCTGGGGAAGTTCCATGGTTCACTGGATAGAGTGCTGGCCTTAAGAGTTAGGAAAACCTGAAGTCAAATCCTACCTTAGACCCTTATTTGCTGTATGACTGCAGGCAAGTCACTTAAACCTGCCTGCCTCAGCTGCCTCATCTGCAAAATGGGATTATCTGAGCCTACATCTCAGGTTGTGAAGATAAAATAATATCTGCAAAGTAATCTGCAAACAAACTATTATATAAATGCTAGTTATTATTATTTAGAATGCACATAATTATGAGGCTAGCTTCCTCTGAGTCCTGTTCTAGTATTTACCTCATTGTCATAAGACACTAAATAAAATATTTTAAAGAATTATCTAAAAATCTTTCCATATGAACTTTTTATTCTTTTCATTAGCAAGAAATATGTTCTCACCATTTATCCCTTACTTGATGCTAAACTTTTAAAAATTAAACTGGTTTTGGAAATCACTTTTATAAAGGAAGTCATTGCTTCATAAAAATTACACTAACAAAATAATGTAAAAAAAGGAAGCATATAACATACAACATATTTTTCCACTTGCCTTTAAAAACTAATTTTCAGCCTTCAAGAGGAATGCCAACTTTTGTAAAGTAACTGATAAAATGCAAACTGAAGGTTAACATTTTTGTTCCTTCAGTCAACTGTCTTAATGCTTTAGATGAAAGGGCTGGTTACATGGTCTCAGTCAGTAGACAACTTCTGTGTGAGTAATATTTAAAACACCCACTACATACTTCAATGTACTTCACTCTATACTTCAATTAATCCTGGTTTCATTACTGTTGAGTACACAATGAAAGCAGACCAACCTCTTGATAATAAATCCTTTTAAAGGAGTTATTCTGGCCAAAAAAGTTTGTCCTGCAGTCAAGTCTGCCTGGTAATGAGTCTCTCCAGATTTAGGTAGGCAGGAACTCACACCTGACAGACATACCATTATGGAACCTATATTATTTGGTGGGAGCCAAAGCAGAGCATGGACGGAATTCCTGGCATAGCCTTAGAGAACCCAGAATCACTGCTACATCATAAAAATGAAGAAGATTTTAGTGGAAGATCTATTGCATATAAAAGTTTTAAAACAACTCCTTCTCTTATGAAAAAATTTAATCTCAATCTTTTTGTTCTTTTATCTTATACTAATTCTTCCAGGTAAGGTACGCAACAAAAGCAAACAGAGAACTGCTATCCAGGTCATTTTTAGGAAAGATATAATAACTAAAGTAAAGTGTAGGCATACATACACCTTGACTAATTTCACTGATTAGCAAAAAACCAAAAACAAACAAAAGAAACTAACATGACAACAATGGGCAAAACCGTGTTATCTGAATAATCAGTGATATAGGAAGATAGTCTACTGAAAGCAGAACTGGAGACCCATTGACCCAGACAAGAAAGGGGACTAAGGGATGGGGTGGACAGGAGATGATAACAGACTGGGGTTTGAATGAGCCAGCTTTAGTCAAATGGTGTAAATTATTACATGACAATATGGGACACTGTTAGTATTTGTTAAAATATCTTAATGACGCTACTATAAAATAACTGGGGTAAGATTATAGGGCATAACCCCAGAGATTACACTGCAAATGAAAGCTAAACCAAATAATAAGATGGTGAATTACAGTAACTATATTAACAAGCTCTAAACTTTAGCCATAACAAACACTCATGCTATTGTAGAAAAGAGCTAATTAGTCTGTGTTAAACAGCTTAGGTAGCTAAAGAAATGCTATTCTTGGAGACAGAAAGATCGGTTTCTAACATAAAAAAATAAATAAAAAAAGAAGGACCCTAAAATTCTCCCACAACCAAAGTTTGGGAGTATTGGTACATATAGAGAAATAGATCTTTATTTTTACTTCAAACACTGAAAAAGCAAGCAGCTAGCTAGCTAAGTAGGCAATAGAATGGACTACTTCTAAAGGAACAAAAATGATCTACTCAAAATGTAAAGGTACAGTTGAAAGCTAAGGATCAATCAAGCTTCCACTGGGTCCAACACATGGAAGGGGTATTATAGTTACTTTCCTTGGTTGGGTGGATGACTAAAAATGCCTCATTGCATCAGAGGAGCATTGACCTGTCCCAAGAAGACAAAATGAAGATGTTTGCAACTACTGTGGCCACTGAAATTTGGCTACAATTCAGCTATAAGAGATCTGTATAGAACTTGTTTCATTACTTTAGGTATGAGTATTTTGCTTGGCCTAAAGCAATTTTTAAAATATGAGTTTTTCAGTTAGCAAAAATCCATGTCCACCCCCTCAAGAACTAAAGAAAAACTCTGTTAACAGACATGTGTAGTCAAGCAAAATAAATTTCACACTGGCCACATCCAAGAGACAATATGTTATACTTCATTCTAGTTTTGTTAATCACGTTCAAAATCATTCTTTGAATCTTTTGCCTCTATCACGAAGTAGGTAGTCTATTTCATCATTAGTCCCCTGGAATTATTGTTGGTCATTATATGTTGATCAGAGTTTCCAAGTCTTTTAAAGTTTATCTTGACAATATTGTCATTTTATAAAATACCTGGTTGTGCTTGTCACTCTGTATCAGTTTATACAAGTCTTACCAAGGTTTTCTGAACGCTCTGCTCTGTTCAGCCATTCCTCAATTGATGGGACCTCCTTAAGATGTCCATTCTTTGCTACCTAAAAAAGAGCTATAAATGCTCCTAGAAGTCTTAATTGCGTTTATTTTTTTTTTAATTGTTATGTTAGACTTGTGTGCGTGGATGTAATTAAGGCACATCATTATTGTAGATTAAAACTTGTATATGGCAGACATATTCTGCTTTTACTGTATGTTTCTATTGACTGATCTATTCCCTATCCCAAAGAAAGCATGAATAAAATTAGGTTTAATGTTCAAAAAAAAAAAGCTATGCGTATTTTTGTACATCCTTAGCTTATTCTGCTTATGACTAATTCTTCCCTTATTCTTTATTTTCCCTCTCAATTCTCCCTTCTCATCTTTCCCCACTATTTCCCAGTCATATGGGGGGGGAAGGGGGGAGAGGGAGAGAGGGGGGGGGGAGAGAGAGAGAGAGAGAGAGAGAGAGAGAGAGAGAGAGAGAGAGAGAGAGAGAGAGAGAGGGAGGGAGGGAGAGAGAGTGTGTGTGTGTGTGTGTGTGTGTATGTGTGTGTGCGGGCATTCTTTCCACCTAGAGGCAACAAAAGGTGCAGTAGATGGAACAGTGGGATTGGACTCGGGAAGTCCCATGTTTAAATCTGGCCTCAGATACTTATTAGTTATACGGTCTAGGAAAGTCAATTAACCTGTCTACCTCAGTTTCCTCAAATATAAAATGAGATTAATAACAGCACCAACCTTGAAGGGTTATTTTGAGAATCAAATGAGATAACAAATGTAAACTGCTTGGCACATAGTAGGCACCAAATGATTCTTGCCTTCCTTCCTTGTACCAGTTCAAATAAATATTTCAAGCATTAGTCACTGCCCATCCCTTCCTTGTTTCTAATGATTTCTACAAGTGCACCCTGATTATATGAGATAATTTAAGTTAGGAAACCTGTTCTCTGCTGCCCAGTCCTCTAGAGTATTCCTTTTCTTCTCTCTTTTCCATTCTTGTAAGAGCAATAAGACATAAAAGAACCCCCGCAGGTCTTCAATCTACTTAGATTTCCTCTATGACTCCTGATGACAGGGTTCAGAGGGAACACATATCATTTCCTCAAATATGAATGTAAGCAGTTTATACTACTTTAAATCCATCATTTTTCATTCATGTTGGCCTTTTTAGTTTCTCTTAATTCCTATGCTTAAACTTCAAAGTTTCGACACAACTCCGGTATTTTCATCAAGAATGCCTGGAAATCCTTTATTATATCATTAAAAGTATGTTTTTCCCCTGTAGGGTAACACTCAGCTTTGCTGGTTATGTTATTCACGACTGTAAGTCAGGAATTTATGCCACCTCTGTCTTCTGAAATAACGCATTCCAAGAGCTCTGCTCCTATTTTATAATGCTTAATCTGTGAAATCATTTGTGATCCTTACTGGAGTTTCCTGGTACTGGAATTCTTTCATTCTGGCTGCTTGCAGTATTTTTTTCTTTGGCCTAAAAACTCTGGATCTTGGTTATAGTGATCCTGGAAGTTCTCTTTTTGGAGTTTCTTTTATATTTCTCGATCACAGTGCTCAGGTAATCCAATGATTCTTAAATTTTTTCTCCCTGATCTGTTTTCCAGACCAGTTATTTTTGCTATTGGACACCTTATATTTTCTTCTTCCTTTTGTTCCCCAGTCTTTTGACTTTTAAAATTTCTTACTGCCTCATGGAGTCACTGGCTTTTATTAGACCCATTCTAATTTTCAGGGAGTTTGTTCCTTGAGCAAGATTTTTATACTATTGCACCAACCTGTTAATTCCCTCTCCAATTCTTTTTTTCTTCCACATCTCTCATTTCTTTTCCAACTTTTCCCTCTAGTGTTTTCTTTCATTGCTTAAAAACATGGTTAGATTTTTGTTTTTTTTTTAACTCTTGCTTCAGAACTCTTCTAGGAATTCTTTGAATTTGTGCTCATACTTGGTTTTGCTTACAGATGAGTCATTCTCTTCTTTTTTTGATTTGCTTATTTTTCTAGTCTACTTCCTGACTTTAGACTTAATGTCAGGGCTAAGTTTCATGTAATTCTGGAGATCTGGGTTGGTCCTCTTGCTGTGTTCTTAGGGGTACTGAACATTGTTATTTCAGGCTCTCAGAGACAGCTCAAGCAGGGACATGTGAAACTTAAATGTGCTCCCAAGGTGGTCTGATCAGAGCAAAGTATGATCAGTATTCCTCTAATGTGAGCTCTGCATGATTCTCACACATGTGAGTTGGATCAGAGCAACAGTAGACTGCTGCTGAAAACAGTCACTATCACCTAGCTGGGGAGCTGTACTGGTTCAGAATGAGAGAACTGTAGATTCACCGTTGATCTGGGATTCCCACCCCAGTTACTCCCTCTGCAGGTTTCAGACTAAGCAAGTTGGAATTGAAAGCACTCTTTACTCCTGAGGTCATTCACACTGCTGCTCCTTGCTTCTGAACTTGTTCCTTGATTATACAAAGTTTAAGGCCCACAAGAACTCCAAACCCTGAAAACACCAGCCCTAGGCAAAGGCCTCTTCAGCCCACCCTCTGGATTGTGACCTGGAACTGGGTGTGACTGACAAAGCTGCCAGCACTGGTCCCTGTTGCCATATCCTACACAAAATTACTGAACCCTAGTATAGGTCTAGGACCTCTTCTTGCCCTGGTGCACAATCTTTCCCTGCACTGGAATGCGTATTCCAAGGCCAGACCCCCATTCCTAGTGTCCCTTTTATCTCCCTGTGCCAACCCGGGCTAGAAGAAAGGCTTTCTCTGACTTTTTCTTGGATTTACACCAGGATTTGGTCTGGTGAGTTTTTTAGATCTATTTGAAAGAGTTTTAGGGAGACGTATTCTGTAATTCCTGCTCCATTCTGGTCCTTCCCTCCTAATATATATGATATCTAACAGAACCTGTTTCTTAAGTTAAATTTTCTCTGAACTTCTCTGAACACATTTTGAATAGCCTACTGCTTTAGCCACTAATTTGAATTGTCACTTGAATTTTTAAAACATTAATTTTTTTTCAATTTCACTTTAGTACACAAGACCACATACATTGCTTACAATCTGAACTCCATAAACCTACAGTCCCAAGTTTGAGATTTTCTTTAAATTAAGTTTTTGACTAATCAAGCTAAACCTCAACTTCATATCAGTAATGAAGTATTCTGACATAACAATTATCCATATGGTTGTTCTATACAGAAATAAAAGTTTTGTCTTTTATGACCATAATATACATAGCTCCAAAATCTAATTTTATAAAAAGAATTCTGAATTTTTAATGTAGCAAATTCACTTAAGTATTAAGCTTTATCAGGACAAAGATTTATATCGTAAGAATGGAAGGATTTTTTTTTAAACTAAGATTTCACTGAAACTGAACACATAAGCTTAACTTCCCAAATATTGTTTATAACATAGTTTTTCCTTTGAAGTCAGTTGATCAACAACTATAAAGGGATTTGTTTTTTAAAGTCATTTTGTGGATCATTACATTATCTTAAGTGGTGGGAGTTGTTTCCTAAATACTCAAATTATTTGTCAAAGATCAGTAATAGAACCAGCATTAAGAAAGCAGATGTGAATGTAAGGCCTTGACTTATCCTTTAATTTACTAGTTAAAGTGGCCCAAGAAAAAAGTAAAAGTAGGGAGTGGTAGATAAAACAGTACTGGGAAGATTCTCAATATTTTCTATCCACATAAGCCATCATCTTCATGTTCAGTTCAGCAGTTAGAACGCGATGCCACTGTCAGGCTGAGACGGTACCAGTCCCTACTCTCTTTCACTCTAACAGTGATGAGTTATATGTGATATTCTTTATAAAATCTAGTTAATAAAATAATTTCCTCTTATCGATCACTAATGGAATGAGTCAGTCCTTCAAGGAGATTAGACATCAGAGAACACATTTTACTGAAATTCACAAACTCAGTTTAATTTCATCAAGAAAATAACAAGCTTCTGATTGCACATACACCAATGTTATTTATAGCAGCACTTTCTGTGCTCATTACAAATGAGGTAGTATTTTTAAAAAGCACTCAGCACAGTGCCTGGTACACAGGGGGTGCTATATAAATGCTTACTCCCCCTCCCCTTTGTGTGGTAGACAAAGAACTGGAAACAAAGTAGGGGTTCATTCAGTTGAAGAATGGCTAAACAAACTGTGGTACGTGAATGTAATGGAGTATTACTGTGCTTACTATAATAAACAACAAATATGACAAATACAGAGAAGCATGGAAAAACATGAACTGACGCAGAGTAAAGTAAGCAGAACTAGGAAAACAATATCCATAATATCCAGCAATGGAAACAGAAACAGCAACTACAAAACAGCCAGAACTAAACACTACAAAGTTGTACAGTTGCTTGACCCCAAACAAGAGATATCAGAAGAAATCGCCCCTCCCCCTCGCTCCTTTACAAAGATCAGGGTTCATGGGTATAGAATACTGCATATAATATCATTGTTTAAATACGTTGATCAGTTTTGCTCAAATTTTTTTCTCTTCTTTCTGCCCCCCAAAGAATGTTTTGCAGAATGGCTTTCTGTGAGAAGGAAGGGGCAAGAATACAAGGGAAAACACAAAAATTATCAATAATATCAATAAAAAAACATTGTTAAAAAAAATAAAACACTTCTGTGTCTGGCAATAAAGAAAACAAAAACCTTTACATGCAAATTTCACAAAAGCATCTGTTCCAGATTAAAACAATCTAAGCAATTGCCTACATAGACGTCACTGCCAAGAAAAATATGTAAGTATTATTAATTAAAAGCAATCTTGTTTCAGACTTTACTTACTGCAAACCTAAGGAGAAGGCAAGATTTCCCAACACCGGAATCTCCAATCAGCAGTAACTTGAATAAATAATCACTGCAAGAGACAAAGAGGAAATACATTAAATATACTTCCTAAGTTCAAAAAAGGCTGTCTAAGAACATAATTTTCAAGTGTTGAAAGACCAGGGGGCTTAAAAATGCTTTCTATGCAAGGTTTAGCAGCACTAAGCTTTACAAAAAGAAGCAGGAACTCTTTGGATACAGAAATCTCTATTTGTGATAAGCAACCATATTCCTCATTCTGGAGCGCAGTAACCACCTATTTCCAGGCAAAAATTTAAAAGATCTGCAAGTAACTCTTGCCAATAAATGAATTTTGTTTACTCCCCACTCACCCTTGAAGGTCGGTCCATAAATTAGTTACTTCACTCTAATATTCACAGGGAGGTTTCTAGAGGTTTTTTACATGTGTGTTTGACATGGCAAATATTTGATTTCTGAAAGCCTGTACTATATAAACATTCAAGTCCAGGATTGTGTTGATGTCAAAAGTGAGTGGTATATACTTTCTGTACCCTCTGTGAAGACTCCTCAGAATGAGAAGGGAGAGAAACTATCTGGAAACCAGAGATAAGACTTTTGCAAGACAGGACAGGCCTGAGTCCTGGGTTTATACAACCTAGGACCCTTCCCCCCCACTTTCCTTGTTGTCATCAGCATTAGGCCCCTTTCAGGAGTTTTAGACCTCCACCCTTGTACACCACACCCTTAAAAGCATTAAGCCTTTTTTCAGGAGTTTTTTACCTCCTCCCTTGCTTGGTGTTCACCAAATAAGGACATGGATGATACCTTGGCTCCCAGTCCCACCTTCCTGCTAATAGGAGATAGTGGCAGCCTTCTTTGTTATCCACCATTGGGTTAGATTTCGGGCCAAGACTGAGAGCCCACCTCCCAGCCAGTGGGAGAAGGGACAGCCAGGTGGAGGGGGCTTGACTGCATTAGAGTATAAATTCTTGTTCTGTCTTCTGTAACACCAGCCTCATCTCCTTGATCCCCGCCATGGAGAGAACCACCCTCTTCCTGCTGGAGGGGGGGAGGGGAGAAGAAGGAGAAGAGAAAAAAATTTCCTGTTCCTTCTTCAAGATACTTCTGACCTTTGATTTTCCTTGGGTAGGGGATTTTTGGGGTCCCAGTACCCCACACAAAAGCTACTACTATGCATATACACATCTTAACCAAATTCCCTACACATACTGAAAATGATACCAAGAACACAGCAAATCAGTTTTGTCTATACTTATTCTCATTAATGCTTAGACTTGCTCAAACAATCCCTCTATCTCACAAATAAAAATAATCTCTGGGGTCTTAGGAATAAGGTGTATTGAATAGGAAGGCAAAGGATCTGTTCAGAGTCAATAGGCAACTCCTAAACTGCATTTTTCAGTTTCCACCAATGGATCTAGACCAAGTTTGTTTCCCAGTTACCCTTTCCAATTCTAAATACATCTTATAAACATCCAAGGTTAAAAAGGTGACAATAATTTGGGCTCACAGTTCCATGAAAATAAGTCCTTATTTTCCAGAATATTTTTATTTTACCATATATTGGTCATTTAAGTTCAAAGCTTTCACTTCTGATAAGTTTTAAGGAGATACATTTCAAGTGTGTTTTATTTCAGCTAAAACATTATACCTTAAAGCAAAATATAAATATCATCATTATGTACAGTAAGTCATACCATTTATTCAGCATTTTTTAAGAGTTATCAAGGTTCATTGTCAATAGGACTTAATTTTAACCTTAAAATTACCTTAACTCAGTTTAATTTGTCCCCAGTGGGTACTTTCTTCAATTACATATCATAACCTACATATGCCTTCTTGCATGGGATTCTTGCTCATCAATTCACTGGAAGCCCTTCTCTATGCCTCTTCCTAACTTCCTAACTAACTTGTCCTTGATCATATATCCTTCACATTGCTAGCCAGCAAACTGCTGAAAAATGTCATTCACATCCTGTAGCCCCTTCACTGACTTGGCAGATGCTCCTACAGCTTCCATTTAAATTGAGTGTCCAGCCCAGTCAGGCCTTCACTCCTCTCCTGGCTCCATTCCTCACCACTAGATTCTCTCCACCATGACCCTAATGAGTGCCTCCTTTCATCCCCTCTTTCAGCTTCCTTTTATGTGCTTCCTCCCCACTAAAATGTAAGACCCATGAAAATTAAGAATGTGCTTGTATTCGTGGGGCTTAAACATAGGTCTTGACACAAAGCAAGTACTCAAAAATGCTTACTTTATTCTCAAAGAAAAACAAACACTAAATCTATGTCTTAATTTGTCATTTTGCTTATATCCTCTCAGAAATCTTTTAATTTTGTGGTCACATCTGTCACAGATTATTATTTAGACCATAATATAGTCATGGGAAACACGATTTAATTAGAGTTGTTAAAACTAAATTTTGCTCTACTGTAATGGTAATGGGAATTTGAAGATCTTCCCTGCCCCTTAATAGGTTGAAAGTAATCACATGGAAAAAAACCTCCTCCTCCTGTGGTAGGAGGAATTTGCTGAACAGGAGGAGCAGCAAGGGTGGAACAGAGCTGAGAGGTAGCCAGGAGTCAGAGTAGTTAGTATTGAGTAAGACAGAGGACACAGACAAGAAGACAACTAGGCTTGTGAATGCTTGTTTGTGAGAAGGCCCAATCAGACAGGGGGAAGGCTTTGGCATGGTGTTGCTCTCTGCAGTGTTACTGTGTATAGACTTCTTTGTTGCTATGATGGATCTGGCTATCTGGTATTGGGATTCAGCTTTCTGTATAAATATTTAGCTTCTGTCTTCTATATGGAAAATCTGTTGTATTTTGCAATTCAGAACTACGCAGCTCGCCCTTCTATTCTCTGTACTGCAACCAATTCTGTGCACGATCATATAGTTTTCTCCAGAAGTCTGTGAAAGCCCACCTAGTCCCTTCTTATGTTCTCATCAAGTATACCCTTAAGAAGTAAACAGAACCTTATCAGAAATATTTTGTAGGGATGTGAAATTAGGCATATGGAGTCATTTGTCAGGTCTAGTGATTCTTCCTGACCCTACCATTGCTACTTATTCATATAGGACATTGGATACCGAGGTAGTAAAAGTACAAATGCAAATTTTATTGTCTCTAGTGCAGAAACGCTGGTGATGTTTATGATCTTCCCAGTTTCATCTTGTTTTCCCCTCATTTCCTTTTCAATTTTATGTTTGGGCTCAATATTTATTACCCCCACTACCCCAAAAGCTATTTTAATGTGACTGCATTTTCCTAAATAGTGAATTTAAAACATTCTATTATCATGCTTTGGCTTTGCTTTGTCAAGTAACGTTAGTGGTTAACAGAATTACTGCAGATAGGTACATACAGATTAACTTTGGATATTTAGTGAAGAATAAAATATGAATGATTGAATATAAGTAGAGAGACTTTATACTATTAATGAAAAAATAATCTTTTGTCATCTCTCATTAGATTCTTCTTGAGCAGAAAACTGTATTTGAGCTATAAATCTTGCCTACGTAATTTCATTACCTTAAAGATCAACCTATAGAATAAGAAAAATACCACTGGATTTGAAGTCAAAGAATGTGTTTCCATTTGGGGTTCTGAGTCTTATTACTACCACCACCACCTCTGATCTGGGATCTCAGTTTCCTCTAAATCTTTTCTAAGGTCTCTTCTAGCTTGAAATGCTATGACCATACTTTTCTTACAAATAATTATAAACTGAAAAAAAAAATTTCTCATGAAAGATCATCTGAACATCAGCATTCCAATTTTCTCACAATCTGTTAAGAACCAAGAAAACATCTTTAATTACTAAATTCTCTTTAGTTGCCAAACATAGCTCCACATATCTAAGTTTCAGTTTTAAAAAGTAATTTTAATTCCCTAAACATAATTATTCCAGACAAGAGGTGTAAGGGCGAGATCAAAGAATCTACAGAGATAAGCTATGCACTGTAATAAGTAAGCTTCAGTAATATTTTATTCTCTTCTAAACAATAATAGTTATATTCACATGACAAAGTAATGGAGGTAATGAAAAACTGAATCTGGCCTATGAACTTCCAATTCTAAAATAAGCTACATAATCTGCCTGTAGTCTACTGGCATAAATCTACCATACTTTATTAGAATTATTTAATTTTGGATAAAATACAGTACAAAATATGCCCATGGAGTTGGACAATGCCTTAAAAAATTACGATGTGAATGTAATGTCAATATTACTTCAGCATAAGAAACAATCATTGAAGAATTTGGAGAAGCAAAGTAAGAATCACATAAGCTTCAAAGAGAAGAAAGAACCAGGAAAATAATACACACAATGACTACGACAAATGGATGAATGTACGGACGGAAGGAAGGAAGGAAGGAAACATGGGAAAAAAGAAAGACAATTCTGTGTTCATGAAGAAGAAATGAAAAATTCACCTCTGTCCTTTGCACAAATGGGTGCATATCTTGGAACACTGGATATTACTGTCAGACTTGTGAATGAGTCGGTTGATTTTGCTTATCTGCTGCCTCCCTCCCCCTTTTTTTGTTGTTGTTAAAACGGAAGGTTCACAGGGTAGAGGAGGAAAAAGAAATGAAGTTAACGTAAAAGCAAAAGTTATTTTTAAAGTTTAATCTAAAATGAATTATAAGCCTCATAAAGATCATCATAGTAGAAAATAAAATAGTAATAAAATAAAAATATATAAATAACTAGCAAAAAGAAAATCCTAAGTCAGGAACTCCAGTTTTTCCAGTAATTTTTAAAGAAATCTGAACTCACTTTTTCCCCCCAAAATAAATTATTTTTTTGAATGTCAAAATATCTTTATTCCCTCTCTTTTTAAAATATTTTATTTCTCCCTAATTATATGTAAAAACAACTTTTAACATTTGTTGTTTTTATAGTTTTGAGTTCCAAATTCTATTCCTCCCCTCTCCCTGAGGCTGTAAGCAACTGGACTTAAGTTATCCATGTGCAATCATGGGAGAAACGGAAAGAGGGAGGGAGGAAGGGAAGGAAAAAATAGAACGTTTCCATCTATATTCAGATGACATCAGTTCTTTCTCTGGAGGTGGACAGCATTTTTCTTCATGGGTCCTTGGGGATTGTCTTGGTATTGTCATTGTATTGCTGAAAATATTTAAGTCATTCATTGCATGATACTGCTGTTACTATGTACAAATATTTTCCTGGTTCTGCTCACTTCACTTTGTATCATACCAGTTCATGTAAGTACAGATTTTTCTGAAATCATTTCTTATAGCACAATAATATTCCATTCTAATCAAATACCACAATTTGTTCAGCCATTTGGATGAATGAGCATCCCCTCAATTTCCAATTCTTTGCCACCACAAAAAGAACTGCTATAAATATTTCTGTACATATAGGTCCTTTTCCTTTTTGTTTTTTTTTATCTCTTTTGAGATTGAGACCTAGTAGTGGTATTGTTGGATCAAGGGATATGTACATACAGTTTGATAGCCCTTGGGGCATAGTTCCAAATTGTTCTCCAGAGTGGTTGGATCAGTTCACAACTCCACCAGTAGTGTATTAATGAGCTAGTTTTCCCACATTCCCTCCAATATTACCATTTTACCTTTTTTTTTAATATTAGCCAATCTAATGGACGTGAGGTGGAACCTCAGAGTTATTTTAATTTTCATTTCTCTAATGAACAGTGATTTAGAGCATTTTTCCATTTGGTTATAGATAGTTTTTATTTCTTTATCTGAAAACTACTTGTTCATATCCTTTGACCATTTAAAAAAAAAACTGGGGAATCATTTGCTGAATTTACTCTGATTGACTCAAGAAGAAATATAGCAAACTGATTTTGAATTTTCTATAACAATATGCTGACCAAAGGCCAAATAAATATACAACCCTAAGTTTAGTTTCTGAGCTATGACCATTTCCAATTATCAAAAAAAAGTTAAAAACTGCATAAACTTTCCTGCCTGCTGATTGATTATATATCATAAGTACAGGTACAACCTGTCTTTTTATCAGTAAAAACATGAAGACTGTATTGTTATGGTATCTTTACATATTTTTTACATATTAAAAAAAAAGCCAACTACTTTGTGTCGAGTACAAGAATAAATCATCCTATGATCCCATGATGCTATTTTAAGGAACGAACAGAACGCTGGCCTTATATTAGCATCTAACTTTCAACAATTCTCTCCAGAAACTTACATACAAGCTGCTACCTAACCAGAAAAGGTAAAATAACAAAATAGCCTGATTAGAAGGCATGACTTTTTAAAATACAAAGCTCTATCCACCAGTACATATTTTAGTGTCAGCTCTACCATATACACCTTAGAAAAAGGAAAGCAAAATGCAAAAAGTTGAGCATAAATTACTTTTGCTTGCTTTGTCTAGAAAGTTCAAATTAACACATTTAGAGTTTTCAAATAATTTACCTCACCTAATATTAATCTTTTATTTTTTATTTTTGATCAAGACCAGTAAATCAATGTAGGGATACCCTCTAATCATGCAAGCTGGCAACCTGTCAGAAAATTAACAAGTTTTAGTGCCTGAGGAACTGAGACTATTTTAAATAACTTGTCATGATGACAGCTATTATGTGTCAGAAGCAGACCTTGAAACCAGGTCCTCCCTAAGTCTAAGGCCAACCTTCTAGTACACGATATTGTCTACCAATCTTCTACTAAAGTAAATAAATCATGGTTTCCAGGTGATCCTAGATCTTCAAAAGCTATGCAGTGTACAAGGAGTTATAAGCTTCAATCACAGACCCAGCAATGTACTATTTCTGTGTTTTATGGACCTATCTAGCTGCCTTTGAAGAGATTTAGCACCGGAATGTTTCCCAAATAGGTAATTAATTTTTCCAGTGACGATTCATGAAGAATCTCTCCAGAGACAGAAAGATTACAAAATCACAGATCATAAAGTTACTTAAAAGCCTAAAACCAAGGTTACTTCAAACCAAATTCTCAAGCAGCAAATTCCATCAGTTGTTCTTTTTAAAATTTAAATATACATTTAATAATTCCCTAATAGAGATAGAGTATTATGAGGGAGGCTAATATGACATACACAAATAATTATAATGCAAGAGAGAGGTAAGAAAATTCAATGTAACAACTAAGGAGGGAAAATGAGAATGATTAGATCAGAACTTAGAATTCAAGTGCTATATGACTACAAATCTGCTTCTTCAAAGGCTCATTAAATTATGCTGCTTAGCATTTCATTCAGAATAAAGACCTTCAGTTGCTAACAAAGGGTCAGTATTCCTCATGCATGGCTAAAACCAAATATCTAGTCTCGCAAAGAAAGTAAGAGCTAAGTAAACAATCAGTTGTCTACCAGGTACAAAATTCTCTCTACCAAAGGTAAGCAAACACTTAGATAGAGTGTTGTCTTTTTTCAAATGTTAAAAGGTATGAATGCTTCTTTGAGATTCAGACAGTATTACTTATTTGGACATAATATATTTCCCTGATCTCATGCTTTCCCCCAAACACTGCTTGCAGCAGCTATCAAAAAGAAATCTAGAATAGGAAACTAAAAGTCATTTGTCCAACTCTATAAGTTTGTGAGTTCTCCCCTCCAATTCTTTCTTATACATATAACAATAGCTAGACAGCAGACTGGCAGCCAAGTGGGGCAGCAGATAAATGCCAGACCTGGAGTCAGGAAGACCTGAGTTCAAATCCCACCTCAGATAATTATTAGCTATGTGGCCCATCCGTTTGTCTCAGTTTCTTCAACTGCGAAACCGGGATAGTAACAGCACTTACCGCTCCTAGGGTAAGGAGGATCAAACGCAGTGGTTCTCAACCTTCCTAATGCTGCAACCCTTCAATACAGTTCTTCATGTTGTGGTGACTCCCAACCATAAAATTATTTTCGTTGCTACTTCATAACTGTAATTTTGCTACTGTTATGAATTGTAATGTAAATATCTGATATGCAGGATGTATCTAAATTGAACATAACCCACAGGTTGAGAACCACTGATCAATCGAGAGAATATTTGTAAAGCACTTGGCATAGGGCCCAGCATATAGTAGATGCTAAATGAATATTATTACCAACTTCATCAATATATAGTATAATTAACATGAGCTTATAGGAGGGAGATAATATTGTACAACAGAAAAAGCCAGGAGCTCCAGGGTTCAAATCTCATCTTTGACACTTGCTACCTATGTGTGGGCACAAGAAAATCCAAGAAAATCTCAAATGCGGTCATGAAGAATCGAACATGACTGAAAATGACCAAACAATAAAGAAACCAATATGTGACCCTTGGCCAGCTCCTTAATCTTCTGGCACCTCAATCCTCTCACCTAAAAAATGAGAGGGTTGGTTGCCATGACAACCCTTCCTGCTCTAGATCTAGATCCAATTCTATGATCCAAGGAATATTCAGCATGGCACTGCCTTTAAAAGCTCTTCGCTTAACACCATTCAATTAAGCTCAACAAATATGAAGTGCTTTGAACACAAAGTCCTGTGTATGAGATATAAAGACAAAAATAAAACAGTCTCTGTCAAGAAGAATAATCTTTTGGGAAATGGGGAAGAGATACACATAAACAAATGAGCACCCAACAACTGTAGAGGAAGGAGTAGTCAAGGAAGGCGCTATTAAGGTAAAACTATTAAAAAGTGTTAAATTGAAGCTAGAAGACTAAGGATTCTGGGAGGCTGCAATGAATCAATGTATTCCAGGTATGGGGGACCACTTTGGGGAAATGCAAGGAGATAGAGGGCATTAAGAGTAATTACTAACAGTCCAGGTAGATTAGAAAGCAGAGTTTTTGAAGGGAATTACCATGAAAGAAGACTGAAAAGTTGAGTCAGAGTCCAACTGCAGAGGGCCTTTAAAATTCAATGCTAAGGAATTCACATTTAATCCTATAAGCAATGGGAGGGTGTGAAAGTTTTTAAACTAGAGATTGACAGGAGTTAACCAGGGACTTTGGAAGATTCAGGGAGTTCTAGGGAAGATGGAATGGGAAGATAAGAGGCTCCTAACTAGGAGAACAATTGGGAAACTATTACAGTAGATCAGCAGAAAGACAATGAGGACCTAAATTAGGGTGGTGCTGCATAAGCTGAGCAAGGGAAGCCAATTTATTTGCAGTTTCCCAAACTTGGCATTCAATTATCCAGCCTCCAAAGTCTCCAAGCTATCTAGGGGTCATCTCCTAAGGGAAAGTTTCTCTGATCCCACAAACAATAATGCTCTTCTGCTCCTCAAATTAGTGGATATCTATTTATCTTTTAATATGCTATTTCCTCCCCAAGAGAACATGGAAATATTACAGACAAAGAATAAATAAACATGAGGGGGCGGAGCCAAGATAGCGGTGTAGGAGCAGCAAGGTACTGCAGCTCCCACAAAGCCACCTCAAATATCCATAAAATATGACTCTAAACAAATTTTAGGGCTCCAAAACTCGCATAAAAATACAGAGAAACACATCTGCTGCTAAAGGCAGCTCGGCACAAAGGGCTATGCGCCACTGTGAACTGAAACCAGCCCAGCCTGAAACCGGGGCTTGGCCCCTGGGCAGCCAGGCTGGAGCTTCAGGAGAGTGCATCAGTGGCAGCTGTGGCAGTTTCCAGAATTATCAAGCCAGTAGAAACAAGGACTAAGTGAAAGGTCAGTGGAACTCAGCTAAACCTGGGAAAGAAAAGCAGTCCAGCCAAATTGCCTCCAGGGCAAGGAAGCAGCAGAAGTGGCGGCCCTGCAGCCACCTCCAGGTGGCTGCTTCAGAGCTCCCAGCCTGCAGACTGCAGGGGGAACAAGCAATCGTTCAGAGGCCAAGTGCTCTTGCATTGAGCAGCCCGGATCCAGATCATGGTCTTGGGTGGTGGTCCTGGGGGGCGTTTTCAATGAGCCAAAGCTGGTGGAGGCTGCAAAAAACCAGCAGCCTCTCAACAGCTCTGGCAGCTGCAAAAACCCCAGCAATTTGGGACAGAGCTTTCCCCTCTGGAAGCAGAGTTCCACAGAGCTAAAAAAAATCACTGACTGGCCAACATGAGCAGGCAAAGGAAGCAAAGTAAAAACAGCAACCAAACTCTAGGTTCCTTCTTTGGAGACAAGAAGGATCAAAGCATGGAACGGGAAGAAGACAACACAGTCAGAACTCCCACACCAAAAGCTTCCAAGAAACATGAAGACTGCCTAAAAGCAATAGATCAGCTTAAGAAGGATTTTGAAAACCAAGTAAGAGGAGTGGAGGAAAAATTGGGAAGAGAAATAAGAATGATGCAAGAAAATCATGAAAAGAGAGTCAACAACCTGACTGAAGAAAATAACACCTTAAAAAATAGATTAACTCAAGTGGCAAAAGTGGCCCAAAAAGCCAATGAGGAGAACAATGCCTTAAAAAGTTGAATTTGCCAGATGGAAA
>CM053585.1:91598089-91612898 GCA_028646515.1 Pseudochirops corinnae
CACTCTCAGATTCAATATGTTCCTTAAGAGAACTGAGAGTTTCCCCCTAAATCTAACTACCTTCCCAAGCACCCAGGTTCATATCAAGAGAATGTAGTAAGGAAAAAATACTGAATTTGTCACTCTCAGATTCAATATGTTCCTTAAGAGAACTGAGAGTTTCCCCCTAAATCTAACTACCTTCCCAAGCACCCAGGTTCATATCAAGAGAATGTAGTAAGGAAAAAATACTGAATTTGTCACAAGATCTGGATTCAAATCTTGTCTCTGAGGCTTATTAGCTGCATATCCATAGAGAAGTCAGTTAATCTCTCTCTAAATCAGTTTCTTCATCTGCAAAATGGGGACAGATGATATATAATATGTAGTCCAGGTAGCTGGGGCACAGAATTCAGGGCAGGGAATATGAAATAAGGCAGGTAAGACAGCATGAGAGAACAGAGCACTTCTGAATATCTGAAGAACATAAAATTGACTCATAGATACTAACCTGACAGAAGTGTGAACCACTAAAAATCAAAGCAGATTTAACAGCCAGATCTACACAGGGATATAGCTTGGAAACAGGAGAAAGCAGAAAAAGGCACAGCTGTTAGGATTCTATTGCAATAGTCCAGAAAAGTCAGTAACAAGGACTTATCTTTGTATGTATTGCCTCCCTGGAAAGAATATAAGCTCCTAGAGAATATAAATTGTTTCACGTTTTTGTCTTTGTATCCCCAATGTCTAGCACAGTACTTCGCACACAATAAGAACTTAACAAATGCTGACTGACTGACAGACTGGTGACAGTGGGAGTGGGAAGAAAGAAGAGACAGTGCAGATGTGGAATGAATATACAGTTATCCCTTCTACATCTTGGGGGTATGGAATGCAGCACTCTTGTGATGTGGAAAATCCACATAAATATCTTTAGCCCTCCTTTCATACCACAGAAGTCTGATTTTTTTTCTTTTTCTTTTATGGAATCTTTACAGTACCTTATTGTAAAATTTGGGTTAATTATTTGGTCACAGGCTATACAGAGGTCAATGGTTATCTCTACATTTCTAGCCTTTGTGTGTGCCACATTCTTTGCAAACTTTAACTTTTTACTTATTTTAACTTTCAAGAAGAAATTGTGTATATTTATGGTATCAGAAGATAAAATAAGTTGATAACTATATAATACTATACATATATTTTATGCATTTCTGAGTTTCTAAACTTTTTCTGGGTAGACTGCTGGCTTTCATGTATTGTCTGTGACTTCCACAAAACTCCAAAAAAATTCCCATTTAATTTCTTATGCCAATCTGTGATATGGAGAAACCTCGATGGGGAAAGTCATGATGTGGAAGAGATAACTGTAGCATGGGTAACTGGATATGAAAAGTGAAGGAGAGGAGAGTAAAAAGGCAGTCCTGCAAATACAAAAAAACCTGTCACAAGGATTGTGGAATTAACAGTACATTTTCTTTATTCCATAAGTTAGCGAAGTTCCCATAAGTATTTCTGAGTCAATGAAACTTGAGGGGAATAATTTCTATAATAATACATCCTTTAGCCCAGAACTTCAGAATCCTCTTGTGTCAACTAACATTTATAGTTTGCTTTACAGTTTATAAAACACTTCCATTTGATCCTCATAAAGATCCAGTAAGGCAAGTGCTATTAACCCCTATTTTGCAGATGTGGCAACTGAGACTCAGAGGGTGCTTTCCCCAGAATCAGAGTATAAGTGCCTGCAGCAAGAATAGAACCAAGACCATCCTGACTCCAGGTCCAAAAGACTAAAAATTATAAAATCAAAGTTTAAAGAAAAAGTCTTTTAGAAACTAATTTGAATTTATCCTTATATTAATGCTGTGATCAATTTGTAGTAATGAAATCAGAAGAAATAAGGTTAATAAGGTGTTCTGTAGAATATAATCAGTGAAATGAAACTACTCCTCAAAAAGTCCAGGTTAGGTAAGCAGTCTTCTTATCTAAAAAATTAAGGAGGCTGGACTACATGACCTCTGAGTTGCAATGGAACTCTAGATCTATACAGTCCCCTTTTGATAAGGCATCTGCAGGACAGCTGGTCAAGGATAGTGGTTGTGGAACGAAGCAAAGCTAGGTAGTACAAAGGAGGCTATAATCACAATCTTGGCTTTCATCAAAGTGTGCTCCAAAGAAAAAACAACCCACCCACCCCCCCATGAAATTCCAGCAACATTTTCCATAGCCTACCTGTTCAAGTGCTTAAAACAAAGTGGTCTCAACTACCAGCTAAATTTGTATTTTTCTTGGCTCCTGGGAGACCCTGGATTGTCTCTTCCCAATCAAAAATATCTAATCTATCCTCTCACATGCTCCTTTGGAGCATCTTCTCCCACCAATATTTGACAAATCGAAGACTGAATTCATTTTTCCCCTTCTGCATACTACTAAACTCTAATTCAGACATTAAAGCAAAAATCTCAGCCCCACCTGCAGCAGGAAAACAGTGAAAAAGCCTGACCACACCTCTCTTCACCCCCAGGAGGAGATTAGGGGCAAAAAAATCTGGGCATCTCACCTGTATCTTTTACTAAAATGGTGGGGTCAAGGTACACGTGCGGGCGTAAGCATACACATATATACATACATACACACACACACACACACACACACACACACACACACACACACACACACTTTCTCTCTCTCTCTCCTTGCCCTAAGAAGTTAGAAAGAAATACAATAGTTAAAGAATAAAGACAATTTTTCAAAAATTGTTGATAGATGTGGTCAGAAAAAATGTATAAGAACACTAAGATAAGGTTAAATATTAGAAAAAAGGTGTAATACAAAATTAAAAGATTTCTGAGATGATAGAAGCAAAATGACAAATTAAGATACAGATTTAGGGTCATTTCTTTCAGAATGAAGACTAATGTTATTGAAGGAACAAAATGTCTCCAAGAAAAATGATCTTCAAAAGCTTTAACTACCCAGGATTGTCCTGTGCCCACCTGAGAAATCTGACAAAATTTTTAGTTAACTAATTAAATTTAAATACTTGAACTGTGAAGATTTCTTGATCACAAAATATACTAAAAGACTCAACAAAGATTTCAGCATGTCATTCTGTATAACCAGATTATAAGCTGAATTATTTTAAAAGTACAACAAAACCAAACAGATCTCTAAGGTCCTTTCCAGCTCCAACATTCTACAATTTAACTTGTCTTTAAAATGAGTTAACAAATAAATGAATCAATAAAATAAAATGAGTTAATCATAGATGTTTTCTGTAATAGATACAAATCTCTCTTTAATTTCCAGCAATCAGTTGATATAGAGTATTTAAATTTTAAGAGCAAGGAAGACCATACATGTAAAGACAGTTTAAATTTCTCTAATCTCATATAATTTACAGAAAATTCATGGCTCAGAAGCATATCCAGTAAGCCTACAGTCATTAAGAAGTCATGGGGACAAACTAAAATTGAATGTCAAACTACTTTGAGCTGTTTTTGCTTCTTTAGTTTACAGCTTTGTTTAAAGTAAAAACTCTAGACATACTACATGAGTATAATTGCTGAGGGTTCTTCACTATGTCAGGTTTTTGGAAGAACTGGTTAACATTTTTATTTTCATAAATTAAATGGCAGAGATTTACTATGAAGTCTGGTGGTTATTAAAAAGGTCAAATGCCCTTCAAAGTCTGTTATGGCTGAGAGAGCAAAGTCCAAAAGTTGGTTTTAAGACTTCAAAATACAACAATTTGGAGACATGGCATTTTAAAAGGTCAACAAATATTGCTAAAAAAGACTCAAGCTGATGACTTAAATTTTATGAACTATTTTATGAAAAACACTATACTTTAATCAACTATAATTCTCATGGTAAAAAACAATAGTTGATTCCTAAGACAGTGTTTAAAATATCCTAAGAAAAATTTCAACAATACTATCAGAGCTACTTAGTAAAGCTTTAAGGTTTGACTTTGTTAAATACTTCTTAACCAGAATAGCTGGTCCCCACCTGACAAGAAATCCAGAAAATTACTGTTTCAAACCTTTGAATTGCTCATTTCTCTATATTTTGAAATTTAATTAACTCAGTAACTATTCCTAGTTTGTAGCATACCATATTAGAGTGCCACGCATTTATCTCAAACTAGTCAGATTATCAGGGAGAGAAGAGTAAAAATATAACTTTAACCTTATCAATTATTATAATTATTTACAATAATTATAATAGCTAACATTTATATAGCAGGAACCATGCTAAGCACTTGACAAATATTATTTCATTTGATCCTCACAACAACCCTGGGAGGTTGGTGTAATTATTTTTCCCATTTTAAAGATGAGAAAACTGAGGTAAACAGAGGTATATGTGACTTGCCTGACGTCACACAACTAGAATATGTCTGAGGCTAGGTTGAAAATACTATTACGAATATTATTTCAAGTTTTACAACTTATAAAATAAGAAAAAATGACAAAGCAGCTACATACCATCCTTTTTATATTAACCAATATGAAAGCAAAAAACACAACAAAAAACTGTACATAACTTCTATTCTAATTATAGGCCCTGTCTCCTACCAAAGGATCATTTTTTATTAAACTCAGCAGCAGCAATGAAAACAGGAAAAAAAGTGTTCAGAAAAGATAACTAGTTTTGGAGTATAATGAATTTATCAAGAAAACTCATTTTGGAGTTACTACAGTATTATTAAGTATGAAGTGCATCTCTAATTTTTGAGACTGTCAAAGAGGGGAGATTCCTATACTACTCCATACCATAGAACATCACTTTTGCCAGTGACAAGGTCTGAACATTTGACTGGACAGACAACAATCTAAAACCAGCCCAGTATACAAAGCCTAATTTTACCTCCCCCCCCCCCCCCACACCTTGGTTTTGTTGTTGTTTTTTAATAGATGAGCAATCAGAAATCCAGAAAGGTAACATGACTTGACCTAAATCACTAAGCTCAGTGCTCAGTTCTTTCTATCTTACTTTCAACAGGAGTTTTTTTAAAAAAGGTGACATTTTTAATTCTTTCAAATTTTCCCTACATTTAATATTAGTAACATGGATGACAATTATTTATCAACTTGGAGCAAACGTTTCTAAGTATATAAAAATATTTGACTATGAATTTCCAGGACATTGTTATGAAGGATATTTATTTATCCACCAAAATGCAATCTCAAAATTCAAGAAAGGTTGGGGCAGCTAGGTGGCACAGTAGATGGAGCACTGGCCCTGAGTAGAATCTGATCTCAAATCTGGCCTCAGACACTTGACACTAGCAGTGTGGCCCTGGGCAAGTCACTTAACATTGATTGCCTCACCAAAAAAAAAAAAAATTCAAGAAAGGTGTTTTATGAAGTCTGACTTTTCTAAACTGGTTGCTGACAAGTTACTAGTCTTTTCCATTAAATGCTATGTCACGTCCCAAGTAATTTTCACCATCTGTTCTAAGATTTACGAAAACTTCCTCTTTCCAAACTCCCTTCTACTTCAATTGGACCCAGTATTAAACAGTAAAAGTGTGATCATTGGTCAATTTTCTATGCCAAGATACAACTATTAAAAACAGTTAATCATACAAAAAAGGTATTTATGCAGGGCTTTTTCTGCTCAAGCCTTTAACTTCATTAAAAAGCCAATGTACAGGTAGACACATTTCACATCACATTTATTAACTTTCGTCACAAAAATCTGAAACTCACTTTAGAAAATCCAAAATTCACTTTAAAAATACTGGCTCTTCCTCCTCTTCATCTCTGCCCAACAATGTTCCACTTGCCTTACACACGTCCTCTCTCTTTCCGTTCTGTTTATCTGAGTCCTACCATTCCAACAAGAAGGGCCAGTTCAAATGGCTCCTTCCTACATAAGCCTTCTCAAGATCCTGATGATCTCTTCCTTCCTATGAGGCACTCATATAGTAGTTATAATAAATTACAATGTAAGATACTAAATTTATCTCTAGTTTCCAATTAAAACTGTAAAATTCCTAAAAGCAGAGTCTACGCCTTATTTCTGTTCATAATTCAAGCATCTTATGAGCACTGATCAAATCTGATATGGTAACTCTCCATGATAAAGTTATCTATGAAAGCTTTCCTAAGCAACCTATTGAAACTTTGATTTCAAATAATAATCATAATAAACAGCAATAACCTTACAGTTTTCAAAGTAATTCACCACATATTATTTCATTTGACCCTCAAATCAAACCTGCAGGATGGGTTAAGTATTATTACCCCCTTTTTTACAATGAGGAAATAAATTTAAAAATTAAGTGACTTTTCCCTGGTCTATTTAGTGTTTGATTATGATGATAGAGTAGTTTTCTGTAACTATTTTTAAACAAACTGAGTCTGTGTAAGAAGCTGCATGAGCAGCAGGACCACCAACTTCTAAAGTAATAGCAAATCAGCGTTTTTGACTGTTGCCAAGAAACTGTTAAAGAGTGGTTAAGACACTAGTCAACTCTGCAACTTTGTTTTCTTGGGGCCCCTTTTCCTAGAACTCTGTAAGGAAAGGTGAAACTGCAAGACTGCAAATAAATCATAGTAACAATAAACGACATCTTTAAATATGCAGAATTCTAATTAAATATGATGACTTGTCTGCAATTTAATATAAACCAAAGGAAACATTTCAGTACCAAACCACAGTGTTACAAAACCTGCAGTCAGAATGCCTTTTGCAAGAGCCATGTGACACACACATGACTGTCAGCTAAACTCATGGGTGGACCAGAGGGGAAGGAGGTAGGGGCTCAGAGAATTGAGCAGAAATGAACTTAAAATTTTAAAAAAACACTCTGACACTACTTAATATTTCCTTCTAACATACCGGTTTATTTTAAAGGCATCCATTTCAATCACATCACTACTATCTGAATAATTTTACATGTATTGGGGGAGGAAATTGGGAGGTGAGGGGAAGGAAGCCAGAATTTTCCCAAGAAAAGTGAATTCCAGTCACTAGGCAAGGTGCCAAGTATGTCACATCTGCTTGTTGCTGCTTCTCGATTAAGCAAGAAAAAGAAATGCATTAACTTTTCATGACACGTCATGAAACCTCATTCCTTATCTGCATGTATTCAGGTAAGGTAATCCAAAACTTGCAGATCTACCAAAGATCCCACCAGTTTCTCTTTCTACTATGACTTTAAAGATAAGGATAGGGTCAAGACCTGTGATTTCAGTAGTATCCGGAACTATTAGGTGAAGAAACTCCCTCTACCCACACAGGTGAGTACCTCCTCTGCAACTTCAGAGTCTCAGAGAGTGGCCTAGAAGACCCGACCGGGGCTAAGGGTCACAAGAGTCAGTTTTTGGTCAGGCTTCGAGGTCTGCTCTCCATCCCACAGTGTGACAGGCTACCTGACTTTGCTCGTAGGTGTACTTGTGCCTGATGTTTTCCTTCTGACCTAACAGTGTTTTTAGAGGGCGATGGAAGTCATTCTGCCCCAAACGACCAGGTTCTTAGGACAAGAAGCCTGGCTCCCCAAGCTCTCGAAGAATTCCTCTAGGAAACAGGATTCGGGGAAATAGGTCCATTTTAAAAGTCTCTCCTCTTCCCACCGTCCCAGAGGAGCTTCCAGGTTCACCCGCAGCCCGAAGCGGCCGCGAGGAAGGAGGACACAACAAGCTCGGGAGTAGGGAAGCCGTTCTCCTCTCCCCGTGACCCTGCCCCGCCCGCAGGAGAACTAGGGTGAGGGGCCGGCTCTGACAGCACCCCATCCCAGCCCCCCCCAAGTAACCCGGCCGCTTCGCGGAAGTCACAGCTCTCAGAGAAAGGAACCCCTCGTCCGGCCCTCCGAAGCAGCCTCTCACACACCCCCCTTCCTTCTCGGGCCTACTTCGGGGAGCCTCCATTTCACCGGACCCCGCCCCCCCACCTGGGTCCTGCGGCTCCCTCTCAGCCGCACCCCCTCCACCGTCAGACAATGGGGCCCGTCTGGCTCAACCCGGCCCGGCTTGGAGAGGCGGGCCTCGCTCGGCTACGCGCCGGCCGCCTCCGGCTCGGCCCGGCCCGGCATCTCCTAGCTCAGGCCTCACGTTCCTCCTCTTCTTGCCCAGTGCCCGCCCCTCACCGCCCGGGCCCGGCCTCGGCCTCGGTCCCGCTCCCAGCCCCTCACTCACTATTCGGGATTCATGCTGGACATGTCACTGCAGCTGCCGCCGCCGCCACCTCCGCCCTTGGTACTGCTGCTACTACCGCCGCTGCCGCCTTAATTCTCCGCGCCCGGAACCGACGAAAAGGAATGAGAAAGTCGGTTCCGGGAGAGCAAACGTCTTCCCCCCTCCGCACCCAGTGAACACAATCAGCTGCCACTGCCGCTGCCGCTCCAGCCGCTCGGCTCTCGCTTCCACCCAAAATGGCCGCCGCCAAACCAGGAAATAGGGAAGCCTCAGACCGAAGGGCCTTTACACAGCCCAGAGGGCGGCCGCACCGCACTGCATGCCGGGCAAGATAGTCCAGGCGCGCGCCTGGAGGCCCCGCAGCCAGATGGTTTGGCAAAGCGGCTGGGACTCGCTTTCCCGACGAGCCCGGCTCCTTTGGCGCAAGCGCATTGAGGGAGCTGTTGACCACCCCACTTTACCCCACTTCCCCCACCTTTCCTCTCCCCTCCCGACTGTCTCTCGGGAAAAGGCTCCGCTCTGACTCCCCCTAGCGGATTGGCTAAAACTGAGCGGCCTCGGTGATGTCATCAGTGAAACGTGGCAGCTGGGCGAGTCAGCGACCTAAAGGGGGGGGGGAGGTGACAAGGGAGGGGCTGAACTATGGGAGAGGGGTGGGGCGAGAAGTGAGGGGCGGGGAAGAGGAAGAGAGAAAGGACCAGAGAGGAAGGAAGAAAAGGGAAGGGTACAGTTGGAGAGGAAACCCAAGAGGGAGGAGGCTTAGAAAGACAACTGGGTGGGAAGCCGCCCTCAGCCGGCTCGCTTTAGGGCCTTAATTCCACGAATTTATATAAGATCCCTAGGAAAAGAGTTTGGAAGGCACTGGGAGCAAAGGCGATATCCCCTCCCCCCATGCCTCCGCTGCACCTGGGTGAACTCTGGAATTGTGTCCGTGTCAGACCAACCGCAGCAGTCCTGTCACACACACACACACACACACACACACACACACACACACACACACACACACACACACACTTCAAAAGTCTCCTAATTAGTCCTCTTGTCTCTGCCTGGTCCAGTTCACCCTGTTGGTACCTGGCTGTCAGAGTAATCTAACAAGAATGTGGTTTCGTTATGTCACTGCTATGAGCGGGGTGACCTTGGGTGAGTCATTGAGCCTCAGTTTCCTTATCTGTAAAATGGGGAATATTTGCCCTTCTGGGTTGATGTGAGGTACCTCTTTGTAAACCTAAAGAACCTATGAGCTATGGCCTTTAAAGATCAAGCCCAATTTAAAAAAAATTATATATGTATATATATAATACATATATATTTTTAATCAGCAATAATCTGCCTTCTCACCCTTCCACTCCAACCACACACACACACATTTGTAAACTAAACAAGAACAAATCCTATTATATATAGTCAATAAAAACAAATTCCTACATTGACCATGTCTTTAAAAAAGTTGTCTCATTTTGTACTCTGAATCTTTTTTTTTTTTCTGAAACCTCTGTCAGGATGTGGGTAGCATGTTTCATCATTAGCCCTCTGGAATTGTGGTTAGTTATTATGCTGATAAGTTTCTTTCTCCACCTTCATTTAGCAACACATGAGGCAAGTTGCTTGTTATCATGGTACAAATTGTTCTGTTTCTACTCACTTCCCTTGGCATCAGTTCATATCAGTCTTCCTAGGCTTCTCTGAAACCATCCCCTTCAACACTTCTTACAAATACTTACAATACTTCAACAGTATTCCAAAATATACCATAATTTGTTCATCTGTTCCCCAATTTATGAATGCCCCCTCTGATTCCCATTCTTTGTCACCTCAAAAAAACTTTAAATATTTTTGTACAAGCTTAGAGTTTGTTTTGTTTAGGACTAATCCCTCCATTAATCTACCCTTCTTCCAATTTCCCCTCTGTACTTCTCCCCTTTCCCTCCTATGTTGAATGAAATATATTTCTGTACCCAGGTATATGTGTGTGTATCTTCTTCCTTTTCTTAACCCATGCAGATGAAAGTGATGTTGGAAGTGTGAGATGTTCCCCCCACCCCTCTTCCTTGTTTTATGGATGTCTATTTGTACACCCTAATTATGTCATAATTTTCCCTAATCTTCCTTTCCCTTCTCTATTCCTCTTGCTTCTCTTTCCATTCTTCTCTTAAGATTGAGGTAACAGAATTGTTCCTAAGTTTCATCTAATTAGACTCCCTTTATGAACCCTGATGATAATAAGGTTCAGAGGGCATACATATACCATCTATAATAGAATGGAAGCAGCTAAGTCTAATCTTTGTTTAGGCAATTATCATTGTTTGTTCATATTTACCTTTTTATGTTTCTCTTACCTCCTGTGTTTGAACTCCAAAATTTCTATACAACTCACACCTTTTAATCAGGAATGCTTAGAAATGCTTTATTTCATTAAAGACCCATTTTCCCCTTTTGTTGCATTATATGCATTTTGTTGGGTAAGATAGTCTTAACCTGTAAACTCATATCCTTTGCCTTCTGGAGTATATTTCAAGATTTCTATTCCTTTAAAGTGGTGGGTGCTAAATCCTGTGTGATCCTGACTGTGGCTATTTGGTATTTGAAATCTTGCTTTCTGGCTGCTTATCGAATTTTTTTCTTTGATCTGGATTTTGGCTATGATATACCTGGGAAATTTCATTTTGCAGCTTATTTCAGGTGGGACCTGGTGAATTCTTTTTATATCTACTTTGCCTTCTTCTAAAAGATGTGGACACTTTCCTTTTTTTTTGTTCATGGTGTTCAGATAGTCTTATAATTCTTCAGTTTTTTCCCCTCCACATGTTTTACAGATCAGTTGTTTTTGCTATGAGCTACTTTCTATTTTCTTCTATTTTCCAGACTTTTGATTTTGTTTTAGTACCTCTTGTTGTTTCATAGAGTTATTGGTTTCTATTTGGTCCATTCTATTTTTCAGGGAGTTTGTTGCTTAGACATGGTTTTATATTTCTTGTCCCCAACTATTAATTCCCTTTCCAATCTTTTCTTCCGTAGCTCTCATTTCTTTTCCATTTTTTTCTTCAAGCTCTTTCATTCCATTAATAAAAGAATTTCTCTTTCTCTCTCTCTCTCTCTCTCTCCCCTTTCCTCTATACTTAGCAATATTACCCCTCTATGACCCAAAACGGTATAGTGGGCAACAAAGATTTCAGTGGCCACCTGTTCCCATCATACTACCCTAGTAAGATTTGGGGGGAAAGAGGGCTAGTGTAGGTCTGGGATCCCTTCTCACCCTGATGCACAGTGTCTCTCCCTAGATGCTTGACTGTTTTCTGTGCCAGTGTGTTCCTGCCCTAACCCCATCCCCATCGTCAGTAGACTTAATACTTAATCTCTCTGTCTCCTTATGCCAACCTGAGCTAAACAAAGGACTCTTTGGACTCTTCTGGATTTCCCCATCAGGATTCAGTCTGGTGCATTTTTAGATTGATTTGGAGGAGTTTTGTGGATGGGAACTTGGCTGTTTTGTTTCATACTACTGTACCATCTTGGCTCTGACTACTCTACCATCTTGGCTCTGACTGCTCCACCATCTTGGCTCCACCATGCCCAAATTCTTTAGAGAAGAATTTAAGGACCTCTGAAAGCTGATCCCAACTTTTTTTCTTAACTTTATCACTCCTTTGTTTTAGCCAGATTGATATACTTGCTCATTCCCATTCTATGTTACCCAGTCCAGACTCCTGGCCTTTGCTCACTAATTCTCCTGGCTAGCCCTACCTCTAATTACTATCCCCTTTTCTACCTCCTCCTTGAAGACTTCTTTAACTACTCCATCAAATTTCTATATCCTCTAAATATCTAAAGAAAGCACCAACTGTATGTACCACCCACTAGGTACTTTATAATACATGACGTCCCAAAAGTCTTAGTGCAGTTTAAAACTTTACTAACTCTCTTGAACCTGTCAGGCAAGGAGGAACTTGTCTGCTATGAAGGATGGGAGGAAACAAGCATTTATTAAGCACCTGTTACATGCCAGGCACCCTGTTAATTGTGCTTTAGAAATATTATCTAATTTGATCCTCACAACGACCCTGAGAGGTAGGTGTTATTATTAACTCATTTTATAGCTGAAGAAACTGAAGCAGGCAAAAGTGAACTGAGTTGCCCAGATTCATCCAGCCAGTAACTAACTGAGGTCAATTTTGAATTTTTGTCTTCCTGACTCCAAGGCCAGTGCTGCCTCCCAGCTACCTAGTCCCAGGCTTCCTGGGCCCAGCGTTCCATCCTCCTCCCTCCTGGTATGCTCTGTGACCTCCTGTAACTCCACCTCTACCAGGTCCCTCACCTGACCCTGTCCCCACTCAGGTACCTACCCCCCTCTTAAGGACTAACAAATTCCCATCCAGTCATATCCTCCCCATCACCTGACTCTGGAGCTGCAGCTGTTTGTTATATGTTTGAATCCAATCTGACTGTTTTCCATCTAGGTGGCACAGTGAATAAGGAGCTGGGTCTGGAGTCAGGAAGACCTGAGTTCAAACCTGATCTCAGACACTTACTAGCTGCATGACCCTGGGCAAGTCACTTAACCCCTGTCTGCCCCAGTGTCCTCATCTATAAAATGATCTATTGATAGCACCTGCCTCCTAAGGTCATTGTGAGGATCAAATGAGATAATGATTGCAAAGCACTTAACGCAGTGCCTGACCTATAGAGTTCTTTAAATGTTAGTTATTATTACTGTTATTGTTACTATTTCTAGCCCCTGCAATCCAACTGTCCCCACCTCTAAAGCTACCTCTACCCCCTTCCACTGTGTTCTTCGGAATGTCCACTCCAGAAGTAACAACTTGTTTTCATTTTAAACCCTTTCCTTTCTCGTTCCTTTAGTCTACAGGAACTTACTGAGATCTGGCTCCCTCCTAATAACAAAACTTCTCTGGCCCCCTTTTCCATACTAGTTACCCTTTCATTTATACCCCAACTAATCATGGTAGGGGAATTAGTGTACTCCTTGTTCCCTATTGTCACTTCTAGGTTCTCCATCTATCACTGAGTAAACCTCTCCTTTGAGGTTCACTGAATCCACATTGACCAGCCAGTCAAGCTTCTGGTAGTTGTTATTTACCGACTGCAAAAACACTCTCCTCTCTTTAATGAGTTCAGTGCATGGATCGAAAATTCTCTCCCTCCCTCCCTCCCTCTCTCTCTCTGTCTCTCTCCCTCTTTCTTTCTCTCTGTCCCTCTGTTTCTCTCCCTCCCTCTCTCTGATTCTCTCTCTCCCCCCCTTTCTTTGTCTCTTTCTCTCCCTCTCTCTTTCCCTCTGTCTCTCTCCCTCCCTCCCTCTCTCCTGCCCTCTCACTAGAGGAATTTAACATACACTCTGATATTCCCCCAAACACCTAACCATCCAGTTCCTCAAATTAACACATTTCCTATGGCCTACTTCTCCACCCCACCTCAAGTACACACAAACATGATCATACCCTTCCTTGGTTTTGTCATCTCCCTCATGTATGTTCACGAACTTCCTTTCCATGTTTATGAACTCTGAAATTCCTTTATCTGTTCACAGCCTGTTGTCATTTCATCTCTTCCCCTGCTTTACAATCCCTAATCCTGTTCTTTGTCCTCATCAGAACCTCTGATCCTTCTACCCCTCAACCTCTTTCCATGGCTATCACCCCTTACACAGACTGTACTCTCCTTCTTTCCCGTCTTGACCCTTTAGTGAACCAGTTCAATTCCTCACTGTCATCTTTCTCTTATTCTGCTGGGCCTTAGTTTTGGATACTCCCACCAACCAACACCTTTCCTCCTCCTCCTCTAGTGCTGTTAAACTAAGCTGGAAAAAATCATGAAACCCTGCTGGACGACTTCACTACAAATTTATGTTCAGAATCTCAGCTGGGCCTTTTTTTGCCTCAGTAAGGCAATACTTTTCCACCTCCTTAATTGACTTGCTATCCCATAGACACTTTTTCCCAACCTTTTCTGTCCTCCTCGAGCCTCTCATAGTTGCCCCTGCCCCCACCCCACTATCTCAACTGAAGACCTTGCCCAAAGGACCAATTCACTGAAAAAATTGCGCTCACTTGCTGAGAACTCCTTCTTATCTCTTCCTCTTCCTCTCACATGGCTCTGATGCCTTCTTCACCATCTTCTCCTTCACTGTGTCTTACAAGAAGAAGGGTCTCTTCTCTTTTCCATGGTAAATCCCTCTCCCTGCACAAATGATCCTAGTCTATCCTTTCTTCTCCAGCAAATTGTCGCCTCTATCACCCTCACTCTCTCATTAATTACTTCCATCTCTCCTTGTCTAGCAGTTATTTCCCTACTGCCAATATATACATACCCATTTCTCTCCATCCTCAAAAAACCCCTCACTTAACCCATTCATCCCCAGTAGCTATTGTTTCATATCTCTCCCTCATTTCATGGCAAAACTTCCAGAGATGGTCATCTATTATCAGGATTTCTCCTTCCCTTTTCACTCTTCTTAACTCTCTAAAGCAGGGGTAGGAAACCTGCCACCTGCTGAAGTCTGGTTTCTGACCTTATCATTCAACTGAAGCTTCTCTTTCCAAAGTTACCAATGATCTTATAATTGCTGACTCTAATGACCTTTTCTTTTTTTTTTTTTATTTACTCATTTACTTTTAATTTACAAGATTCAGTTCCACAATCACTTGAGTTTCAGATTTTCT
>CM053585.1:91613398-91628913 GCA_028646515.1 Pseudochirops corinnae
AATCTCTTTGGGATATAATCCCAACAGTGGTATTGCTGGGTCAAAGGGTATGCAATTATTTATAGCCCTTTGGGCATAGTTCCAGATTGCTCTCCAGAATGGTTGTATCAATTCACAACTCCACCAACAATGCATCTAATGACCTTTTCTCAATCCTCATCTTCCAGGACATGTCTGCAAGCAGCCTTTGATACTCTCAGTCATTCTTTTCTCCTTGATACTACCCCTCTCTAGGTTTTGTTAGTAACAACAGCAACTTTATACAGCATTTATCATCTTCCAGGGACTATGCTAAGCACATCACAATTATTATCTCGTTCAGTTCTCACAACAACCCTGCAAGGTAGCTGCTATTATTTTATGTTTTACAGATGATGAATCTGAGACAAACACCATTAAGTGACTTCCTGGGTCACACAACTCATAAACATCTGAGGCTGGATTTGAATGTAGGGTTTCCTGACTCTGCACCTGGTACCCTGTCCACCTAGCTGCCCAATAGGCTGTTACACTCGCTACTCTCTCCTGTTTCTCCTACATTTCTTTCTGACTGCTTCTCAGTTCTTTTGCTGAATCTTCATCCAAGTCATTCCTGCTAAATCATCAAGGCTCTGTCCTAGACCTTATTCACTTCTATACTATTTTACTTGGTGACTTCAACTCTCATGGATTAAATTAAAATCTTTGTGCTGATGACTGTCAAATCAACATATCCAGCCCTAACCCCTCTAAGGACCTCCAGACTTTCATCTGCAACTGCTTATTTGATACCTCAAAATAGGTGTGCTGTAGATGTCTGAAAATCCACATATCCAAAACTCAGTATCTTTCTCTCTACATAGAACTCTTCCTAACTTTCCTAACTTTTCAGGGTACGTCTATCCTCCCAGTTACCTAGGCTTACAATCTATATGTTATCCTTAACTTCTCACTCTCTCTCACTGCCCTCATCTTCAATCTGTTGCCAAGTTCTATTAATTCTATCTTTACATCAACTCTTGGATATGCCTCCTTCTCCTCTGACATTGCCACTGCTCTGGTGCAGGCATTTCAAAAGCATTTTGCTTTGTCTCACTCCCTCACTCACTGTCTCCCCACTCCAGTTCATCCTCTACTCAGTTATCAAGGGGAACTTCCTAAGGCACAGTTCTGCCCCTGTCACTCACACTTACCACTTTCAATCAATTCCAACAGCTTCCTCTTGCCTCTAGGATCAAATATAAAATCCTCTGTTTGGTTGTCAAAGTCTTTCATAACCTGACCCCCTTCTACCTTTATAATCACATTTTATGGTCTTTAATACCCTGCAAATATTCTGTGATCCAGTAACATTGGCCTCCTTGCTGTTTCTCCCCAAGAGACACTCCATTTCTCAGTTCTGGTTGTTTTCACTGGTTGTCCCCCATAACTGAAAATTTCTCCCTCCTCATTCCTGGCTCCTGTCTTTTCTGGCTTCCTTTGAGTCCCAGCTATAATCCTACCTTCTATAAAAAGCCCCTCCCAATCCTCCTTGATGCTAGTCCTTTCTGAGGTTGTCTTCAATCTATCCTATATGTATCTTGCTTGCATGTTGTTTCTCCTCCAATAACAGAATGTGAGCTCCTGGAGAGCAGGGACTTTTTCTTTTATTTTGGAGGGAGTTTGTTTTGGCCTTTTTTTGTATCCCCAACCCTTAGCCCCGTACTTGGCACATAACAGATTCTTAATAAATGTTTTCTGACTTGACTTGACCCATCAGTCTCTCCATCCCGTGTACTCCAAACCTCCTCTCTTCTCAGACTTTCTACACCACAGCCTCTAGCCTTCCTTCTCAGCAAATGACTTCATCTCATTCTTTACTGTAGATATAGAGATTGTACTTCATCCCATTTCCATTGTCCCACTAGAAAGTCCCATACTTCTCCACTCTACATCTTGGAACCCCTCTTAGGCATCTGCCATCTTCTTTAGTCTAGAATAAAAGAGTGACTCTTCTTGCCAAATCTAGCCCTTCTACTTGTCATCTTAATCCCACTCCTTCCTATCTCTTCTGGAAGCTTGAATCCTTTTCTACTATTTCCTCTCATTTCCTCATTTTCAATCTCCCTCTCCACTGGCTTCATTTCTGCCATCTACAACATGCCCAGGTCTCCTCTATCTGATCCTGCCATCCCTTCAAGTCATTATCTTATATCTTGTCTCCCTTTCACAACCTATATCCTAGTAATGGTCATCCATAATTCTGTCTCCATTTACTTTTTTTTTCTCTTGTCTGCTTTTTCATCCCTTACAATCTGCCTTCTAACCCCATTTCAAATGAAAATGTTCTCATCTAGATGACCATAAATCTCTTTATTTCTCATTCTTCTTTCCAAATCCAATGACCATTCAACATCTCCATCCTTCTTGACTTCTCTGCATGCTACCTTTGACACCGTCAAAGGCCATCACTGTACTTGACCTCTCTTCACCTTCTGAGACTATTGACCACCCCCTCTTCTTGGACACTATCTTCTCCCCTGGCTTGTTCAACACTACTACTCTCTTGACCTACATTCCTTTCTATCTGAAAGTTTATTCCAGCTCTCATTTGCTAGATACATTAGACTTTGAACTCTTTTAGAATAGGGACTGTCTTTTACCTTCCTTTGTATTCCCAGCTCTTATCATGGTGCCTAATACATAGTGGGCACCTAATAAATGTTTGTTGATTGACTGACTGACTAGATCATCACTAATTCACTGACTAACTCACAGTGGACATCTCTAAAGCTCTATCCAGGAAACCCCTCCTCTTCTTTCCTACACCCTCTCTCTAGTTGATCTCATCAACTCCAAATGGCTCACTTATTTCTATGAGTGTGATTCATATTTACATATCCAATTATTACTGACAAGCATTTATGAAGTTCCTATCATGTGTAATGGGAAATAGGAAACAAGGAATGGAAAAAAGTCTCTGCTATTGAAGAATTCACATTTAATCTCTCTCTTGAACTCCAATCAAGCATTAGCAACTGCCTGCTGGACATCTTCCCTTCTGGATGTCCTGTAGTCCTCTCAAACACACACATACATTCTCTCTCCATATGTATATATGTATGTATGTATGTATGTATAGGTATACACAAACATGTGTGCAAATCCATGGAATCCATGATATTTTCATCCAAACTTTCCTCTTTCTATTAAGAGCACCGCCATTTTTCCAGTTACCTAGTTCTGAACCTTAGTCATTCTTGACTCTTCCTTCTCCTTCATCCTGCCATATTTAAAAAAATCTACAAGTCTTGTTGATTTTACTTTCACAATATACCGTTTTGTCTTCTACCCTCTTCAGCCCCTACTATACAAAGGCCCTGATCACTTCTCATCCATATTATTTTTTTCATTAATGTTCATGTCTAATGAATAAATGGATGAATGTGTGAATGAATGCACTTATGTTATTAAAAGAGACTCCTAATTAGACTTGGAGCCTCTCAAGAGAGCCTCTCCCCTCTCCAATTTATTTCCCCACACAACTTCCAAGTAGATATTACTAAGACATAAATCTGACTGTGTCACTTTTCTACTCAATAATCTTCAGCAACTCAATTTCCTCGAGGATAAAACTCCATCTGATTTAGCACCTGCCTACTTTTCCGGTCATATTTCATTTTATTCTCCCTCAGCCACTCTCTCCTAGTCATGCTGGCTAGCTATTCCCTGTACACATTTCAAACCCATCCTTGATGTTTTGCATAAGCAGTGCCCTGTATCCACAGTGCCCTCCCCCCTCATCTAGTCCCTGTAGAATTCCTAGCTTCTTTCAGGGCTCATCTCAAGTGCCACCCCTGTAGGAGGCCTTCAGTGATCCCTTCAGTTGTTAAGTCTCCTCTTTCCCTCTCAAACTCACTTTTTATAACTTCATTAGTACATTTTATTTACGTAGATGTGTATGTTTTATTTCTCCTTGTTTTCGTTTTTGTTTGTGTTTTTTTCCTTAGGATAGTGTCTTACATCTGGCACATACTTAATATAGGCTTGTTGAATTTAATTGAAGAATTTAATTGAAGCAATGTCTGCCTAATTGAAGTAGGCAGAGTAAGAATATGGTGCTTTATATTCCTCCTCATCTTTTCCTATGTCTTAAGTGGGAGAGGCAGCCTGGGGTAGTAGATGGAGAACAGGACTCAGAGCCAGGAACACCTATATTCAAGGTCTGCCTCTAACACATACTGTCTGTGTGACTTTGGACAAGACACTTACTCAGGGCTGTAAGCCAAAGGTGTCAAACACAGGGCCCAGGGCCTCCATAGGGCACAGGACATTTCCTAGTGTGGCCTGAACCAGATGAAAAGGTAATCAGGAAAGATTTAACAAAATAAAAACACAATAAAACATAAATAATATTGCATTTTAAAACCAAGTCAATGTACCACTACAGGGATCCTTACAAAGGAATTAGTGATCTTTTTCTGTCTGAGTCTGACACCACTTCCCTAAGTACTTCTCTTAACACTAAATCCCAGAGAAGGGGCCCCTCTGCATTGGTAGAGCGAGTTTCCTCATCCAGGAGGTCCCTAAACCAGTGAAATTACACATCCAATCTCTCTTGTCTTTTGTATTCTCCATGGTGCATTCCCTATAGTTTGTTTGGGCAATTTCAAATCTCAGCTCCAAAGATTTGTTTTTGTTGTTGTTCAGTCATTTCAGTTGGGTCCAACTTTTCGTGACCCAATCTGGGGTTTTCTTGGCAAAGATACCTGAGTGGTCTACCATTTCCTTCTCCAGCTCATTTTACAGATGAGGAAACTGAGGCAAACAGGGATAAGTGACTTGCCCAGGGTCACACTACTGGTAAGTATCTGAGGCTGGATTTGAACTCAGGTCTCCTTGATTCCTGTCCTGGTTCTTTATCCACTGCACCACCTAACTAACAAGGATTTGTTATTTCACCTAAAAATGTCTTTTAGAATTTGGTTGTGGGTGTGGGGAGAAAGTTTTTGTTTGTTTGTTTAATCTTGTGAAAAAGAGATTGTCAATGTCCGGACAAAGTAAAAAGGAAATCCCTATGTAAATCTAATGATTCTTCCATTAATTGGTCAGTGATGCAAAAGATACTCCATCCTAGGGATAAAAGGTTGCTCAGATTATTACCTACTCTCCTGCCAACTTTTTAATCATTCTCTTTGTCTGTCTTTCTGTCCATCTCTGTATAGATAAATAGGTAGATATGGGTGTATATACATATACACATACATTGGTGTATATGTATTATGTGTGTATGTAATAGTGTATATGTATGCATGTAATCCTCAGGCCAAAGACTTTCGTAGAAGAACACAGGAGACAGAAGATGTATTTGAAAGGGAAGATATTTTAAAATTGATTAATTCTTAACTAAAAATTAAAGATTGTTCATTCTATGGCTCAGCAAAATCTAGCAGGTGTCTTTTTGTCAGGAATTGATGATTTCAGCCTCCAGAGGCAATTCAAGACTGTTGTGTTGTGTCCTTGAAATTATCTTTGTTTAGTTCATTGAATGAAAGCCACTTGTAAATTAAAGTATATTATCTTTTTTGTACTTATTAGCTTAATAGCTTACCTACCAACCTGTATGATTAAAAAGGGGAATCATGTGAGATTATTAACACGAACATGTATTGAATCAATGGCCATGTACAACAAGACATAGTACAGCCAATCTATGACTTGGGTTAGAGATGACAACTTGGGCAACTTTGTGAACAGCCTGAAGCCCTTGCCTGACACACAGCTGAGCAGGGTCAAAGGTGTGATCTGAATTGAAGTTGTCCTAGTTCCAAATCTGGCTGTACTCAATGCACAAACACCATATAGCTGATGGCCTCAAAAAGTGTGTGAATTTGGTTGGTAACATTTAACAGGACTCTTTTTAAAAAATCTTACAAGTCTTAACAGCTCTTTTTAATCAGGTTTGGAATTTAAATCTCTACTAAACACACACTATCTTGGGTTATTTAATTACAAAGGGCATAGTATAATACACTGACCAAAGTTTATCTTCCAACTTTTTCTAACGAACCAAGAAAATAATCTGCAGAGACTGGTTGCAAAATCGCTTTAAATACCTTTGACACAAAATATGCAAAGTTGTCATTTTTTTCATCATGGCAGAACGACCTAACAATAGACTACGTGGCAAAACCCGAATATCAGTAGTAGTGACACAATTTATGTTACCCAGATTTTTTAAAAGTCAATTTCTTTCTGTACCATTTTCTATTATACAACATGAATAAATTAGTAAGTTTTATTTTGTTTATTTAATGTATTTATTAAATTTACAGTAAATTTTAATAAAGTAGCATACCATTATTAAATGTTAGTAAAAATTAGTAAAGTTCATGACATTTTCATTAAAATTCGCTTGTTCAATCTAAAATATCTAAAATTACACCTTAAAACAGTTTTTCAAATGAATCAGTTTAATTCTATTTCATGCTTAGGTATTTAGTAGTAATTACTTTTATAGCAGAAATGAATCAGAAATCAACGGAGAGAAATAACGTGGTATAGTTACTAGAGGGTCGGAGAATCAGAAGACAGGAACTAAGTTCTGGCTCTGACATATGCTGGGTTTGTGGGACCATGGCAAAGTCATTGACCTCTTTTCTCCAAACCAATTGCCTTATGCATTAAAAAAATTTTTTTTTTTGTTCAGATCTGATTTCACCAGTAGAAATTCTCTCCACCAATACAGACTGTACTTTATCTGTAATTTTGTGGTCTAGAGATAGTCTGGAACACTGAGATGTTAGATGATCTTCCCAGAGTCACATGGTCTATAGGAATGGAAGGTGGAGATTTGAAACCGATTCTTCCTGACACCAGAGTAATAATAACACGTGTACTACCTGGTATCTCTTAGGGTTGTTGCTTCATAGATGTGAATTGTAATTATTAATTCATTAATATGGATCATTTGGGTCAAGTACATTATAATAATCTCTTATTGGAATATATAAGTCCTAGGATATGTGTCTAGAAATACTAAACACCATGGTAACCTTATAGTGCTGTAGGATATTCAGATAATGGAATTCGATTGAATTCCACAAATGTTTATTTAGAACAGAGGGGGTAGGTGGAATGTTAAATTTTGAGAACAGCTAGTTTGACTGGAATGTGGAATTCCTGAAACTCTTGGCATTTATGAAGCACTTACACTGTGCTAAGTGCTGGAGATACCAAAAAAAAAACCTCAAAAAACCCCAACCCAAAATAAAACAAAAGAGTAGCATCAACAGCAACAAAACCAGTCCCTGTGTAAAAGAGCTTATGGTCTAAAGGGGGAACAACATGCAAACAACTATGTACAAATAAAATATATGTAAACTGAGGTCCAAAACCCATTGGGATAGGAATCTCTCCTCCATGGCAGACATCTATGCCCAATACTTGAGTAAGAGCTTTGTTCTCTTCAAGTGTTTGGACCTGCTTTGAGTTTCTTTAGTCATTTTGGTCTCTAAAGTTGCTTTGGGTGCTTCTGGCTTCCAGCTTTCAGAGAGATGGAAGATGCCAAAACTTTGGGAATGTGAAAGGAGAAAGTAGTCTCTATTATGTCCTTATCCCCAACTTGTTACCCTAGAGACTTTGGGGACCTTTCCCTTGGATGAGATCTAAGACTCTCCCTCCCTCCCTCCCTTCCTCTCTCTCTCTTTCTCTCTCTCTCTCTCTCTCTCTCTCTCTCTCTCTCTCTTCCTCCCCCTTCCTCCACCCTTTACCTGAATTTCCTTGTTCCCAATGACAGAGTTGCTTCACTCTGTATTGTCTGATATATATTATCCTATACATATTTTCTCTGATTTCTTTTTTGCTACTGACTTGAATAAATGTATTTCTATCTGTGTTCATTATGGAACTGGTATTTGGTAGGAAGGGAGTCAAGCCTTGGATACAAAGTTTGAAATCTCCTTTCTTCTTATTAAAGAAACAGCAATCAGAAGTTTAGCTTGTACCTGAAAATCACACCCCATAGACTAATAATACTCAAGGGAACAGATACATAGAATTCTAGCCCAGTACCCCACCTCCCTGAGTAGAGCGGAATAGCCAACCTTCTGGCCCCAACTTCTTGCTTTCCCTCCTGGCAGGAAATCAAGTCTCCCTTGGAAAAAAATGACTGAAGATGAGGCTAGAGATGCCCAGTCCCCATCATCTGGGGATACATTAGTCCTCAGGATACTCACTGTTGTATCCCTAGGTCACCACTCTTCAGGAAACTCTAACAACCAACAGAGTTTCAAGGACACTGGCAGAGATCAGGTGTATGCTATGACTACTATTAGAAGGTCCCAAATCGCATTACACCCTGGAGTTACTGGGCTGATTTCAGAATGTCTCCCTGTCCCCTGGAATCCTTAGGGATGCTTCAGAGCACACACCGCTCTCCTCTTTACCACAGCCACATGTAGCATAGAACCACACGGTTCATAGACTGGACATTGATCTAGACACCCACACACACACATACATATACACATACATATGTATAATTTGTTGCTGTTGTTGTTCAGTCATTTCAGTTGTGTCTTTATGACTCCGTTTGGGGTTTTCTTGGCAGAGATACTGGAGTGAATTAATATTTCCTTCTCTGGCTCATTTTACAGATGAGGAAACTGAGGCAAATAGGATTTAAGTGACTTTCCCAAGATAACGCAGCTGCTAAGTATCTGAGACCAGATTTGAACTCATGAAAATGAGTCTTCCTGACTCGTAGACATATCTATATATATAAAGAGAAAGAGAATTCCAGCTAGACATAGGATAATTTGGGGGTAATCTCAGAAGGGAGGCACTAAGGTTAAGGCAGACTGTGGGGAAGCTTCCTGTAGAATGTGGGACTTTAGCTGAAACTTAAAGGAGTCCCGGGAAGGTAATAATTAGACACGATGAGAGGAGGAGGGAGAACACTGAAGGCAGGAGGGACAGCCAGTGAAAATGCCCCAAGTCAGACAGAATGTCTCCGTAAGGGAAGGTCAATGAGGCCAGAGGCAGTCGATCACAGAGTAAATGCAGCGGAGTTAGATATAAGAGGACCGAAGGAGAGAAAAGTGAAACAAAAATGAAAAAGCCAGCTCTCACTGAGTCTGTGGAAGGCCCTAAATACCAGGCTAAGAAGTCTGTGTCTCCTAGAGGCAACAGGGATCCTCTGAAGGGTCTGGAGCAAGGGAGTCACACGGTCAGACCTCCCAGGTTCAACAAGCATTTATTAAACACTTAACCGAGTAGCAGGCATTGTGCTCAAACACTGGGGATGCAAAGAAAGGTGATACTAATCTATTAGGAAGATAGTTTGGGCAGCTGAGGGGAGAATGGATTGCAGCAAGATCGTGGTCTGCTTCAAAACCTGGAACTGGATGCTGCGTGCATCACCGAGTTTCAAAGCCAAGTCCACTTAAACTAGTAGACAAGCTCAGTCCATTTAGGGTCATAGCATATCAGCTATGACTGACAGATGAAAAAAAGACTGACAGATGAAAAAAAATGCTCTCCACCTCCAGAGAGAGAACTGGTGAACTTAGTGCAAATTGAAGTGTAATTTTTCTCCCTTTCTTTTTCTTACTTTTTTCTTTGAAATATGGCAAAAATGGAAATATGTTCTGCATGCTTTCACGTGTATTATTGCTATCATGTTGCTTGCCTTCTCAGTGGGTGGTGGGAGTGAAGGAGAGAATTTGGAACTCAAAATTTTAAAGGAAAAAATGTTAAAAATACATAGATAATGAGTGAGGAGAGCAAAACCAAGAGACCTTTGTACGCAATTACAGACACATCATATCTGTGATGACCAACTTTGATAGACTGGGCTCTTCTCAGCAATGCAAGGTTATAAGACAACTCCAAAAGACTCATGATGGAAAGAGATGTCTACATTCAGAGAAAGAACTACAGAGTCTGAATGCAGATTGAAGCAAACTACTTGCTCTCTCTCTTTTGTGTTTCGTTTTGTTTCATTCCTTCTTTCTTGTTCACTCCATTAATTATAATTCTTCTTTACAACTTGACTAATATTTAATATGAAGGTATTTGTAGAACCTATGTCTGATTGCATGCTGCCATGGGGGAAGGGGGAGTAGGAGGGGGAGAAAATTTGGATCTCAAGGGATTGTGGAACTGAATGTTGTAAACTAAAAGTAAATAAATAAATTTTTAAAAATACATAGATAATAACACTTTTAAAAAGGGACTATCAGAAATCATCTAGTCCAATCCCCTTCATGTTATAGGTAAGGAAACAGCCTCCCAGAGGGCTGAAGGGACTTTTGCACAGTCACCTTGGTATTTAAGTTCTAAAGCAAAGAGATAAATCCAGGTTCTCTTAACTGCAAACCCGGCATTCTTTGCATTAAATCATACTGCCAGTTTCTACCCATTCATTACCTTTCTGTTGCTTATGAAATGCTTTCATGGGGCACTAAAAACAAAAGAAAACAAAACTAGATTTTAAAGATCTGTTAGCTAGATTAAAAACATTTAACTTACACTTTAGTGGGTTTGTTTCTTTTATCAGTCCCATTATTTGTTACTATGATATCTTAAAATAATTTTTCCAGGGAGGAAGTTAAGAGCAGTATGATGTAGGCTATACAGTGTCAGGATGCCTGGGTTCAAGTCCAGGCACACATATGAACTGTGTGACCTTGGGTAAGTCATTGTAATCCTTATCAAACTCAATTATTTCTAGCATGACAACTGGAAGGGGAAAAAAAAAAGCACAGGGAGAGTAGAGGTTGCTGTTAAATATTTACTATCTGGGCCTTCTATCAGTGCTGAGCTTTCTCATTGCCCTACAGCCCACAATGCCCTTTCCCCCTTCCCTTTGCCTAAATGCCTCTCATCCTTCAAAGTCCAGCTCATCTCACCTACTTCTTAGTCTTCCGCAGAAGTCTGATAGAATCTCTTCCTCCTCAGAGCTCCTAGAGAAGTCATTGCCTACCACCCATTTAACCATGGGACCTGACGCTTGCCTTGGATTGATTGTTAATTATATTTGTGTATGTGTCGTTTCCCTAACTACCTAATAAGCTCTTGCAGAAGAGAGATTGCTTTATAGCTCTTTGGTCCCTGCCCCCTACCCTGCAGTGCCTAGCAGAGTATCTTGTACGCAGTAGGCAATCAGTACAAATTTGTTGATTGATTGGTTGCTCTGAGGTTTTTTTGTTTTTTAAATATTTTCAGGCACCCTGGAACCAAGTATGCCTATCTCTTCTGCCATCTGGATGATACTACTATCATCTACTGCCATACTGCCATGGCACCATGACTCAGCTGCCTTAGTGCCTAGGACCTCCTCAGCCTAGAATAGCTGTCCTCTATGCTGCCATGCTCCTTCTCCCATGGGAAAATTCCTCCCAGGGCCTCCATTTTGAGGAGGTTGCCTGGGCCAGATAGCCCTTTATTCTCCCCTCTGGCTTTGCTTCTGGCTTTGCAAAAATCTTTAATGCCATGTCCCAGGCAGGAACCCTCCCCACGCTAATTTCTGCTTCCTTTTGTGTGTTGCCTTCATTCTTTGCAGTGTAAGATCTACCAGGGCAGCCACTGTCTTTTTTTTTTTTCTTCTATTGGTATCTTTGGAGTTTAGCACAGTGCCTGGTCCATAGTAAGCCCTTAATTCAATGCCTGTTTCCTTCCTTCCTTTACTCCTTTGCCAGCCCCACATAAAGTTCGATCTATCTTTCCTGGAACAGGTGCTGTATTTTAAAACTTCATTGCATGAGGGATAATTTATAGTGAAGTTTTCCCATTCTGAAAAATCAAATCTAGAATGGCTTCAGTATTCACTAGGCCTGTTTAGAATTCAACTGACCTTCTAGCAATCTGGGGCTTAGAGCAATGAAGACCTTCCCCCAGAGCCAGCTCAGCAGAAGATATGCCAAATAAGGTGAAGACTCCTTCGTTGGACACCCACATGTTTCCAGGTCCTTTGTCTCAGAGAAATTCCTGCACTTGGGTTGTGGGACAGCCCTCTTACCAATGAGAGTGAAGGCCAGTTGGGGGGGTTGGGTTTCTGCATTGGAAGATTATATAACCATGGATTGTCTTCTACCTGTTGTTCTCTCCCTGCCGCCATGTGGGCGACAGGGACCGACAGGGGCAGGGTCCTTTCTCATGAGAAAGAATAAAGATCTTTTCTGACCTTAGATTCAGACTCTGAACTCTTTCATCTCACACAATTGAGAAGTCACATCAGAGATGACTATCTCTCTAGGAGTAGAATAAAAAGTCAGTAGTGTAATGAGTTAGGAAAAGGCTGACTGGTGTTACAAGTGGTTTTAAAACATTTTTCTTTGGTTGTGACTGACTGTTCCTGACTCCATTTGGGGATTTTTTGGCAAAGATATGGCAATGATTTGCCATTTCCTTCTCTAATTCATTTTACAGATGAGGAAACTGAAGCAAACGGGGTGAAGTGACTTGCCCAGGGTCACATAGCTAGCAAATGTTGGAGGTCAGATTTGAACTCACGAAGACTCTTCCTGACTCTAGGTCTGACACTCTAACTACTGTGCTACCTAGCTGGCCTACTATTGTTAAATAATACTGCAGATTAATCATTCAGGTTCTTGTCATGGAATAGGATATACAGGACAAAAAACAGGCTATTTGTTCAATGTCCTGTCCCTACCAACTGGGGATCTGTTAGGCTTTAGGATACTTACTACAGCATCCTTGGGTCACCCCTGATTGGAAAGAGACTGTGAAGAATAAAGTTCCAAGGATACTGTCAGGTATATGTTATAACTGCCACAGGGATCCCAAATCAAATCAGACTTTAGAGTCACCGGGCTAGTTTTGAAGAAGTTACCCATAAAGAGGGTTAGGGTTGCTTGAGACCCCAAAATACCAACATGCCAGGTCCTACTGAATGAATTTGACTCAAGTCTTCTCTCAGACAAAAAAAAGTAAAGTTTATCGAAAGTTCACTATATGGGGTAGACTCTTAAGGAGCCTAGGTATCTGTGATGCTTGTGTTGGGCAAGCAGGACAGAGTAAGTCTATGCTAGGTCATTCTATGGTACTCTCACACCACATGGAGGCAAAGATGGGATTCTATATACAGAAAGGAAGTAGGAATCTAGGTGAGGGTCTTCAGGAGGAGTCAGATGAGGTCAGACTCCAATAATGTGTGATTAAGGGTAGGAAGTGGTTGGAAGCTACCTGGAGACTACAGACAATGGTGGGGTAGGCCAGTTCAAGGGTGCGAAATTGCTGGACAAGAAGGCTAGCTTAAAGACTTGGGCAGAGCCACAATGAAAGGCCTATGACCTCAGGGAAATGCCTTCTGTGGGAAGATTCAAGGAGAGCTCAAGGGGCTCCCAGAGCCTGCACCTCATCACCAAGAAAACCCCAAATGTGGTCATGAAGAGTTAGACAAGACGGTAACAACTGAACAAAACAAAAATTAGTTGACTGATTGATGTGTTGTGAGCTGCTCATGCCTACCTCTTTATTGCAGAATCACCTTTGTATGAATGAACTTCAACTCTAATTCTCATAGAGCTCCATATTTGTGCCAGAAATCTGCATTATGGATTAAATAAACTATGGGTAGTCAGAAAAGGTGGTAGCTAGCTAGGGCAGTGAATTGAGCACCTGACCTGGAATATGGTGAACTGGTTAGCTAAAGGGCTGTTAATGGAAGTTAGGAAAGTGAAGTCAGAGCACGAGTGATAGATAGCCTGGGAAATACACTGAGAGGTATAGAGCTTGGACGTCATGGTGCAGTTGAAGAATGGGTTTATGGAAGAGTAAGAAAAGCATAGAGAGAGATGGAATGATAGTAGGTTAGGATATGATAAAGGAATTTCAGAGTTCTTAATCATGGAAGTAAAATAATTTGGTGTTGACAAGATCAAGGGGATGGCCATCCCTGTGTATAACTTAGGTAGGACGGAAGAATAGATCATGTTATTTGACTAGATTGAAGAATCAGGAGGTTAGACTGTTTCAACATGGAGTTGAAGGCCTCTAGTATATGAGCTGGAATTGGGGTTGGAAGACTGTGAGGTAGTAGAACTCCTTAAGAAAGGGAAGAGAATAACCTGGGGATCAATAGATAATAGGAACTAGCATCTGGATTGGGGGAACATCAAAGGAGATGGTGTTAAGCAATGGCGACATGACAATGGGGACTAAGGAGTAGTTTAAATCCCCTTCCAGGATCAGTGTGTTGGGGTATATGAAAGAAGGTGCCACCAATACTGGAGATAATGGTCAGAGATAAAGAATCATTTTTTTTTTTTTTTTTGCAGGGGATGGGGAGGAGAGGAAATTCAGATACAAGTGTCTGGGATTCTATCATATATGAGGAATTATGCAAGAGAGGTATTAGAGATGTCTGACTAGTAAAAAAAATGAGCTAGTCTCAGAGTGAGGGCAAGGAATCACTGATAGGAGATCATATCCTCTTTTGGTATTCATCTGTAATGTCAAAGAACATCAGAGGAACATCAGAGTAACTGGGTTTAAGGTTTTTGTTTTTGTTTTTTTTAAACTATTGTTTTGGTTTTTTAAAGTGTTTTTGGAGGGGGAAAGGCAGGGCCATTAAGGTTAAGTGACTTGCCCAAGGTCACATGGCTAGTAAGTGTTAAATGTCTGAGGTTGGATTTGAACTCAGGTCCTTCTGACTCCAGGGCTGGTGCTCTATTCACTGTGCCACCTAGTCACCCTAAGGTTTTGTGAAAGGAAGAAAATTACTTAGTAACTTTGAAGCTCATATATTGGACCACAATAGGTCCCTGTCCAAGCTCCACTTAATGGCTGTATTTTGGACCCTCCTGCCTTAGAGTGAATGTCAAAAGTAATCGTTCTTCTTTGGAACAGCAACCCTGAAGGTCTTCCCCTCCCAGTTTGATTTTTTTTTTCTTTTTTTCTAATTAAAGTGACCATCCCTTGACTCACTTCTTAAAGAGGCCTATTCACTGAATGGGCATTACCTCACTCTGAGTATCTGAAAAGGCCTTAGCCTAAAAGAGCCAGGGTCTCTCACTGCATCCTGGGTCATCTCCAGTCATCCTGATGAATATCAGGTCACTGGACCCAGATGGCTCTGGAGGAGAAAGTGAGACTGGTGACCTTGAACAGCCCTCCCTCACTAAAATCAAAGTCAACTACAAGTCCTGTCATCATTTCCCTGTTGCCGAGGTCCTGTGAGGGATAATTTATAGTGAAGTTTCCCCATTCTGAAAAATCAAATCTGGAATGGCTTCAGTATTCACTAGGCCTAGGCTTAGGTCACCTGACCTTCAAGCAATCTGGGGCTTAGAGCAATGGAGACCCTCCCCCAGAGCCAACTCAGCACAAGATATGCCAGATAAGGTGAAGAGCGCTTTCACTGGACACCCACATGTTTCCAGGTCCTTTGTCTCAGAGAGATTCCCGCGCTTAGGTTGTGGGTCATCCCCCCTACCAATAAGAGTGAAGGCCAGTTGGGAGGGGTTGGGTTTCTGCATTGGAAGATTATATAACCATAGGCTGGCTTCTGGCTGTCGCTCTCTCCCTGCAGA
>CM053585.1:91629013-91648843 GCA_028646515.1 Pseudochirops corinnae
CGTCTGAAAAGAATTACAAGCTCAGCTGTCTTTTGGTAGATTTACAAAAGTTTATTGATTCACAGGACCAAAAAGGGGTAGGGTGAGGAAACCTGGCTAGGAAAAGCTCGCAAGGGGCAAGGGGGGAGTCAGAGAAAGTTTGGAAGTGTGACGCTCTGCAGCAGGCAGATGGCCTACTAGAATGCCTACTTGACCTGCCAGAAAAGGCAAGAGCTACCAAGGGCCATCTGCAGAAGTTCTGAGGGCCCCAGGGGCATTCTTAAAGCTACATAGCTGTCAATCATAAGTTCATTAAGCTAATGAGGCATACAAAGGTAGGGTTAGGGCGGAGCCTGGGCGGGGCCAGGGAGTGGCCAATGCTTAAAGGGACATGCACCCTTCACATCAACTGCGCATGTGTTTTAGCCATAATACACTGGGACAAACAGCAGGAGGGAAAGGGCAGGGGGTGTGGTTTGAGCCCTGAAACTGTCATAAGGTTGACCAGGGTCACAGATTGGAGGTTAGGTCAGTGAGATGTTCCCACCCTGATTCGCAAGTGGATGGCTTTAGTTTGCTAGGACAAAAGGAGGTCGTACCTTGAAGGAAGAGTTAATGGTTTGAGAGGAAATAGCTCTAGGCTGGGGCAGGGAAAGACAAGAACAGCTGGGGGAAGGGGAGAAACAGTTAAGAAATGTGGCTTTTACAACTTAACACAAAGCTGAATTAAAGTTACCCCAAAATACACTACATAGGCCACCCAGCACCTCTTCAGGGGCAGAGTCCTTTCTCATGAGAAAGAATAAAGACCTTTTCTGACCTTAGATTCAGACTCGGAACTCTTTCACCTCACACAGTCCTCTTCAAAAAGGACAAACACAACAACAGAGGAACACAGGAAGGCACGTAGTATGTTGGGTCAACTGTCTGGAGGATTCATGGGAAGACATGAGCAGGAACCATAGGATGGACTGTAAAATGCTTTGTTATATATAAAATATACATAATGGCCCTCCTGTGCCGAGAGAAGAATCCGATACGGAAGCCACAGAGCTGTGCACAGATACTGCGTCACAGCCTACTCTGTGATCACAGATAACACCGTGTGATGGTTCAGCTTCCCCTCCACCCTCTACATCTAGCTGGCTGCAGAGCATCCACCCATCTACCACAACACCAGGACATGGTCAGTGCAGGTATCTTGCCATTTGTCCTGCTGCAGCCTACTCTTCTCCACAAGAACAGAGATGCTCAAGAGACCCTGCTTCTCTATAGGATGGAAGTTAAAGTGGTAAAAGAAAGGGGAGAAGGGAGGAAACAGTTCATTCATTTTAGGAACCAAACCTGGAGCAAACTTGCTCAGATTAGAGAGTGAGTCAATCTTTATCTCAACCCTCTGTATGCTGACAGCCTATGTATCAGCTTATCCAGAGGTCCCCAGCACATCAGAGCCTAGCTCTCGCGAGCTTCTTACCATATAATTTGCTGTTATTCATGTACCCCTTACCTTCCTAGCTTTTTCTTAGGAAGCAATAATAAAAATCAGTATTCCCCTTATTTCTGGAAAGGGTATTGATGAGGTACAGGCTCCGGGACCCCCCCTTGAGCTCTCCTTGAATCTTCCCACTGAAGGCATTTGCCTGAGGTCATGGGCCTTAAGTTGTGGCTCGGCCCAAGTCTTTAGCCCTTCTTTGTTCCAACAGTTTCCCACCCTTGATCCTCCTTTCCCACCCTTGAACTGGCCTGGCCCACCATTGTCTGTGGGCTCCAGGTAGCCTCCAGCAACTTCCCACCCTTAATCGCTCATTACTGGAGTCTGACCTCATCTGACTCCTCCTGAAGACCCTCCCCAAACTCCTCTTCTAGACCACCTCTAGATTCCTCCCACAACCTTTCTGTATATAGGATCCCATCTTCCCTCCATGTGGTGTGAGAGTGCCATAGAATGGCTTAACACAGTCTTACTCTCTGTCAGACTTGCTCTGGCCCTCTTACCCAATACAAGCATCACAGATACCTAGGCTCCCTAAGAGTCTACACCATATGGTGAACTTTTTAATGAACTATTAATAAACTTTGTCTTTCTTTGGCTGAGAAGACTTGAGTCGAATTCTTTTGGCAGGACCTGGCATGTTGGTATTTTAGGGTCTCAGGCAATCCTAACCCTCTTTGTGGGTACCCTCTTCATTTTTATAGTTCTCTGACCGGGAATCGAACCCCAGGCCGCAGTGATAAGAGCGCCAAATCCTAACCACTAGACCACCAGGGACTGTACCTCAGAGATTCAAGGAGAGCTCAAGGGGGCTTCCAGAGCCTGCACCTCATCATTATGACAATCTATTCCCCCATGGCAGCTAGTTGGTACAGCAGATAGGGCAGTGGGCCTGGAGTCAGGAAGACCTGAGTATGCATCTAGCCTCAGATATTTACTAGCTGTGTGATCCCAAGCAAATCACTTTAACCACTGTCTGCCTCAGTTTCCTCAATTGTAAAATTAAAATAATAATAGCATCTACCTCTTAGGCTTGTTGTGAGGATCAAATGAGATCATATTTGTAAAACTCTTACCGCACCATGTGGTATATAGTAGATAATTAATAAATGCTTGTTTCCTTCCCCTTTCCTTCCCTCCGGTCTCCTCCATGGCTCTGCCCAAACCAAAGTTCCCTTCACTTTCATTTCCCAATGTGTGTATTCGCCTCATAGAATTTAAGCTCCCTAAAGGCAGAGGTAGTCTCAGTTTTTAATTTGTCTTCCCAGAGGCTACCATATTTCCTTGCAAATAGTAGATACTTAATAAATTCTTATTAATTAAGTAAATGATCAAGGGATTTCAAGGAGTCAAAATGCATTAGCAACATTCGAGGTCTTGTATGGGATATCTTCTCCTTATCACCTTTTATAATTAAGGACAGATGATAGAAATCTTTAGAATTTAGGTCATCACTTAATAATTTTTTTTTTCTGTTTCTTGCCCAAGACAGTCCTTCTCCTGGTTCCATACATTTTTACTGGCTCTCCCTGTACTTAGAATTCTCCTCCCTCTCATGTCCATCTCCTGGCTTCCTTGGCTTCCTATACGTCCCAGATAAAATCCCACCTTCTATAAGAAGTCATGCTAGTGATTACCTTCTGTTTATTATCTCCAATTTATCTTGTATGTATGTTTGTGCATAATTGTTTGTGTTTTATCTCCCTCAGTAGACTGGCAACTCCTTGAGAGCAGGGAGTATATCTTCCTCTTTCTTTGTATCCCCAATACTTAGCACAGTGCCATACTTGGAAGGTGCTCAATACATGCTTGTTGACTTGCCTCAATGGAATACTTTGCAACTGGCCATAGAAAAAGTTATATATCAATACACAACTATCTAATGCACAGAAAAATAAAGGTATGAGAACTCCATGTAGTAATTCACAGCTTAAGTGACTGTGGTGTTATTTTGAGTTACAGGAATTAGTCTGTGGATAGGGAGAGGAAGTAAAATCATTACGTCTTTCCTACCCACTCAGTCAAGAAGGCTCAGAAAATAGATTTTATTTAGCAGGGAAGTTTCACTGGTTAACTCAGTAGCTTTGGCCTGGACATTGGCAAGCTATATTTGAACCTAAAATGTTCTGGCCCCCTGGATTGGCTGAATGTCATCCTCAAATCAAGATCTGGCATTACCTTGAGGGGAAAGAGAAAATGTACTTCCATGCTCCACTAAAATAATAGCAATAAAGCCAACTTGTTGCCCAATAATACCGAAACCAGTTTCAAGACATCCTCATGCACCAGCACAAACTTCCAGTTAAACTGGTTGCTCTTAGTCTGGCCTGGAGACTCCGACATGACTAAAATAAGGGCAAAGGAGACCTCGGTGATTAGACTTTTGATCAATTTTTTTAAAAAACCAGATCTGTCAAGAGCCTGTAGGAATAGAGACCAGGAGCTTCTCTGCAATTTACAATCTTAGAGAATTGCCTGGGGCATTTAGAGGTGAAGTAATTTGCCCAAGGTCACTCAGCCAGGTTGTGTCAATAGTAAGAGCAGCACTTTAAGGTTTATAGAGTACTTTCCAAAAATTATCTCGTCTGATCTTCGCAACAACCCATTTTATAGTCGAGGAAATGGAGGCAGTCAGAGGTTAAGTGTCTCATTCACAGTCAAATTTGAATTCAAGTCTTCCTGGAGGCTGGACCAGCACTCTATCCACTGAGCCACCCAGCTGCCTCAGACATACGGATGGAACCCAGGTCTTTCTGACTCTGAGGCCAGCTCTTTATGCACTAGGAAATACTTATTCTCTCTTTCATCTCTTACTTAGGTCAGATAAGGGAATATGAGTTAGATACCAAGCCTTGATTATTTTGGTACTCGTTGTTGTTGAGTTGTTTCAATCATGTCCAAATCTTCGTGACTCCATTTGGAAAAGATACAGGAGCGGTTTGCTATTTCCTTCTCCAGCTCATTTTACAGGTAAGGAAACTGAGGCAAATAGGGTTAAGTCACTTGCTCAGGGTCACACAGCTAGTAAGTGTCTGAGGCCAGATTTGAACTCAGGAAAAGGAGCCTTCCTGATTCTAAGCCCAGTGTTTTATGTACTTTGCTACTTAGCTAATGACCAGTATAAAGCTTTTATTTGGGAATACAGACTTTTACTTCATGGCAACCTGTTATATATTTGTATATTTTGTAGGACTAATAATAGGATTCTTACGCAGCTATGGTGGATCATTCATTTATTCATTCCTCCAGAGAAGCCAAGAGCACCTGGAATAACACTTGAAATTGAGCATCTTCATGTACATTCTTGTGTTTATTGAAGGGGATTATGTGGCCATTTCCAAACATGGGATGAGTAATCTCTTACGATTTTGTGTAAAAATCTACTACCTGGGGCATAGGAGAAAAACTACCCTAAGAGCAAATAATGCTCTTTTGTGCTAGTATATCCTGTGTAGCAAGTGTGGACTGCCTATCAGGGCCAGATTACACTTCTTGGTTTCAGTCCAAGCGACCACAGAGAAGCTTGTTGGGAGCCATTTTCTGATATTACATGTCTGAGGGTCTGGTACTACATGATGTTGAAAAATCTTCTAGTTGGCTTTGGAGCTGGAAGAGCTGATGACTCAGGGGTTGCTGAACTGGATCTGAATGGGTATACATAAGGAAGACCCACCCTTTTATTGCCCTCTTTTCCTTGCAGCTGGGAGGAAGTAGGACTATTTAGATCTGGTCCCAAGAGTTGAGTGGGGGAGGGAAGACAGACACGTCTTCCTCCCAGTCACAGAGGGTGTGAATACATCGTTATCTTTTTATATTCTTTCCTAATCTTAGGTGAATAAATGATCTGTGATTCAAGCGTCTAGGCTATCTTTATGAATGCTGGAGATCGGGAGGTATTGTGAGAGGTCCCCTTAGCAGCTGGAACTGGATGGCAGCAGCAGCACTGTCACAGTAAAGGTTGAAAGAAATAGAAATGGCCACAATTGGAGTATAAAACGGCAAGTTGAGAGAATAGTCCTAGAGGGATTTTCTACACTTGTACGTACAAGGACACTCAAGGTCTCTCTGAAGAACTTTTCAATTGATTGTGTGACATGGGAGACACTGGCACAGGACCACTCAGCATGGTGTGCTGCCACATTAGAGAAGGCTCTGTGCTCTATAAGTATAGCAGTATTGAAATAGCTCAAAAGAAATGCGAGATGCACAAATTTAGAGAATCTACTCTAAATCTTCACATGGACTATTTGTGCTCAATCTGTGCTAGAGCCTTCCAAGTTCATATTGGTCTGATCAGCCTCAATTGGATGCATTGATCCAGCCATCATTTTGATCCTCTTCCAACCCAAAGAACAACAAACAGATCTGAGTGTCCTAAAGCTTGAGTTATAAAATTGCTTTACATATATAATTTGAACCCAAACAATTCCCTCATTTTACTGATGAAAAAACTTGGGCCCAATGAGTGCAAATGAATTGCCCAAGGTCACCCAGATGGTAGGTGGCAGAGGCAAGATTCAAACTCAGGTCCTTTGACTCCAAATCTGACTGACACCTTTTCTATTGCATCATATAATTAGTTAGGAACTTTGCTCACCTGACAGTGGATAGAATATATTTCATGTAGGCAAAAGTGCTTACAGGAGGAATAAGAGACAGGAGATCAGGGATCTAATAATCATGGCTCTGCCACCTAACCTGCTACATCAACCTAGGCAAGTCACTTAACCTCCTAATGCTCCAGATTACTCTTCTCAAAAAATGACAAGACTGGACAAAATGATCCTAAGGTGTCTTAAAATACTGTGATTCTTGGTCATTGCCTATATGGGGTGATTCGAAGGGAACTGAAAAACCCTGGTATGTCAAAGTATCTCTACCACATAGGTGCTAAATACCTGAAATGCCATTCTTCTTTTTTGTTTCCTTCCATAATATAAGAAGAGCTGTCATAGGTTTTGATATACTTGGGTTATAGGGGACCATCTCTAGTCATCCTAATCTATATCTTGCCGCTGGTCCCAGATGGCTCTGGAGGAGAAAGTGAGGCTGGTGACTTTCCTCCCTCACTTAAATCCAATTCACTTGTATGTCATGGCATCACTTCCCTGATGTCATGGTCCTCTTTAAGAATGAAGGACAAGCAACAACAATTTGGGTTATTTATCCTAAAATGGGATTTCTGGGTCAAAAGGTATGAATAGTTTTTTTTATTTTCCTCACATACGTCCAAATTGTTTTCCAGAATGGCTGGACCAGTTCACATGTCCAACAGTCTATTCATTATACCTGTCTCCCCATAGTACCTCCAATTTTGTGTTTTCTTACCTTTGCTAATTGTCTGGGTGGGAAGTCCAATCACAGAGTGGTTTTAATTTGCATTTTTGTTATCATCAGTGATCAGGATCGATCTTTCATGTAGTTGTTAACAGTTTACAACTTCTATTTCAAGAACTCTCCGTTTGGTTCTGTTGACCTATTAGAGAATGGCTTTTGGTTTGTATTTTTGTATTAACTCCCTGTACTTCATTTACAATTTAAAAGAGAGGCTTGCTGTGACATGGTGCCCTCTAGTGATTTCTAAACTTATAAAGATTGGCTTGGATTCAAGACCACATCAAAATTACATTCATAAGGCCCCACCCATTCCTTTTCAGCCGGTTAGTATTTTTCGCAGGACCTCCTCTCTCGGTAGGAACAAAAACAATTTTCTTAAAATAGAAAGCATTGATATCAAGAAAGCATCATATGACACATGCACTAAAATATAGCAAATGCGATCCTGTCCCTAAACCACCTCTTCCTCCTTCTTCCCTGCCTTTGCTCCTGACTCCTGACCCAGGAGTAACTAGGGCCACTAGTGTTTCCAAATACTGCTTTCTTATACAACACTGTGAGCCACAGTGAGCAGACCCACTGGAACACTCGGCCAACAGAGCAAAGATTCTGTACCTCGAATTGGGATCACTTTTATTGTTCACAAAGTTGGGGTATCAGGACCTGGCCCCCGCCTCTGCCTGTGGATGGGATGGATCTGCCTAGGGTCTGGGAGAGTGCCACCACGTCAATCCCAAGCCAGGCAAGAGAACAGGTCTCCGGTCTTAATCTGGACTGTAGTGCTACCTACCTCTATAACCCAAAGTCTAAGTGGCAAAGTAAGCCTTCTCCCCCACTCCAGGCAGCTGAGACTAAAGGAAGTATGTTGTGGATTCTCCTGTAAGATTCAAAGAATTAATGTGATAGTTCCCAAAGAAGAGGGAATTAGGGATCTCAGCTATACAGATATTGGGTAAGAGAGAGAATGCTACCTTGAAGAGGGCACCAAGAGGCAGAGAGAAAGCAGAGACTCAAGCCAAGAGGGGCTCCCAGGGGTGTGTAGGGGACTTATTCTTCCATTGGTTGTGAAGGCGACATCTGAGGGCATCTTCTCTCTTCTCTTCCCTCCCTTTGTCTGCCTACGTGGAGATTTGTACTCCCTTTATGTAGATTTTTCATTGTACAATAGTGCTTTTTGGTTAAGTGTGATTTGTTTAGACGTAGTGCTCAGGAAGAAAGAGGAAGGAGAGGGAGGAAAAGGAGAAGGAGACAGTGTTTTTTGTTTTTTATTCTGCCTCTGTCTGGTCTGGACCATCAAGAGTGAGGACAAAGACTGACAGCTCTACAGGGATAGTTGTTGTTTGGTCGTTTTTCAGTCATGTCTGTTTCTTCATGACCCCATTTGGGGTTTTCTTGGCAAAGGTATTGGGGTGGTTTGCCTTCTCCTTCTCCAGCTTATTTTACAGATGAGGAAATTGAGGCAAACAAGGTTAAATGACTTGGCCAGGGTCACACAGCTTATAGGGGGTTGAGGCCAGATTTGAATTCAGTTCTCCCTGACTCCAGGCCCCACACCTTACCCACTGTACCACCACCAAGTTGTTCTAAAGAAGGCAAATGCTGGGGCGGCTAGGTGGCACAGCAAATAGAGCACTGGCCCTGGAGTCAGGAAGACCTGAGTTCAAATCTGACCTCAGACATTTAACACATCCTAGCCATGTGACCTTGGGCAAGTCACTTAACCCCAATTGCCCTGCCTTGCCCCCTCCAAAAAAAGCAAAAAAAAAGAAGGCAAATGTTAATGTTCTCTAAAGGCAGCTAAGTGCCACAGGGAATAGAGAACCTGTCTTCAAGTCAGGAAGGCCTGAGTTCAAATTTGACCTCAGATGTTTCCCAGCTTTTAGACCCTGGGTGAGTCAGCTAATCTCTGCCTGTCCCATTTCCTCATCTGCAAAATGGAGATCATAGCACTTGCATCTCGGAGTTGTTGTGGGGATCAAATGAGATAGTATTTGTAAAGTATTTAGCACACTGCCTGGCACGTAGGGGGCAGTTAATAAATGCCAGCTTCCTTGGGGCAGTTATTTGGTGCAATGGATAGAGAACTGGCAAAATAGGGGGAAATAGGAGGACCTGAGCTCAAACCCCAGCTTGGACACTTATTAGCTGTGTGACACTGGGCAAGTCACTTAACCCCAATTGCCATTAAAAAAAATCCAGTTTCCTTCCTTTCAAATGATGTACTAATGTATCTGTATGCATGATGTATCCTCCAACTGAATGCAACCTTTTTTAGAGAAGGGGCAGTTTGTCATGTCTTTTACTCCTAGTACCTAACATGCCTTCTATATTGTAGGCAATTTATAAATGCTCAATAATTAAAGTTAATTATCCTTTCTGAACTTCGGTTTCCTCATCTATAAAAGAGGGAAATAATAATGTTCGCTCTGTCAACCTCAATGAATATTTGGAGGGAAGTGTTTTGTGAATTGTTAAGTGTTATGTAAAGGTAAAATATTCCTTTATGGCATAAAAATGTGAATTAAAGGAAGGGTCATTGCAGTATTCCATGAAAAGAAGGGATAAAAGCCTGGATTAGGGTGATGGAAGCGGGTTTGGGAAGGAACAGATGAATGAAAAAGATATGACAGAAGTAGGATCCATAAGATCTGGAACCTGATTGCATTGGGGTGGAAGGGAGGGGAAGGAAGGGAGGAGGAAGAGTTAAGAATGACTCCAAAGTTGTGACTGATTGTGAGAATGGTGGTGCAAGAATTATTACGGTCTGAGACTGAATCAGTTGACAATCTTATATAAACAAACTTTTTTTTTAGAGGGGGAAAGTAAGGCAATTGGGGGTAAGTGACTTGCCTAATGTCACACGGTTAATACATGTGCAAAGTGTCTGAGGTCAAATTTGAACTCAGGTCCTCCTGACTCCAGGGCCGGTGCTGTCTTCACTGTACCATCTGGATGCCCCGTCAGTTGACAATCAAAAGCATGAGTGTACCATTGACTATGCTTCACTTTTCCAAGGAAAGCTTTGCTTGTTTGTTAGTAACAAAGCCCAGCTGTGGTATACACTAGCTAGCTATATTTGCTAGCATGTCATTCAGTTATTTCTTGCTAATTTTTCCTTGTATTTGTTCAAAGTGCCTAACTTATTTACTTTCATATTTTCTTGTGTATATTACTGACTCTAGAGTTTTTATCTAAATGTTTCCTTTATGTGAAAGAGGGATTAGAAAACATGCTGATGGTGATTTTTAAATTACAAGTATCTGATTGAAATGTTTCACAAATGGAAAATACGTATGCTTCATTTGTCCTAGAATGATTCCTAAAACTCCACTTGTTATGTAATCGTAACAAACTCTGAGCCTCAGTTTACTTATCTGTAAAATGGAAATAAGAAATCTACTAATTTAGAAGTTATTAGAAGGAAAGTTCTCTGTAAATTTTAGGGTACTATATAAATTTTAGTTATTATTGTTGCTACAAATACAATTCTCAGTCTTGAAGGACTCATTTAAAATGAAACATGATTTAAGTTCAATAATGTTTATTTTTTTCTTTGCTTTTTTTTGGAGGGGGGAGCGCAGGGCAGTTGGGGTTAAGTGACTTGCCCAAGGTCACACAGCTAGTAAGTGTTAAGTATCCAAGGCCAAATTTGAACTCAAGTCCTCCTGACTCCAGGGCCAGTGCTCTATTCACTGCACCACCTGGCTGCCCCTTGTTTCTTTTTAAGACAGTGTTTTCACTATGTTTCTCTAAAATCGATAAGGGGGAAGGGAGGGAAGATGGGAACAAGCAATTATTAAACACCTACCCTGTGCCACACACTGTGCTAAACACTTTACAAATCTCCTCCCATTTGATCTTAACAACAACCCTGCAATTTTCTCACCAAGCTTTCTGTTAAATGCGGTATATTATTTGCTACCTTTCAATTAAATGCCACTATAGATGCTTTTAATTTAATAATGATGACCCTCAGTCTAATGAGTCTATGCTGTCAACTACACAAATGTTCTCATACATGGCGCCGATTGTTTCTGCGGGATTTTTTGTTGTTTTTAAAGGAGCTCTGAAATTTCCCAAGGGTAATCAATCCAGCCCCCTCTCCTCCTTTTGTTTAATTCTAGGCCCAACTTATTGTCCACTTGAAATGAATGTTAAGATCATGATGGATGAGCTCTATTGTTGTTGTCTGTCCTTCATTTTCTTTTTTTTTCTTTTGGAGAGGGCAAAACAGAGCAATTGGGGTTAAGTGACTTGCCCAAGGTCACACGGCTAGTAAGCACTAAGTGTCTGAGGTCAGATCTGAACTGAAGTCCTCTGGACTCCAGGGCTGGTGCTCTATTCACTCTTTCATTTTCAAAGAGGACCAATGACATCACAGGTGACGTCTTGATTCATTTGCAGATAGGATTTAAGTGAGGCAGAGTTGCACAAAGTTGTCAGCCTCACTCTCTTTCAGAGAGTCCAGTGGCAAGACAAAAGTCAGGATGACTGGTGATAGACTGGGATGTAGTGGATGACCTTGGCATATTTGATGTCTGACCAACCTCTAAGTGCTCCATGATGCCTGCTTCAGCTGCCGTCATGGCCATTCACCTATTCTGCTGGAAAATGTCTTCACCTGCTGGGGCAGACAACCCCCTAACTCACTGAAGGGTTTGAGGACTATTGCTTACCCTCAACCTGGGTTAGCCTGTCTGCTGAGATAGTTTACCGGGGTATGGCCACTGTGCATGCTACAGTTGCTTGGAACCACAGGTGAGAGTTGGGTGGATCAGATGGACACCATAGGTGGATGAACAGCCTTAGAAAGGGTGTGGTAGCCCTCATACAAGAGGTGTTTGTCTTCCCTGAACACCTGTAAGTGTAAGCGTGGTGGATTTTAGTTAGTATTTCCTGGAATTCAGTTTCCAGTATCCATGGCCATAACAATCTCTTGTTCCCAGGCATTTTGCCTTTCCAATCACAGATGTCTTACTCCTTTAACTCTGGCCCAGTTCATAGCTGTAACAAATTAGGTGGTGGATCACATAGGCTTTCACACCTTTTGGCACTGAGCCAATCAGTCAAAACTGTATATATTCTGGGAAACTCATACCTTGCCTTGGGGCTTGCTCAGGGGGAGGAGCTTTGCCTGAGATCTTTTTGATTTCTTGGACAGGACTCTGGGTAGCTGTTATTAAGGTGCCCCTTGGCTGTGAATGTGAACCCAGATGTTGGCACTCTGGTGATGTATTTTTTCCACTTTCAAGGTGATGACTTTTCCCTTGAACAAGTGGATGATGTTAGTAAAGGGGAAACCCTTAGGGTTGAATGCATAAGCTAGAATGCTGCATGTGCCTTGATTGGCCCCCACCAAGGCTTTGGGGGGAGTCTGTGTTTGCCTCAGCCAGCCCCCATTGAGGTTTGAGGAGATTTAGGGGAGTGCATAAGTTACGTCTGTGTCAATTGGCTCCACTGAGACACAGGGGAAGTTGCCCACCCCTTCTCATCTTGAGAACAGTGATTAGGGAATGTTGTAGGAGTTGGTGCTCAGCAATCCTTGTGAGAAAATTATATAGAATAAAGTAAGAATATTAATCCCCTTGAAGCTATCTTTCCTAAAAAGCAGATCAAGAATGAACCTGTGCTAGTAGCCCTCCTGGGTACTGAGTGTAATTGGTGTTACAATTGGCATAGTCAGTAGGATCTGTGCAGCCTAAATGAGAGTGTAGAGTTTAGTGGGATTAGAATACTTGTCTGTTGTTTCCCAGTCATTGTGCTATTTTTTGTAGCTGTGGTAGTTAACTATTGTGAGAAAAAATGTTGAAAAGCTGTTATCAGTGGAAGCCCAGTTATGGGAGGTTCAGATTGATTTATCCCAGGAATGGGAGGAAAAAGAGGCATAGTGAGAAAGCCTGAGAAGTGTTAGAGACAGAGCCCCAAATTCTTAGGGCTCAGAAGTTAAAGAAGTCAGAGAAGTTTCTTTTGAACTTGGGGCTAAGGCCATGGCCAGGCCAGGGCTGGAGTGGAATAGCCCTGCCCCACTCTGTGTTGGAATGGATGAAGGCCCTAGAACTGTGTTGTGCCCAGAGCCCAGGCTGGAGTGGTTCCTCTGCTATGTGAGACTGGGGGAGGATAAGCTGCCCTGGAGTTGGGTCAGTGTGGGCCAGAGACAGAAGCTGAGGGCAGAGACCCCTGGAAGCTGCTGAGTCTGGACCCAGGAAGGAACAGAGAGAGCTTGGAACGGAGCAGTGAAGTGAGACATACAGCAGGAGCAGGGAGCTACTTGCATCTGGACCCGAAGGAGGAAGAATTCTGGAGCTCCGACTCAGCCCGGGGTCCAGATGAAAACTCTGCAGCAAGGCAGGAGTAGCAAGCGTGCTTTCCTGCTACGTCCCTCTGGGATATGTTGGGACCCAGGGGGTAGAGTCTATGGTGGGATGGAAGAAGTGCCATAACCCCCCAGGGATCCATCCTGTTGACTTTGTCATCCAGCTGCCCCCAATCCTTGTGGCAGAGGATGGAGCAGTGTCAGGACCTGGACTTTTTGGCTCACTGGAGTATGTGTACATCTGAGAGTGCTGGGTGGGAGGCTGCAACAGAAGTGTGGAAAGAAGGACACACCCCCAAGGGGACTTTCAGGACCTGGACTCTCTACTTTGATTGAGGTGATTGTAACCTACTGTGACCTAGGGGTGGTGTGTGTTGTGTTCTCTGCTGCCCCTGAGGATGTGTTGCGTTAGGGAAGACCCTGGCCTGGGAGCCCCTGTTTGTATAAACAGTATTTTGGAAAGTACCTGAGTGAGGAGGGGCTGGCTGTTCATTCTCCAAAGATTTTGGTCCCCAAAGAATGTATAAGGTCGGGGGCATGCTATGTTATATACCGAATGCTATGTTTTGTTTTAGGCCTTGTGGTCATATTTATTGGGGGGAAAAGGCAAGTTACTTTTGCATTTGTTTTAGGCTATATGACCACGCTGGTAATAAGTTGTTATGGATTATGAATGTCATGCTTTAGTTTCTTGGCTCAAGGTTTAGTTTTGAGTGAAGAGTGCTTATTGTACTATGTGATTCGATCGTATATGTATCTATCTATCTATCTATCTATCTATCTATGTACAGACACACATGCACACACATGCATGTGCACACACGCACATATGTACACAGTACACATATATACACATACATGTATGTGTACATGTGTGTACATATACGGATACCCCATTGAGCTCTATAGGTTGCCTATCTAATCACATGTCATAATATGGACAAAAATATGTTTTATTCACTTTGCTTTTTCCTGTGTGGATAATTATGCCAAATTCTTCTGGGTGGTTCTAGATCCCATCCAGGAGGTTCTTTGTGGCTTGATGCAGCCAGGATGATGTCATCTGCAAATAGAAGCATTTACCCCTGTGCTCTTTCCCCTTCTGCCTCTTCTTCATGATCAGGACAAATGCTTTTGGTGAGGATGTTTCCTCTGTTTTGTACCACACCTGATATTGATGATGACAGAGTTGTTGAACAAGGTTATCAGGTTATCTCTTTTGTTTTGTCTTTTAGGTAATCTTGAATAATTTTCATGCAAGCACCAGAGATACTGAATTGGAAAAGACTGCATGACAACATTTAGGAGGGGAATGATAAAGAAGGAAATGCAGGCAATGTAAACACAAAAGGTACTAATAGTCCATTAATTTTTTTTTAAATCTTTACATAACTTTTCCATTAAAAAAATTGTTGTTCTTTCAGTTTTATCTTTGAATGCTCTTGGGATGACTTTGACTAGTTGGGTTTCTCATAAAGCTTTCTCTAAACTGTTTTTTTATTCCACTCTTCCTTTCTCCTTCCTAAAGATGCTACTCCTAATCTCTCACTATCCTTTGGAAAATTTTATCGATAAGTTTATGTTCTAAAAGCAACACTGCCTTTTGCTGCAATAGCTTTCTGTTTGGCAAGTTAAGTCAAATGTTAGCTAAGGTGATTTTTTTAAGGCTCTGTTACTTTTCTTCTTAAGGAAGATGACTTCCATTGGTCCACCCTGGCCATTTTAACACCTTCCCCGTTGTTTCCCTGATTCTCTTTACCTTGAACAGCACTTCTAGAATTCATGTCTCTTATTCCTGGATAAGTGAAACTACTTGACTTTGGAGATGCTGTCTTAGGGCTGAACCAATCAGAATGATGAATGAATGAGTGAACACTCACACAGCCCACAATATTTAGATGGTTCCAAAGCAGACCATGCACCATTCTGGCCATCTTGCCATCTGCCTTGCAGCTCACCCCTCCTTTACCTCCATTTCATACTCTTCCTACTTTCCACTTCTTGCTGTGGGAACAATAACTTTGTGAATGTCCCTGTGGCACTACTCATGAACTCTGTGACTTCTCAAACCAAAACTCCCTTTCCTGGCCATTACTCTCCTATTGTTGCTTCCACCTATTAGAACGCAAGCCCCTATGCGCAGTGGTTCTCAACCCTTTGGGGGTTGAATGACCCTTTCACAGGGGTTGCCTAAGACCATCGGAAAACACAAATTTCTGATGGTCTTAGGAACTGAGACACCGCTCCTCTATCCATCTCCAGGTGGGTCTGCCCACATGCAGATATGCCCACACACAAGTATTAAAAGGTTGCAGCATTAGGAAGGTTGAGAATCACTGCCCTATGGGGAAGGACTATATCACTTCTGAATTGGCATCACCATCACTTGGCATAATGCTTGGCTTAGGAGTAAATGCTTAATGACTTTTTTATTCACCTATTCATTCATAGGTTAAAATTCTTTATGAAATTATTTTAGTCTGTATTATCCATATCCTTTCTTCCATCCATGCTTGATTTTTATCATCAATAGCATGTTTAAATAGATCTGGATAGAATTATTTTAATTGTATGTGACATATCTGCAAAGTGCTTTACATGGATTATTTCATTTTACCTCACTTAACAGAATGCATATATACTCTGTACATATATATGTGTGTGCATTTACATATTCACCTATATGCAAAATACATATGCATAGATACACATATGCATATACACCGAAAACAAAGTACAGCCCCTAAAGATCTGTTATTTGAGGTTGTTCTGGATGAGCCCTAAGGTCTCTAATAGCTCTAGGTCTATAATCCTTTGATTTTGACAATGTGCAGAACTTCTGGGTTGGGGAACTACATTCAATTCAGATCACGACCTGTGAACTCAGCACCTGGGAAACTACTAAAGTCTTAGGAAACATATGTAAGTGATTTACACAGGGTCACACAGATACTAATTATGAGGGTCAGGAGTTGAACCCAGATATTACTGGCTCTGAGCCTTGTACTCCATGCACTCTGTGTGTGTGTGTGTATGTATGCTTATGTGTGCATGCATATGTATATGTACATATATGTATACATACACATAAATATTCAATCAATTTAAGTCAACAACTGCATTTACTATATTCAAGGCATAGGAGCCAAGAGAGGAAAGAGTGTCCAGGAGAAAGAACCGGTCAAAAGTATCAAAAGCTTCACAAATGCCTAGGAAGATTAGGACTGGGAAAAGGCTATTAGATTTATGTTGGCAGATTAAGACTAATCTTTTGTTTTTTCACAGAAGGGAGCTTGTTTAATTGTGAGACAAAGGGGAAAGAAGCCATCTTTAAAATTATGAGAAATAGGAGTGTAAACTCCAGGTCCTTGGTCAAACCAGATAAAGGGCAAAATCTGGAGCAGTCATTTTTGAAGTAGTATGGAGTAGACTTTGGTAAAAAAAAAAAAATGCAAGAATTTTTAGAATGTGTGTGTGTGTGAGGGACATTTGTACTTCCAGATTAAATGGTGTTGATGCTTTTTTTTTGCTTTTTTGAGGGTGGAAGGCTGGGCAATTGGGGTTAAGTGACTTGCCCAAGGTCACACAGCTGCTAAGTGTTAAGTGTTTGAGGCCACATTTGAATTCAAGTCCTCCTGCCTCCAGGGCCAGCACTCTGTTCACTGTGCCACATAGCTGCCTCGATTTTTTTTTGTCCCCCCACTTAGTGTCATTTTTTCCCTGTCTTTTACTTTTTAGTCACTGATATCAAAGGGAGCCCAGCTGAGTGACTGCTTCAGCTCTGTGAAGGGGGTAGTCCAAAGAACTTGCCTGAAGTCAGATTTCTTGACAAGATAATTAGGCATTTAGCGGACATAATTAGTTGTTCTCATTATGAAGAAGTCACTGCTTCTCAAATGGTGGACCCTTAGATCACTTGTCGTCTCAGAAGACATTACTCCAGTCCCGTAGCCTTTTCCCAGTAATGAACGTATGTAACACTTGGAGGCTCTAAGAAGCCTGCTTTAGGTTTAAGGACTCAGTTGTAGCAATTTAGGTCAGGAGATGAGAGAGCTTGGCTACCATGAGGCATTTTTATATTCTTTTACTTATTTTGAGTTCCAAATTCACTCCCTTCAAGAGTAATCTTTGAGAGAGCAGTGTCGGTGGAATGAGGAGCTGGAAACCAGGCTGCAAGACACTGAGAAGTGGACTGTGAGGAAATTGAGGCAGTTTTATTTATAGGAGTTTGGGAGAGGAGAGAGAGAGCACAGCAGTGTAAGAGGATAGTTGAGTCAAGAAGAAGGTGGTTTGTTTGTTTTAGGATTGGGAGACCCGCACGTTTGTAGACAGGAGGGAAAATGTCAGGAGAGAAGCGTCTTGAGAGAGACAGAGACCAAAAGAGACACAGAGATGGAGACAGAGACTAAGAGAGCGACAGAGCACAGACACAGAGATGAGGCAAGCTGCTAGAGGATCCAGGGGGATGGGAACAAAGGCACAAGTAGAGGTACTGGTGTTGGCAAAGAGAAAGGTCACCTCAGAGACAGGACTAGCAGAGGAGAAAAGTGATGAAGACCTAGGGGGGATTCTGAGACCTGAAATAGAGTACTGGACATGAGGGAGCTCACAATTAATATCTCGACTTTCCCAGTAAAGTACGAGGCAATGGCATCTCCTGAAAGAAGGGAGAATAGGAGAGCCGCTGGGGATTTGAAGAGAGGAGAGGAGGTTTGGAACAGATGTCGACGAGAGTAGGATAAGGGGCAAAGACTAAAACAACAGGCTAAAGTGAGAAGAAATTCAATCCATATAAATGTGAAATCTTATACTGGGGTTCAAAAACTATTTTCATAAGATGTAGGAGGTATGGTTAGAAAGTCATTTGTCCGAAGAAGATCTGAGGGTCTTTGTGGAATTTTAATATGAATCAGGTGTTACAAGACAGCCAGAATGAATTGTCCAAGCTAATGAAATGTTTGTGGCTATATACAAAGAGATACGGCTTTCAGGGACAAGGAAGTAACAGTACTTTTATACTCCGCCATGATCAGACTACATTGAAGCCTTATGTCCAGTTCTAAGGAGAGATACGGCTTTCAGGGACAAGGAGGTGACAGTCCTCTTGTATTCTGCCATGATCAGACTATATCTGAAGCTTTGTGTTCAGTTTTGGAGGCCACACTTGAGCATCTAAAAGAGGACAAACAGGATGGTGAAGGATGTAGAACTTAGGCCACATGAAAATTGGTTAGAAGTGAGTATGTTTAAAAGAATTAGGGGACTACAGGATGGCTGCCTTCAAGTATCTGAAGGATTGTCAAACAGAAATTAGATGGTGCCTATTCTATTTGGTCTCAGAAGACAGTGCTAGGAAAAATGTATGGGATTTGGCTCAGTTTCAAGAACTTCTTAATAATTAGAACCATCCCTAAATGAAACGGGTTGCCTCAGGAATTGGTAGGTTTCTCCTCCTACCTCTTGGAGTTGCTGTGAGGATCAAATGACACGTTTTAAGTTTAAAAAGCCCTTAATCGCGGGCCTGGTACAGAGCCTGGGCAGTATAAATGCTTGTTCCCTTCGCTTCCCCTTTCTCCTTTAAGCGAGGTCTAGGTGACCCCTCCAGAGGAGAGCCCGTTTGCGTCCACACTCCTTCCCCACTGACCCCTGCCTCCTGCCGCGGCTGTGGTCTGCTGCCTGTACATACTGCCACTGTGTATTTTAGTCTTTATGTATTTTACCACTTAACATACACAAAATGGCAGTACCGTTTTGATTAGATTCCTTTTTCTTAATGACACTGACAACATTGTTGTATCCCTAACTCCACTTCCCCCATAAGCTTTGTGGTTTTTATTGTACAGTTCTGCATAGCACAGTGATTTAGGAACAAATGTGTTGTATTATAGCAGCACTGATTGTACAAGTTGGACTCAATGGTCTCTGCAGATTCTTTTGATTCTGAGACTACACTTCCATAATTTATCTAAGCACTTCTTGTTAAACACGTAGAGTCTCTTGGGAGAAATTTGATTCAACTCGGTAAATATCATTAAGTGCCTACTATGTGTAAGTTACTGTTCTTGGAACTGAAAATACAAGAACAAACCTTCAAACAGGCTCTACCCTCAAGGTGCAAGATAAAAGGCTCCATATATTTATTCCCTGCTGTATCATTTAGTCAAACTCATAGCAAAGGTTGGATTAATAATGCATGATGTCCACACTCTGTGGGGATAAGATCCTTCTTGCCAAGGTGAAAGGTGATCTCAATAAATTTTGGTTTAAAAAAAAAGGGGGGGAGGCAGGTAGGTGGCACAGTGGATGGAGCACCAGCTCTGGAGGCAGGAGGAACTGAGTTCAAATGCAGACATGTGACACTTCCTAGCTGTGTGACCCTGGGCAAGTCACTTAACCCCAACTTTTTTGCAAAAATAAATAAAATAAAATAAAATAAATTCTGGTCAAGAATGCTTTCACTCCTTGTTCTAGTCTAATCCTGCAAATACATATGCACAAAGAATAGGACTTTTCATATCATCAATACCATTTAGATTTTTATTACTTTGCAACAGGAACATTTTTGGGGGGGGGGTGGAGCCAAGATGGTGGCATAGCAGCAGCAACATATCGCAGCTCTCACATAGCCACCCCAAAATACCCATAAAATAGGACTCTAAACCAATCCTAGAACTCCAGAACGCACACAAGGATACTTCCCACTAAAGTC
>CM053585.1:91649343-91693814 GCA_028646515.1 Pseudochirops corinnae
AGGAGAGAATAGACTGGGGAAGGGGGGACACACTGGGATGGCTGTTTTGGGGCAGTGGGAGGGGGAAAGAGGGGGAGAAAATATGTAGCTCAAAATCTTGTGGAAATGAATGATGCAAACTATAATAAAATTTTAAAAAAAATAGGAACATTTTTTACATTATTTTTTAAACCCACAAAACTGCGCAATCAAAAGAAATAAATGATCTTTGGTTATGAGAGTCAATCATATCAAACAACAAATGAAACAAACGCTCCCCTTCCTAATACAAACATTCTGCTTCTTTGGTGAAACATACAATTAAAAAGACAGAATCTTTTAGGCAGTGTGTACTCAAAAAATTCGTTAATTTGATTTGAAGAACCAGGAAACCTTAAAAACAAAATTAGATTTGAAAAATGAAAGCTATGAATACAAAGAAATGATGCACCCACAAAATCGCTGAGGTCTAAAATGGGTATGTGGAAATATGTTTAATGGAAAAAGACAAGTTCAAGATTCATTTATTCTATATTTATCCAGATGAATTTAACTAATTGATATGCCAATGAATAAACAGTAAAAATAAAATGCTTGATAGTATTCTTCATGGTTGGGAAGGTGTTTGTATTAACTGTTCGATGGAATCATTTTCCTGAGACCAGACACAATAAGTGAACGGAACTGATGAAGCAGCTCCAGTTTCTCACTGAAAAGGAAGGAAACAAGCATTTATTCAACACCTATTGATCACGAAACCCTGAGTAAGCCCTTTCAACAACACTGGAGATAGATGCTTTTATTATTATGAGTTTGCAGTTGGGGAAACTCAGGCAAAGGTTAAATGACTTGCCCAGGGTCGTTCATCTAGTAAGAGCCAAGTTTGGATTTAAACTAAGGTCTACCTGACTCCAGGTCCAGTGCTCTATTCACTGTGTCAAGCTGCCCTATAAAAAACAGTAAGGGTTATGTAAGAGAGGGAAACCTAATTTGAGTAATCAAGCACTTGAGAATAAATACACATACATATATATTTCTACTTGCAGTCTATATGTATGCACATAATTACTGAAATATTTCATACATGACAGGCAGCTTAGTGGTGCAGTGACTAGAGTGCTGGGGGTAGAGTCAGGAATCTGAGGTTCAAATCTAGCTTCAGACACTTACTGACTGTGTGATCCTAGGTAAGTCACTTTACCTTGTTTGGTTCCGTTTCCTCATCTGTAAAACAAGCTGGAGAATGATATGGCAAATCACTCCAGTATCTTTGCCAAGAAAACCACAAATGCAGTCATGAAGAGTCAGACACAACTGTTCAACAACTGAGTGACAAAATTATATGTGTATGTACATATACACTAGATGAATAAATTTTATATATATATGTGTGTGTGTGTGTGCATATACATATCTATATTTAATCACAAAGCTCTGTCATTTTGGTGAGATCTTAGAATTGCTGGGGTTGGAATAGAGAAATCTGGACCACAGAGATTTCTCCAAGGACCTGTCTAAACTCTGGGTCCTTGGCTCTTCTGTCTCAAAATCCAAGGAAAGAATTGTTCTGTGCAAGCAGATTTATATCTTTGGTGAGGTTATCACAGACTCTCGGAAGGGGAAAGGTCTTTAGATCACAATATGAGGTATGACCCAGTAACCATGGTTGTGCAGGGTGCTGCTGCCTTTATACTGCCTGGCAGAGTTTAAACTTCCAAAGCTAAAATCTTATGTCATTTTGCAAAGTTTTCAGGGAATGTTAGCTTACATTTATATAGTATTTCAAGTTTGAAAATAAAACAGGATTCCTTTTACTGACTACGATGCCGGCCTTGGAGTCAGGAAGTCCTTTGTCTGGCAGAGACTCACTAGCTGAGTGAGCTTAATCTTAACCTCTCAAAGACCTAGCAACTCTCCAAGACTATATCTTAAAGGAACCACCCATCTCTTTCAATGAAGAATGTTGTTTCCATACTAGGAGTTCCTGACACTGATAAAATTATAGATAGGGTCAATTTATTTTTATTTTTATTTTTATTTTTGCTTTTTGGAGGGGGGAGGTAGGGCCATTAGGTTAAGTGACTTGCCCAAGGTCACACAGTTAGTAGATAGGGTCAATTTTTTCCCCTCTCTCTACTTCATCTCTATCCAAATTATACAAAAATCACATTTTATACCTTCATGTTCATTGCAATAATTCCAAGTTCAAACATATTTTCAAGTACTACTTGATAAGTTATATGTTTAAGGACAGATTCACATGCTTCCTTGGGAGATAAACCCTACAAGAGAAAAAGCTAGATTTTAATAGGTTTTAATAGAAGGGGAAAAATGAAAGTAATTCAAGGGCTAAAGTTATTCAAATAAAAATATAAATTACCAATACCTGAAATATAAGAGAAGTCAATGACACATCCTACTTTTAAGATTCCAGCTCTCCTATAAAATTGCAGAATAACTTTAACTACCAAAACACATTAATGTTAGTGATTGAGTGTTCATGGTCTCCTGTTTGCTTCTAATTTTTAATCTGCACTTTTTTTTAGCATCTTCTTAATAATTTTATTTTGGCATTTAAGTGGAGAAAACTATTAAATTTAAATTATAAGTACAGATTTAAGAAGAAAACAAACCATTTAAAGTGTCACAGGCACATCTAAAGATAATTTAAAATTTCTATATGCAATAAAATAGTACTTGCAAACACAGTATGGGGCTAGAAGCATTGTAGTGTAGTAGGAGGTGGCTTTGGCCTCGGAGAACAGGGAGGGATCCACATCCTTTTCTGCTCTTTAATGCTTGTGACCTTGGGCAAGTGAGCCACCTTCCCTGGGACTTCAGTTTCTTTACCTGTAAAATGAGAAGTGAGATGGTCTGCAAGCCCCTTTGGGCTCTAAATCTGTGATTCTACCTACTTTATCAACTTAAACAGAGCAGGAATTAATAGAGAACTGAAAGCATAAATTTTAGTGTATATTGTATCAATATCTCTGGCTTTACGTAAGAAACGTGTTCCAGAAAAATTGGAAGTTGAATTTTTACAAATTTTTACAAATTTATGAAATTTCAAATGGGAAGGAATAACAGGCACATGTCAAGCACTTTACAAATAATACCTCATTTCATCTCTCAAACAACTCTGAGAGGTGCTAATATACTTCCCATTTTATCATGAGGAAACTGAGGTGGATAGAAGTTAAGTGTCTTGCCCAAGGTCTCAGAGCTAATGTTTGGGATTGATTCGAACTCAGTTCTTAATTCCAGATCCAGCACTCTATCTACCAGAGTCACCTAGTTGTCTGAATGCACTAAATTCATCATTTAATAGACCTCTGTAGCATATTCTGTCATAAAGTGAAAAATCCTTTTGAAATAGGATTAATCAATCATCCCCTATTTTTTCTCTTGTGTAAGTTCATGTTTTCATGTATCATGAGATACTATGGTACACCACTGTGATACCATTTAAAATATTCAATTTAGATTTCTTTAGAAGTTAACACTTGAGCAGAGAAGGCTGATCTTGGAAACAATAATACAAAGCCTTATTTCACAATAATTTGACTTTTAAATTATATGTATCATTAATGCAGGGGTTGGACTAGTTGCCTTGTGAGGAGCCAAAGGTTGGGAGAGAACCTGGGAGTTGAGTTGTTAAATATCCCATAAGTTGTATTTTTTCTCATTTTAGGAAAAAATGAAGCTATCTTAGATCAGCACCAGAGAGCACAGTTTAAAAATCTCTCTGGAAAGACTGATTCTAAGTCTTGTGGTGTCTGGAGCCTGCTTTACCTGGCTCTTACTCACTTGTTAAGAGAACCAAGAAGGGAGTGAAAGGATTATCTATACCTACTGGAGAAGGTTCTCATTCACAGTGAACCAAGTATGTCCCTGTTTCTTCCTTGTTATTGCCTACATGTGGTCAGGCCCTGGTTACTGCTAAATGTTTCTTTCATCCTTTAAAACTGTTTCCTAGTTGTTTGTATTTTAATTCTAGTTCTAGATAAAAAAAATTTTTTAAATTGCTGCCTTCATTGTCTTTGCTATAGAGATTGCAGATAAGAAAGAGAATAGTAAACAGGCACCTAGGTATCCCAGTGGATAGAGTACTGGGTCTGGAGTCAGGAAGGCTCTCTTCTTGAATTCAAATTTGGCCTCAGACACTTACTAGCTGTGTGTTCTTGGGCAAGTCATTCTGCCCCATTTGCTTTGGTTTCCTCACTTGTAAAACGAGCTGGAGAAACAACTGGTAAACCTCTCCAGTATCTTTGCTAAGAAAACCCCAAATGGGGTCATCAAGAGTCAGACATGACTGAACAACAAGTGAATGAATAGTTAGCTATACTGAATTCAACAGATTGAGCGGGGTTCAGAGATGTAAAACATTTTGATTAATAGTCTGTATTTTTAAACTTTCTAATGTTACAGGGAAAAGAGGACACTGGAAGGGGAACCTTTGCCTTTAGCTAAAAGATGTCTCAAGCAAAAAATCTCGTCTTCCAGATAACAGATAGCTTAGAATCCAGGGGCCTCTGGGCTTTCCCCTTCTCCCAGGGCAAAGAAGAAAGAATCCAGAGCCAAAGGGTAAAGACAAGTGTGGTCAAAGTTGGGGAGAGGAGAGGAAGAGAAGTGCTTTGCCATACTGCCCTTCACAGCAACATCAGCTGGCCTACAAATGCTGAACGTTTGTTTACAGGATTTGATTCAATTTAACAAGTATGAAGCACTTGTTGCTTTGAGTTCAAGTCACTGTGGACTGATCACTACTATGGATATAAAGACAACAGTTCCTGCATGCTGAGGAGCTTGAGTTCAACTGGGAAGATGAAATGGGTACACAAATGGGGAAAAATAAAGCACACACAAAGAAATGAGGAGGATCTGGAAAGGCTGCATATTTCCTGAACTGACAGCTTAACTATGTTTGGAAGGCACCTTGGAATCCTACAGAACAGAGATGAGAAGGGAATACAAAGTGGAAGGCCACTTTGCAAAGGCAAGGAGGCAAGAGATCTTCTGTCATGGATAGGTAACGAAACAACTGGCAAGCCTGTTTGACTTGGACTGAGAGAGCACAAAGGCAAAGAATATGAAATAATAATAAATAATTTATATAGAGTCTACTATTGTGAACAGGCATGGTGTTGTTCAGTTGTTTCAGTCATGCCTGACTCTTCGTGACTCCATCCAGGGTTTTCCTGGAAAAGATGCTGGAATGGTTTGCTTTCTCCTTTTCCAGCTTATTTTACAGATGAGGAAACTGAGGCAAACAGGGTTAAGTCACTTGGCCAGGGTCACACAGCTAGTAAGTGTCTGAGGCCAGATTTAGAAAGACAGAAGGGAGCCAGGGTGGAGATGGCTTCAAATGCTCAGATGCGGATTTTATAGTTAATCTTAGAAGCAATAAAAAGCCACTGAAGATTTCTGCATGGTCTGATCTACACTTTCAGAATATGGAGGCTTCCTGATTCTGGAAGATATTAATCATCAAAATATTTTTATCCTTATAACATATGTAAATAGTGCCTTTCAAAGAGGCACTCTTTCTGGTGGAGAAGTGACCATTTTTTCCATATTTTCTTCCAATTACATATAAAAATTTTTAATATTTTTTAAAAATAATTTTGAGTTCCATACTCTCTCCTCCCTCCCTCCTAATTAAGAAGTCAAGCAATTTAATATAGGCTATATATATGCAGTCATGCAAAACATATTTCCACGTTAATCATGTGAAAGAAAACACACACCAAACAAAACTGAGAAAAATAAAGTAAAATAAAACTGTGCTCCCATCTGCATTTAGACTCCATCAGTTCTTTCTCAGGAAGTGACTTTTTCTTAAGGGTACATTTGAGAGACTATAATTAAATCTAATAAGAAATTATTTTAAACACAAAGAGATCATTCAACTGATGAAATGTAGGTAGACACTCCAAACAAAATTTACGTGCATTCTTGGGAGATGTTGTTGTTCGGTTGTTTCAGTCATGGCTAACTCTTTGTTGGTTGGGGTTTTCTTGGCAAAGATACTGGAGTAGTTTGCAATTTTCTTCTACAGTTCATTTTCTAGATGAGGCAAACAGGATGACTCGTCCAGGGACACACAACTAGTAAGTGTCTGAGGCTGGATTTGAACTCCATTCTTCCTGATTCTAGGCCCAGTGCCCTATGCACTGCTCAACCTAGGTTGGCCTCTTGGGAGATAATAAGCCAAGAGCCAACAAAGAAAAAGCCTCTAAAACATCTTAAAACCCTGGAGGGAAAGACACTTTGCAGCCTTTAGAGATTCTCAAAGTAGGGCAAAGAGGGCACTGCCCAGAATTTTCAGGCTATGCTGGGTGGGAGTTTTCCTGCAGTGCCAAATTTAATATGAGTCAGCAGTGTGATATGGCAGCCAAAAGATTAATGAAAACTTGAGCTAGGTGAAAAGAGGCATAGCTTCCAGGAATAAGGAGGTGAGAGTGCCTTTGTACTCTGTCCTAGTTACACCTCTTTGGGAGTAATGTGCCCAGCTCTGGGTGCCTAAATTTAAGGAGGGAAGTGATAAAGTAAAGATCATCTGAGCGGTCAGCTAAGATGGTCAAAGAACTTATGACCATATCATGTGAGGATGGGGTGAATGGAATAAATATGTTTATCCCGGAGAAGAAGAGAAGACTCAAGAGGGACACAATGGCATCAGAGAGTTTTCAGAAGGTATTTGAAGAGTGGGAAGGAGAAGAGAATAAGCACTTAGATAGCCCTTGCTAGGTGCCATGGCTGAGCACTTCACAAATATTACCTCATCTGATCCTCATAACAACCCTGGGTTGTAGGCACTGTTACTGTCGTTATTTTACAATTGAGGAAACTGAGGCAAACAGAGGTTAAGTGACTTGAGCAAGGTCATATAACTAGTAAGTGCCTGAGGCTGAATGTGAACTTAGCTCTTCCTAATTGCAGGCCCATACTCCATCCACTGCGCCACCCAGACGCCCCGGCCAGCATGGTCACATAGACGAGGGATTCAATTTATTTTGTTTGGCCCCAAAGGGAAAAACTTAGAGCAAAGGGTGGATGTTGCAAAGAGGAAAATTTAGGCTTGATGTTAAGGAAAACCAGACTGCCCTGAGAAGTGGCGAGCTTCTCCCTTCCTGGAGGTTTTAAAAGAAGCATTTGCAAGAACACTGACAAGGCACGTTATTGTGGAGAATCCTCTCAGGTGTGGCTCGGAGCATGCGTCACTTCCAGCCCTGACATGGTAGAATTCCATGGTGCAATGACTCGTCTTTTTTATGACAATTTTGAGAGGCCATGCTTTGTTCTGAAATGTTTCTAGTTGTTCCCTTGGTCATTTTCTCCTAGGAGAAACTACTTCTCCCATTTCCCAACTGAAATTACGACCAAATCTGGGTTTCATGGAAAAAGGCTGCCTTGTACACCATAAGATGATCTGGTGCACATACAGTACATATAACATCCATCCTACCTACTGGAAGTCAGTGTGGGCTTGTAGTTAATTGGGAAGATACCAAACACTTCAGTTATCCTTTTCTGTTAGTACTTGCTTGGGAATATACATTCTGGTTTATGAAAGCACTGCTAGTAAAATACAGTATGTTATTATTCAAATTGCCCTTGTCTAAACGGATAATGCTTTTTTGCATATCTATTTGATGGCAAACTCTTCTGAAGAAAAAAGCAAACTAAGAAAAATGGCATTAGGACTGAGTCATTTTTTGTTTTTTGTGGTGGCAAATAACTAGAAACTATCCATCAGCTGGGGAATGGCTGAACAATGCATTGTCTATGAATGTATAATGGGATACTCTTGGGTTGCAAGAAATAATGAAATGGCCTTTCAGAGAAACCAGGAAAGACTCATATGAACTGATGCAGAGGGAAGAGAGTAGAATCAGAACAATTTAATCTATGCTGACACTATAAAAGTTGACACTGAAAAACTTAAGAACTCTGATCAATGCAGCGAATGAACATGATTGCAGAGGACTGATAACGAAGAATCCTCTCATTGCCAGAGAGGCAACAGACTAAACATGGGACATTAATTTTAGGGTGTGGTCAATGTAGAAATATATTTGCTTGACTATGAAAATTTTTTACAAGTTGGGGGAGATGGGAAGGAGAGAACATCTTTGTTTTTCAGTCATTTTTAAGTCGCATCCAACTCTCTGTGACTTCATTTAGGGTTTTCTTGGCAGAGATACTAGAATGGTTTGCTATTTCCTTCTTCAGCTCACTTTACAGATGAGGAAACTGAGGAAAACAGCATTAAGTGATTTGTGCAAGGTCACACAGCTGGTAAGTGTATGAAGCCAGATTTTAATTCAAGGAGTCTTTTTGACTCCAGGCCCTCTACTCACTGTGCCACCTAGCTGACCTAGTAGATAAAATAAATGTTTGCTAATTGAAAAAAAAATTAATAAAAAAAAAAGTAATTGTGGCATTTTAGAGTTAAGAAGTAGTCCAACCACCTCATTTTACAAAGGAGAAAACTGAAGTGACTTGCCCAAGGTCACACATTCCTAATTTCTATTTTAGTACTCTTTCTAATAAACCACATGGTTAAAAAACGGCAAAAACATAAATATTACACAAACACATATAATCATTTTAAAGGCAAGAAAAATGTAGTTACATCACCTGCTTCATTAGGAGATTAACATGAAAGCAAGGACAAAAACACATGATCCTATCTCCTTCCCAGTTGCTGTAAATAAAAGAAGATGAGATGTCACAAATTTACTTGTAATACAGTCTATATATTTAAGAAACAATTCTTCCTGGGAGGGTTGCTGGAAGTACACAGAAGTAAAGGGACAGGGACAGGGTAGAGAATAGAACAAGGTGGGGGCGGGACAGGAAGGAGGGACATATAATCAGTCTCTCACAATATGTCCACTGTGGAGAGGTTCTGTGTAATTACACATGTACAGCCTGTATTGAATTGCTTGTCCTTCCAGTGGGGTTGGGTGACAAGGGAGGAAGGGAAAGAATCTAAAATTTAAAGTTCTATAATCAAATGTTAAAAATAGATATGTATGTCTATATTATTGTTATTATTATTAACTACATCCAAGTAGGAATTAAGATATACAGGTACTGGGGTAGGGAGACCCCTCCTGCTCTACTGGAAAGTCAGAAGGGCAATGGGGGAGGACATAGGAGACAGCAGATTAGAGGAGGGGCTATAAAGTGGGATCGCTGTTTTGGGGTGGTGGGTAGGGGAAAGATGGGGAGAAAATTTGTAACTCAAAATCTCATGGAAATGAGTGATGTAAACAAGAAAATAAATAAGTTAATTTATTAAAAAAAACTGGTTTTGCTGCATCCCACAAAAAAAAAAAGAAACAATAAACAATTCCTCCTGCCCCCAAGGTCCTTATAATCTAACATCGCATTAAACAATATTTTGTGCAATCTTCTACTACTTAAAATGAATTAAGTTATTAGCACTTAAGTTATTTACATAAGGAAATAAATTCTGATTGTAGCTAATCCCAGAGAGCCGCTGGGTTCTTTCGTGATATTTTGTTTTAATAGATAGTTCTGCAGGAAATCATAGTCCTAGGACATGAAGATGACAAGCAGAGTTAAGTGCAGCCTCTTCTGAAGTCAAGACTTCTGCAACCAAAGACTTTGTAGTAAAGAAATACTCAATGTAACCAGATCTATTAGGGTCACTATGCTACAAGGATCATCAAATCAGGAAGACAGCTTTGAATCCACTATGAAAAGGGAGAGTGTTCTTGGACACAACTTCCTTTTTTTCCTGCCCCAAGTGACCTAGGGCTTTTTGGTGTTTGTTGTTGAATGTTTGGGAGTTTACATGATTTTTCTGGGGATGAGGGAGTGGTTTGTAGTTGGGAACAGGGAATGAGGGGAGCTAAAAGGTGATTTTAACTTGCTATTGAGGCAAAATAATTGTAAATAACATAGGCCGTACTTTTTCTTCACAATAATTCTTATTAGTCTAAAGTAACGGAAGGTGAATCTGAGGACTAGAAGCATAAAGTGACCTGTCTGAGGCATAGTGCTACTATACTTATATCAGCTCAGGTCTCCTACAATTCAGCACAGCTCTCTTCTCATTCTTTTTACCAACAACGTAAATGGCACACAATTAGGCATTTTTGTTAAGAGGAGATAGGGGTCACAGCAGATAGAGCTCAGGAACTGGGATCAGGAAGACTTGAGTTCAAATTCAGCTTTAGATACTTGCTAGTTGTGTGACCCTGGGCAAGTCACTTAACCCTATTTGCTTTAGTCTCCTCCTTCGTAAAATGAGGGTAATAATAGCACTTACTCCCCAGGGTGGTTGTGAGGATCAAAAGAGAGACTAAGTGTAAATCTCTTGGCGCACCATAAAAGCTGTATAAATAGGATGATGCTGATGCTGATGCTGATGATGACAGGTACATGGCCACGTATCAGAAACTTTTTCAGTGCAGCATGAGCAAAAAAGCATTATTATTACTAGCTGCTAGCTGTCCACTAAGACATAGCAATATTCTGATAAAGAGAAATTGTTTCTGTAGTGTTTTATAATATTTGTAATACTTGTAATGAGAATTCATAATTAATCTTATTTTCTCTGCACTGAGAGAGTACTGCACAGTGGACAGAAAGCAGGAATCAGAACCAAGAACTGGGTTTAGGTCTCACCTATGCCCATGCTGACCATGTGACCTGGTGCAAGTCACCCAAGCCTTTCAGGAGTCTAGGTAGCTCTCTAAGAGAAGATGCCAACCTGCTTGGGTGAGGGAAAGTCCTTATCTCTATGGGAGTTCTCCATATCCATATAATTGTAGGCCTATCCCTATCCCCATCACGGATGCATTGAAGTACAGTAGAAAACTTCTCAAATTTGTAAATAAATACATGTGTTGTAATCGATTAATCAGAACAACAAATGACATAAACAGTCTAATTTGCTAGAAGGGATCGAAGGTGAAATAGGCCTTCACAGGCAAGAGGAAGGGAAAGGCAGGGTAAACATGACCTGTAGAAACCCCTGGGAAAAACAGGGTAAACATGAAAAAAACAAACCCATAACTTTAAAACCAGTTTTGACTATTTTTTTTTTACCAGTTTTATATAATTTTACCTAATTCTAATTCAATTCAATCAAATCCACAAAAATTTATTAAGTAACTATGCAAAAATGCATAGTACTAGATGCTGAGGAGATCCTAAATTTAGATATTACAAGTCCCGCCCTTTTGGAGGGTGTAGAATATTGGGAAATCTCACAACATAAACAAGGACCACAATACAAGATATCACTCTGACCACCAGGACAGGTGCCACCAACCTAGCTACCTGACCTTACTTATTGATGGCCAGAGGCTGCCCATCCCATATCTAAGCCACCCAACACTAGAAGGCAGAGGAAGTTAAGGGGTAAACAATAAACTTGAGGGTTCAAGTGAGCTTGCCAGGGCTCTCCCCCTCCCCCAAGTTTCACTGCTCACGTGGGCATCAGTGAATGCCTCATTCTTCTAGGCCTGAAGTTTTGTGTGGATTTACTCAACTCGTGTCTTGACTCAAACCCCAATTCATGGTTTCCCATCCTTTTCCCTCCCTGCTTTCTCTATCAACGAACCCTGGTCACAAGGGCATGGAATCAACAACATAATTGACTGTATATAGCTCTTTCCTGCATTTACTCCCATCCTACTCACTTCTCAATCCTTTGCAATCTGGCTTCCAACCTCATCATTCTACTGGAACTGCTCTCCAAAAGGACCAGTGATCTCTTAATTGCCAAATCCAATGACCTTTTCTACAATTCTCATCCTCTGTGGCGTTTGACTCTGCTCACCACTTCTCCTCCTGGATGCTGTTTCCTCTGGCGGTTTTTTTTACACTTCTTTATTCTAGTTCTTTTCCTGCCTGCCTGTTTCTTTCATAATTTAATTACTGCAAACAGTCCCATACTTAGTCTGGGGAAGGGGGGGATAGTGAACTATAGTTTTATATATATATATAGTTATATATATATAGTTATATATATAGTTATATATATATAGTTATATATATGTATAGTTATATATATATGTATAGTTTTAATACAGTCACAAGCCACAATGCTCTCTTCTCATCTGAATTCTTATGTATCAGTCTAGCAATTAAGACTAATCCAGAAAAAACAAAGGTTAGCTCCGTAACTAGATTGAGAACTCTTTGAGGTCTGGAAATAAATCTTACATTTAATTTTGTACCTCATAGCATCTAGCATAGTGCTTGGTGCTCATCAAATACTTTTTATGATCACAGTGCTTGAGTATCCTTTATTAAATTAGCAGAATGGCAGATCAGAGCTCCTATGACTTCCAAGTTAGTTTTCCAGGAGCCTGACCTTCAAGAGGCAGCCAGATCTTGTCAACAACAGTAAGTGGCCTGGGAGTCAGATGACCTAGATCATATTTGTGATTTTACTACCAGCTGACTATGTGACCCCAGGGGCAAGACCCAATCCTTTAGGGCTAGAAAATGGCACTGGACTAGATGACCTCTAAGAATTCTTTTTTTGTTTTTTGTTTTTTGGAGGGCAATTGGGGTTAAGTGACTTGTCCAAAGTGTGTCAAGCGTCTGAGGCCATATTTAAACTCAGGTCCTCCTGACTCCAGTGCTCTATACACTGTGCCACCTAGCTGCCTCAAGAATTCTTTACAGCCTAAAATATTCTATGAACCTCTAAGTTCAGAGGTGAATATGAATACAGGTGTTATGATGTAGAGGTCCACCGTACCATAGGACTGGAAAGGGGAGACTGAACAATGTCTCTAAGAACAGGTTAAAGAGTCAAGTTAGCTCCAGTGGCTTGGAGGAAGCTCATCAGTTCTGTTTAATTTAATGGGAGGTAACAGAACAAAAGCTACATAAAGAATGGTATTGATGTAAAATACTCCCTGAAGGGAGGTCTGCAGAGGTTCAACAGGCAAGCTTAGATGGCAAAATTATCTGGATAAACCAGACATCCAGGGCTGGATAAATGAGGTTACAATGTACTTATTCAATTTAATTATCTTTGAACGTGACATATCCGGTCTATTAAAGACAAGCAAAGTAGCAGTTTCACTGACAGTCAAATAAATATAGAACTGAGAAAGCAAATTGTTTCCAGCTCTAGAATAAAACCAGAGTGACACAAAGGCCACTCAGGAAAGACAACTCAGAAGTCAGTGGTATTTACATTCTGGACTTCCAAACCAGAGTCCCCCCATAACTTATATTAACTGTAAAGTAAAGAAATGTTCATGCCAAAATGGCTCTTTATTTTATAAATAAAGGCCCTCTCAGTGCTTAGTCTCAGTGTTTTATTTAATCAACTTGTGCATCACTGCCAGATGAATCATCCTAAAACACAGCTGTCACTCCAAAACCATTAGTGGCTCCCCATTACTTGCTGAACAAAGCCCAAACTCTTTAGTCTGAAATTAAAGGCTCTCAAAAATCTGGCCCCAACGTATTTTTCCAATTTTATCTCCTTTTACTCCATTACACAAACTGATCTTATCATTTTAATATGCCTATAACTCTTCTGCCTTTGTTCTTACCCTATCCCTGTCATGACTGCCCTCATTCTCTTCCTTCTATCAAAATGCTAACTACTATGAGCTGCCTATTAGAATCATGGCTTGAATGCGTGGCTTTAATCAATTAAAACTACACTAAGAGTTCTGGACACCCCATGTATGTGTGTATATTGCTTTAAGGTTCAGAAAAAGTTTTATAGACTTAATTGCATTTGATCTCCTCTATAACTCTGTAGGGTCATGGACTGCTATTATCCCCATTTTAAAGGATGAGGAAACCGAGGCTCCAGGAGTCAAGTAAACTTTATCCAAAGGTGTTCCTGTTGATCTCTCAGGTCCAGTGTTGTGTCCACTTACTCCAAAAGGGCCTTGCTGGAAAGAGGGCTGGATCTGAATATCTAGAGCAGCAGTTCTCAACCTGTGGGTTATGTTCAATCTGTAACAATGAAAATACATCCTGCATATCAGATATTTACATTACAATTCATAACAGTAGCAAAATTACAGTTATGAAGTAGCAATGAAAATAATTTTATGGTTGGGGGTCACCACAACATGAGGAACTGTATTAAAGGGTTGCGGCATTAGGAAGGTTGAGAACCACTGATCTAGAGTCAAATCCTACTGGTGATTCTAAGTAGATCCCTTAGCTTCTCTAACCTCAGTTTCCTCATCTCTAAAATGTAGTGTCCACCTCAGAGGTTGTTGTGAGGGCCAACTGAAGTGGTACATATAGAAAACACAAGGCAAAGCTTGAAGCTTTGTAGATGTATGTGTTGGCTGCTGCTGTTCCTGCTAGTCCTTAGTCAAGGTTTATTCCTTCTCCTTAAACCCTTCCCTGATGACCTCCCAGGAAGATTTCTTTCCTTCCTTAACACCAATCTCCTTTACTATCTATCCAGCCTATTTGGCCTTCATCAATAATAGTAAAAATAAGTCTTGCCTTATTTATGTGTATGTGTCCTATTTCCTTGAGCTAACATCACATTCTGGGACTGCATCTGATACTGCCTTGTATACCCACAGAGCAGGCATTCAGTAATTACTTGCTGAATAGTCTATATATCTATGGATGAAGCTGAGTGGTGATCACGAAAGACAATAAATAGCTGTGTTTCCTTTAAGTTTCATTACTGGAAAGGAAAAGCCAGAGGAATAACTTTTTTTTTTCTTTTTGGACGAAACAATTTTAAGGCCTTGGAGGGAGTAAGCAGAACAGAAAGTTATGATTCCATATACCTGGTTCTCTTCATAGCAACAATTTGAATTCTGTTCTATTCAAAACTTTGCGAATTACTCTGAATAACGAAAAATAAAAACTTTACATATATGTAAGCAGGGCTCAATGGGCTAGCAATACATTCCCCAAAGGATTATATTTAGCACAGGATAACAATACGAACGTTATATCACTACATGTTAATTAGTTCTCCTTAAGAACATCAACAATAACTTCTGCTATTATAGGGTAGAGTCAGGAAAGATTAAGAGGAAGCTATTATATCAAAAGAAAATTTTTTTTCAGAATCCAACATGGTGTACTGTTGAATGTTATACAGTATCTAGTAATCATGTATGTGTCAGAGATAGGACTTGAACCCAGATCTTCCTGATTTTGAGTTCAGTTATCTGAAAGTTGCAGGAACTGTAACAAATTCCATTTTACAGAGTAAAGCAGAATGCCCCAATGGAACTCGATTTGGTTAAATGAGTGATGAGCAGCCCAAGTCATAAAGCCAGTATGTGTATCTAGTAATCATGAATGGAATTTTAAATGAGGCAGGCAATTACAACTGTAGCCAAAAGATACAAATACTTGGAGACTGAATGATAACTAATTTATGAAATTATGGAATACGGGTAGGCAAGCCTGGTTCTTTGGGTATTCACCAGGAAGGACCACAATCAGTGGTGGGAAACAGGGTGGTAATCACACTTTGATTAAACACAGCAAGTATGGAGGCAAAAAGCCCATAAAAAGTAGAAACAAGCACTGGAAAAAGTACAGAGGCTGTGACATCTGGCATCGCTCAGAGATGAAGGAATAGTATGGTGAAGGAAGGCAGTGTGAGGAAGAAGGTGGCTGGGTGAAGTACAAACTGTCACTCATGTGACCACGTATTAGTATTGGGAGCATTAGTAAGTGAGGACCCGATGGAAATGGGACCATGTTCAGGGGACAGGAGTTTCTTGAGATCTCATTTTCATAGTTTTTTTTGGAAATTGACCAATTTGTTCATCTAACCCCTATCATTGTAGGGTTAGATGAACATATCCAAATCATCTCAAAGTTACTGGCAAAACTTCAAAGTTGCCAGCAACTTTCTGACTCGTCTATAAAATGGGGGTAATAAGAGCACCCATCTCCCAGGGTTTTTGTGAGGGCCAAATGAGATAGTAAACGCTTGCTGTCACTGCCGCTATTCGGCTACGTCCAACTCTTCGTGACCCCAAAGCACGCCAGGCCCTTCCATCCTCTATTATCTCTCAAAGTCTGTCCAAGTTCATGCTTGTTGTTTTCCTGACACTATCCATCTCATCCTCTGCTCTCCCCTTCTCCTCTTGCCTTCAACCTTTCCTAACAACAGCGTCTTCTCCAATGAGTCTTGTCTTCTCATTATGTGGCCAAAGTATTTCATCTTCGGCATCTGACCTTCCAGTGAATAGCCTTAACTAATGTCTTTAAATACGGACTAAAATGATCTCCTAGCTGTCCAATGGACTCTCAAGAGTTTTCTCCAGCACCACAAAGGCATTGATTTTGCAGTCCCCAGCTTTTACAATCCCAACTCTTACAACCATACATTGCTACTGGAAAAACCACACCTTTGACTATACAGACCTCTATCAGCAAGGTGATAGCTCTGCTTTTTAGTATGCTGTCCAGATTTGCTACAGCTTTCCTTAGCAAACCTTCAAGTGTTATGTAACTAGTAGTAGTAGTAGTAGTAGTAGTAGTAGTAGTAGTAAAAACTAATCTAACCAATAGAAGTGAAAGTGAAAAGAAAATTCAGGATGAGAGTGAGAAGAGAGGTGAGAAACAGAGAGAGGGGGGGCAGGGAAGGCACACTAGGTGGTGGAGTGGCCTGGAGCCAGCAAAACTCATCTTCCTAAGTTCAAATGCGGTCTCAGACACTTACTAGCTGTGTGACCCTGGGCAACTCATTTCACTCTGTTTGCCTCAGTTTCGTCATCTGTAAAATGAGCTGGAGAAGGAAATGGCAAATCACTCCAGTATCTTTGCTAAGAAAACCCTAAATGGGGTCATGAAGAGTTGGACACAACTGAAAAATGATGGAAAAAATATACATATATACATATATAATCTCCGTATCAAATTTCAATAAATATTCCTTAATCTCCAAATCCAGTTTCCTCAATAAATGGGCCTGATTCCAAGAATCTCATAGGTGAATCAGTTTCGCGATTTTATAGTTATACTTTCACATATTTTGGATTATTTTATTTTTCTTGCATCGTTTTAGAAGAGATTCCCTTGATTCACCCCACTGTCAACTAATGTAAACACACAAGGGTCAAACTTCTGACAGAGGGAGGGGGTAAGCATTTCTATAGCACCTACTATGTGTCAGGCACTACATTAAGAGCTTCATAAATATTACTGAATTTGATACTGAGACAGGTACTGCTATTATTCCCATTTTACAGCTGAAGAAACTGGGGCAAACAGAGACTAAGTGAGTTACACTGCCAGTAAATGTCTAACGCTAGATTTTATTTCAGGACTGATTGATTTCAGGACCAGCTTCTATCCAGAGTACCACCTAGCAACTGCTAAATTGCTAATTTGAAAAGTTGAACCAATCAATCATTTAGTCAAAGGTTTATACTAAGTAGGAACTGGGCTGACCACAGCATTGTGTTATGTTCTAGGTGCCACATTTTAAGGGCACTGATATGCCAGTATGTCCAAAGGTGGGTGACCAAGATGGCTACGGACTCTTGAGTTCATGTTGTAAGAGGATTCAGTTAAAGAACCTAGGAATGTTTAGTGTGGAAAAGAAAAGGCTCAGGAGGACATAACAGTCGTCTTTAGGTATCTGAAGGGTTGTCATAGAGGAATTAAAACTTGCTCTGCTTGGTCCAGAAAGCAGAAAACTAAGAGCAGTGGGGAGGAAGTTACAAAAAGGCAAAACTCAGCTGGACATAAGGAAATACCTCCCAATAAAGCTCCTTCCCAAAGTGGGATGGACTACCTCTGGGGGGAGCGTATTCCTTTTCAAAAGAAGTCTGGAATTGACTAGCCCCTGGGGAGTCCCTTGTGATCCTGGAATTCTGAGATGTTGTGATGTATCACAGGAGTATACCACTCTTTCACAAAGTAATTTATTTGCAAAACAAAGTAAGCTATGGTTAAATGTTTTCTAGTTTCCACGTTAGATTACAACTAGCCTATAGACTCTTTGGGGGTCAGGACTCCTTTAAAAATCATTTTATTTTCCCCAGGAACAACCGCAGAGCACTTAAATTATTAACATTTAATAACATATTAATATAGATAATAAGTGATATATTAATCTGGTAGGTACTTAGTAAAGGGGGGGATGAGAAGGGTTTACTTGCCTCTTGAAGCTACTGTCCTTAACTCAGGGTACAAGCGAAATAAAGTAGGTATTAATAATTTCAATGAAAAATCCCTTACTGTGCCTTTTCTTTGTGGGTAATTCTGAATTTGGCATCTAGGTGGCACAGTGGATAAAGTGCTGGGCCACTCATCTTCCTGTATTCAAATCTGCCTTCAGATACTAGTTGTGGGACCCTGGGCAAGTCACTTAACCCTGTTTGCCTCAGTTTCCTCATCTCTCAAATGAGCTAGAGAAGGAAATGGTAAACCACACTAGTATATTTGCCAAAAAAACCTCCAATGGGGTCATAAAGAGTAGGACAGAACTGAAATGACTGAACAACAAAAACTGATGAAATACATGAGGTAGGCGTCCTGTATTTAAGATCAGGCAACGTGGTTTGGGTTTGGTATTATATTCCATTAAGAATGAAATGTTTGTTCATTATCTGTGAATGAATGAATGAATGAATGAAAAAGCACTCATTAAGGTCTTGTTATGCACAAAACACTGATGCTGGACCAGGACTGTTTAATTATAGTCTTGGCCTCTTAGCTCTTTCCCAACAGCCACACCAAGCAGTCTTTCCTGTAGCTCTTTCTCTTACTCTATTCCACTTTGATTAGTAAGGGAAAGTTCTACTTTCTCCTCCTATTCACTCTCCAGCATATTTCTTTTTCTCATTCTTCTTTCCCTGGGTAAACCCCAAGACCAGTGAAGGAACTGTTGCTACTCCCTTTAGACCTAGTTATCTAGACCTTTAAGTAAGACCCAATGTCCATATTCACATCAGGATTCATACAAGACAAGGAAGTTTTCAGGAAAGAGAAAACAGATAAACTAACAACATGAAAAGGATATGCATGATGTCCATCATTAGTCCTCTGCCCTCAGAAATGACTTTGCATCTATTTATTATATATTTTGGATCTAATTTTTTGTGAGTATGTTGCTTTCTCCCAATGGAATGTAAACTCCTCAAAGGCGAACACTGTTGGGTTCTCCCCCCCCTCCCCATATTTTCAGCACCTAGAATGGTGCCTGGCACATAGTAGGAGTTTAGTAAATGCAAACTGAATGAATCATAATCATGCATTTACTCTCAAAAATAATACAACTTGTGTTGTTGTTGTTTTTTAAATAAGCTTTTTCTCCTTGTGACTGGGTACTGTGTTTTTGTTGTTAGTTACGTCAGTTAACATTTCTTGGATTTCATTGACTCCATTTTTTTCTTCCATTTTCTCCACATCAGCTGCAAATATGAAGTAAATCTGAAAACATCTATGTGTGGGATACAGAGAACCCTAAAACAACAACTCAGAGGCATCTTAAAGTGAAAATAGGTAAAGGTTTCCTTATTAGAATCTCGCGAGAAGCAGGCAGTCCAACCCCTAAAAATGTCCGGGGCTGGAGGGCCGTCAGACCAGGGCAGAAGGACTAATTTATGCTAGCCAGGTGAGTGGGGGTAGAGTTTGAGAGGGGTTTCGGGATGAGCCTTTACACAAATCAAAGAGGTTAATAGCTAAACCTCACAAACTAATGAATCTGCTATTTTTGAGAAGTTATATTGCTGATATTCATAGTTTAAAGCTAGCCACTAAAACAAAGAAAGTAAACATTTCTCTACTTGAGGAATGCTTTTAGCAGGATTAACCATAGAGTCAATACTTTTAGGCTAGGGAGAAATATAGCTTTTACAACTTATTTGCACAGGCTGACAAACTGATATTACATACACAGGCATCTGAAGACAAGTGAGATTTTACAAAGTCACCCCAAAAATATTACAAAGGCCCCTCAGCACCACCTCATTCCCTTAACAGATAAGACACAAATTCTTTTGGTGATCAAGGACGAAGGTTTCAGCTCTCAGGCTGTTTCATGCTGAGAATGGATGTGGAGCTGTTCCTATCTCAAATCAGTCAAAGGGGGGGGGGGGAGGAGGGCGTTGTTGCAGCCAATGTCCAGAACTTGGTAGATGCCAGATCCAACTGTGTGGGGTGGCACTTCAGGCAGTGGCTCACCTTGAGCCGTCATGGAATGCACCCAGCCTAGAAGACATAAATCTAGCAGAAAGATTAAACAAACAAGAGCCAAAATCAAGTAGGAGAAAAATGACCAAAAGTAGAGTGAGCATGGGCTAGCATAATCCATTATTCAGACTGTCCTTTACATTTCTACCTGTTACATATACTAGGTACCTCATAAGATATTATTCACTAACATAACTATAAACCTTAAACAAAAGAAGTTTCTGACTTAAAACTCACAACTGAATAGCAGACATATATCCTTGTTCTACAAAGCTTATCTATCCTCTAACTCACTTTAGAAGAAAGGGATACTTCAGAAATTGAATCTTTCACATACACACTGAGCCACAGATGTTAACTTTTGCTCAGTTCATGGAATAACTACAAGTTCATATTGGAACAGCAAGAACTGTTCTGCTTACACAACTTATTACATCAGTTTAGCAATACTCAATTGAAAACTTTGTAAATCTTCAGGAATTGTCACATAAGAGCTTTCAAACATCTTTTCTAACAGTAAGGGAGAATACAAAAGGTGCATAGAAGTGGTTCAGTTTTCTAGCCATGCAAGGCTAGGCTTACATTACAATAAGGTTTTACAAACATTGCATCAAAAACCTAACTTTTAATCATATTACTAGACATACTCAAATTTTGATTTTCCATGATAAAGAAATCTTTAAAAACTAATCTTATACCTATATAGTTCTCTAGAAGAATTAATCTAATCCTGCTGCTTTCCTCAAAATTTTAGAATCAAATTACAAATCTTTCTGCTTTCTAAAAATACTTCCTCACACACTCTCAACATACTTAAACCCTTTTAAAACTAACATCAACTACCTAGAGATAGGAGGACTTAGATAAATCCTCATTTGTCTCCAAACCCTCTTATCTGTCTTTCCAAATCCCTCAAACAAACCATTATTTACCCTCCAAAATCTCTCAAACCCATCATTCTGTTGATTCAGCTTTCCTTTACATTCATTAACCACAAAACAAGATAGTTCATACCTTTTACTGACTATTTGCCTCGATCATTGAAACTTGCTATAGAAGGAATAAGCAGGAACATATGACATTCCAAATATGACAGGTTAAACATCCTTGGCTCTGTTTAGACTCGGGTAAAGTCACAGGTATCCATGCAATATGGATGCCACCTCACAGCTAGACTCAGGAACAGGTGGGCAAACATCCCTTATCAAAGGAATTTCATAGGTACACAGCCAGAAGCGGTCTTATCCTAGACCACGCTAAGATCGCCCCTTCAGCCTTTACCAGATGTAGACTTCCACCAATATTTAACTTTGTGGCATTTAATGCAGGACCTGATTTATGCAGACCATTATACCCGAGTTTAAACTCCAAACAAAATTTAGTTATGGTCCCAAATGCCTTTTACCTCACACAGCTAGTTTCACTGATCACAGCTTAGAGTGAGTTCTTTTATTTATTTACTTTCCTTATTTGATTCCTTAGGGCACCAAGCCTAAGGTTTTATATACTTTAGCAAATGAGAGGGACCACATACTTCATCCTACACATCTACATGCCCACATTTGGAACATTCACCACATGTCACCAGTGACGTGCAAGCTAGCTATTGCCCTTACATTCTACCACGCCAGCCTTGATCACTGCCGTGTAATCATCTAAAATTCTGAAATACATTCTTTTCCCTGTATTGCTACAGCCATGTCATGGCCTCTACCTTTTGGCTTCTCTTGATGGCAAAGTCTGCTAATATTTTAACTATCTATTCAAAAAAAGAACCAGTCATATTTTAAATGATTTTTTCTCTTAGATATTCATTTTTAAATCCTACATTTTGGGTTGATGTGCAAAGGTTAACCCAGGATGATTATTCTTATAAAAGACAGCATTATCAATCAATAAATATTTATTAAGATCCTGCAATGTGCTAAGTGCTGGGAATACAAAGAGGCAAAAAGCAGTCCCTGTCCTCAAGGAATTTATAATCTAATGGGTTTGTAGCATTAGTCTAATATGTTACATCATCTAAGAGCATCTAATAAAAGTTAGGCAAGTAAAGGGGAGTGCTGACTGAACCCGGAAATAGAAGGACTGAGTTCTGATTCCAATTCAGTTACTTGTCTACTACAACAGGGCACAGACAAATTAATCTAAACTCTCTGCACAATCCCTGAAAGGGAAAATAGAATCATTTGTCTTCTACTTTACAAGTATGTTTGTTGTGAAAATAACATTATATAAAAAATGAAACCCACCCCAACACCTTTACTAGGCCCTTCGATGCTCTATAAATATAAAAACAATTACAGTGATGAAAAAGGAACCATTTCTCACCCTATTAATATTCCTCAAAATACAGTGCTTGAGAAAGATAAGTGGCATTAATTAGAAAGGGCTTAGAACACACTGAATCACTTTGTTAGGAGTACACAAGTTCCTCCTTGATGGAAAGGGGATTACTATCTACTTGCTCCAAGAGTACATGCACTTTTAGGGTCTGGAGATTTTTAAAAGCCAATTAAGAATGCAAAATAACAAACATTTAAAATTGTTTGCTAGTTTCTCACTGTAGACTAATCAAAATCCCACTGGTGTTTATTCAACTTTTCTCCTGGGTTAAAACTAGGTTGGAGAAAAAAAAGCTTATATTTATTAAGCTTTTCCTTATGGTCACAAACCCTTCCTTTAAGGTTCTTTCTCTCAAAGAAATCATAGAGGAAAAACAGTTAGTGGCAAAAAATAGTCATTAAAGTGCCCGATATGTTCAGAGTAGGAATGGGAGAGAGAAAAGACTGAGTGAGACAGGATCTCTGACCTGATTGAGACTTCCAACCAACTAAGAAAGATTGTAGAATGAAACGAAGAGTTCTCCTTTACAGCAGTACTTCAGGGCTACAGTTCTATTATTTTTTTGGTTGAAACACAGGATTTGAGATAATAGGATTTTAGGACTGGAAAGGATGCTAAAGGTCAATCACATTGAAAAGAAAAGAAAAAAGAACAGGAACTAATAGAGGAAATGGAAACGAACTTTGAATTAGTTGAGGTCTTAGTTCAGAAGTGATTTCTTATAAACAGAGACTTTCCTCTACTGAACTTGGCTTCAAAGATCGTCTATATCCAGGCCTCTCCTTTTAGAGATGGAGACTAAGAGTCAGACTAAGAGGGAGACCAAGAGCCAGACTAATCTCGAGACTAAGAGCCATGGTTTTCCTGTAGGTCATATAGCAAATTCAGTGATGAGAGCAGACCTAGAATCAATGTGTTCTAACTTTCCACTCCACCATACTATAACCCATGGAAAGAAAAATGGAATGACGATGGGAAAAGGAGTTTGTTTTGCTTGATTTAAAAATACAGCAACATATATTTATTTGGGCATTTTAAGGAAAAAGAACAATTGCATTTCAGACCAGGAAGTAAACTTAATCCCCTCATTTTACAGATAATGGAACAAGGATCCAGACAGGTTAAATATATACTTGTCCAAACTCCGAAAATTACAAAGACAGGACTAGAACCCAAATCTCCTGAATGATGGAAATAAAAGAAGAATGATAGGGCAAAAGCAAACAGGACAAGAATGGACAAGAGAAATATATAAGAAAAAAAATAAAGTGGTAGTAATATTGTTATTCCATAAAAATCTTTCATGCAAAAACAGCCAAAGTTTAGTATAACATTTTGAACCTTAAGTAATGTTCTAGCACAAGAAAAGTCTTCGATCAGTACAGCTCTCAGTAGTGATTACAGACTTTTACTTAGTAAAACTCACTGGGGAAGTTGGAGGAGTTGTCCAAGTAAAAGTGGATATGGTGAGCAGGGGGTTTACCCATCAGAGGCACAGGATAAGAGGGGAAGATTTTCTGGAGGACTTGGACAGTTACTCTGGAAGGAGTTAGCTTTCAGGGGTCCTAGGGGACCTTTCTTAATATTATCTATATCTACTACGGCAACAGTCTCTAAATTTCTCCCCACCTCAAGTCTCACCCTCTCTAATCTATCCTCTATATATTTTTCAAAGCAATATTCCTAAAAAACACATCTGACTATTCCATTTCTCGGCTCAAGAAACTCCAGTGACTCCTTATAACTTCTAGGATAAAAACCCTATTGTTTGCCTTTAAAAACCTGGCTCCAAGATCCCTTCCTAATCTGATTACATATTATTACTCACCTCCACATACTCTATGGTCCAGCCAGAAAGGTCTTCTTGCTGTTCCTCACACAGGACAACCCACTGGTTAACTCTTGCACAGGCTGTTCTCCACACCAATAATTCACCTTCATCTCTGAGTCTTAGAATTCCCTTGTTTCCTTGAAGGCTCAAGGAAAACACCTCCTACCTTAACACTACTGATTCCCCTCACCCCCTTAATTGCTAGTGTCTCCTCCCTAAAAGTATCTTGTATTTATTTTAAAATATCTATCCATTCTTATATGTGTACATGTTGTCTCCTCCAATAGAATCTAAGTTTCTTACAGACAAAGATGGTTTCATTCTTGTCTTGTATCCTTATTAGAGTGGCTGGCACATATAAGTGCTTAATAAATTATTGTTGATTGATTGATCTTCTCACTCTAATGGTGACTGGATATCATCATCATCATCATCATTAAATTAAATACTTTGGGTCTTTGTAGTTGTTTCGCCCTAGATATATTCTTTATACATTGACCATTTTCATTTCATTCAGAGAGTAATGTTCTTTAATTTTAATTTCTATTTACATACCTACTGCTGCCCCAACCTAAAGTTAAGAGAAAGAAAATTAAATCATTTTTTGATCAAGCAGCAAACTATTTTTAACAATTTTACTGTAGTGAAATTATTAAGTTTAAGAAGTATGTCACCAAGAACACATTCAGACAGTATTTTAAAACAAAATCCTAGATATTGAAAAGTCAGCATAAAAATAAACCAATGAAATAGAATTAAAGGCATGTTATATACAGATACTTTTCCATATTTTTAAAACATTGTTTATTCCCTGTGTAAAAAAAAATTGAAATTTAGTAGACTACGACTTTTTTTTTTAAAAAGCTAGTCTTTAAGTTATGATTTCTTAAACTGCCTACAAGAAAATCTGCTTTGGAAAATATAAGTATTAGTTAGGATATCTTTTTTTCTCTTTAGTTTTGTAAAGCAACTTGAACCCCCAGCTTCTGAAAAAGGCCAAAAACTTGATTTGGCCAATCAGGAAAAAGGCATTTTGGCCCACTCTGAGTTAACATACCATAATCCTTGGCATATTCTCTGAGTGAACTCAAAATGCTCCTTGCTGTGTCAGCAAGATGAAGCTGATGGGGAAGATTCTTCTGTTTATGACTGATAAGGACCAGGTGCCTTGAACTGGACACTCTCTTGATTAACAGTGCTTCTCTTATCTTGATGTTTTATGGATACTATCCTGTTATGACATTCATGTTTTATGACCCTTCCATGTTTATGGTTGACAGATATGGAAACTATAAATTTGGCTGACACAGGAATACTGAGTTAGGAGGGAAGGAGGGTGGGGGACACTTCTTTGCTCTATAGCTATATAGTCTCCTTCAACTGGCTTTTCTTTGGGCTCATTTTCCAGTGAACTCCCATGCACCCATATGCAGGTTTGCTCATTTTGAGAGAAATAAACATATGCGTACAAACTAATTTTGTTTGTATTTCTTAGGACAAACTCTGTAAGGTTGACAGTTTTTTAAACTGCCATTCTCAAATACTACATATGATTGATCTCCTTAAAACTTCAAAAAGCAGAACAGTTTCAGGATGATGAAACAGCTTGGAAGAATAGAACTAAGGTACTTCTCTTAAAACCAGATGAGAGTCAAAGACTGCTAAGGAAGTTACATAGGTTCAAAGGAACAAACGAAAGGCCATATTTGTAGATGATAAAAGATGGCCTAAGAAATACAGGCCTTCACGAAGTAGATCAAGGAGGATTTCTGCCAGAGTAGATATGAAGTATGAAGATTCAGCTGAGGGGCCAAAACATTGAATTCTTAAACTTTCTACTAAATTTGGAAGCACAAGCTCATTACTTTTTAAAAATTCTCATGTCTTTGCAACCTAGAATGAAGAATAATCTGTGATTTTAATATGTTACTGAATTCTTTAAAAAAGGAATAAGAAATGCCACTTGCATAGTTTATCTTTACTGAAGCAGTGCCACGCATATTTAGACATTTAACTGAAATACTGTTGCTTGATGATCATGTTTACAATGTGCAGAAGAAAAGGTGATATAAGAAACTATGAAAATAAACTAGAATTTCTTGGGGGGAGGAAGCTTCCCCTCCAAGAAAAGCCTGATCTAAATTTTCTTTCTTGGGTATTTCATAAGGAAAATATGTAGAGCATACAACTGAGAGCTAGCTGGGAGTCAGGAGAACCAGGTTTAAGACTCAAGTTGGCCACTCCAGGCTCTGGAATTTGGGGGAAATCCCTTAAACACATTAGCATTAGTTACTAGATGGTGGATGTCTCAAAAATCCATTCTCGCTCTGAAGTTCTAAGACTCTTATTAAAATTTTTTTAAGGACCTGTGATTTCACTGGTATAGGGAACTTCCAGTGAAGAAACTTCCTTCATCAAGAAACACATGCAACTTGCAACTTGAAGTCTTAGAGAGTTACAGGGGTTAAAAGGAGTTGAGTGATTTTAGGCTTAAACAGAAAGCATGTATCAGGTAAAGGACTCTGACTCAGGGGGGTACTTGGCTCCAAAGACAATTGTTAAGTTTTGGGTGTGAATATTTACACCTTGAAGATTGGTTGGCATATGCAATAGATTAGGGCTTGATTTAGTATGTTGATTCTAGATTTAAGAAAAAAAAGAAACCCAGAAGGCAGAAGGGTCACATAAGGAATTCAATGATTTAAGTGTGAAAAGTAGTATTACATACAAAAGACTGGGAACAATCAAAAAGAAAGAAGGCACATAATGCTTAGAAAGAGCTGAATGTTGAGGTGGGAATTACAATATGATCCTCCTATCCCTCTCAGCATCTGCGGAGTCAAGGCCTGGTCAATCACAGGTTACTGTAGTTAACTGAAATGGGATGAAAATACAAGGTTGAAGAAGACCAGCACTTCTGGGTTTCTGGTCAATTCTGGTTCCTGCTAGTAATCTATAGCAGGTTTCCTACTATTGTAAATGGTGGCTGTTCAGGGAAAGCCTAAAGATAGATAGATAAAGGAGGCCCTACAAGAAGTGCAATCAAGGAAAAGAGTTGGGTTCTGTTGGGCACATGCAGATTTCAGATTTATTCTTAAAATTACAATACTATTTTATTAGTTTGCCTTATGTAGTAGGACTTCTGAGAAGAACAGATATTAGCTTGTTCCCAGCTGTTAAAAATCTTTCACTGTTCCACATCTATAAGGCAGCTTAAATGGCACTTACTCTTTTTTGCACTTGTATGCAGAAACACACTCATTACATATGAAAATATTTTCTTTAAGGGAAGAGGATGATGGTTTCACTGATTTAGGACTGGAAGAGACTTCAAAGGCCACATAATCCAATCCTCTCATTTTACAGATAAAGAAACTGGGTCCCAGGGAGGTACATCTCCTTATACTTTTTCTTTTTCCTTCAAGATCTATCTTCTGAACTTCTCCCTTACTTTGTGGGGCTACTCAGTGGCAGGAGGCTAAGCTATGGGTACGATTTGGGATTTCCTCTCCCATCTTCCCTAATAACTGCTGGACTAATAAAGCATAATAAAAGAAAATTCACCTGATAATCTGATAATCTGCATATAGACCACACCCTGGCAAGGGAGAATCCCCCACTCTTCCAGGATATTTAAAGGGAGCGCCTTACGTAGATACACCTATGGAGATAAAGTTGAAATCTTATTTGAAGTTTGTCCTTCAAACTACAGAAAGGAGGGAAAGAGGCAAATTAAAGTTCCATTTTCTTTTCCATGCCTTGACTAGACATTCTGCTAAATTTTCTTTCCAAATTCTCATTTTATTCTTTTTCATGGAGACAAAATACTATATTTAATTCTTTCTTACCAACAGTTATGTTTCCATGAACATCCAAGGCAACGAGACCTATGAGGAAAATGTAAAAAGAAATGGAATCACAACTCTAGTAAGCATTAATTGTTCTGACAATGAGATTTTGATTCATGTCTGACATATTTCTGAATTTGCAGATGACCATTCACCCAGTTAATATGACTGGCTTAAAGGCTGCCATTTCCAAAAGGAAAATATACCTCAAATCAAACTTTCTCTGAAAATATGTATTAGCTAGAAGTCTTGCATTTCATTGCTGATAGGAATGAAGCTCAGTCAGGTAGAACTTCATTATAGTCCCTCAGGATATCAACTTTTGATTTTATGATTGTTTAAAAGATAAAAGTACTGTCTCATAGATCCAGAAGATTAATTTGGAATAATCAATAATTTAGGTAGTTAGAAAAGACCAAAGTTTTTAGGTTTTCATGTGCTGTGTTATGAAACAATTTTTTTTAATGTGGCTGAATTTAAATAGAAACACATAGATATATAAATAGAAATAAAGAAATAGAAAAAGCCCCATATAATCTGTATGCTTACATTTATTTTCTCATAAACAATTCACAGGAAATATTTTTAGATATACATAATAATAATAGGAAGTGTGATGAATATGATTTGAATAAGGGTATACAACATTATCACAATGATGGAGTTTGACCCAAATTTTAACTAATGCATATAACCCAAAATGTTTCTACTCAGAAAGTCTCAGAATAACATCAAAGAGATATGATTGTCAAGGAGTATATCACTAAATTATTAATGTGTGATTTAATAAAAAGGTCTATGAATATTTAAATATCAAAACAATTTTCCCCCCACAGTCATTATATGAAAAACTTCGGTCATGAGTCAATTAACAAGCATTTACTAAACATATACCACATGCCAGTGACTATGTAAAGCACTGCGAATTCAAGAATGTCAAAAAGTATGGTCCCTGCCTTCAAGTAGCTCATATTCAAATGAGGGAGACAGCAGGTAAGCAATTTTGCAAATACAGATATATACAGTGTAAATGGGAGGTGATCTCAGAGTTAGAGAAAGGTACTAGCAGTGGGAGGTCCTGGGAAATGCTTCTTGCAGAAGAAAGTGGGATTGGGCAGTCTTGAAGAAGTGAATGAATCCAGGAGGCAGAGGCTGGGAGATAGAGCATTCCAAGAATGGGTGACAGGCAGTACAAAAGAACAGAGTTGAGAGATAGCATTTAGGGCTAAAAATAGGAAACCAGGTGTTGCTAGATTGTAGAGCACTAGAGAGGAGTCAAGCATTAGAAAACCAAAAAAGGTTCAAACTGGTCTAGGTCTTAAAGAAAACCCAGAAAAGCGTCTTACCTTCTCCAAAAACCTTAATTAACAATGATGATTGACTATAGACATCAAGGAAACCAGACAAAGTTACTGAGTGACTACAAACATTAAGGAAACTGGACAAAGTTTGATGAAGATGTCATATCATAATTTTCTAGTGTGTTAACGCTATATGAAGACACAAATCCAAAGTTATAACATGTATCAGACTGATACTCTTGGCTGTATTCTCTTGGTCTGCAAATTACCGCTCAGAATGAAGTTACAAAGTGTGGGAAATGTTAACTTTTTCACTCTTAAAATAACATTTGTAATTTAATATGACTGACCATAATCACTGCTTTTTGCTATTATAATATAAAAATACCCTCAATAAATGAATTAATTATCTAAAGTGTCATGCCCAGCGAAGCTTGCTTTTTTCCCCAAATATTCCTGTATTCAGAAAATAAGCAAAGACTAGGATCAAATGAGAAAACACTTGTTGCAAATCTTAGAACACTATATAAATGTTAGTTTTTATTTTAAATAATTTTTATTTTAAATAATACAGAGAAGAAACAGAATGAAACGCTTTCCAATTAGACTGTAAGCTTCCTGAGGGCAGGAACTGCTTCTCATACTTCTATCAACATGCATTTTTACATACTCCACACTTAACAAGTATTTAACTGATTGACTCTGTGACAATGAATAAAACAGCTGTAAAACCCAAATGGTTTTTTCTCAACTTGAGGCAATGTAACCAGTGACTGACTGGTCTTAATAGATGTTTTCTGATTGATCATGAAATGCACTTGGTTATGAGTCCAAAGGCTACAGCATGAGTCAAGTTCATTACCTGATAGGCATCGGCACTGTGCTTGCTCATCATATGTTCATTTTCTTCTACGACAAAACCTTCTTCTTTTGCAAAAGCTATGGCTCCTTCTCCAACAAGGAGGCTGTGAGATGATTTATCCGTGACCTTTCGAGACACAGCAAGGGTAGTTGCAATTCTTTTTAAGACAAGAAAGTATTAGGATGCAATGTGTAGGTATTGTTTATATAAAGAATACATTTATTATTCTCTTAATTCCTATAACTCTTAAAAAAATTTTTTTTTTTGCTTTTTGGAGGGGGAAAGGCAGGGCAATTGGAGTTAAGTGACTTGCCCAAGGTCACACAGCTAGTACGTGTTTGTTAAGTGTGTGAGGCTGGATTTGAACTCAGGTCCTCCTGACTTCTGGGCCACTGCTCTATTCACTGTGCCACCTAGCTGCCCCTCAATTTTTTTTTTAACATTCTTTTTACAATTTTGAGTTCCAAATTCTCTCCTTCCCTTTAGCCCTTCCCCCACCCATTGAGAAGGCAAGCAATATAGTATCTATTATACATATGAAGTCATGTAAAACATATTTCCACATTAGACATGTTGGGAAAAAAAAGCAAGGAAAAGAAATAAAGTGAAAAAAATTATGTTTTGGGGTAGCTAGGTGGTACAGTGAATAGAGCACCAGCCCTGGAGTCAGGAGGACCCAAGTTCAAATCCGGCCTCAGACACTTAACACTTACTAACTGTGTGACCTTGGGCAAGTCACTTAACCCCAATTGCCCTGCCTTCCCCCCTCCAAAAAAGCAAAAAAAAAAAATTATGTATTGATCTGTACTCAGGGTTCATCAGTTCCCTTCTTGGAGAAGAATGGCATTTTTCACCATTAGTCTTTTGGATGAATTTCTATAACTCTTAATCTCTAAACCCATTTGATAACACTTTACCTAACCATTTCACAGATGCTTATTTCCACAATATCCTTAAAGAATTATGTCTTACACTTTTTTTTCTATCCCTCCCAGAATCCTGGCATTGAGTTTTATACAGAGCAATCAATGGACAAGAACTTACTAAGTATTTACTAGGCTTCAGGCACTGTCCTAGGTGCTGGAGAATAAATACAAAAATGAGACAGCCTTTGTTTTCAAGGTTCTGAACTCTATTAATAAAAGCTGTTGCATTAAATACAACCATGATCAAATGTTATTTTTTTTTTTTTTACAAATGTTAAAAAGTAGAAAAGATTCAAATATCCAAATTGAAACTGTTGAAATTTGGAACTAAAGAATCAAGTGAATTGAACCAAGCTAGAATAGTCTCTATAGGAGGAACTATAGATGATGTGACCAAGAAGAGTTGGTTTTTCTTCTAGGCAAATCTAATTCCTCTACTTACTCTTTTGATCTCATTCCCTCCCATTTCCTAAAGGACCTTGCGCCTTGAATCATCCCTCTGAATCTTTCAACTAATCAATCAAAACATGTTCTTTAAAGTACTCAGAATCATGAAATGTGCTAGGTGCAGGGGATACAAAGATAAAAACAAAACAGTTCCTGCCTTCAAGAAGCTTACTGTCTATCTTTCTAATCTTCAAGCAAGGGTCAAAGTTATTATGTGGAAGAGCAAATACGGATCATTTTCTCCATTAATATTGTGAGTTATGTGCACTGTGCAGGGCCTGGTTGAAGGAGGTTAACTCTCAAGTGACCTTCATGCCATTCTTTCCCCTCACAGAGGTGGAGCTGCACCAAATGTGGAGGACTATAATATTGAGGGAGGAAGGGTTCACTTAGAAAGGGCTAATGGAACTCCAAGAGCTCATCTTCTGCAGGCAGGGGAATGAACCAAAAAGAGAGGGATGTAGGACAAGCTCCCAAGACTAAACCTGATTCATATAGAGTCATACCTTTAGGTAATGGCCATGGATTAAAAATCAATATTTCTAGGCATTTTTCTTTAAAAGAGATTTGAAGAACTGATTAATTTTTGAGATTATAAATGAGATACCATTCTGAATGGGAAATTCATCATTTCATCTTTTTCTTGCTGAAACAAATTTTTTTTTACCCTATTATAGATTTTATAGTTATGTTTTTTATGTGTAGGGTTCCTTTAACTGCTAAGAGAACTCCAGAATTGACTCTCATTTTACTTTATACAGTGTATAAATCTAGTTAGTACAGGCTGAATTGACATGAAATTAATTTTTCTTAGTTAATGCAGAAAAATTATTTTTCAAAGAGTTCAAACTCAGAGGGAAAGGGCCATATATACAAAAATATTTATAGTAATAATTTCTGTTGCAGCAAAGAACTAGAAAAAAATGAGAGCTCATCAATTAGAGAATAGCTGAATGAATTATGGCATATGAATGGAATTGAATATTACTTTGTTACAGGAAATGGTGAATATGGCAAATTCAGAGATACTGAGAAGTACAAGAGAGCTGATGCAGAATGACATATGTAGAATCAATGGAATGTTTTTACACAATGACCAAAATAATGCAAAGAAAAAATTCTTTTCAAAGACCTCAGAACTCTGATTAATGCAAGGACTTGTCATGACTTCAAAAAGACTGATGAAGCATGCTTCACATTTTTTTGGATAGAGAGATTACAACCAAGAAGTACGTGTTTTCAGTATTTGTTTTGCTTGGCTATATATATTTTTTGTTACAAGGGAGGGGTTCCATTTGGGGGTAGAGAGTTTACAGACAGTGACAGTGATACCAAAAAAAGCGTAAAGAAAATATTTTAAAAATATGTAGAAGTGAGCAGAAGGCAATTCAGAAGGGGGATACAGATTTGTTATTAATGTGTTAAATTTAATGTATATTAAAAAAAACCCTCAAACTGTATATAACAGATGTCCAGAGAGAGTATCATATACAACCCTCTTTTCAGTTTTTCTTTCTGTACTAAAATGTTTATATTTGTTAAGTTCACAAGAAAGAAAAATTTTAAAAGACTACTAGTTCTTCAAAAGCACCTAGCTTTCCTTATTGTTAAAAGCTACTGTAATAAAAATCTAAAGTACAAAATGAAACTTTAATTTTTCATAAGCCCAACTAATGTTGCTTTATGTCGGAAGCACATTCTGAATAAAAATGAGATGCCCTCTTAGCTGAAGGCTAAGGAAACTGGTTTTAAAATCACATTCATCTAAAATCTTTGACAGTCACATCTATATCAACTTTAACTGCATCCAACTACACTAAACATACAAAGAACTTGTGGGAGTTACAGAAAGCACCCAGAATTCAATTCTACAAGTGGAACCAGGAGCCTGAGGAGAGCACTGCTGCTTTTATTATGGAACAGCACTAGCTCTCAACATTGCAATTTGGAGATTTCTTAGGTGACACGTTCTGGGATTCTTTTGAGTGTGGAGGTCATGAAGAAGCCCTCAGAGAATATCCCAAGAGTGGACCAAACTTGACATTTATAATGATCCACGACAAGACTGCCCACTGAGACTGTGTCATTGAAATCTCATCAGTGTGAGGATTCCTTCTGCTGATGAATACTGCAACTCCTTTGATAACTTGGTAGATGGTCTCTGAAGTCTTCCTAGGGCCAAAAAAACCCCAAAAACCCAAACCCTCATCACCCTACAAATTAGTGAGAAACTTTTCTAGACCTAAGATGGTCCTCGGACTATAGACATTCAGCAAACTGCACTGGAACCACAGGCAAGCTTTAACTTTATCTTGACTAGAACAGGCTACCACCCCACTTTACACCCATCTCCAAACTATGTCACGGCATTCTATTCCTCTTCATCCTCCCACCAACTCCTACCAACAAGTACCAAGAATCTTGTCCCTGGGACTTCAGGCTCTGAGAGGTGACTTGTCATCTTCTCTTTCCCAGAATCAGTGCCACTTGCTGGGTATTTATAAGGATGCACAAGTCCCCTGGGGAGGTTCCCTTCCCTTCCCAACTCTAGTTCATCTACCTGCCCAGTCTTGCCCCACTGGAATGTAAGCACCTTGAGGGAGGGACTGCATGCTTGCTTGTATATTTATCGCAGTATGTAGAAGAGTGCCTGGCACAGTCATTCTTTTGGTCCAAACTCAATGCCTTTCTAGCTTGGTAAGATCTGCTACAGTGTGCTTCTCTGGAATGATCTTAAAGGTCTCAGAATTACCTCCATTTAAGCTAATATTTATACAGGGTTTTAAGGTTTGAAAAGCACTTTACACACCCCATCTCACTTGATCCTTCTCATAACTCTCTGAGGTAGGCACTAGTATAACCCCCAGGAGTTACATGATTGGACCCTTTTCTTTCCCTAAAGCTGTCTGCTTTGGACAATCAGTCCCCACAACTCCAAACACCTTACCTCTATACAAGTGACTTCCAAATCTCTATTTATAGACCTTTTCTTTCTCTCAAATTTCTCCCAAATTTCTGCCATATCTCCTGTAACCTTAAGCTCAGAGTAGGAAGAAGGAAGAGTCTATACAGAACAAGTGTAAACTCTCTTAAATTACAGCCCTTCAAAAACTTGAAAACCTCTCAGGTATGTTGGACAGGAAGAAGAAAATGTGGCAAAGGAGATTAAGATAAAAGGAGAGCCAGTATAATACAATTCCAAGAGAGTCAAGGAAAAAAAGAGTTTTAAAGAGGTGGTTAACAGTTCTTATAAAAAAGGAGACTGAATGTTGAATGATAAAAGGCCACTGGATTTGAGGACTGTGAATCCTTAGTGACCCCCCAGGAAGATGTTTCAGTAGAGTAATGAGAAGGGGAACTGAATTGTATGGGAATGGGTAGAGAGTAAGCGGCAAGGAAGCAGAAGCTGCAGGTATGGACCAATAATTAAAGAAATTAGGCTATGAAACAAAGGAGACAAATAGCTAGTGCAGGCAGTCCTGTCAAGTGAACATTCTTCAAGACTGAGGATACACAGGTATGTAGCTGACAGCGGGAAAGTAAAGTTTCATTGAAAGGTTTGGAACCCTTAAGAAGCAGGACAGTACAAGGTTAAAGGCACAACATGTCTTAATAGCAAGTTATCACTCATCAGTATTAGTATTGTGTGGGATTCAGAGATCCCTAAAACAATAACCCGGAGACGTCTCAGGGCGAAAATAGGTAAAGGTTTCTTTATTAGAATCTTGTGAGAAGCAGGCAATCCAACCCCTGAAAATGTACGAGGCTGGAGGGCTGTCAGACCAGGGCAGAAGGACTAATTTACGCTAGCTAGGTGAGTGGGGGTACAGTTTGGGAGGGGTTTCAGGATGAGTCTTCACAAAAAGCAAAGAGGTTAATAGCTAAACTTCACAAACTAATGAATCTGCTATTTTTGAGGAGTTATATTAACTGATATTCATAGTTTAAAGCTGGCCACTAAAACAAAGAAAGTAAACATTTCTCTACCTGAGGAATGCTTTTAAAAGGATTAACCACAGAATCAATACTTTTAGGCTGGGGAGAAATATAGCTTTTACAACTTATTTGCACAGGCTGACAAACTGATATTACATACATAGGCACCCGAAAACAAGTGAGATTTTACAGACAAAGTCACCCCCAAAATATTACAAAGGTCCCTCAGCACCACCTCATTCCCTTAACAGATAAGACACAAATTATTTTGGGGATCAGGGACAAAGGTCTCAGCTCTCAGGCTGCTTCATGCTGAGAACGGACGTGGAGCTGTTCCTATCTCAAATCAGTTAAGGCGGGGGGGGGGGGTGGGGAGTTGCTGCGGCCAATATCCAGAACTTGGCAGATGCCAGATCCAACTGTGTGGGGTGGCACTTCAGGCAGTGGCTCACCTTGAGCCATCATGGAATGCATCCAGCCTAGAAGACATAAATCTAGCAGAAAGATTAAACAAACAAGAGCCAAAATCAAGTAGGAGAAAAATGACCAAAAGTAGAGTGAGCATGGGCTAGTATAATCCATTACTCAGACTGTCCTTTACATTTCTACCTGTTACATATACTAGGTACCTCATAAGATATTATTCACTAACATAACTGTAAACCTTAAACAAAAGAGGTTTCTGACGTAAAACTCACAACTGAATAGCAGACATACATACTTGTTCTACAAAGCTTAAATATCCTCTAATTATATTCACTTTAGAAGAAAGAGAAACTTCAGAAATTGAATCTTTCACATACATACTCAGCCACAGATGTTAACTTTTGCTCAGTTCATGGAATAACTACAAGTTCATATTGGAACAGCAAGAACTGTCCTGCTTACACAACTTATTACATCAATTTAGCAATACTCAATTGAAAACTTTGTAAATCTTCAGAAATTGTCACATAAGAGCTTTCAAACATCTTTTCTAACAGTAAGGAAGAATACCAAAGGCGCATAGAAGTGGTTCAGTTTTCTAGCCATGCAAGGCTAGGCTTACATTACAATAAAGTTTCACAAACATTGCATCAAAAAATCCAAACTTTAATCTTAAAATTGCTTCAACATATTACCAAACATGCTCAAGTTTTGAATTTCCATGATAAAGAGATCCTTAAAAACCAAACTTATACCTATATAGTTTTAGAAGAATCAATTTGATCCTGTTGCTTTCCTCAAAATTTTAGAATCAAGTTACAAATTTTTCTGCTTTCTAAAAATACTTCCTCACACACTCTCAACATACTTAAACCCTTTTAAAACTAATGTCAACTACCTAGAGATAGGAGGACTTAGATAAATCCTCATTTGTCTCCAAACCCTCTTATCTGTCTTTCCAAATCCCTCAAACAAACCATTATTTACCCTCCAAAATCTCTCAAACCCATCATTCTGTTGATTCAGCTTTCCTTTACATTCATTAACCACAAAACAAGATAGCTCATACCTTTTACTGACTATTTGCTTCAATCATTGAAACTTGCTATAGAAGGGATAAGCAGGGACATATGACATTCCAAATATGATAGGATAAATATCCTTAACTCTGTTTAAATTCGGGCAAAGTCACAGGTATCCATGCAGTATGGATGCCATCTCACAGCTAGGCTCAGGAACAGGTGGGCAAACATTCCTTCTCAAAGGAATTCCATAGGTACACAGCCAGAAGAGGTCTTATCCTAGACCACGCTAAGATCGCCCCTTCAGCCTTTACCAGATGTAGACTTCCACCAATATTTAACCTTGTGGCATTTGACGCAGGCACTGATTTATGCAGACCATTATACCCGAACTCAAACTCCAAACAAAATTTAGTTATGGTCCTAAATGCCTTTTACCTCACACAGCAAGTTTCACTAATCATAGCTTAGAGCCAGTTCTCTTATTTATTTACTTTCCTTATTTGATTCTTTAGGGCACCGAGGCCTAAGGTTTTATATACTTTAGCAAATGAGAGGGACCACACTTGGTCCTACACAGTATGTATACTCATGGATGTATATATGGGTATTTGTTCATGTATATATAGATGAAAGAAAAGTCCTATTTGTAAACACTAACAAGCACACTTAACATTAATGTATTTATGCTAACAAAATTCATCACATACCCATGTAAGGCTGCCACTGCTCCAAATCAACTAGGGAGACTTTCCATGATAGCTGCATCACACTGTACCAGCCCATCTTTATTTGGGTAACCTCGTAGTCCAACTATGTACTGACCGGTTTCCTCACTGTTCTCGATTTCTAGGTGTAATTAAAAGCACAATAGACCATAATTAGTCTCTAATTTTAGTATATGTTATATATGGTAGTTTGGGAAGTAAATATTGATTCGAAAAGTTACTGCTACACCGTAACAATCCAGGGGTTATTCATTATCAAGGAATTTCATAAAAACATTTTTTGATTCTCTTTCATTTCAATACTTCAATGGATCTATGTTCTCATTGAAATGGGCATATCCTCTACCGTTAGAGATTGCAGTTTGTCTATGCCTTCTCATTTACTTGGCATGCTGGAGATCTTCTGGTTGGTGTGTGTGTGTGTGTGCGTGTGTGTCTTTTTGAATGCATTCTGAGACTAACAGTGTGGCTAACTCCTGTATTTTCTCATTCTTGCTATACGAGAGGTTTATATTTTTTTTCTGATCATACATTTCCTGAATGATGTCCGTCTATATCAACTCTTGTATACAGATCATCACTTCCATATTGAAAAATCACTGGCTTTCTCTAGTAAATAAGTGGTCAAAGGATATGAACAAATAGTTCTCAAAAGAATTGCTAATTACTGACAACCACTGGAAAGATTAGGCGTTATCATGAGTAAAAATATAAATCAAAAGAACTTTGAAGATTCACCTCAAACCTAGAAAAAGATGAGAAAATATGGGAATATTCAATATTGGAAGGGCTGTGGAAAAAATGGGCACACAGAACCATTTAGTGGAGTTGCAAATTGGCTCAACCACTCTGGCAAGCAATTTGGAATTTTACTAAGATGCTCATTAAAATGATCAACTCCTTTGACTCAGAGATCACACTACTGTATAAGACATATAACCAAAGAAATTCAAAGATAGAAAGTAAACTCCCCTATAAAACAAAATATTGATAGCAGCACTTTTTGTAGTAGCAAAGAACCAAAAATAAAGTAAATGCCTATTAGCTGGGAAATCATTAAGATGAACTGTGATTCATGAGTATGCTAGAATATCACTGTACCTTAAAAAATGGTGAATGTAAACAATACAGGGAGGGAAGTGAAGATTTATGTGAACTAATGAAAAATGAAATAAGCAGGACTAGGAAAACAATATACAAAATGACTCTAATAGTCTAAGTGGAAAGAACTACTAGCACCAAAAATCAAAACTGAACTTTGTAATTATAAAGATTAATGATCTTGACCTTGATGAAATATGAAAAGGCACATCCCTCCCTTCTTTGCAGGAGAACATTGCATGTACTTGATCAATATACTGACTTGTTTTGCTGAACTACCATCCTCCTCTGTCCTGTTTTTCTTTGTTATAAGAAATGATCTCTGGATGAGAAAGGTAGAGGATATATTGGAAAATGAAGAAGATTAAGAAAAAAAAACCAGAAAAAAATTAATTTAAATATGAAAAAACCCTGATATTCTTTCTATAGATCAACCTATTTCTCTCCTTTCTCTCACTCCAAATGTATTAAATGGAGAGCCCATTGATATCTATTCACTTCATTTTCTTCACGATCCCTTCCTTATTTCACCTTCTGTTGTCTGTTCTCCCTCCCTACCATTCTAGTGAAATTTTACTCAAAATGCAGTTATGTCCTTAACAAATCATAGCCAGGGAGTGGTGGGGTGGTGGGAGAGACAGAGAGAGAGAGAGAGAGAGAAAGAGAGACAGAAAGAGAGAGAGAAAAAGAGAGAGAGAGAGAGAAAAAGAGAGAGAGAGAGTGTGTGTGTGTGTGTGTGTGTAGTGTGGTGGTTCATTGAATCTTGAATTCTCCTAGAAATAATTCACACCGTTCACCAAACCCTCCTCCTTCTTTTCTCAAACCATCTTGAACGTTCCTTACAAACATTCTTGTGTTTTTTGTCACACAATTTTCTCTACCTGAAACGTCCCTTCCGTTCTCCACCTGGCTAAACTTTCTTAACTCTCAAACCTTAGCTCAAACTCCTCCAAGAAACATTTTCAACCTATTTGAAGCCACAGTGATTTCTTCCTCTTCTAAACTAACAGTACAGACAGTCTCTAATATTCATTTGGAAATCATATAATGCCCTAGGAATATTTTTATATTATTGTCTTTATTGCTATTTAAATCTTTTTGGTCTTATCCCTCATCTACAAAGTCCTCGAGGATATAATCTAGGTAGACAGAGTCTCTAGGAAAGGATTGTAAAGGTTACTAGATGCTGCATAAAACATGCATTTCCCCAAGGGATTCCTGGTAGCCCTTAAAGTATTTATGGAGCCTTGCACATTATATTGCCCTCAATAACAATGTTGCTGATTGAAACTTTCCTCTCTAGGCTGTCTGCTGTTCAGTCAGTTTTAGACTCATGACCCCATTTGGGGTTTTCTTGGCAAAGATACTGCAGTGGTTTGTCATTTCCTTCTCCAGCTCATTTTACAGATCAGGAAAGTGAGGCAAACAGGCTTAAGTGACTTGTTCAGGGTCACACAGCTATTAAGTGTCTGGGACTGGATTTAAACTCAGGAAGAAGAATCTCCCTGATTCCAAGCCCAGCACACTATTTATTGTGCCACCTATTTGCCCTCCTCTTTAGGCTACTTCACTTTACACGTCCCTGAGCTACCCTGTATTTCCATGTTTCTTCTTCTTTTAGTCCTTTAATGATGGTCATTCCCAAAGGCTCAATTTTGACTACATGGAGGAAACATTAAAAGATAAAACTCAGTATCTTAAAATTGTAATACAACTCCAAGTACTTAGTAATGTCTACTTCCTAAAAAAGCTAATGGAAGGATAGGACGCATTAATGAAAATATTATGGCCAAATGAAGGGAGGTAACAATCTTTCTGGGCAGAACATACCAAAAATTTTGCGCTCAGTTTGGGATGCTACATTTGGAGGGCACTGGAATATATCCGGAGGAGAATGACCAGATATGACAGGTCTAGAAAGTATGTCAATACAGAGAATTGGGATCTGTAGCTTAGAAAAGGGAAGAATAAAAAGGAACATGAAAGGTTTTTTTTCAACTATTTTTGGGTGTTATATGAAAGAGGAAGTAGTTATCTTCTGCTGCTCTTAAGTGCAGAGCCTGCACAAAAGGATGAAAAGGCACAGTGAGCTTTCCTTATGAGGTAGTGAATCCTCCCCTTGATTGGACATATTAAACAAGAAGCATAAAAGGCTGAAGAAAACAAAACCATAAAATTTGCTATGTAAATTTATACTAAAATTTAAAAGGTAATTTCATAAACTGTGTTTACATTAAGCAAACAGTGAAAATTACACTAGATTTGAGCACCTCCATGCAAGTCATTGATTAATTTCAACTAAAATTATAGGCCTTGGAGAAAAAGAATACTATCTTGTCATTAAGTTTGCTGTTCAATTTTTATCTGGTTTATCGTAATTCCTTTTAGGTCTCAACTGGCTAATGCTTATAGTCCTGGCTACTCCCTTGCTAAAACATGCTTACAACTCCACACTTTCTAAATGTGTAATGAAGTAAACGTTAAAGCAGTACAAAATTGTCTCTGTAAATACTTCCTAGTAAATTGTTATTCTCAAAGCTATTTAAAGTCTTGATATTGATAGCATTCAATATAGCATCTCTCCTAACCTACATTATTATCTTAAAAATTAAATTAACAAGGAATCTTAGTTTGAGAAGAATCTTAAATCTAATAAACAACAATCACTTATTCATTAAAAAAGCCAATACAAAACTATCTGTTGTCCCAGAAGCCATACTTTACACTCTAGGATGAAATCTTAACCACATGTTTAGAAGAAAACTTAAATTCATGAGACAATGTGATGAGGAAGATTTTAATTTTTATAAAAATTGTGCATTTACTTTCTCAATTTGAAATCGTTTTTCACTGAGCCTGGTAAATTTCACCTGGAGAAGCTAAATTCAACTGATTCAAAGGAATGTGGTTTCCACCCTACTGGGAATCATGTTTCTATGACTTTACTAAGGGTAAAAAATGAAAATGGAGAAGAATTCTTCTTGATGCTTTAGATTTTAGTTAGCCCCTGTAGCCAAGAGATTTCATGAGCTCTGTCGTTCTCTTAAAATATAAAATTATAGAATCAGTCATTCAATAAGTATTTATGAAGTGCCTACCACATGTTGGCCACGTTGCTATGTCCTAGGATAGAAGTAAAAAAAAATGAAACAATCCCTACTTATAAAGAACTTACTTCCTAATGGGGCAAACAAGTACAAAGAGAAATATGAAGTGAAATAATATATATGTATTATATGCATATATTATACACAAATATACAGTGAATAAATATACATATATACATACATATATGGCAATTACTACCAGTTGGCAGGATCTCTAAGAAAGTCTTCATGCAGAAGATGGTACTTGAGCCTGATCTCATTGTTAGGAGGCAGGGGTAAGGAGGGAGTACATTCCTAGGCATGGAAGGCAGTTGGAGAATACTGTGTGTGAGGAAAAGAAACTTTGGCTGGATTGCTGAGTGTGGGAGGGAAGGAATGTCCAATGAAGCTGGGGACAGGCTGTGTAGAGTTTTAAAAGCTAAAGAGAGTTTTTTTTATTCTAGAGACAATAGGAAACCATTGAAATTTATTTAGTATATGAATGACATAGTCATATCTGTACTGAAGGAAAATTACTTTGGCAGCTGGAGGCTGACCAGGAGTGGGGAGAAACAAAATGCAGGGAAACCAATTAAAGACTGCTACAGTGATGTAGATGAGGTGATAATGGCCTGAAATAAGGTGACAGCTGTATGAGTGGAGAGAGTGTGGGATGTGGGAGTTGTTGGGAAAGTAGAAGCAGCAGGATTTGACAAGTGATTGGATATGTGGGCTAAAGGAGAGCAAGAAGTTCAAGATTATGTCAAGGTTGCAAACCTAGGAAATGGGGAAGATGCTGGTGCTTTCTACAGAAATAAGGATGTTTGGAAGAGAGAAAGTTTTGGGAAAAAGAAAATGAGTTCAGTTTTGAGCATGATGAATTTAAGATGTCTCTGGTATATGCAGTTTGAATTGTCCAATAGAAAAATGATTATGTAGGACTAGAGTTCAAGGGAGAGACAAGTTAAATATATGGATCTGGGAGTCCTTTGAGAGTTGAATTCATGTGAGGTGATAAGATTACTGAGAGACAGGATATAGTGGAAGAAAAAAGGATGGCCCAGGAACACCCACAGTTAGGGGCTGGGATATGGATTAAGAACTAACGAAGAAAAAAAAAACAGAACTAGCAAAGGAGACTGTAATCTGACAGACTGTAAATCTGACTGTAATCTGAAAGTAATCTGACAGGGAGGAGATGAACCAGGAGAGAATAGCATTATGAAAATCCAGAAAAGAGAGAATCCAAGAGGAGATTATTGTCAACCAAGTGTCAAGTACAGCAGATAGGACAAGAAGGAGGAAGCAGGAAAAAAGATCACCAAATCAGGAAATTAAGAGATCACTGTAATTTTGGAGAGGGAGAATTTCCATTGAGTAATCAGTTAAGAATTGCAAGAGCAAGAGGCGGGGGGGGGGGGGGGGAGGGGGGGCGGAGCCAAGATGGCTCTGTAGGAGCAGCAACATATTGCAGCTCTCACATAGCCACCCCAAAATACCCACAAAATATGACTCTAAACTAATCCTACAACTCCAAAACGCACACAAATATACTTTCCACTAAAGTCAGCTTGGCTATGAGGAACCATATCAGCACTGTGAACCAAAACCAGCCTGGCCGGAAGCCATGGCTGAGCCCTGGGGGCGGCTAGACAAGAGGAGCTGAGCCCTGGCTAGAGCCTCGGGTGAGCGGATTGGCGGCAGGTGCAGCAGTGTTCAGAACTAGGTCAGTGGGACTTGCGAGGTTGTGGGAGAAAAGCGGTCTGGCCGAAACGCCTCTAGGGCTGAGAAGTGAAAGGCAGAGGTTCTGCACCCGCCTCCGCATTGCAGCTTCAGTGCCCTCAGCCTGCAGACTGCAGGGGGAGCAAATGATCGTTCAGAGGCCAAGTGCTCTCGCGTTGAGCAGCCTGGATCCGGATCGCGGTCTTGGGCTTTGGTCTTGTGGTCTTTTTCCTTCAGTGAGCCGGAAGTGCGGGAGGGACCCAGCACCTCCCTGAGAGCTACGGTAGCTGGGAGGACCCCAGCGATCTGGGACAGAGCTTTCCCCTCTGGAAGCAGAGCTTCAAAGAGATTAAAAAATAAAAATAAAAAAAAAACCACGGACTGACCAACCATGAATAAGAATAAGCATAAGAAGCAAAGTAAGAACAGCAGCAACCAAACCCTAGATTCCTTCTTGGGGGAAAAGAAAGATCAAGGCGGAGAGAGGGAGGAGGACAATGCAGCCAGAGCTCCCCCACCAGGGGCTTCAAATAAACATGAAGATTGCCTTAAAGCTAGAGATCAGCTGAAGAAGGATTTTGAAAAGCAAATAAGAGCAGTGGAAGAAAAATTGGGAAGAGAAATAAGAATGTTGCAAGAAAATCATGAAAAGAGAGTCAGCAATCTGACTGAAGAAATTAACACCCTAAAAAATAGATTAACTCAAATGACAAAAGAGGCCCAAAAAGCCAATGAGGAGAAGAATGCCTT